>CM017558.1:13723788-14438788 GCA_007844125.1 Sinonovacula constricta
TTTGTTACCAGTGAGCAGTAAAGGGGTTTCAGTCGTGGGTTGGTGCCACCCCGACCGGTTTAAACCACTTATCATAAAAATCAATTGATTGTGAAACAGACAATTGAAAAAACTCAAAGATATAAAAATCAATAAACAGTGGTACATAGAATTGAAAAACTAAGATGTCAAAATCAATTAAAAGTGGTACAGACAATTGAAAACTCATAGATATTTGCTTTAACTTAATTATTTATTCTTTGGTTATGAGAACACAAACTGTAACATATCAACAACAAAGTATATACACAGAGAACTGTTTAAAAACTTGGCATCCAATTGTGATCACAATAAAAACAACTGTTAACATTGTAAGGCACTTGAGATCCAACTGTGATCATAATAAAAACAACTGTTTACATTGTACAGCACTTGGCATCCAATCGCACTTGGCATCCAATCATCCAATCGTGATCACAATAAAAACAACTGTTTATATTGTAAGGCACTTGGCATCCAATTGTGATCACAATTAAAACAAATGTTTACATTGTACAGCACTTGGCATCCAATCGCACTTGGCATCCAATCGTGATCACAATAAAAACAACTGTTTACATTGTACAGCACTTGGCATCCAATTGTGATCACAATAAAAACAACTGTTTACATTGTACAGCACTTTACATCCAATTGTGATCACAATAAAAACAACTGTTTACATTGTACAGCACTTGACATCCAATTGTGATCACAATAATTGTACAGCACTTGACATTCAATCGTGATCACAATAAAAAACAACTGTTTACATTCTAAGGCAATTGGCATCCAATCGTGATCACAATAAAAGCAACTGTTTACATTGTACAGCACTTGACATCCAATTGTGATCACAATAAAAACAACTCTCAGGATGAGGATCAGACAACTTACAGCTGACAAAACCATCTTAAAACATCCACACAATGCATTCTATTTAGCACAAAAATATTAGAGGTACATAAAAATAAGTGTTCGATGATATTATGTAATTTTAACATCAAGAACGATGGGCTACAAACATCCGTTATCGGACAGAAGAGATCACATAACATTTCCTTTCAAACACTGTTCTATAATCAGACATATAAAAAGAAAAGAAAATTCCGAACACACGCATGAGCAGACCTAGCCGAGGGCGCACCGACATTGTCAAAACTGTACCTTCCATGAAGGCAATTTTGTAACAGTTCAAGATGTGTCACATGCTTGTGGCACTTGTTGTATTATTGTGTCCATCGCTCCAAATAAGAAGAGTAAGCATGTATTAACACCTAGAATGTATTGAATCACATTGAAATCGAACTATAATATTTTCTATGAAGGTCTGTGAAACGGACCCAATAATGAACTCATCCAAGATTTCATGCAGACAAACATTCTGACCAAGTTTGGTTAAGATTGGGCTATAAATGTGGTCTCTAGTGTGTTCACAAGCTTTTTCTAAGATTTGACCTACTGACCTACTTATTGACCCCATGTGACCCAGTTATGAACTCATCCAAGATTTCATGCAGGCAAACATTCTGACCAAGTTTGGCGAAGATTGGGCCATATATGGGGCCTCTAGTGTGTTCACAAGAGTTTTCTAAGATTTGATCTAGTGACCTACTTTCGATCCTAGGTGACCCAATAATAAACTAATCCAAGATTTCATGAAGGCAAACATTCTGACCAAGTTTGATGAAGATTGGCCTATGCATGTGGCCTCTAGTGTGTTCACAAGCTTTTTCTAAGATTGACCTAGTGACCTAATTTTTAACCCCACGTGACCCAGTTACGAACTCATCCAAGATTTCATGCAGACAAACATTCTGACCAAGGTTGATGAAGATTGGATAAAAACTGTGGCCTCTAGTGTGTTCACAATCTAAAATGTTGACGCCAGATGAAGCGGTATCACAAAAGCTCCCCTTGAGCACGTTGTGCTCAGGTAAGGCTGGTTTTAACCACTACCCCATAAAGTTAACATTGTCAGCAATCTAATTTCACTTAATAAAGTACGAGGGTTAGTGCTATATTGTTTGTTTATGGCAAAACAAAAATTATAAAGGAAAATGGCACAGTGGTAGCCTCTAAAATGGAACACAAAGACAAGTGGATCAATTCTGGTTAGTGGCATCCATGCAAATTGTCTTTTCCTTTATTAGTACCAGTATCCAATATACATCAAAGGAAAATATGTGTATCACCCTGATAGGTCTGACAGATAGAAACCATTTTCATGGCCTATTATATTATGGAATACCAATATTTGATATGATAAGATGGTGGTTTTTTATATATTATTGATAATGATTTACAAATAAAAAAACATTTGTAAACAGCATACAGCTAAGCCTTTGGTTTTGTGACATCTCATTTATATGTAATTGTCTCATCTCATGAATGTGTATGGATTATCTTATTATGATTAGCAACTTTAATAAAACAACAACACTTATTGCAGACTACAGTGTGTAAGGAATTTATGAGCAGCATTTAAAAGACCTACTAACATAATGATCTGGCAAACATACAGTCTAAGAAATCATCGGGCAACCAAACAGCCTAAGAAACCATCAGACAACCAAACAGCCTAAGAAACCATCGGGCAACCAAACAGCCTAAGAAACCATCAGACAACCAAACAGCCTAAGAAACCATTGGGCAACCAAACAGCCTAAGAAACCATCGGGCAACCAAACAGCCTTAGAAAGAATCGAGCAACCAAACAGCCTAAGAAACCCTCTGTTGAAGCCCAATTATTGTTCCAATGCCATTCTGACTTTGAATGTGAAATAAAGCAATTAACAGTTCACAAAGGATGACAATTGTAGGCCATAACATTACATACATTATTTTGCTAAAGTAAAAAAATACACATAAGCTGAAACTAGAAATTATTAATGGGCACCTCCTCACCACCTCACATTTTTGTTAACAACGAACAACATGTAAACAAAAAAACACAGAAAAGAAAAAAGAGCACAACAAAATACCAGGCAAGAAAGTTGATTGTCCATAAAGTTTGTTTGTTCGTTCATAGGTACAATCATTTGTTTTATCTGTCAACATACATATCCATTTATATACCTATCTATCTATCTATCCATCTAGTCAGTCATTAACAGTACACTGTTTGGCTCCGGAGTACCGGTAGTTGTTGTGTGGGTCATAATGTTGGTCATATGGTCATGGTGTTTGTCATGTGGGTCGTGGGTCTTGCACCTATGCTAAAACTTGTTTAGGTGCTTTAAGCTGGACAGTCATAGTAAACATAAAGAACATGGACAAACAAAAACAGATGTAATACAAATCACAAACACCTGTGTAAAGATTATTTATGGTAGAACTCTTAACTAAAATATTTACAACTTATATATCAACTAAATTATATGTTATTGAAGCCTACAATTAACTATATACATGTGTACAGTGAAGCTTGTATTTGTCTGCTGTGGCAAGACATAGTGTGAATCTGGATATTCTATCTAATATATATTTATTCAATATTTTCTCATACAACTGAAAGACATAACAAATCATAGATAAAAAAAGTCTATGTACATGTGGGATTCAATTACTGGCCAACAAAATGAAAAACTAATACTGTAACCACGGAACAGTTGTTAGGTATTGGTTTAATACCCAAGACATTCCCAGCCGAGCACTTATTTTACAACATACATGCGTAACAAAACATAGCTAGAATTGACAGTCAGAACTATAAGGGATCCCATCACTGGCTGAGCAATCAAGACAATACAAATTATAACTGAGTTCACAAGTAGACTTATTAACGCACTTGTTATTTTTTATCAAATATACAGAAATTGCCATGCATATGACTGATTGATGCCTGTAACCTGTATGTTACAAATATAAACTTTCCAAGCATACTTCCAACTCAATACGAGTGTTCATCATAACCTTTGTATGGGGACATGGTGTTACTAATATCTGATACGACAAATCCCTAATGATAACTTTGTATAAAGGTTCATGTGTCATTGTTGTCCAGTAATAATGATACAAAACCCAAAGATGTCATGTTATCGTACTACAAAACCAAGTTTTAAAGGAAAAAAATGCCATCTAATTAGATAAATTAATATGCAGGCAAAATACTGAAAAACATGTTTACAAAATGAAGTGACCATTTTTATATAAGACATTTAAAAGAAGTAAATGTCATTAAATATGAGATACTGGTATGGTTTCATCCCAAGTCAACGCCACAAGATATGTCTAAAAAAATACCACATGGTCATATGTCGACAATGAGACAAGAGTTGTGTTTCAAGATATGGTCACATTTTTAAATAGATTGTGCTATTTTAATCAAAACAACAGAACTTAAAAGAAACATGTCCAATTAAATCACTGCCATTTTAGACATTGCTTACAAAAACACAAAATTCTGATACGACATTATCAGATCTAATGCATTTCCATTATAGAAATATTTGACAAAATGCACAGCAAAATCTGACTAAACAGCATAATCAAAATTAAAGTACAAAATCAAGAAAAACAATACACAATAATTTGGCTACACAATAATTTGGCTAAGTTATAATTAAGTATAAATGTACAAAAGTAAAGATCGCAACATACACTGCGTAGTAGATTACTGTTAGCAGGGTATATTTCAAGTACATGTTTGAATAAAATAAAAAATTAAGATTTTAAGGCAATCTGAATTTGAAGCTATCGAAAGCTGATTTCGGGGCTTTTAGACATGTTTTACTAATATGCCTATAATGAAACATACCATTATCTTCGAAGCCAGAAAGTAAGGTAACTGTAAAAGTGCTATTTTCCAGCTTGGTTCACATTTTTTTCTCAATCAACCATATAAATTACAGCTACCTGACAAGATTGGAGAATGGACGACATGCTGTTTACTGATGTTTTTCATCGATGTGAAAAGTAGAACATAACACCCCAATCATTATTATATACAGGTTGTTCCAAAATATATGTTACACTTTCAAAGTAATGTTGTGCAGATTTAAAAAATTTAATTGACTACATTATACCTCATTTATAAGGTCAGACAACTTAGGTCTTCTTTTTTGTTTTTGGACAACTTAGGTTTTCTTTTTTGTTTTTGAACAGGAAAATGGCAACAATTTTGTGATGTTATCATAAATTGGATGTTTTGCCAACATGGCGCTGTCCAGAGGAAAGTGTCGATTGTAAACTTGTGTTATTCAAGTAAAGCAATTATAAAAAAAATGTATCCAGAGGAATAAGCTATCAGCTGAATGCAAGTAAACAGAATTATAAAGAAGTTTATTAACACAGGCTTGATACTTGATAAAAGGCACAATAACCAGGGATGTTCCAGGACAGTGCGTAGCCCAGAAAATGTTGAGGAGATTAAAAATGTTATCAAAGAAACATCACAAAGGTCAGTAGTAATGATTTTATCTGATACAAGCCATCATATAAACAATAAATGTAGTGTTTCAACTGTTTCCAGAACTTTACAGTATGATCTGAATCTCACACAGTCTATTACCACACTTTAACATTTGAAGAATGCAGATATTGCAGCAAGATTGGGTTTTTCGACATGGATGATGGAAATTCTGATATCATAGATATTAAATAGTTTAGTGATGAATCTCACCTTTAGTCGGATCCTCAGTTAAATATGTATTGGTCAACTGTAAAAAACATATATTTTTGTTGAAAAATCTATGAATGTTGCAATATTCACTGTGAAGGCAGCTTAGAGTGTGAATAGTGTAATTGGACCTTACATCTTTGAAGGCAGTAACTGTGATGTTGCAACAATTAACAATGAAGGGTATTTACAGATATTGAAGTTCTTGCCTGCACTTTGTTAAAAAGTTATTGGACTAGATATACTGTGGTTCCAGCAGGATAGACCGGCCGCAATAGCTCAGGTGGTAGAGCTTCGGCTTGCGGATCGAGAAGTCGTGGGTTCGAACCCCGGCCGGGTCTAACCAAAGACTTTAAAGTTGGTAGTAGTGGCTTCCCTCCTAACACTCGGGGCTTAGGGGACAGCATTACGCCTGACTCGTCGGTGTCAGTATAATTGACCGGCCGAGATCAGTCCCTGGGCACCTCATAAGTGCCACTGTGCTATAATGATAGAAATGTCGCTGCGCAGTATCGGCAAAAATGCCGGCTAATCCCTAATCCAGCAGGATAGTGCAACACTGCATGTACTTTCCAATCAGAATTACATTTCCCAGTTAGCTATTTATGAAGCAAGAAAACGATGTGACATCTTTGATTATTATCTTTTATTTGATATTGAATCATCTTCACCTGGGTACCCTTCTCCGATGTCCAGATATGTTTTAGCATCCCCTATGAGCTTATTTATAGATGTGGAAAGAATGAACATTGAGACTTTTTTTTCACAATTTGCAATGTCTAGCAATTGAGGTAGTATTCAAAATTGTCTTTAATATGAGTCATGGCAGAAATGATGCACAAAACTGGGGTAAGGTTTAGTTACTTGTCTGCGTTATAGGCAAACTGTTGGATACCACATTTAACACCTGGATTTGATTTTTGAAGTTAGTAATTATAAGCAATTTTCTTATAGCTAAATATATCATTTTATTCTAAAAGTACTAACTAGTTCCTTTTTTCAGTCACGACACATTCTACTAACAAATTTGTAAACAATGCATTTTTTTCTAATTAATAATTTGTTAAAAGTGAAAGTTCAACACAATTATTTCTGTCCACAACTGAAACACAACTGACCCCTACTTTTTGTGGTATCCTTTGCCTTAAAGTGCTGCAGAAATACCTAAACCTTAAGACCAATCAGTCACTACTGTGTCTAATTATGCAAAAAAAGAAATTCAAGACAAATTCTGTTTGTGAAGAGCTTCCAACAATCGCTGCATCCTGCTGGGTGGTTTCTGTGGAGGAGATACAGAAGAACTAATATTCACAGACTGTGTGGGGAATGAACTCTCTGCTGCTTTTTTCTCTGTCTCTTCCCTCCCACATTGCTGCAAACTTTTCCTTGAATCCTCACTTATTCCCTGCGACTGCCTCTCTAGTAAAGCCTGTGTCTTTCTAAACATGGAGAGTTTGGCAAGAACCGGCTGGTTGATACAGTTCTCATCACTAGACTGATCACTTATATTTTTACTCACACTGTTAGCACCATCATTATTTAAGACAAATTCACTATCTGTAGGTGTTGAGGTAGCAGATTTTGGCTTACTGACTGGAGTGACAAAGTTGCTGCGGGAATTGTAGTGGTTTTTCAAGGAAGACTCAGACCGACTAGATGTCAAAGATTTCCTGAGTTTCTCACCTAAATCAATCTCTTGCTGACTGAGAACATTTCGAGGAACAAAATTATAACTAGAACTAGTACCGCCACTGTCATTTGTTTTGGATGACTTCGGTGCAGATCGTTGCTGATTTGGTGGTTTTTTCTCATTTTTAATGGTTGTCCCAGCTGGTACTAATTTAAGATCATCAAGATTAGACTGGTTGCTCTGTGAACCACACTGCTGGTTGATTAATGCACGCATTAAACTGGTACCAGTCAATTTTGGAACTTCAGAATCAGAATGGGTCTCTGGCATTTCCCTGTTTTTATTTAAACAGGAGTTTATTGCTGTTGCTTCTGTTGAGCCTAAAAGATTGGGTTTGAGTGATGTAACTTCAGCTGCTGATGTTGAGAATAACACAGAAGAAGTTGTTGCTGTTGATTCTTTTTGACCTAGTGGTGATGTAACATGACTGTCCGGGTTGGTTTGTAAGGGCTTCTCATGGAGACAAGACTGGACTAGCATTTTGTTTACTTCCGGCAAAGTATTACCTGAAAGGGGATAAGTTCAAAATAAAAACTTTAAATGTTCTGTTTTCATTTAAAGAAGAAACTCGTAAGTCAAGGAAAAACTACTGATGCCAAGGAAATCTCAAAATATGCCAAATTCTTAAAATTAAAGGTAGAAAATAAGATTGAAATATTATTTTTGGTCATGCTTTGTCCTTTAATTTACAAATTGCTAATGGTAATTATAATGACTTTCAGCTATAATTAGTAGAGGTATACCTAAGAAAAATCTTTGAGATAGAATAATTATGTTTAACTTCTATTCCTATCGTTATTCTTACACACAAAAAATATGTTATTTTTTTTAAGTAGATTAACCATTCAGCATTATAAAGAAATAAAATCAATTTTCATGTTGCAAGAAATAAAACCACATTAAGAACTATTATAAAACTTGGAGAGTGACTCAATATTTAAGCAAGCAAATAACTGAGTTATAATACCTTTGGTTTGATGAAAATTATAGCAAACTACTATTGGCGAAGCCCAGCTAATTAGTAATGGGGGAAGAACACAAGACATATTTTGGAACTCGAACCCATGCGATGAGAGGCTGAAAAGTTGCTTGGCAAAGAATGTCTCCAACTAGTTATCATCTTAAAAATTAAAAATCTTCAATCTTAAACCAATTCCCCAAACCCTTTTTTGAAAATCTTTAAGCAAATACATGCAAAATATCGGTTTTAATAGTAAATAATGAATAATTTCAGGTTTTTTATGTTGTTGGGGTTTTTTTCCTAATAAATATAGGTTTAAAAGGTTGTTTTTTTTTCAAAATAAATCTTCAAATGGTTGTAAAGGTTTCTCAAGAAGAACTGCAGTAAAATTAAATCCAAAACTGCACACACACACCTGTATGCCAGAGTGAATCTCGGGAGAAGTTCACATTGGGTTGGATGATCCCGGAGCAGTTGTCACGGAAACCGTTTAAATCTTTATCCTTTTGTCTACAGGCTAGATAAGGGTTTCGCCAGCCATTGTCACTGTATGAAGGCAAGAAACTACTCAGGTTCTGGAAGGCTATAGGAAGCAGGTGGGAGCTGGACTGAAAGTAGAATGAAACTTATTAAAACATAAAGAGTTACAATTTATTAAAACTTTTCATAATAAAACTACTTAAGTTTTAAAATGCTTAAGGAAGCAGATGAGAGAGTGGCTGGATACAAAACCTACTTCCTGATTTGTTTATATATTTATTTATATTAAGTCTCTCTCATCCTTTTACCAGGAAGAGAACTCTGCAAGGTGTCAAACTGCTTTGAATTATCTTTCTTTTGGGAAGGTTTTTTCTTAAATATGTATATACTCTGTATTCTGAAGTTATATAAAAAAAAAATTGTCTTTGGAGATTTACAAATATCTTTTTTTTTTCTGAGCATTAACTTCATCATAAAATATACAACCATGTCAGTTGTTTGTCCCTTTATTGACTTTAAATGGGTTCAAATATGACTAATGTGCAGCTAATGTACTGGAGACCCGTAACTGTAATCATTCTGACACAAACATGACACAATTGAACTATTCAAAACCTTAACCAGAAGATCATCAAAAAAGAACACAGGATTTATTTCAATCAGACACAAAAAAACAAAACGTAAATTAGTATCTAAAATATTATCATAGCAATAGAGACTAATTCAGGATCTAAAATATTATCATAGCAATAGAGACTAATTTAGGATCTAAAATATTATCATAGCAATAGAGACTAATTTAGGATCTAAAATATTATCATAGCAATAGAGACTAATTTAGGATCTAAAATATTATCATAGCAATAGAGACTAATTTAGGATCTAAAATATTATCATAGCAATAGAGACTAATTTAGGATCTAAAATATTATCATAGCAATAGAGACTAATTTAGGATCTAAAATATTATCATAGCAATAGAGACTAATTTAGGATCTAAAATATTATTATAGCAATAGAGACTAATTTAGGATCTAAAATATTATTATAGCAATAGAGACTAATTTAGGATCAAAAATATTATCATAGCAAGAGACTAATTTAGGATTTAAAATATTATTTTAGCAATAGAGACTAATTTAGGATCTAAAATATTATCATAGCAATAGAGACTTTTCTGTAAAATGTGAATTAGAACTCTAGTATTTTCTGTGTTGTTGACATTCCTGAATAATTCTAATAAAATCAAGCAAATATTTCTTAACTTTATTAGGTCATTCATTATAAGTGCAATATTTTACCACATAAGAAGTGTGTAAAATTTTCAATTTTGAAATACAAGTGTAAATCTTAGAGTGATATGGCTTAGAATTGACACTTTTGGTATATATCAATATATTAATTACATAATTTTGTTTAAAACTGAAGACAAATATCTGGGTATAAGTACCTAAGCACCACAGTTTAGCTGAAAGAGCAAGGCACCAGACAGATTTCACCACATTTGGAATGTGAACCCAAGATGTGCCAAGGATATAGAAGTCAAATTAGACACTATCTCTTGCTTTAAACCCGCTCTTCATCTCTCCCTTGCTCACTTTTCTTTCTTCTTTAAATGTGGAGTTCTGATTCCTTGTTCCATATAATTGTAAAAATACCTTCAAAGCATGGGCCAGATCGCTTGCCCACCTTGTAAAATCTAACCACAATATTCTAAACAATCTCCCCTACCTGGTATCTGACAGAATCACTATCCGAGGCATCTTTCACGTGGCACAGATAGATGTTCACACCTGCAACAAACTCCCCCATCATTTTTTCCATGAGTACATGGTGAAGGGCCAGGAGATGCCTCACATTCTTTACTGCAGCATCCACAAGATGTAGTTTGATAGGCCGCATCTTCCACACTTCCTCATCAACCTTGTGGAAATGGTGAAAATCAGAAACAATGTTGAACATTTTGTAGCAAATAATCTTTAATAATTATCATCATACCTGTTGTAATTATTAGGCATCATTATCATCATATATAATGCACAAATATATAACACTAGGAAAAATATTTTTAAAAAATCAAAATTTAAGAAATAATATACTACTTCATTAATTCCTAGCTTGATATGCACTGTGAATTGATAATGAATTCTACTGTTAAGTTAAAATTGAGAATTTGATTAATGTAACTCTTCTGTTTCTAATTTCAATTCATAAAAAAATAGTTGCTCACATTGTAAGTGAAAGAAGCATGTTGTCAATTGTTGTTGATTTCTTTTCATTTACAGCTAAACTATAAAATACTAAGAAATTAAGTTTTTTTAAATGTTTTTACTGTGTTTATCGTCCCACCAACGTTATTTTATCTGGAGACGGTGTCCACTTGAAGCAGATATAGTGCTGTCTTCACTGTGTATAGCATGCCGTGAACACCTGGCATGATACCACACCCAGTGACATTATCCTGACATCCGGCCAGACAGTTGTGGAACTACCTTAATGTTTGCTTGAGCGTTAGCAAGGGAGCTATATCACTACCATTTTTAATGACTGAGAAATTAAGAAGATTATTATACAACTAAAAATCAAGCTGCAAATGAATTTGCAAAGAAAAAAAAGGGGGCAATAACACTGGAGCTAACAATATAATCTGAGTTATTTCACCTTTAGGCATAACTACATTTCAATATCTATCATCCATGCATGCAAGTGTCTAGCAGTACAGTTGTTACCTATATATTATGCTGTGGGCAGACAAACTAAGAATTGGGTATTTGTTAATAAAATTGTAAAATGCTTTTTTTTTTTTAAATATATATTAAAAATGATCCTCAAGGTAAAAAGAAAGGTATTAGCTGGTTGTGTTTGCTGTTTCACTCACCTCCCTGTTGCGTTCTCTGACCAATGCCCAGTTAATCTCCTCATTTGAAAGTTTGAGATGATGTACAAGGCAAGAGGTGAGAGCTTCAACATAGCGCGGCCAGTCATAGTTGTGGTATATCCTGTACACCATTACACTTGCCACCTGGTAAACAGACAAGCAATAGGCATTGTGTCATCAATTTCCTTAGCAAAAGCTAAAAAAGGGTCATAACACAGGAATTAACATATAATGCAATCGCAAATATGAAGACATTTTCTGGAGAATAAAAGACGAGTTTTTCATAAAGAAACTGCTGTGACTGAGGGACAATGAGCACCATACCATGAAAGATTATACGCACATAAAGAAAAAAACTCTCACTATAGTATTTGAGATTGAAATGCTAAACTAGATGTTTGTCTTGCAATATTTTTTATACTTTTGGGCCACATATCTAATTTCCTAAATAGCCTTTGATTGTGCAAGTAATCTTCCTATTATGATAATTTAATACAGACAGGCAGTGATCAAGAGACAAAAAGAGGGAATCAATACACACCATATACAGCAAATAAGGGTCTCAACATTCTTGGAAATAGTAAAAAACAACAGAAGATATGTGTGAAAAACATAATCAGAAGCTTATAGCTGTATTGTATTTGGTGAGAAACTAGACACTGAGCAAAAAAGAAATGCCAGTCGAAATTAACATACACCACTGGAGTTGCAATGTCTTTTAATATGACTATGACCTTGCAGTTGCAAGTGCAAATAGTATGACTGACACACTTTTAATGGTATGTCAGTATAGTGATGAACTTTCATTGAATACCTGTAATAAAATACTAACATTATGGCTGAGACACTAATCTACAGCATGAGTTGCCATTTATTGGGAATTACTTAAAGTATGACCTTTATTATGATCTTAATGAATGCACCTGTTAATGATATTATAGTTAAGGCCCAACATAGAACAACCTGACGCAAGACAGGACAGTTCAGCAGCTATTTGATTTGGTAGAAGAAACTTCTTTATCCGATATTATCTGACCAGTAGCACAAATTGCACCTCCCACATTTTCACCATTGAGAAAGTTTTCACTTAAAACATGAAATATGTATATCTATTAGATACATAAGTAACGAGAAACAGAAGATATACCTGTGTGTCAAATACATTCACAAGTTTGGTGTTGAACTGATGATGAAGGATGTCAGACACCATTCTACAGTCGTGAATCACCTGGAAACAGCAATCTCATTTTATTTTATATTAATACATCACAAAGATACGATTTTTAGTCATTTAAGTACTGAAAAGCAATAGCTGATGAAGGCAGCTATCTAATGTATATCTTGGTAGGACCAAAAATGCATGGCAGGTAATGTGGAGGGCTTCTTGAGATGAAAGCTTTCACTGTAAGTTGTAAGATGAGGATTCTCTCTCACTTAGCTGGAGTCACCCTGAGTCTACGTGATGAAAGGTTGAGGGGGTTATAAGCAATGATCCTCTCCCAATTAGCTACAGTCACCTCTGAACCTTCATGATAAAAGGTTGAGGGGGATATAAGCAATGACCCTCTCCCACTTAGCTACAGTCACCTCTGAGCCTTCATGATGAAAGGTTGAGGGGGTTATAAGCAATGACCCTTTCCCACTTAGCTACAGTCACCTCTGAACCTTCATGATGAAAGGTTGAGGGGGATATAAGCAATGACCCTCTCCCACTTAGCTACAGTCACCTCTGAACCTTCATGATGAAAGGTTGAGGGGGTTATAAGCAATGACCCTCTCCCACTTAGCTACAGTCACCTCTGAACCTTCATGATGAAAGGTTGAGGGGGTTATAAGCAATGACCCTCTCCCACTTAGCTACAGTCACCTCTGAACCTTCATGAGGAAAGGCTGAGGGGGTTATAAGCAATGACCCTCTCCCACTTAGCTACAGTCACCTCTGAACCTTCATGAGGAAAGGCTGAGGGGGTTATAAGCAATGACCCTCTCCCACTTAGCTACAGTCACCTCTGACCCTTCATGATTAAAGGCTGAGGGGGTTATAAGCAATGACCCTCTCCCACTTAGCTACAGTCACCTCTGAACCTTCATGATGAAAGGTTGAGGGGGTTATAAGCAATGACCCTCTCCCACTTAGCTACAGTCACCTCTGAACCTTCATGATGAAAGGCTGAGGGGGTTATAAGCAATGACCCTCTCCCACTTAGCTACAGTCACCTCTGAACCTTCATGATGAAAGGCTGAGGGGGTTATAAGCAATGACCCTCTCCCACTTAGCTACAGTCATCTCTGAACCTTCATGAGGAAAGGCTGTGGGGGTTATAAGCAATGACCCTCTCCCAGTTAGGTACAAGAAACCAATAGAGCTGTCATAATAGAAACCAATAATTTAGTGTCACAGTAACAGAAAAATAGCAATAATACTAATATAATAATGGTAAAAGAATTTTAAAAAAAACAACATGTGTTAACTTTACAAGTTATTTATCCAAATATATATTTTGTTAAAAATTCAAATGATTAACATTGAAATCCATTTGTTGTTGCTTTTTGCATTTTTAACTCTATTGTCTTAATTAAGTTTTCATAATATCTTTGGAATAAAAAAATAGATAAATCTTATCAGTCTTACATATGTTTAACACTCACAATAATTATAAAGACGTCAAGTAAATTAGTTTCTAACAATATTCTACTTAAAAAAAAAAAAAAAAAAAATTACCTTCAAAATGTCCTCATTCTCAAGAATTGCTGTAAGGGCTTTTTCAAAACAACTTTTCCCCAACTTCAGGATATCAAACATAAACACATGGTCACGAGTCGATATCTGAAATAACAAGAAGCAAATACAGTTGATTCCAGTTAATTGAATACACATAGTCCATTTTATTGATTTTAATATTCAAACATCAAACCTTTTATTCTTAACCTTTGTAAAAAAATTAATGGTTATATGCATAATGTGTAAGCCTAATTAATCCAATGCTGCTAGCCTATCTGCTGAAGAGTGTTATATAGTTTTTCCCTGGGGCAATTTTTGCACCTTTTCTAGGGGATTAGCAAACACGTCGCTAATATGTGCCAACTGTGTAATCAGCAGCTTGTTCAGTTATACTGGTATGGTCTACTGCTAATGGCATGCTTTCTATCACATCTTCCAGATGAATTTCACAGGTTTTCACAAAGGTTAACAAGTGTCAACAGTGAATGACCTTATCGATAGCTTTTGTAATTTTAATGGCTCATTAGCGTCCTTTGGCATAACAGTGCAGTACCAAAGCATATTGCTTTAAACATAAATGCATTCGTTAATGAAATAAAAAAAGTCGAACAAAAACGTTTACATCAGAGTAAATGAATGATTTCATTTCTGTTTCATTAAAAAGTAACATCTGCAAACATCATTTTACAATACTACATTCAAAAAGATGGCTTTTTGCTGTCACAATAAAAAAAATGACCGCTTTTTAGAAAAAGAATCAGCTTTTTATTTGGGTTTGGAGGTAAATAATTAAAAGTCCAATAATAATTATGAAAATTATAAATATATATATATATATATATATATATAATTGATTGTTTTCTAAGGAAACACACGTGCTGAGAGTTGATATTGTTACTGGTATTTAAAATTTGTGGCAAGTGAAAACAAAATACGGTTGTTGAAAGGATATGGTTATATTGATTTGCAGTTAAATGCATAGTCCAGTTAATATTGCATAAATTTCTATGGGAAGTTATGTATGCATGTAAGCAGAATCAACTGTATATATGTTCTGTTGTTTTTATTATCAAAACAAAGAATTGGTTGACATGGAATCGCAAGAAAACAAAGAGATGGAAATTTCTTATTTTATACATTAACACATCATCACAAAACCTGTCTAAATAATGTATCAACAAACAAAGAGATATATAAAGAGAGAGAGGTACAGAAATGTGATTGACAACACATTAGTATATAAATTGCAAAAAGATAAAAAAGCTAATTTTAGCTCATGAAATATAAAATATATATTATATATATTAGAAACACTTTTAATACATATTATTAATCTCCTGTGTGTACCAGGAGCCAGCAAAATTGGCCATACATTCTTAGTCATACCCTCTAAGGCCATACCTATCAAAACATGTTATTCTTCTGTACGTACCATGAGCCAGCAAAGTTGGTCATACCTTCTTACAGACATACCCTCCAAGGCTACACCTATAAATACATGTTCTTAATCTTCTGTAGGTACCTGGAGCCAGCAAAGTTGGTCATTCCTGCTTACAGCCATACCCTCCAAGGCCACACCTATAAATACATGTTCTTACATTTTCTGTAGGTACCTGGAGCAAGCAAAGTTGGTCATTCCTGCTTACAGCCATACCCTCCAAGGCAACACCTATAAATACATGTTCTTAATCTTCTGTACGTACCTGGAGCCAGCAAAGTTGGCCACACCTCCCTATGGCCACACCTTCCAAGGACACTCCTATTATCACCTGTTCTTGTATGGATTTGACCTGAAATTGTATTAAATTTATTATCGTATCTTTCCCTACAAGTCAAAATTCTGGAATAACAAGTATAGAATAAGATAAGTGCTTAGGGTTTTATAAAATCTCGGAATAACAAGTATTTAAATGGCTAGATATAAACTTTATTTAATCTGATCATATATTATTATAATTATCGACAAAACATTTTAAAAATGCTTCATAAACATAATTTATACATTTAAGAAAGTAAAATATATTTTCAGATTATTACATTTTCCATGAAATTGTAATCACCCACAACCAACCAAAAGCCACACACAAAAAGGGCTCACACTCATTTTCCATTAAAAAAAAGCCATGACAATATAACTGCTGAAAAATCAACATAAACATCATACAGCCTCTGAGAAAAGTGAATCAAACTTGTCCAGGATGGTACATCCAGAGTAGCTGATTGCTGTTGACTCCTGGTCACTGGAACCTTCATCGTTGCCTGAAGAATTCAGACCTGGAAAAATTGAGTTATCAGTGGTTGCACATATAATACAGTGTATTCCTGATACATGACTTCACAGAACTTTACACCATTAGTCTAAAAACACTGACAGCGAAAAATTCATCTCACTATTACATGTACTAAGTAACAGGTGTTGGAAGATGTCTCTGTGACAAACTGGGGGTTGTTCACTGGGCATGGCAGTTGTTGAGAGTTTGACTGCCCTCAGTTGCTTTGAGCAGGTGCTCTAGGTAAGTCACATGTCTGTAATAAGAAACTGGGGACATTTGTTTAGCAGCTTGTTCTAAAAACAAATTATTATTTCATAGTTGCTTTCAAACAACTCCTTTCACAGGTGAAAAAATTTATCACTGGGAACTTAACATAGTTCCTTAACAGCTCCCAGACAAGCTTATATTGAACAACACTATTTGCACAGGCAGAGTAAGAATGTCCAAAATTATTTTTATATCAAGCTTGTTAATTCTAGTGTAGCCAAATAATATACAACTAATATTTTACAATTTAATCTTAACATAATGATAATGATGAATACATCTGCCCTTGGCAATAGTGTAGATCAGGTCAACTAGCTTAATTTTGAAGCAGTCAGATAAAGATCTGCACTATTTATTGCTCAGCTTCTGGCAACAATGTCACATCTGAGTGATGTGGTTAATTAGAAGAATTTAGTGTAATTAAGCAGGGCAATTTTATAATTTCATTTGATATACATTACACTAACACAAATTTGATAAATCATCATAGCAACATCAACATGCAATTATTCTATAAAGACCAAGAATTATTTTTGGATCAAGTTAATAGTCCTAATTTGGCCCTGTTCCCAATGGGAAAACATAAATTTATTCTCCAAATTTTTATAAATTTGCTGATCAAAGTAACATTGTACAGTTTTGACCTAAATCCAAAACAAGATTATTGTGCATAAATTCTGAACAAACTGTTAATTACTTATTTTTATGCATAGACAGATTAAGAAAATATTTTATATTCCTTAATTGCAGAAATCTTGCAAAATATTCTCTATATAAGTAGATGTGTTTTCCTGAAATTTCACGATATCACTGGCATGCAATATCTTCTTAATTGTTCTTCTTCATCCCCTGACATATATCTGGATAGAACCACTATTGCACAACAGATTAGCGAGATTGCATCCAAACAAAGTTTTTGCCCAGTATAAGTTGGAAACCATCAACTTGGCCACCATTTGACACCAAAAAAAAGTTTTGATCTTTGCTCACCATCCTTTTCAGTGGTCCAATTTTTCAGCACCATGGAAGTGGGGTCAAAGAAGTTCAGATTTTCTAAGTGTTTTGGATTACATTTTCCCCTCATGATGGATCTGCCTCTGTCAAGTATCATAGAAAATGATTTAAAACTATTTCATATTAAAAAATACAACATAAAGGTCATTTGCTTTTCGACATAGTATATACCCCAGCAACATAATTATGGTCAATATAGTAACATCAAGCTAGCACTGGTGAAGGAAGACTCTAGACAGATATCTGGGTAGAACCACAGGTGTACTGTGGGTTCGCAGGAAGACCTTTATATGATGTCAGAGCCCCAGATAAAAACATTACCCCATATAAGAGAAGTGCAACCCCTGCGTACCCCTTTATTTTTCCACCAAACCCCAAATCCCCAATACTTATTAGAATCATCTCAATGTTAAATTAAGGATAAACAAAAATATGGCAATATAAGATCAGCCTATCATCTAGGGCTCAAACCTATGATGTGAGGGGCTAAGAAGGAGCCCAAAACACAAAGTTCATGAAGGGTATTCTAATGCATGTTTTCATTAGCCAATATGATCATAAACATTATTTCATTACAGAAACATGAAATGGTTATTGAGGAAATTTGTCAGAGACCATATGTTGGCTAATGAATAAGATACAATCTGAGCAAAACAGCAATAATAAAAAGTACTGTAGATTTTATTGTTGATAACAATGAGTCAAGATGGTTTAAATGATTGACAAAAACACGCCCTTAAAATACAAAATGTACAGAAGGTCTATGTATCAGTAAGAATGCAAAGGATAAAATAAAACCCCTTCATATATGTACAACATACTTTTCTTTCTTCTGTACATTGCTGGTCTTCTTATTCTTGATCACATCTTCTGTGGCAACAACTACAATAAGGAAGAGTGTACCATGACAAATATACTGGCATTGTGTTCAATAATCAGGAGATTAAACCATGTGATATTAACTTAACAAACATCCAATAAATACTCACATGTATATTTCTTTAGAACTTGTATACATTTGCCATAATCATATAATGCAGATCCCTAAATAATGTTAATTTGTATATTATTGTTATAACATGTGTATGTTAAGTTCACTTATGTTTAATGCCAATTTTCTGTCCTTCATAAATTGAATAAAAATTAATGAGGTGTAAGTTTCAAAGGTTTTAATTTATTTTGAAATACATTGCAGTGATCAATTATGATCATTATACCATCCAGCTGTTTTGGTGGAGGAAGACTTCTGACAAATGTCTGGGTAGAACCACTGGTGCACCATAGGTCAGCTGCTGGAAGACCTTCCAACAATAAGTCGTTTACCTTAAACAGGACTCATACCCACAAGGCTAAGCAGTTAGGGGAGTTACAATCCTGTGATTCTACCACTATGTCATGGGCACCACTCAAAGGTTTTAATATTGCAGTCCAGTCTTTAAATAATCTTATTTTTTATTGGGTTTATCATCCCACCAACAATATTTCAGTTCTCTGGAAACGGTGTCCACTTGAAGCAGATATAGTGCTGCCTTCACTACGTACAGCATGCTGTGAACACCTGGCATGATACCACACCCAGTCACATTATCCTGACACCGGGCCAACAAGTCATAGAATTACCCTTATATTTGCTTAAGCATTAGTAAAGGAGCTACAGAATAAATCTTATATTACATGACTAAAACAGAGGAGAAATATTCATTAAAACTAAAAGTAACCTTAAAAACAATTTAGGTGTAGTTTATAGAATGTCACAGATGCTTGAAAGGTTTCTGTATTGCTGTTTCTGAATCAATCTAACATTGCATGACTATATGCTGGCTTCTTGCTATTTTTTCTTTAATTTCTGACTTACTGCTCTGTATTTCATCAGCATAGAAGTTCAGCAGACCGTGCAATTGTTTTCTTCCATCTTCCTCGATAAGGACAACTAGAAATAAGAACAATAAAATGTTGTTTTGTATTTAAATTGATCCCACAAAGTAGTATAATTTTAATGTGCCATCTCTGCTTGAACAACAACGACAAACATGTTACATTTTTTTTTTTGTATTGAATTATTTTTTAAAAAAAGGGGCAGACCACTTGTTACAAAATTGTTCCTTAAAAGTTCTACATAGCCAATTTAACCCCACAACAATTTACAATGTACCTGAGTCTAGCAAAAAAAATCCTTAAAACTATTTATGTGCTTCTAAGCAAGTTTGACGAAGATGGGTCCATAAATGTGGCCTCTAGTTTGTTCACAAGCTTTTTGTAAGATTTGACATGTGACCTTCTTTTTGACCCCACATGACCAAAATAACGAACTTGTCCAAGATTTCATGCAGACAAACATTGTGACCAAGTTTAATGATGATTAACCTATAAATGCAGTGTATTCACAAGCTTTGTATAAGATTTGACCTAGTGGCCCACTTTTTGCCCACATGTGACCCAGTTATGAACTCATTCAAGACTTCATGCAGAAAATTATTCTGACCAAGTTTTGTTTAGATTGGGCTATAAATATGGTCTCCTGTGTGTTCACAAGTTGTTCCTAAAATTTGTCCTTTTGCCCTAGATTTTGATCCCAGGTGACCCAATAATAACCTAATCTAAGATTTCATGCAGACAAACATTCTGACCAAGTTTGATGAGGATTGGTTTAAAACTGTGGCCTCCAGCGTGTTCAAAAGCTAAAATGTTGACGATGGACGACAGGATATCAGAAAAGCTCACCTTGAGCATGTTGTGCTCAGATGAGCTAAAAAGTATTTATCTTTTTTTATCCTTCTTTAACATATATTAAAATTTAGTATATAAGTTTATTAAACTACCAGAAGACTTTTTAAAAGTATGTCTAGTATGTAGTTTAAGTCAGTTTCGTTTTAAATTTGACATGTTTTGGATATTTCCATTTTGTTAAAAACTCAACAACAACAAATGCCATGCAATTCATCCTTGAACAATAAATAATCCCAGTTTAGTGGTACCGGACATAGGTGCCAGGATATTCTGATATAATGCCATGTTTTAACTGATCTGCTGCATCTCCTGTTTCAATTTATACTGAACTTAGTAGTAAATTAAACACATTTTCTACCATGGACAAACTGCAATGGGAAAGAAAAGTTTTCCAATTTCCCTTGAAAAATCTACTCGTTCTGCATGATGACCTAATTAGAAAACTTATTCATCTTGCCAAATGTCAGGTAGATGTGTGGAATTTTTTACCAGAGCATTGAATACTAGGCCAAGATATCTGACATCACTGCTGAGCCTGACTGCCTTCTGCGGCAAGTTTGAAATTGGAATTTAGATTCAGATGGCGGGTAATAGCTTCTAAAATCAGATATGTTTGACTGTGTTGTAACTTTGCCTTTGGTCGCAGCGTATAATCTACATTAAGAAGGTCTGGTTGTTTTGCAGTTGAAGATTTCTACTGCATTCCAATGCATCGTGCATTCAATTTGCCATAGAATAATTAGAATTATTTCAAGTGACCATCATTTGCATATCTTTAATTGCTAACAGGGCAAAAAATACCCTTTCCAAAGAGCACTTTAATAATTATTTTGTAGTTGTACATTGAATCTTTTTATAACATAACAGTATTTGCGACCACAATGTGTACCCTCACTTCAGTAAAGCAAGCATATGTTAATAAACTCACTGCTACAGGGGTGAGATTTTACAGACTGACACTAGCATAACATGCCAGCGTCCCCTTCTGGTTATATTTATGTATGCATATATGCCAGGAAGTTGTGCCTGTTGATTTGGAGAATATTTGCGGGAAGTTGGAGAAGTTATTTTATTTTTAAAACCATTTTTATTTTGTGCAAAGTGGAAGTTAAATAACAAAAAGTTACCTTTTTGAAGTGAAATTTGTCCTGACTGGGCATTCCACGAATGCACATAACCGTCATAGATACCGCCATCGTCCAATGTTATTCTAACAAATCTTCCAGCATAAGACTCCATGCTACAACGACAACGTTAACTTGATGGACTGAAAATCAAGCTGGCAAGCAACAAGCATTAACTTAGGGTAGCCGAAGAAATATTAGAGCAGCCGACATAAAGAAAGGTACGTATAACATGCGTTTTTAACGCAAACTAATTACATCGATTAAAATGTCTTATTTAAAAGTACCAAACGTATAAATAACAAATGAAAAGATATTTTTATTAAAACTTATTTAAATCCAGCGTTTCTTTTGCGTAATATATAATTAAAAAAAACAACACGTTTTTTAGTATTACATAATTAAAAGTTTATAATATTATACTCTAATCTAAATTATAACAGATAACTGAAATTCTACTTAAATGTTGCAAAAACTATTGTTGTAACGTGGGGGTTTCCAAAGGATATACCACTATTAAATGATACCCCAACGGTGAGTGAAACGCTGATAGACGGACATAATTGAAAACATCTATATGAGATTTAAAATCTTGTGAAAATCTGGATCACTTACAAGGAATGTGACGCTATGAACTACATATAGTTACAATGAATACAAATTAATCTTATTTAAAAATGAAACATCAATACTCTAGCTAGGGGGTGACATAAATAAAAATGCCAATACATATATATGCCAGAAACAGTAAAATAATGTAAAAATAAGCTAAAATGTGTATATTGATAAATTTGAATTAAAAAAATCTTGATACTCAATTAACAACACATGTTTAAAAGTAAACATGTTGCCTGAATAAAGATAGACAACATCAATACGAATGCTTTGGAGTAGCATCAATAAATATGCATTCTAAGGTGCCAATTACAATGGAATACAGAAACTTACCGTAAAAGACCGCTATAATTGAATGATCCTTGTGTCACTCGCGAGGAATGTGACGCAATTAACTATACATGTTTGTAAACAACATTAAAATAGCTAATGAAAAACAGCAGCAACAATACCCAAGCTAGGGGTTGACATAGAGTAATAGTCTGTCAAAACCAGACGTCAGTAACAGTAAACACACAGACAATTACACTGAAAATAGGATATTATTGACAGACCCTTGTGCCTTGTACAGGGAATGTGACGCAATAAACTATACATATTTGTTAAAAGGAAACATAGACTTTATGAAAATATGCAACAAGGATACCCTAGCTTGGGGAGGACATAACGAAATCTGCAATCCAAAAAAGACGTCCAAGCCAGTAAATTCACAGCAAATTAGCCTGGAAGCCGAGTATGTTTATATTGTCGCGACACAGTGCCTCTTACAGGGAATGTGACGCAATGATCGATATATGTTTATATACAAGACGAAATGAACTAACAGAAAAATACAAAAAAAAAAATATTCTAGCTAGGGAATGACATGTTGAAATACTCGTACTTGATCGAAGAATGACGTCATCGACAGCTAAAATAACGGAAAAGTAAGCTAACATGTGTAGTTTTGACATAAATCTGTGGCTTAAAAAAGGGAATGTGACAAAGCACACAATACATGTTTATCAACACGACATGTTGCCATAATGGAAAAGGGCAACAACGACACTCTAGCTTGGGGATGATATAATCATATCTCTGATTGAAAACAGGCGTCAATTAAAATGAAAAAAAGAAAGTTATCATAAAAATCCGGTATATTTTAATGGTCCCTGTGTCCCATACAAGGAATGTGACGCAATTATTTATACATATTTGCAAACAACATTGAAATAGCTAATGAAAAAACGCAGCAACAATATCCAAGCTAGGGGATGACATAGAGTAATAGCCGGTCAACAACAGACGTCAGTAACAGTAAAGTCACACAACATTACACTGAAAATAGAATATAATTGACAGACCCTTGTGCCTTGTACAGGGAATGTGAAGCAAAAAACTATACATACTTGTTAAAAAGAAACATAGACTTTATGAATATATGCAACAAGGATACCATAGCTTGGGGACGACATAACGAAATATGCAAGCAAAAAAGACGTAAAAGTCAGTAAATTCACAGCAAATTAGCCTGGAAGCCGAGTATGTTCATACTGACGGAATGGTGTTTGTCCGATAAAATGAACAGAAGGAATTTTGTTGTCGAAGGATTGGGTAACAGGACGACTCACCGCCCTTACCAACTCACCGCCATTCAAGGTTGGTCGACTCACCGCCGATTTTAAAAAAACCGCTGGTCGACTCATCGCCTGTATACTTTTACTGTGATGAATTGATAATTTTGAACTATCTGTAGATTTTATCATTATTTTTTTTTTCCGATTTAAAAATTATAACTCATGTATCATGGGACGGTACAAGAGGTAGCTAATACGTAGCACTTATTGGATGGGTCTAAAACGCTTACGCAGGTAAAGTGTGCAAAGGTCCAATTAAAGGTATTCAACATTGTTTCATGACTATATTTCGATTTAAGTATTGGAAAAGGGATAAGATCAGATAAGATAAGAAAGCTTTATTTTCATATCAGTAGTGGTTTCTATCGACGTACCTTTATTCAGATTCAGATGCATACATATGACTTGACAATGCGACATAAGATAAAACATATGGATGAAAACACAAAAACATGCGTTTACATTTAAGCATATAAAAAGCAGTGGCAAAATATTACAGACATTAAAAGTGTTTATGAATAAAATGAGGCCGTTTTGACATGAGGCCGTTTTAACCAGCACCCGTTGGCGGTGAGTTAAAAAAATAGGCGATGAGTCGACCAACCGTGAAGGGCGGTGAGTTGGTAAGGGCGGTGAGTCGTCTAGTAATCAAGGATTGTATCCGTTATCCATTGTTAGCAATAACCCAGTGTTGAATTGTGTATTAAGTTGCAAAAAAAGAGAAAAGGGAAGATAAATTGCTAAGTTGAGATTTTTTTAGAGATCCTCATTTGTAGGATGCACAATGTGTAGCAATATTACTTAACAATTTGTACAAGTTTTGGGGCCTGTATAAAACGCAGCTTTTAACGCAGCCTGTATAAACATATAGGGAAAGGTGTGATTTTCACTGCGGTTATGCATTTAATGGAAAAATAAGACAAAATGTTGTTTGATAAGAATAGAAGGCTTATTTATCAATAATATATGAATGAATTATGAATAAAAAATAAATATAATTGATGTTTTAATATTGTAATTTAGTTAACGCGGTCGCTAATTTGACCTCACCACCGAAAAGAAGAAATCAGTGCAAAAAGAAGGAATCTTTTTATTCATGAACAGATTTTTATTGCATGTTCATTCTAATATTGTCAAAAAAAAAGGTATTCAGGTTTAACAGAAAGTTCAAAAATGAATGATAAAAATAACAAAAGTCATTTTTAAACAAGTTTTTTAAATCAATTTTAACAAAATCAGCAAAATACATTTATAAAATTCGTTCAAGAATATAATTATCACAGAATATGAAAAAACGACCATCATCAGCATCATAATCATCATTATTTTTGTTTAGTCACAATCATAGTTTACAGAGCAACAATGTATTTAAACAGCAGCATCATAATCATCATCATCCTTTCGATTCAGTAACAGCAACAAGATCATCGTCGTCGATATTATTGACAAAATTTCCAGGACCCAAGATCATAAAACTAAGTTTTGAGATCAATTGGCTGAAATGGCGACTGGTCGCCGTTTCAGTCAATCATACGCTTGAGATTTGAGACTGATCTCAAAACTTAGTTTTATGATCTTGATCACAGATTTAAAAAAAAAAAAGTTTTGGCAAGCCTGAGAAGAAATAAATGCGAAAATAAGAATGTTAAGTTTTATTTATGGCCGGATAAAAAAAAAACTGTTAGTGTCATCGCCAATATTTCACGTTATTAGAAAAGGACAGTGATATGATTATATCATTATAAAACACACTTACCGACACTGAAGGAACCACTTGGAACACAATGTCCAGATCCAAAAAGTCTTTGACTTTGTATCCTGGATAGCACAAAGTGACAATATTTTCAGAGTCAATGTACTCGTGCAAGTACTTCACTTGGCTATGTCCAAAAACTAAAGCCATTTTTATTCCAACACAAACACACAATAAAGTAGATATATTTATATGAAAAGTGAACACTAATTAACACAAAATCTCAACTGTTTATAAACTAAATCTAGATATATCCGTTTGAAACGAAAATTTGCGAACATAGAACAAATAAACAATAAAACAAATATTATGGAATATAGCCTGAATGACTGTTTGTAAGCAAGTTTGCAAGCAGAATGACTAAAACATAACATTGAAAATATATACTGCAACAAAGTCAATGTTTGAATTATTGAGTGATGACAATTTTGTTCAATAACAATAGAACTCGACAAAAAATAATTTCTGTAATAATTAACACAAAACTCAATTTCCATTGATGCGCTTTTTAAAAGGCATAAGGTATCTTTCAAGTTACCGACATAAAGGAGTAAGAATAAATAATTAATATCTGTATGTGGAATTATTAAACAAACAGCGCATACGTTCATAAAAAACTCTGTATCATGACACTTAACAACAATTATCGAGCTTAATAAATAAACTTTTAAAACATATCTCTAAATATGGACCTTACCATCAATCCAATGTACATTGATTTAAAAACATTGCAGGCAGAAAAACACTACATTTTTTGTATATTTTTATTGTTTCTAACGATTCCCGTATGTTTAAAAAGCTGCAATTTCCCTGCGTTTTATTTATAATGGCTGCGTTGCTCCGTTGTATATCCTTAAATCGCATCCTACATAATCCGAATGTTATATGGGACAAAAAGTCAGGATAAAGTATTACATTATTTTACAATTTATAACAAAATTAAAAGAAAAAAGAAAATTCGGATATAGATGTATATTTTTGCAAGTGATTCGGACGTAAAGAAAATCTATAGGTAATTCAGAAAATTACTGGCTCCAAAATTTGCAGTTTCTAACATTCAAACGTGTTCATATAATATGATTTGGCAATTGTAGTTTTTTTCCTAAAATCCTAAAGAAGAGTATAATGAAGAGCCTCCCCGGATTCTCCTTGAATGTATGTCTCCCTCTCCCCGCCCAAAGTTCTGGATCCAGGCCTGAATAACGACCTATTTATTTATGTAACACGTATTTACTTATCTAAAAAATGGGCCGTCCTGATATCGGCCGTCGTTGTTTTTTAGGACGTTCTGGCATGGTCCGTCCTTGTTAGTGGGCCGTTCTGGATGTAAATCGTCACATGACACCCCAAAATGGAGGAGGTAGATAATATAATTTTACACTCCCTCCGTGGGATTGGGTGGTAAGTTTGAAATAACACCTCTTATAAGTGACATTTTATGGAAGTTGTTACAGAATTATTGAACATCTATCTTATAAAGCTAGGCTGTGTAAACAAAGAATTTGCATAAATCATCTAAATTCTTTACACCATACAATTACCAAGCATGCCACAAATGTCATTATTTCATATTTATAACCATACATACACGCCAAAATTAGAAGCCTGGATATGCATCATCAGATTTTGTTTGAAACACTGTATCTGAAAGATATGGGGCATGTGCATGGCGTGTGTTCTGATAGCTTTATATTGTCTGAGGCTCTCTGCTGGTGCCATTAATTCATCATTAGCCTGACACAACAAATAAACAAGATTAGTTTAAGATATGCTCATCGACTAATAAGTTTCCTATCAGTTTATGCATAGGTCCTAGCTTATATGTTGTAGCTGAAATAAGATTAGTTCATCACTTTTCAAATTCTTGGTTCTTTATAGCGACATTGATGAGGAAATACAAAGCTTGAAGGAGTTCTCTGTAGAAGTTATTGTTGCTGCCTCGGTAAAATGTCTCCGAGTTATTGTTGGAGATGTAGACCTCCCAGACAAACTTCCTGCGGCAATGTCTGCCAAGTTCCGAGTGGGCACAGGGCTGGCTTCCCACCTGCAGGTTAGTGATGCTTGTTTGACATTGCACAACACAGCTTTGTAACTTTAAAAATGTATATCACACAATCGGCGCTGTATGACCTATCAAGTGTCAGTGTGCCATAAAACCCAAAATACATATTACACAAATAAATTAATAAATAAATGAATAAATAAAATGTTTTTATTTTTTTATTATTTCTTTTAACACTAGATTTATACAGGAGTGCTGGTTTTACCCAGCATGTGGACAGAGAGAAGTGATTTATTCTAGCATACATTTGAACTTTCTTGTATTAGGAGGGAGACTCCCTCTTTTAAGGTTTAAAATTATTTGAAAATGAGGGGAGTTTTACACATTTTCAGAAACCTCCCTATCTGGAAACAGATAACTTCCTTCTTTGTTTTTATAAAAATAACAAATCTCCCACTTTGCATATGAAAATCTCCCACTTTGGCCCCAGAAAAAGTTCACATGTATGATAGTATTATGTAATAAAATAACATTTTTACCTCCATTTGACCATTAAAAGATAGCTTTAAACTTAACTATATGAGATACAAAGCCACATACTAATTTTATTTATTGATAGATGAGAACACCCCTGGTCTTATTTGTAGAGTTGCTGCCTAGTATAAGTAACTTATCAGACTCCATAGTCCCCCACAGAGTGAATTGGAGTCCCTGTTGGGGCGAAAACTTTCATGTTGAATGAAATTTCAGCTTTACTGTAGTGCTAAAATGGTTCTACTTGTATATCTGCCTGTATCTTCTTTCTATAATGGTTATAATAGTGTCATTGCTATACAAGAGAAAACAAACAACACTGTTTATGCCATACCATTAGCTTGTTGTCATTATGGCAATTGCCATCTAAATATAGGAAATCTCTCAGATCACTGTCTGGGTTGAATCACCAGAGCAGAGCAGGTTGACTGAAGCATCTCTCCACATGACCTGTGACTATGACTCAAATCTATGCTTTGCTGGGCTGAGGATTTTCACACTTGCAGTTCTAACTTCTCAGCCACAGGCACCCTCAGGTATCTAAGAAAATTCAGTTTGATGATACTAATATTTGACATTTTTGGATAAATATGGATGTATCTTTAATAGGTGTTTCTAATAATGTGAGTAGTACTCTTATTTTCAAACTTTACTTTTTCACTTGATGTTTGTATTTCAGAATCTTGGCTACAGAGGAGATGTTGGTTATCAGACATTCCTCTATTCTACTGAGGCTGACATTCGTAAGATTTTCATGTTCCTTGTGGACAAATTGCCAAAAGAGCATGTGGAGACAACCGAAGAAACGCTAGGTACTGATGTGTGTAGATTGTCATTTGTCGTTAGTGTACTTGACATTGTATTGTACATATGTATGAGTTCTAACTCAACAAACAGAGAAAAAAAATCTTATTCATTTTAGCAGATAGCATTTTTCTTATAAACGTCTGCATTTAATTATTTTTTGTATAGTTTTCTTGACTTTTATTTTAGCTGTGATGCCTCAGGTAAAAGTGTTGATCATGTAGTTTTTTAATTTTTTTTAATTTACAGTTAAAAGTTGCTTCTGTTTGAATATTTTTCTATGTTTAGCTGTAAGTTTTTCTACATATTGCTAAGTTTAGCTACATTTTTTATATGTTACTTAGTTAAGTTGTATATTGCTAAGTTTTATCTATGCGTTTCTTTACTTAGTTATATATTACTGAGTTAAGATGTATGTTGCTTTTCTCCTGAATCACTTAGGATCCTCTATGCTGCTGCAGCGAGCCATAAGTCGGTCTATTTCCCAGCAACTGTCAGCACCATGGACACCACCATACTTAAAACAACGGGGCATCACCTGGCGTGGCAAACCTCCAAGCTGGCATAGAGAGGTGGGTATTGTTTAATTTTTACATGTATTCTGCGATATTTAAGCCACTCTGATAGCTATGTTGTTGGAGGAATTTTTTCAGATAATATGTGTGTACTCAAGTAAACATTTCATTAAGGCCCATGACCAAACAGTTATTCATCTCAAGCACAGCTTATTACTTTATTCTGGTTGAGTAAAAACTTTTTGTCAGGTGGTGTTCCAGCAAAACTCCTGTGAACCAGTGGTATTAAAGTTGTTATCTGTGGTCTTTTCTCCACCAATAATGGCTCGACTTTGCTAAAATAACAATAATTTGCATCATGTATATACCAACTGAAAAGTCCATGATTGTATAATATTTTTATTTTTAAAATTATGACATATTAAACATATAAATTGACATGTAAAATATATCAATGACAGTGTGTTTATATGAATATATCAATGACAGTGTGTTTATATGTCTTAGGGCACCTGCTGCATGTTCCATTACCATGCCAACCATCTGACTGTACCCCAAGGTACTGGCGACCTTAACAGGAAGATACCTAAAGGTACTTGGTTCGGTTTTATGCTGCCAAGGATGACATTTAGCATTCACACCTTAGCAGTGGTATTCGACAGTTTGGACAAAAGCTTTGTTAATCATATATCTAAAAAAACTTTTATTACCCAAAAAGTTCTCATGGAATGCTGTTTACTTATGCTTTACATCTATGTGAAAAGTAAAGCTTACCCCCACCATCTTGTCAATACAAATAGGTATTTCCTATCTGAGCCATGCAGCACAGTTAGCTATTTTTAAACTAAAAAAACCCACCTGACCACTTATGTTTTGAGATACATTTTATTATCATTGCTCTGACATCAATTTCTATTTTTAGCAAAAATCCCTGTCTTGCTTATTTATATGTTTGGAAAGAATTAATATTTAAAGCAATTTATTTCATGAATTGTACTGTCTTACAACTGAGGTAGTGTCAAAGTCATCTTGGTGTAGATGAATGTATGAGTTTATGAAGAAATTATGCCCTAATTACATTGTTCAATATATTTGATTTTGTCAAACTGTTGGACTCCACATTTAATGCTCTCAGTATGGTACATTTGTATGTCAGCCTGTCCCATTATCGTGTCTCAGGCACAACTTCCATATCATTTACAGTACTTCAACCAGACTTCATGCATAGCACATTCATTCAGAGATTAACTAAGTCACATTCCAGTTTACATAAACATTTTTGTTTTGTTTCAAGAATTTAATTCTGTCAAACAAATTTAAATAGATTTTTTTTTAAGATTTCATAAATTAAATCAAACCAAAGTTCAATTAACTGGATCATAACTTCCATATTATTTACAGTACTTCAACCAGTCCACATGCATTTTACATACATTCATAGATTAATTAAGTCAAATTTCAGTTTATATAAACATAATTTTTTAAATCCAGAATTTAATTCTGTATACACTTGTTAAAATGGATATTTTAATGTTTTAGAAATTTAGTCATACAACAGTGGTTTAACAAGATTTTTTATGGTTCCAGAGATTAAGTCGTACTACAGTTCTGTTCTGCCATATGTGACTTGTCAGACATTATCACACGGAGACACAGCGCCATCTGTCATGGAGGCCAATGCCCTCGATGTGACAGCCCAGGCTGAATGGGATGCAGAGTGGAACCAGGCTGGCCTTGCCTCACGGCTCTCTCAGGATGTAAGTATAAGATGCCATGCCTTATTGCAGCATCCATTGTCTCGTGGTTAAGGATGAAGACACAGGATCAGAAAATTGGTTTGAAAATTGTTTGTGGTGAGAAATACTACATGTAAATGAAGACAGTTAAGTAATGTTAAAGCTTTTTTGTAAATGTGAATAAAATTTAAAGGAGCACTGATGCAAGAAGTGTCACCATGTGCAAAAGAGAGAGAGGTGGCAATGGTATCGTGGTAGAGTCGACAATCTGTAACCCCTCTAACTGTTTAGCCTCTCCTTGCATGGGTTCGAGTCTCGTTCTTGCAAAGGACTTCATGTGGTTTTCCAGACTTGTGGTGTGCCAGTGGTTCTACTCAGACATTTGTGTGGGGTCTTCCTCCACCAAGTAGTTGGACGGCACTGTAATAATTGTAATTGGTCACTGTGATGCATTTCAAAAACAAAACAAACAAAAAACAGCAAAAGGGAGAGACTGACCAGATGTTTAAATGATGTCACTTGTAATGTTGTCATAGTTAAAGTATATTAAATGTACATTAAATAAAATAATGTAAAGAATATCCAGCCAAAAAGCATTGGTATATTCTCATAAGCTTTATGTTACTTCTCTGCAAGCTAATCATGCTGTATGAAATTTTCCTCAAGTCAATTATTGTCATGGTAACTCATTGGATGAGTAAAACATGCACTCATACATAAAACTTCAATTTTCCAGGAATACCGAGCCAAGAAGCGCCAGCGTATTCTGAAGAGAGTGACAGATCAACTGCGCCAGGACCGTCAGCGCAGCAATGTGGGCGCCAGTGGTGCCAATGTCCAGGATCTTCAGCAATTAATATCTACCCTCGGTGGGCGTGAGGGGTCGGCTGCCAGGACAAAAGGATCCAGGTTTACTCATACTAAAGACCTGCTCTTTGCTAAGGTAGGAATTATAATAAGGAATTTTTACATTTTTAGTGTTTACCGCTGTAATGAACTATACAGAAAAAATTACCTTCATTTCTCGATGAACTACAGTGTGACGTTGACGGCACATGCTTGCATTCCTGATTGCTGATTGGCTAGGTGGGTGGAGCATGTTTTACTATGGACTGTTTTCATGAATAAATAATTACGGTATACAGCAGACGTGTTTGTAAAACATTTTCAAAGCATGTGTTCTTTGTTTTTCTTTTTACTTTTTTATTTGTTTGCAAACACATTATATATAATTCTGGTTTCAAGCTCTTTATTTTTTTTTCAAAATCTGCAATAGTGACATTTAAAAAACTATAAATGAGGAATTACTTTCTTGTGGTTTTGCTTCTTTGCTTTGTGGGCACCATGACACTTTAAACAACCAAGCATGGTTCATCAACTGATAAACATCAAAAATCAATGATTCATTCATTAGTTGGTTTTCACCTTGTACATTTTGCTTAGGTTAACATTTTATGAATGCAGGTCATGTGTATATCCATTTAAGGGACTATTGAAGGGTGTTACACACACACATATATATAAATATATATATATATATACACATATTTGTGTAGTAAAAGGAGTTACCATACTTAAATTGAAAAATTATGAATTTAAAGATGGATTTTTCTATGTAAACACATATGAATCTGTACATAATTTTAAGGTACCAAATGACACTGTTCTCAAAGCATTCAACATTTTTTTCTTCTAATTAAATCTTACTGCTATGCACATTCCATGAGAAAATACCCTCTGATTGCCTCTTCGTATTGTGGCTGCATACATATTCTGTTTATATTATGTACTTTTTATGCATGAGCAGTAAATACTAAGGTCTTAAAAATAAGCACAATCATTGTTACAAAAAACCTTTTTCAGTCACTTCTGCTATTCATAACATAGACTTAAATATTGCAATGATGTTAAATTATTACCGGTATATGCCTCATAAACAAAACATACCAGTTGTCATTTAGTGTGACATATCTAATTTATCCATCTACCATTGCTGGGACTGTTGAATATCATTTTTCTTATGTTGCTATATTTTTTTTTTACTGCATATAGCTGAACAGAGCCTTTGGTAGTTAATGAGGCTTTTTTATAATTAATATATTTTTATGACATTTTGAATTATTGCAGGATGATGAGAAAGTTGCCTCTGAGGTTGCTGTGCAGGGACCTGCAGTTCAGACAGAGGAGGTAAGTTAAGCTTTTTCTACCCATAGGTACACTTATGACAGGGCAGTGAATGTCTATGGGAGACTACACACCAAAAAACATTGTATTATTATTATATATTCATAGGTTATATAAGTGAGTTAATATCCTTTACCAGGATAACCATGTGAAATGATAATTGTTTTCTGTATCTCAGCAGTCATTAGCAGATTGCAGTGTTTACAATAACATTTTTTCAGAGGTCATTGATAAGATCATATTTTTCTCCAAAATAAAACAGGCCACTTTTATTATTAGAAGATATATGATATACAAATAAATTTAGTAGAATATGCAACTATTGAGAGAGAGGTAATATATATAACTTGTTGATGACATTGTTTTTTATTGTTTTATCAAACATACTTTTAACTTAATTACAATTTCACATTCAACCTTTTTTCTTCAAGGAGATACAAAAGCTAAGAGAGGAAGAGGTTGCATCACTGCGGGATGAATTGAATGAATTGACCTCTAGGTTTGATAACCTTGACCTTGAAGTGAAGAAGTTCACTGCCGGAATCCAGCAGATGGAGGAAGAGATAGCCAATGAGAGACGAGTGAATGCAGACAAGGAGGAGGGATACAGAGTGAAGAAACGGACACTGGATCTACTTCCTGATGCAGAAAACAATATGGCCAAATTGCAGGTAGGTTAAATTGCTATGTCTGCATTATGACTTCCTTCTCTTTACATGGTTACCCATAACTGTAACAGTGAGGGAAAACCCTCATCATTACATTTTCATGAATATGAATATCCATGAGATTTAATAAATTGGTAGTATTTCAGTAATTTCAAATTTAAATATAAGTTAAATATTTAATCTGGCTTATGATATGGCTGTTTTTACACCCAAATAGTCATTTAGATTCTTATATTTTAAAGTCATTGTTCATAATTGATAGATTCAAATTGCCATAATTATGCAAGCTTTAGTGTATGTGCTTTTTGAAGTGCATGTGCACTCTTAAGTTCAACTACAATGTGAAATAAATAATCAAATGTCAGTTTGTCTTTGCTTTTAACTGTGAAGTTCATAAAATTCTTATTCCATAGTTTTGTTTTCTTTTAGTTTATAAAATGTTTTGCGATGTCATTCCTTGTGTATCACTGCAATTTAATTTAAGGTGGTATTTGTTTGATGCATCAGCCATTCAGGATGTTTATATGGAAATTCCCAGTAGCCAAAATAAAAATTTACACAGCATTTTCTTATGAGAAGACTTTAAAGGATTCATTAATTGAAAGTGTAACCTTTTCTCTGTGAAGTTTTAAGGGTCTTATATGAATAATAATAACAAACAAACATTTATGTACTCTCTGAACAGTTTCCGTGTCAATATTCATTTAAAAAGTTTGATGACTTGCAATGCTGCCCACAATCAATAGATTTGGAAATGTCAGGCATTTTGCATCAAATTGACATTTTGGTGATAATGTCAGGACACTTTCACCAATTAGTGTTGATATATGTTTACACATGTACATATATAAATACACATTGAACTGTTTGAATTTCAGTACAAACAGTTCATAACTGAGAAATAGCAGGGTAGTGGAGGCATTAACCACTTGTAGTGATAGCCTAAGTTGTTTGCATGTATGGATATGTAAAATTCACCCAAGAATAGTTATTATAGATAAGTTGAAATTTGTTTGATTTATCAAGCTTTTTTTTTTTCTCTTTTTCTTTTTTATAAGTATTTGTACATAACTATAATTTAGGGTGTGGTGGATGGCAGTTCCCAGCGTCTCATCAACCTTGCTGCACAGTGGGAGAAACATAGAGTACCACTCATTGAAGAGTTCCGAACATTAAAGGAACTTAACTCTAAGGCGGAGGTATATAATTTCATCTTCTCAGTGAAGCATAAATACTTAGATACTTTAAAAAAAGAGATATCTATATGTTTGTCTTTTCCTTTCAAAAAGAAATCCAGATGCCGTAAAAAACTCTTTTTTTTCTTTGCAAAATAGATGATAAACTTTACATATTTAGATTAATATTCAAATTAAATGCTTATTTAACATGATGTGAATTATTTACTGCTCTTAATAAATACATTTTTACAAGTATTGTTGGAACAACAGAAAAAAATATTGATATTCTTTAATTGTTCATCATTTTATTGCAACATGAGTGATGATTTTTAGATCTTTTTTTTTTCTTCATTATTATCTTTTTCTCTATTCCATTGGCAAATTAATATTTACAAGAAACATCCATATTTTATTGTTTGAGATTTTATTGACACATTGTTTTCTTTTCAATTTCTGTAACCAGTCAGAAGCACAAAAGAAGCTAGAAGAGATTAAACGTTTCCGAGAGTTGATGAAAGAAGTGAGGGATGAAGCAAGGAACAAAGAGGAGCTTCAAAAACAACTGGTACCATTGGTTCATTATTGCACTGATTTCAGTTTTTGTTAATTTTGAAATATATGTTGCGGTATGGCAGCTTTCAGAAGAAGGAAGAGCATAGATTTTGTTTTATTTTGTGATACATTGCAATAACACAGTTATGGCCCTTGGTGATATTTGGCTATTATTGCTGGAGAAAGAGGACAGCTGGAATACCTCGCTACAAGTTCTTTCCCCAACTGGGACTCAGACCCATGCAGTTAGGTGCCAGAGAGTCAGAGGAGTTTACAATTCGGTGACAAGGCCAAATGTGTCGCCTGGAAGATCCCAGGCAAGTTATTCTGTAGTGCCACTGAAACCTGCCGCCTTAAACTGTTCAGTTTAAGATTCAATCAAAGTCTTCCACTGCTACTGATATTTTATTCTGCTGACCAGAAGTGACATTACATGTATTTAAAAAGCCATATAAGTACATGATTAACAGAATTATTACATTGAGCTAATCTGTGTATTTTTATGATTAATGTACCATGTACCCATGATGAATATTCCCTCATGCACAAAGTAGATATAAATAAGGTTGTAACAGCTGAAGATAGATAAAAATGTGACAATGATTTTGATTCTCCCCAACTTAGTGACAACACAAACTTTTGAAAGACAACATGTTCACGTATAAATTTGTTCATAGGTGGTATTAGAATTCATGATTTATTCGGATTCAACCAAGTTTTTTTGAGGGGAAAAAAGATGCAAATTCCTCCCCAAATCACTATACAACTGACTTATTTTCAATTGTAGTAATTGTCTTTTTACTTGAAGCAATCAGAATATGAAAGAATGGCCAAGGATGTGAATAGATCAGCTTACACTAAACGAATCATGGAGATTGTGGGGAATATCAAGAAACAGAAAGTAGAAATTGATAAGGTAATAGTTACACAATTCTGTGTTTGTTACAACATGACATGATGTTCTGTTGCATTAAATGTGTGAGAGTTGAAATTGTGGAAGTATGTTCTTTCTATTAATGTTTTGTTTTTGTTTTTAACCAGTTTGAATTCAATTCCATTTGAAGACATTTTAATTATCAACATACATGAATTCTGTTTAGTTATATTCATCTTTATTGTCTTGATATAAATGTAGTTTTATGTAACAATTTACTATTAGATAAAGTTCAAAATTATGGGAACACATACATGCAGCCACCTTTTTGTTTAAATAATCTTATAGGTGTAACTAATAGGTGTAACATAGCCTAGCATGAAACACAGATTGTATGAGGTTACTTATAAAGTTGTCATTTAGCCATATTCTAAATTTGAAAAAATAAAAACGAAAAGTAAATTCTTAAAACTTAAACTAACACTGAGCTTATGAGTCTACTCAGGTTGAAATAATTAGGTAAAGAGAACTGAGGCTGTATTGTTGTTTGACAGGTGCTTGTTGATACCCGAAGTGTTCAGAAAGAACTAAACCAGTTATCTGGGAAGTTGGATCGCCAGTTCACAGTCACTGATGAACTCATATTCAGGGTAAGAAGTTTCTTTTTTTTAAAAAGGTTAACATAGTGATTTTCACCTTTGATAACTGTTGTTACAAGTCAAATGTTATAATTTTTATGGGACATTTCAAAACAGATCATAATAGAGAAAAGGTCCCCATATTGGCAACTTCTATAGCCTGAATAGGAGCTTACCTCAATGGGGTTTACTTTATTCTTTTATAATAAGATTAAGTTGTGAGTGCAAGAATCAAAACTCTTGTCCATCTTGTATTTGAATTATCCTCCTTTCTTTCATTAGACCTGGTAGCTCAAATGGTAGAAGGTGAAGGAAGTCCTGGGTTTAAACTCATAATGCTGCAAACCAAATTCTTCCGAAAAGAAAATGGTATAGCTTGCTTGCTAATTTATAAGCACATATTATGGTAGTTTTAAGACTGGTCAGCTCGGTACCAAGATACCATATTTGGATGTGGTATAATAAAAGGTGTTAATGGCTGTACCATGTCAGCTTCAAGAAATATATTTTTTTATCACAACTGATATAGTAAGGCGGTAAAGAAGTATTACTCATGCTACACTCAATCTGACTCTTTTTTTATCATGTTCTAATTTGTTCTTGGGCGCATTATGGCTGCTTAATATAGACTTTAGATTGACAGTACTGATTGTTTATCAACACTATCTACTAACAGAAAAACCTAGATAATATTCTTGCACTCTCCTTGTGTTTGTTGACAAGCAGTTCCAAACTTCTATTGGCAGGGTCTAAAAATAGCTGACTATGCCGTTTATGAGAGGTTGGATTCACCCCACTGAAATTATGCTTGAAGTATAACGGGGCAATTCGTTTACATATCTAGGATATCGATGAGCAGCTTTTAGCAACACCTTTCAAGTTAACAATACATTTCCTTCTGCATTTTCTTTTCTGGCTCAAAGTTTTGGATCCCATATTTAAAGTGTTTGTAATTTTAACAGATGTGTGACATGATCTGACAAATATGTTTCTGTCCACACTTTTAATGCAAGACATTTACATTAGCTTTTTATTATAAATCTTTATTAAAAAAATTGGATTTTACTCAATTAAATGTTCGTTTCTTACAGGATGCCAAAAGAGATGAATCTGTGAAGAAAGCTTATAGATACTTAGCTGCTTTGCATGAAGTGAGTGTGTTTTTATCTTTTAGCTGATTTATGTCAGTTATGTGACAACAAAGGTTCTAATGAAAATAATTGTAAAAGGTCTATAAATCACAATTGAAATATGTCATATTTTTAAAATAACAATTATGTAAATAAGCTTCATATCAGATTTGGCTTTGCTAATATCAATGCCCATCTCATAGTTTTTTGGGGTCGTTGACTTGTAACACATCTGACTGTTTAGCCTCCCACCGCTGGGTTCAAGTCAGGGTAAAGGACTTAATATGGGAAGGTCTCCCAGTTGACCTGCGATGGACCAATAGTTCTATCCAGACATTCATCTGGGGTTATCCTTCACCAAAATATTTGGTCATCAATATGATAATCATAATTGGTTGCTGCAATCTATTTCAAATAATTAAATAATCAGTTTCAATAGTGAATATACAGGGATCATCCTACCGGGCGATTCGGGCGAAATCGTCGCCCTGCAGTCGCTCACTTCGCCTATTTCATACATAAAAGCGATATCGCCTTCAATTTTTATTGTACACACAGGGTGTTCGGTTGACCCGAGGTTTTGACGCTACGATAATTCGGAAATACCCCTAACTGACGCACATCAATAAAGCGACGGGGGTCATTTCTACCCGTGCGTTGGTCAAAATCGCCTACAGCTTCATAAGAAGCGAGAAAAGACGACAACGGGCGGAGTCTGCATATTAATGAGAACAGATTCATACAAGCACACACACACACGCGCGCGCATCGATTACCGTCTGCTAGGAGAAAAACAATACAGTAGGCGGAGCCTGCATAATTAATAGGAAACGGGTGCTCTAATTCTGCCGATGACACGTTTGCTCGTGTGCGCAGCTAATTTCAATATGGTGTTTTGACAGAGGGGTAGAAAAGTAATAAATCTTGATCGGCATCTGTTTACTCTTAAAACATGTTTGTAGCATCCTGATGCATCGGAAGCAATTAAGGACGACTGTAGGCATTGTATAATTACTTGATTGGGCCACCAAAAGGCGTGATTACCGCAAAGGAGCGAAGCTGTGCGTCCAAGTATTATTTAATTTGACAGCGATTTAGAACCATGCACACTAATACGGCAAATCGATTGATTGTATCTACGAAAGATGTACTTGTTACTTGAATGGTTGAAATTATGGCTAGAAAAAGCTTGTTTGACGTTTTGGTATTTCAAAATTAGTTTTTGGCACGGACTACACTTTGACACAGTACATTTTGTACTGAAAACCTGGTTCTTGTTGTCTTGCCTGATGGTGCTTTTAGATATATTTAGTTGGGAAATATGCGTTATTGAGTGGCCAAGATCGTCGACTCTTACGTTTATAATAGGTTTTGGAGTGACGTCAGTTTTAAGAAGCAATATTATTTTAACGGTGACAATTTAACAATGTTAATTTATATGTTTTATTTTTTTAATTTGATTGTCATAACTGAGATGCTATGACAACTGAGATGCAGAAAAAACACTATTTAGCAATATTCTGTTTATTTACTTGTCCCAAGCAAACTCTTAGAAATATCAATAATTCCCATCAAGGCTTATTTATACAAAAATGTGGTCGTCGATGATATAACTGTATATACAATAATAATTATACACACCAGCCAAAACAACAAATCATGATCGTCATGCAGCATGTAAGTAAATTATCAAGTGAATAAGTGCATTTTTTTGTTGGATGGGGTAAAAATGTTATATTATTAAAGTTCTCAAACTGTTCAGATGTTGTTTTGTTGTTGTAGTGAAGTCAGTTCATAGATATGAAAAAACATGTAAAAGGGGAATGAATATTGGAATGGCAAAGCAACTAGCTGGCTACAAATCAACCCAATTAGATTATACTAAAGATGAGTTTAGCATGAAGAAAGATGTACATATTAAATGGCATATTGTTGTTTCCTTGGATAAGTACAGACAACAAATGCAACAAAACGACACATACACCTTTAATTAAACTAATAAAGATATATAAACAACTTAAAATACACCAACAACTACACATGGTATGGTAAGTTAGCATAAAACGCAGTACTCTTCTCCCTTAATTCTTCCACTTCTCCCTAATTCCCGTAAAGGGAGAAGTCACTTCTCCCTAAAATTTCTCCCTAGGATGATCCCTGATATATGCAACTAACGGTATTATTGTGGTTATCTTTTCCAAAAATATAATTCCAATGACTGTTGTGTTGTTTTAGGATTTATAACGAGTGTAAAACTGAAAAAGTCTGGCATTTTTATGATTAATGTTTATAATTTATAATAAGGTAAAAGAGTTGAAAGTCATTTGTTTGTCATGTAAACATGTTCTGAATATGACTAAAAGATTGGTCACATGTAGCAAGCACTGTCTCATTCATCTATTTATATGTTTACATTAATCTTTTTCTGTTAACATGACACCTTTTTACCTCTAAATTCTAAAAAAAGCAGAAACATTAGAAAATATAGAAAATAAAAAATTGTGTTGCATCATTTCAGCTTTATAACACATTTTAATGCAAGATATTCACAAAACTAGCTTTGTTTGGATATTTGAAGCCTTTTGTCTACTAAAAATACTGCATTTAATCTGAAGGAATTTAACCTGCTAAATAAGTCTTCAATATTCGTTAGCCTAACCTATTGGCTTCGTTAGCCTAACCTATTGACTTCGTTAGCCTAACCTATTGACTTCGTTAGCCTAACCTATTGACTTTGTTAGCCTAACCTATTGACTTGTTTGTTTCTAGAACTGTGAACTCCTGGTGAAAACCGTAGAGGAGACAGGTGTTATTATGCGGGAAATCAGGGACCTAGAAGACCAGGTAAGTAGTCTTCTGCACAGGCATTTTATGTTTCAATGGGCAATGTTACCCATGTCGGTCTTCGCCTCTGGCTGTGGATTTTTCATTTTCCAAACTCAAATAGTTCATATTTAGATTTTTTTTTGCATGATGTCTTAATACAGGTGTTACGTGTGTAAATATTTCTCAGTTGAGGTTTTGCTCTAGCTCAAATGTAGACTCTCAGAATATGTTGTACAGGTACATAATGTTGTAATTTCATTTTTTTATACACCATTATACGGGAATTGTATGGTATCAGTATGTTACAGTGGAATGATAAAGAATCTTTCAGTAAATACTTAGCACGATTAAAAGCTGAGTTGACAAAATCTACTGAAAAAGTATTCAGCAAATAAGGGTTTAAGAATGTTTGGTGAATGCAAACCTTAGACTGAGATTTAAGGACCTAAATAGACCCTGGTGTAGTGTTGCTGAGTTAATTTGCCAAAGTAATAGTACAACATGTCCTCAGATTCAATCTGCTGAGAAGAACAAGTACAGTTTGCTAACAACCATATGCAAAAATCAAGTTGCTGAATGTATTTATATGGCATAATGTGAATATCTTAAGTGAAGTAATTTATATGCAGAAAAAAAAATCTTTTGGCAGGTAAATTTTTAATAGGTTCATTTATTATTTAATAAATAGTACATTTTTTTAATAAAAGATGACATGTAGCTCATAGCAATTACACATGACGTCACTGAGATGTAATACTTTAGTCTGTTTAATTGATTTCCTGGGTTTCCATTGTATTGTATTACTTGTGTTGCCTCATTAAGAAAGAGTAGAAATGAGGTTTTTAAAGACGAGTTGAGTTTAATCATTTACAAACCCAATTTTTTATTTATTTCATAAACTTTGACATCTTGGCAAATTTTAATTTATACATACCGGTAAGTCAGAATACAGCATGACTTGTAAGAATAATTTTGTTGTATTTCAGATTGACAATGAAAGTAAGAAGAAAGTCTTGGCCAACCTAGAGAAGATTACACAGGATTATCAGCAGATGAAGAAAGAGAATGATTCTATGGTGAAGAAAATTAAGGGCAAATCCTGAGAGATATGCAATATGTGATAGGAAATATACAATTTGTGTGAATTATGTAACGTATATGTTTAGATAATTGTAGCTTATAGAAAGTTTTGCATACATGTATAAATTGGATGTTTTTTGAGAGAAAAATCTATTTAAATTGTGAAATGTAAAGCATTTCAAAACACTAACAAAAGTTTCTAATTTTCTAAAGGAAAATTTTATAATCTGTGAGATATATTATCAGATATGCTTCAGGTCTATTGCATTAACATTTTATAACTTAACAAACGTTTAATGTAGTTAAATTCTGATTTTTGAAGAAGTTTATTTAAACATATTTTCTAAGAAAAGAATAACACATGTCATTACCATGAAGCTATGTATGAAATCATTGTACGAGTTTCGTTATCTTTAAACAAAGAAATTGTTTTATTTATATTTTGAGATTATTTTTTAAGCCATAACATCTCCAGCTGCTACAAAATACAATGTAAGAAGTATATGACACAGAAAACATACCAAAACCATAGTGATTGACCCCTCGTTTTGCTCAGCTTTTATCCAAATGGTCTGATATGCCCAGGTTAAAACGCTTTAAAATTACAGCATAGGTTATCTTGATGTTTGTACGTAAACATTGTTTCGGTCACAATAAATAATAATAAAAAAAGAAGAAAAAAAAACAACATGCTCAGTGGCACAGTCCGTAGAGCACAGGACTGCCATCTAAGAGATTATAGGTTCGAAACATACAAAAATGAAGCATTTTTATAATCTTGGTTTTATTTTTCTCTTTTTTTCTTATTGATGTTTACATCTCCTTAATGTTATCAACTAATTAGTTTTTAGTAGCAATGGCAACAGTTAAGAAACAGTAACTTTCATACATTTGACCAGTGAACCTGTTAACTGGAAGAATATTACCATTGTATTTTGGTACTGTGCAAACCATTGTTTAAGATGTACATGATATTCACCTGTATATTTAATCCTATGATTATTACTCATTAACTGTAGCAGCTAGCATACAGTTGTTTTGTAAAATTGTCAACTTGGTCACTTAATCAGCATTTGCTAACTAACGACCCTGACATAGAAGATGTCCATTCAGATGTAGGAGGTGAGGGCATGACTCGCACGTGGCGATGAGCCTGTATTTTCACAGTTTCACTGTATCTGGAGGTCTACTGCCGATAACTAGCAAATTAGTGGCTTCTATACACGTTCACTACAGACTTTCAGATATACTCATATAGAGACTAAAATATAGAGATATATCGGTAAATCTGTCCCAAAATATTCCTTATATTTAAAGTAAGACCAATAGAATTGGTAAATGGTTAACATTTGTTAGAAGAGATTAACTGGTTCACCATTGCCATCCCTTGTGTTTATTATCAATTTTAAACTACAGCCCAGTTAAAAACTATTATAGACAAGGTAGTCGAAGGTATTATGGCTTAAAGTATACTTCTAACAATATATTTTGTACTATCAAAATAACTTGAAAATGTTTATGTATACAGCTAGCTATCAAAGATGCATGAGCTTATATATTAAAATATGAAAAACTACTTTCTAGTTTCTCTTCTTGGCATTAAGATTTTATTAACCATTTTTAATCTACCATCTTTAATCTTAAAGGTGATATGTGACAGTTTGCCTATATCTTATACCTGTTACAACATTTTACCCATGTTGTGGAGAATTTGTGCATAATTTCTGGATGAACTTATACTTTAATATAAGTAAAGGCTGTTTATAACATTACCTAAATTGTTGGACTGTAAAAATCGTTAATGTTTCATAAAAAGGATATCAGCTCAAAAAAGAGGTCGATAGAAGAGCCGATTACCCTGATAGTTATGTAATGTTATCGCAAAAGTAAGTGGTCACATGGTTTTCTCAGTTTACAAATAACTGACTATGCAGTATGGCCCAGATAAGAAATACAATGTACCTTTTTTGTGATAGGAGGGGTGTTATGCTTTATTTTTCTCATGGATGTAAGGCACCATTAAACATCATTTCATGGGATCTTATCAGACAACAATAGTTTATTTGGTTACATTAGATTAAATGAAATGGTCCCATAAGGAACCACCTGTAAGTCATTGTTTATTAGTTTATTTAGGCCTGTACAGTACACAACAAAATCTTTTATTAATGCAAAAATTAATGTTCTTATTCCTCTTGAATTTTAAATTATTATTCAATTACTTGCATTATGAGGCATAATTAACTGAAGTGCAATCAATTTGTATTGTTTTTTGTAACATCTCACCCAAAAACTATGTTCAGATTGGTAATGTCCAGCTGGATCTAATTATTGGTGCAGAACATCTCCACTATAATATTTATTACACAAAAGTAATATTACTAGCAGGTTAATTAGGGGATATATCCCCATTTGTGATAGCTAGAATTATAAGAAAGGTTAATTCAACAGGTCAATTTGATTAAAATTGATAATTTATTAGCAGTTGCCAACTGCAGTTCTGACCAGTCTAAAAAGGATTGCATTGATTACTGCTTTGATGAAAGGTCATTGTTGTCACTCTTTTTCTTCCATTAAAGTACATGGACATTTTGAGGGACTGTTGTGTCCAATTTCCGATTCAGAAATCGATCGGCATTCAGATCACAAAAACCTCTGCCACTAAAAAGGAAAATCTTCCTTGGGCTTGAAGAACAACAATGGAATGTGATCATAATATGTTGATGTACATGTGGGTTGTTTTTAAATACTGTATCATAGTTTCATTCTAAAGATAAAGTCTAAGGCATACTTACATATTAAAAATAAATTTTAATTTTATATAAAATTTAATTCGCATGGAATTTTACACTGATATTGATGGACTGAGGCAGGATCTTCACTACGGTCTCAAGACAAAAGTTGTGACTGGAGCACAGCGAAACGTAACCAGTGTGTGGCGTGTAAATTGTGTCATGAGATATAGACTGTTAAAAAACTTTCATTTGAAGAAAGTGTCGCCATTTCACTCCTTTCTTTTTTTATAAATCAAAACTACAATGATCGCATTTTCATTATTAGGTATAGGACGATAAAATACATAATTCAACAAAAATTGAAACTAATAAATTTTAATTTGTTCTAAAGAACAACATGTCAGAACAATATTTCATTAATTTGGACCTTATTTACGAAAAATTTAACAGGATCAACACGACATGAAATTGCATAATGATACAAAACCAAACAAAAATAGCTACGAAAAAATGAAATTCTTGAAACAAGAAACCATGACCAGTATTTAAGCAAAGGAGGTATCAAAACTGAATGAATAGAAAAGCATTCCATATACGTAAAGTTTACCGGTACTCTTTTACTTGAGAAAAATGATGACACAATTGTCGACTTTTCTTTAAATACAAAATTCATGCAATCACTAGAGTAGTATTATCAAAGCAGAATGTCAGATTTGTAAAAAATAACTTAATACAGTTCATGGGTTGAAAATTTACATTTCACTATAAAACCGAAAACTAATTGAAATTCATTTTAATAAACTCTAGATCTATTTAATTATAAATATATAAAAAAAAAATCAAAAGAAAACTATGTATGAAAGAAAAATAATAAGTCAATTTATGGATGTGAAACTATGTGATGAAACATTTCAATTTAAGAAAAATGTTTGTGGTTCCCATTATACAAAACACAATAATAGATTCTATATGCCATTCATAATCATAGGTAATTAAAGAAATGCATTCCTTAAAAGAAATAGAACAAATAAATATTATGTCTTCACTGAAATTTATCAACAAATAAAGTGGTTTTATAAATTATGCTCAGATTCAAGCCATTAAAACATCAAGCAAATAAGGATTTTCAGCAGACATTTGTTGTAATAAGAAAATATGTAAAATCTGTCTGGTTTTGGGGGGTTACATTTCAAAGGCAATTTCAATGTTATCGTTGATAAATACATTCAAGTGAAAAGTACTTAAATAATAAAATGCACAATATGCTTCTCTTTCTAATATACATTTCTACTATACATGTACACAAATAGATTGATCTTAAATGACACAATTCATTTTAAAAATATCATACTTTGTGTAATAATTAATATTTTAAATAAATAGATAATAACCATCATAAACATAAAATGTAATAACAATTCTTGGTACAGTTCACATCTTCACAATGATAGATCTTTCAGTTGTTTCAAATTAATTCAATAATACACACTAACCAACATTGTCTTCAAGTATTAAGTTTTCTTTTAAATTTACATCACAGGCTTGAGAGACTTATAAAAAATATATATATGTGCAGTGATCCATTTCCCTTTTAAACAGTATTAGTTCATTTACAACCATTGAGAAATCTTTATGGGAAGACTTAGCTAATGTTGGTAAAGATCCCCTCACAGATGTCTAGGTAGAAACGTCATACAGCAGGTCAGCTGGAAGACTACTGGGACCACACCCTTAGAGGACTTAGAACATGCATACCAGTTACAAGTTGGTGACTGCTACCTTTTTTACAGCCAGTAGGAGTCTCATTTGTTATTTCAAATCTTCATAATTTTCAAATTCTTGTATTGGGTTTTAGATGTGTTTATTTTTGTCCCTACTTTGATTTCTTTTCTATAAGAATTTGAAAAAATATTATGTTTTCCAATTGAGAAGATAAGGCTATAAAAGTGACTGAAGATATTATTTCACATACACTTCTTTTCTTTAGACACCTTGAATGCACATGATTAAAAAGCCAATTTGATTACATTTTTTTAATAATCGTATATAAATGCCACTAATTGATTATTATAATCAATAATAATATATCTAATACTAGAATCAATAATTTTCATGTTATGATTTACCTTTATTTGGTTTTTATCAGCATACCAAAAATACTTCATTTATGAAAAATATTAACAAAACTTGTAAAATTTGAAAAGAAAATAATTTCAAGCTGGTAAAATACAATCTAAATCCACTCATCTTGCCAATTTGCTTTCTAGTTCAGGAGTTTGAGACACTGCATAAGGTCAGTCTAACTTTAAAAAAGGCTGATGGTAATTAGATTTTGAGACTAAATTATTGTAATTATTTTAATTATTTTCACTTAATTGACATTTGTTTTGAGATTGTTATTCATTAACTTTCTTTTCTTATCTTAACAAACAAAAAAAGATCTCTATCATGATTATTTATAGTACATCCACTATGCTGTCTTCTGTTTTGTAATGATATTGTTGACAATGTTTACAAGCTCATATTAACATTCTAATAAAATATCCATAAGTCCATCCTGAACTCCATTAATAATAATCATCCAAGAATCATTCCATGAGAAGCATCCATCTTTCTTTCCCAGATTTCATCATACTTTGCCACAATATATCGGTCCATCAAAAATCTCTAAGTTTCAGGAATGATCTCATGTATAAGCAAGCCAATCCCAAAATCTCTTTTGGATGGTCTTACAATCCACACAGATAGAATTCAACAGTAAGTCCATCTTAAATCTCAAATAGCCTTTCAGTTTACAACATTGATACAATGTGTTCATAACTCTATTCCAAATTTTTTTCTTGACTGTTCTTATAATTTACAGATACAACATGCATGGAAGTGACAGGTCCATCTTAAAATCAATGTTTGTTTTTTAATGACCTCACAACTACAATGAACTCATACATCCATGTCAAAATCCATTCTGCCTAGGATGACCTTACAATTTGCACGCATAAACAAGAACACTGCATCCGTAAAAGCATTGCTATAGCAATAAAGTCTAGTTGTAGTGTGATCCCTGTGATCAGGTGGTTCAGCACTGGCAATAAAGAGGAGTGACGACTGACAACAGTCTAGCAGACAGGCTGTTTACATCAAACTCATTTGGTATTGTCTGGAAAAAAAAAAAAAAACAGATATATATTGAAGCTATCAATGAAGAAAATCATAATACTACACACTTAAAAACAACAACAAAAATGCATTTTCTCAATTTTGAAAACAATGAGACAAATCTCGAAATAATACATAACACATTATTAACATTTCAAAGAATTGTACTTACTTTCATATTATATTAAATTATATTACATTTTAGTAAAGATTAAGATATAAGCCTATTTCATTACAGATTTTTAAGTAAGCTCTCCCTTCAGGATAACTTTTTTAGTGTAAAAAACTAAAACTTTTTATTATTATTATTATTACTAACATTGTGAGTTTTATTAATCTATAATGTTGTTATTTACCCTTCAATTATCATACTACTTAAAACAACTAAACCATAGCCTTTTTTAAACATCTGTCTTGATGCCATGAAAATGGCTGTAAAAATAATAATGTAAGCATTGACACCAAAACTCAACTGATCAATTCACATGGAAGGTTCCAACCCACAAGCAGCCAAAGGAAATTAAAGAAAAGGGGAGAGGTAAAGGTATAAACAAATAATTATAAATGATGGAACAAATATAAATATCGCAATCTATCACACAACTTGAATGAAGTGTATAAATTAATTATCAATCATTGGTTATTTTTATTACCCACTTATTAGTTATTGTGTTGCAAGTGTTTGTTTACATGATGTCATTTCCTACTATATTGTCACTTACCCTTACATAATTCTCCTTTTCTCAAATCTCACAGCATAAATTTTAATTCAAAGTTGCATTTCACAAACCATGATCGCAGTATATTGCTCACCTGAGTGCCTCAGACATTTAGCCCTTGTGGCTATGCTTTTAGACTGATAAAAATTCTTTAAACAATCTTAAAACAAGACCACCAAAGGAATACATCAACCAAGTATCAAGGCTCTAGCTCTTGTAGTTTCTGGCAAGAAGTCTTTCAAAGTTCACCTATATAGTCATTTAGGGTAAATGGCTACACCCTTAGTTCCCATGTTATTTGATGGAAAAAAAATGTTTTGAACAATCTTGATACAGGACCACCCAAGAAACATGTATACCAAATATTAAGGCTCTAGCTCTTGTAGTTTCTGACAATAAGATTTTCAAAGTTTTCCTATATAGCCATATATAGAAAATTGCACCACCCTTGGCAGTCATGATTTTTTAATGGATCAGAATTATTGGGACAATCTTGATACAGGGCCATCCAAAGAACATGTATCCCAAATATGATGGCTCAAGCTCTTCTAGTTTCTAGCATAAAGATTTTCTAAGTTTTTCTATATACCGGTAGATATATGGATGCACCTGGTGGGCATGTTTTTTGAAGGATCAGAATTCTTTGAACAAACCTGATACAGTGCCAATCAAGGAACATGTATACCAAATATAATGGCTCTTGTTCTTGCAGTTTGTGACAAGAAGATGTTCTAAGTTTTGTTGAAAATGTTGACGGACACATGATGCCAGATAGTGGGTGATCACAATAGCTCACCCTGAGCATAAGTTCAGGTGAGCTAAAAAGGGAGATATAAAATTTATTTTTTATGTGAAAAATAGAACCCACTATGAGTGTTTATTTTATATAGGAAATGTTAAACTAGTTAATCTGATATGTTCAATATTTTCAGGATTCAATGAACACTCATGTAAGATCATCCCTATATCAACTATGAAATAACCTCAAATATTTAAGCTATTAAAATATAATTATAATAAAAAATGACAATTACTGTACACCTACACAATGATACATAAAAAAATATTAAGAAATGAAACAATTCAAAAATCTACTCACACAAAGATTGGTAACTCTGTCTATAAAAACACAAAATGACAAGGACTAAAAACACTAAAACAAGCATACAAGAGAGTCCTATATTGCTCACCTGAGTGCCGTAGACATTTAGCCTTTGTGGCTATGCTTTTAGACCGATACAAATTCTTTGAACAATCTTCATAAAAGACCACCAAAGGAATACATTAACTAAGTATCAAAGCTCTGGCTCTTGTGGTTTCTGACAAGAATATTTTCAAAGTTTTCCTATATAGCCATATAGGAAAAATGGCTACACCCTTGGTGCCCATGTTATTTGATGGATCAAAATGTTTTGAACAATATTGATACAGGACCACCCAAGAAACATGTATACCAAATGTCAAGGCTCTAGTTTTTGTAGTTTCTGACAATAGGGTTTTCAAAGTTTTTCTAAATGGTCATACATGGAAAATGGCAACACCCCTGGCGGCCATGTACTTAGGATGGATTAGAATTGTTTGAACAATTTTCATATAGGGTTACCCAGTAAACATGTATATTAAACATGAAGGCTCTAGCTCTTGCAGTTTCTGACAAGAAGATTTCCTATAAAGCCATATAGGGAAAATGGCCACGCCCCTGGCAGCTATTTTTTTTCATTGATCAAAATTATTTGAACTAGTTTTTATTCCCCCCCTGCCTACTTCTGAGACGGTTTGGTTGAATTTGGCCAATTAGTTTCAAAGGATATGTCCTTAGAAACTGTTGATGGATGCTGATGCTGGACAGTGGGTGATCACAATAGCTCACCTTGAGCATAAGCTGAGGTGAGCTAAAAACATAAAAGCAGGTGTTCCAACATACAGCTGTGGTCAGTTAGCAACAATAGGGGTGCCGATTTGTTGGATCTTCAGGTATGTGTAAAATGTATTTATAGCTTAAATGCTCATCAGGGCTTTCTGCTGGTGTTTTGTCGACTTTTGTGATGTTATTTTTAACAATCTTTGTGCGATGGCTTATTCAAGGTTTTGTCTGTGTGTGAGTTAGCCTTAAGAGTAAAATAATATATTGCAAAATAAGACTAGTCAATAAATACATCCACTAAGATTCACATACAAAAGGACACCAAACCAATCAAATAACTGGATATCAGCAGCTTGCATGCATCTCAACCAACCAACAACATGCTATGTTTACCTTTGTAACTGTGGTAACCATATAGAGTGTTAAAATGGAGATCCGGAGAAAGTAGAGAGGAATGAGGTGCTGTAAAATATTGTAGGATAATTATTCTTTCTTTGCTTGCACTGTATTGAAGTAGCTTGGGCAATGAGTGTAAATCCAGATAAATAGCATCCAGTGCAAAATGTCTAATCAGGAGCTACACTGCTTGCTGCTTAATCTGTATTTTTGTTTTTTTGTTATATCACACCAACCTAATTATGGTCTTTTTGGTGAAGTCCAGCTAATTATTATAAATAGATATAAAGATACATTTATTTTGAGTCGGCAAAATTTCAACAAGTAATATAAGCTCTAATGAGCTTTTACAGGCAATCTGAAGAGGAAAACCCCCAGACTTGAGTCTGGTAGAACCACTGGCGCACCGCAGGTTAGCTGGAAAACCTCCCACATTAAAGTTCTTGTCCAGACCGAAACTTGAGCCCACATAATGAGGAGCTAAAGAGTTACAAGTCGGCGAACCTTACTGCTTGGCCATGAGAGCACCCTGCTTAATCTAAATGTTTGTTACCTATGATGAAGTTATGAGCAGGTATGGAAAAAGTATGAATGGGTTATTAACAACTGTAGCAGGAGATCTCATTTTAAAGTACAAATGGGATGCAACTCCTATTACAAAATCAAACTTACGAATATGCAACATGTGCAAAGTTGGATCTGAAGTTCTATACACCATTTTACACTCTTATTTGCTATTGCTATCACCTTATAAGATATCATTTATGGAAAGGCTTAATTTCAAACGACTACCTGTCACTATGTGAGGACACAGTGTGCAAGGTCTTTTTCTACCAAAATAAAAACTATGTTTATTCTTACATAGGCAATCCTACTAATATAAACCCCATATAGATATAGATATTAATAACTGTTTCTTTAAGTTTTTACCTATTTAGAGTCATGTTTACTATGCATGCTAGAGGTTTCACTTAAGATTTTCAGTTCTGAGCACTGAGTAAGGCGTAATTTAATTGCTGCTTTTCAATGGTTCAAAATTGTTTGGAACACACCATGTCTTAGCAATAAAACATTCTCCAAGTCTACTGGTTAAATTACTGAGTACTGTAATGTAAAGTTTGTTTGGTTTATCATCCCACCGTGAGTATTTATTTGATGACAGTGTTCACTTGAAGCAGATAGAGTGCTGCCTTTACTGTGTATAGCATGCTATGAACACCTGGCATCATACCACACCCAGTTACATCATCCTGACACCAGGCCAGCCAGCCGTGGAACTACTCTTATAGTTGCTTAAGATTAAGAAAGAGAGGTATACTACTACCTTTTAACGATTTTGTTGCTATCAAAATCGAAGCAAGGTACCATTCAGTTGCTCATACTTAAATGGCTGTTTTTACTTTAAAGGAATTTTTAAGTTTATTTAAATTGACACTTTTTCTTTAAAAAGTTTCATCTTCTTTCTCATCTTTTCTATACAAGGGGATTATTTTAAGGCTTGTTTAATTTTAAATTTTTATGCAGACATATTCCTCTCTACTAAAATTTTTTAATAAGCTGCAGCTTTTTCTTCATATGTCATGTATTTTGCATTGAAACATACAATCTGCAAATACAAAATTATCGAAATCTGCTTGACATTGCAGAAGAAATGTACCAATACCAAGAAACATTTCATCTCTAATATTTAAAATTTTGTTGATTTACACAATTTTAAATGTAAGAATGCCTTTATTCAGGGTATTAACATTTAATTGTTAATCAATTGGGGCCATATACATGAAAATCTTAGTGATTTCTGATTTAAACATTCCATTAAACTTTGATAAACAGTCTGAGATAAAAGGAAATTTCTTAGATTAAAATTTTATGAAATGGGCATTATTAATCCACATAAGTCTTTATTATAAACTAAGGTAATTTCTGAACTTACGTGTAAAACAAGAGATCCAATTGTCATGGCACTCTTATAAAATGTTTGGATACCTTCCCTTTTCAGATAGGTTGCACTTTTGATACGTATTTCAAGTGAATATGTTTGATGGTTTTCCGAAAAATTTAAAAATAAACAAATTTACAAAAATTAACAAAAAAAATGAACCAACACTGAAAAGTGAAAGCCAAAACAAGTGGCATAACTCTTTTAAAATTTGGTCTTACCTGTTCTCCTGAAAAAGGTTCCACTTTTTTTTTAAAAAGAACAAGTTTCAAGAAAATATCTTTTTGTTCCAAGTTATAGACTTTAACAAAAAAGGTAAACCAATGCTGATGTTAGGTTGTAATAGTTCCAATTCTTCTCTCAGAAAAAATTAGAGGTAATGATCACTAAGATTCCTAATAAATAAAATTCTTGATTACCGGTAGATTGTATTTAAATGTTGTAACAACATTAAAATTTACCTTGTACTTGTCTTTGCATCACCCTCTGGCCTACAAGAGGCAAGAGAACATATATGTTTCAATACATTTCTTAAAAGATGGTCATCTGCTTCTCTGACACAACTTCTCAAACTGACAACAAGTATTACAACAATATCAGTCACAGGACAGTGTTCTCAACTTGTCAAGTGCACGATACGATGATGTAAGATTGATAGTACTTGTATTGCAAAAAATATAAAAAATGTATATGAATCCAAATTGACAAACGTTGAATCAGGGTCATATTTCTTTTAAAATCCAATCTGATACTGCCAAACTATATTAGGTATATCAGTATGATCAATATGCAGATTTGAAATTTTATTCTAAACTGGCAGTAATTAAAGAAATATATGATTGATTGTATTTTGCACACAAACCAAACCCAGAGAACTGCACAGAGGCTGATGCTTTTGTGTGAATGGAGAAAATTATTCATAGAACAGTCAAGTAAAAAAGATATTTGACAGGTATACTTGTAGAATAGAAAAATTAGATCTTACTCAGTGTAAAAAGATATATAAGAATGGTTTTATATATTTATTTAACTGACACTGACACATGTCAGCAACCTACATGCTCCTTGCAGACAGATGTTGAGAAAGAAAATTCATGTATTTAATTAAATACAAATTACAAGACACACGATCTTTAATAAAAGTAGGTAAAGTGGAGACCCATCTTAAAAACTTAATAAATTTTAAGACACAGAAAGTTGAGAACTCAGAGCATTTAGTTCTATTTTAATATTCATTAATTATTTAATAAATCTGAATATTGTTAAAATCAAGAGATGCCTGCCCAATTGTATGACCCCTTGCTACTTGCTATAACCTTATTATACAAAAAAGTTTGAGAAATGAGATATCGAGCAATCTCTAGTTATCGTTACAATACTATAATAAGGATGAAGATTCTTTTGATCAGAAACCATAATCAGACTTTAAGATTATTGTGAACTTTAAAGTATCTCAAGAAGGCCACTAAGACAAAGATCTTTGCCGTACGTATCCCAAAATTTATAGGTGTCATCTACTTGCAATGACCCATAGCCCTACCATGATCTGTAGATGGGATGGGTTTATATTTGTTTTCTAGATATTGCTCAGCAAAAAAAAAAAAACGTGAGCAAAAGTCTCCAAATCATTAGGGGACATCTACTCATCATGACCTATGTCCCTATCAAGTTTGAGAAATGCACACCTTGAAAATCAATGATTATTGAAAGCAATGATGTCTTAAGACCAACAAGCACATGCAAAACAAAATGCACCCACTTTGAATTATTTATTGTATCAGATTGATCTACACTATTTGTAAAGATTCTTGAAATACCAACCATGGGTGTTGTTTGCATGAAATGACTAAATAAAATAACAGCTAAAATGGTAGCAGTTAAAGGATTTAAAAATTTCCATTTACTTACCAGCCTGGAAGGAAGCCAGTTGCTCATTGGTCAGCTTTAGTCCTTGGTATCCAGGCAACTGTCTTGGACTTGTTGTCATGGGGAACGGTTTTCCATGGGGACCATCCCCTAAGCCAGAAAAAGCGGAGCGCTCAGCGGGGCTGGATTTCATGGAGTTGGGGCTCCATTGAGGGAGAGAGGTAGAGAGATTTGTTGGTGAACCAGTGCTAAGGAGACTTAGTGGCTGGTTCCCAGAGTATTGACCAATAGGACCCTGTGACTGGGCCTGGTTGAATAACGTTTTCAACAGAGAAACAGCTGGTTTCCCATTGCTTGCCATCGATGAAGAAGTGTTGTAGCTAGCTGTGGATGCCACTGGACTGGATTTTTGAGCACTTTGAACACCGACTATAGTAATGCCAGGAGAAGTGGAATGATGGCTGTTTGTCAGCCCCTGAGATTTTGGTGATGTTTTTTTCTGCTGTCCCTCTGCTGATGTCGAAAACACTTGCCCGTACATGAGGTCATTGGATGGTTTACCTGCAGTGACATATGGTAATGATTTACTAGCATTCTGTTGAGCAAGTTTTGCCTGAGTGAGGGTGGCATTCTGGGCTGAGCTATTGCTGAGCTGTTGGCGGACAATGTTTTCAGTCATATATGACACTGTTTTAGCTGCCTGGGGGCTGAACTGATTAGAAAGTTTTTTAGCTGTTGTCTGGTTTTGTGGTAATGATTTAGACATAGCAAGACTCATGGGGCTCTGGCTTGGAAGAGAAAGTTTTGACTGTGGTGGACTCACAACCATTGGTTTCTGTGCTGACTGGCACTGTGCATTGGCACTCATCTCAGCACGATGTCTCGCAATATTCTGCTCATACTGCTGAAGAATTTTCTTCTGCTTCTGTAACTGTTTCAACTGTTCCTCTTTCTCCAGCTTTGCTAACTGTTGCTGCTGCTGCTGGTGTAGAAGTCGTTGATGCTGCTTTTGTTGTTGTGGTAATGAGAGGTTTATGGCTGACTGTTTCTGGACTACTTGAGGTGGGGATGATTTCTTAACTGAAGCACTTTGGACTACTGGAGATGAGTTGATGGTGAGATTTGAGGTAGCAAGAGCAGTTCCTGCAAGAGCATATTTCTCATACTGAGCCATATAACTATCTGCTGCTGTCGTTGCTTGCTTGTGATCAGCAGCTGATTTCGGAGAATTCGTGATGACAGGTTGCTCACCTAACGATGATCGTAAAATATCTGACACCATGTGATCCCATGATTGCTCGGTAGACTTTAAACCTCCACTACCACTGGCCATAGAAGCAGCAGCTCTTGCTTCCAGAACCTTACTCAGTTGTGATTGCGATATTGTCACAACAGGACTTGCTGCACTTTTGGCATGCTGCATCAATAAACTGTTTGAACTGTTCTGTGATAATGAAGTTAATGAATTGCTTCCATGAGAAAATAGGGAATCACTTTTACTGTACAAAATGGTTGGAGTCAATTTTTTCACGTGGGCACCAACTGGTGTTACTGGGTTGGACTGGTTGTCCTGCTTCACAGAAGTTGCACTGGGTGGCGATGGGGAAATGGTTATTGCGCCAGTGGCATTCACCTTTGGCATACTGACCAATGTGGGAGCAGAGTTAGCAGTCTGGGGTTTACTTGCAGCAGGTGACTGGTTAGGAGTTTTGTTGATCAGCATATTTTTCTTTGGTTTTTGTCTGCAATACAAATAAAATACTTTAATTGTAGATGCTGTTCTTAGCAAGTTACCAAGTACATTTTAGCAATAAAAGTAAACAATTTGTAAATTCTTATTTTGAAAATTTGTCAATGTATGCCTAGTTTCTTTCAAAAGATAACTTCACATTTTTTTCAAACATAATAATTAGTATAATTTTGCAATATTTGAACAGCTTTTAGTAAAATTCCTTAGTCAGTCTCAAAGTTTCCTCCCTTAGATTACAACGCATAGTACAATTTATCATTTTCTTCTCAGTAACTTTTAACCATTTACCATTTGGAACCTTCAACTATCAGTAATGCATAGCTAGGTAAACAGTGTAGATCCAATCAAGCATCAATAAAGCAATTTTAATCAGTACCTTTTATTATTTTATCTAATTAGATTTCAACCGTTTTATGTGTTGACCTTTTTTCAATTATAATTTTATTTATAATTTATTTTTTTACCTGATAGTTTTTCTATTTTTCTATATTTTACATGCATAAAATGACCATTCCAAGACGTTAACTGTCAGGTTGACTCTGTTAAATGACTAATCACAGATTTGTTCTTTCACATTTGACTTGCATGTGAATACCTTTGTCCTGGGCCTTTTCAAATTTTGGTATATATTTTAATGCTCAGAGGACTTTGTCATATATTCTTATTCATGAACATAACTATGTTAATTGTGCAGTGTGGCGGTCGTCAAAAATCTCCCCGTGCATGTAATCTATGTTGTCATTTAATTCATCCTATAAGGATTGGTACATGTATTTCTTTTGATGCGCATTGGAATTTGGTTTCTCAATTCCATCTTCACATGAACTGGGCGCCTCAACCATTTACTCTTCTCTGGTCATTTTTTTCTTGATTCAAATTTCATTCACAATCAACAATTTTTGTGTAGTTCTTCTAATTGGAAAAATAACAGGAATTTGTCATATTCTTATTAAAAAGTTCTCACTGTTTTTCTTAGAACTTCTTTCATAATTATACTTACGGATTGGTCCAGAGGGAGTGTGCAGATTTACTCTCCTTGTACAGGGCTCGTGTCTGCATCCATCCCTTGGGCCAAAGTGGGCGTACATCTGTGTCCAGGAATTCCTTGCAGTACTCTTCTGCCGTCTGGGAGCGTGACTTAGCCATCTGGTATGAGTGCATTTTGACACGCACCACATCACACAACAGGCTCCTGAAAGAGATTTAAAAGTGTTAAAAAAAGATTGTTTGGGATTTTCCTCCCACCATAACTTCTGCACTTCACTATTATAATTGTGTTGTAGCACAGTATTTCAAAATCAATAAAAAGGGTTACAATCTCTCTTATCCAGAAATATACTTAGAAGTTTTGGTTTAAAATTGTGTTCTCATGTCTTCTTTCCAACTTAAATTAATAAATCTCTAGGGACCATATCCTGGGTAAAACCAGTACTTTGGTAAAAACTACCTTGGGAAATGTGCAGTTAAAACTCTTGCTCAAGGACATCTAGGGACCTGCATGAGTGTATTGGAAAGACAGTTTTTGTTACATCACCATTATGATCATATTGGTGACATCCAGCTAAAATATTGGTGAATTAAGACCACATAATTGCGTTCAGTTAGAACCACCGGCAAACCTCTCCACATGAAAGTTCTTGCCCTGATTGGGACTCGAACCCATGCAGTGAGGAGCTGAGATCTTGTATCCACTTACACTCAGGTTAGTGAAACAATTCTAGGTTCTTTTGCTGAAGAACATTTCATAAATATTCAATATTGAAATTACCTTACTCATGACAAGAAGTTGTCATCAAATCAGTTAAGAACATTGTTTCTTTAAACAAGATATATTGTTTCCTTCAATGTGACAACATGCCATGAGTCCCCAGTCCTATTTTCCCAATACCAGGCCAACAAGTCCTGGAATATCCATTTAACATTGGACTTTCATCCAAGCATCTTTTAAGGTGTTGGTACAATTTCCAAGACAAATTTTCATTTCCTTGGATTAGACCTGGTGCCTTCCTACTAACTGAGGACTGCCAGGGCTAGAATTATTTAGCGTGCCTTACTTTTCCACCCAATCAGATGTCAGTAATTTAAATTTACCAGCCAATCATTTAATGTAGCATCCAGAACTGCCAGCATTTTTTCTGCATAGAGGATAATTCTTAAAGCAAGAAAAATACTGTAACTGTTTTAGTGGATTACATAACATGGACAGGGTGGGGAAACATATAACTTAGAACTGTAAATTACACTGACCTAAGATTGTTATCCCAGACAAATTTCTTTCTTGGGCCCATCTGTCGTTTCTTTGTGACACTGTCAGCATTAGAAACAGATTTTTCATCGTCATCACTTTCTGAGCCTCCATCTTCTTTCCCTCCATCTTTCTCAGATTCTTTGGCATTCTCTTCTTGTCTATAAAAAGTGAAGATCACAAGGTTGTATTAACTGTCAACTGAATAATTGTAAATCTTGAAACATAAAATTGATGTGTGTCACTGGGCTGATACAGTGCTTGAGAGTACTTGTACTGAGAAATTAAACATGCAAGTAGATGCATCAAAATGTCAAAGTCACACCAAGGCCATACTTTTGCCATAGATTCAACCTGGAACAATCCAACTTGCATATCAGTAAGTATAATAACCAGGAAGACATATGTGAAGTTTCATTTTGATTTGGGAACTGGTTATCATGATATAACCTAGATAGTTTGCTGATACCTGGCCAACCAGTAACGGAACTACCCTCATCTGCTTGATTGTTAGCAAGGGAGATACAACTTCCATTTTTAATGACTTTGAAATGTTGTGACTCGGGATCGAACCCAGGGCCTCCAGTACCTGGAGCCGATGAACTACCAATTGCACCACCGGGTCTGGTAAGCTTAACTGTACCTGCATGCTTAACTTCATCTGGAGCAATACAGCAATGCCAATGAAGTTTAGTAAGTGGAAGAGATTTCTTGATTTACTGAAGTGTCAAGCAATAAGATGCATTACTCCTTTGATTCGCCATAAAATACTTTCTTGAAGAGAAGGCTGTCTTTTTCTAATATAAACATGAAACCAATTTTATATAAAGGCTTTATCAAAAATGGCAATTCTCTTAACTGAAGTCCAATTGTTTTATTTTCATTTAGTGTAATACTCTACTCACATAAGGTATTTAAGTTCAAGGAGAATGTGTTTTTGATTTCTATTGATAGAGAAAAGGCATGGCTAAAAAAAGCAAAAACCTACATTTCTATCGTTAATGCACACTTTCTGATCATAAATCTGGGGAAAAAACTTGCACATAATACATTATACAATGCTTTTTACAATAATACACTGCAATTATGCTTCTCTACATTTATTTTACTCACTTTTCTTGAGTTGCTTTCTTACAATCAGCTTCATACTTCTCTAAGAGAGATGGCATCCCTCTGCTTACAGCTGCAAAAAATAAAAAAATAACATTAAATAAATATTTCTTTCAACAATTACTTGCGGGGCACCCATGACAGAATGGCAGTGTATTTAAATGTTAACTTTTCTGACTGTTTAGTTCCTCACCACATGGGTTCGAAGCTTGCTCATGGAGATAGACTTCATGTGCAAAGGTCTTCCAGCTGACCTGCAATGCATCAGTGGTTCTATCCAGACATTTGTCCTATTCGCTCCGGTGATCAACGACTCCTGATGACACCTAGGACCAAGTCACACCTCGGGGAGTGATCCTTTTATTCTGCTGCCCCGAGGCAATGGAACAGTCTTCCTGTTAACCTCAGGGCCCTTTCAACACCCACAAGCTTTAAGTGGGCTCTAAAAACATGCCTTTTTATTAATGCTTTTATATTCTAATCTAAATGTTTTATCTATCATTGATAATTGCTACATATGTTTTATTTTTTGTCAATGTTTTAGTTACAATTTTATATTTTACTAGGTGCCTTTGAGCACTCTTGTGATAAAGGCACCTTAATATGTGGTATTAATAATAATAATAATGTCTTCTTTCATCAAAATAACTGAACATTAAATAATGTCCATAACTGTGTCTTACTGTGTTTGTGTTTGTTTTTAATAAAAAACACACAAGAAAAAATAATCACCAAAATAACAATCACCTGATGTTCTGTTTCAGATGTATTTCTGTTAATTAACAGAGCAAGTGACAGCCAGGCCCTTAGGAGCTAATACTCTAGACCCGACTATCAGAAAACTTGAAATTTCTTCACACAAACAGTTGTCAAAATTTAACAATTCCAACAAATTAAAGAAATCATAATAGCATGTTATTGTTCAATCATCTCACCATAACTTCAGGTATGAACTGGAATTGGTTCATACCAGTTCTTTAACCTTAGTAGAAAAAGAGGAAAAAGTGCAGTGTCTTGATTTGGAAGTGGATCCCAACAAAGATTATCTGAAAATATCCACCAAGTTGAAAAGAGTGTGTCAGATTTTTTCTAAGGTACCCAATAATACTATTTTTGTGTTTCTACAGTGTAGAAATTATTATTATTAATGACTTCACCATCAAAGAAACTATTTTAAAATGTTGATACTTGCTTTTCTACATTTGACAATTCTAATGTCTGTCAGGTTTGGAGTAACTTTTTACTATTTGGGGCATATTTCAACTTGTGATATTATTACTGGAGATATTTAATATCGATCTTCTTTTTAGATTTTTTCTTTAATTGTAATCTCAATGGTTCCATATTTTTATTCAGTATAAATTCACCACTTTAAACCTTTTCACAGATAATTTTATATCTTTGGTTAGTCATGAGTTGGCTGTGCGACAAAAAATTACAGGGCTAACATAGATTCTTTCATAAATGAAACTGTTACCATATAATAAATAAGTGCTAGCTGCATATAAAATATCATACATGTATTTGGGGAAGAAATTGTACAAATCAAATCTGTAACTTTATTGAGTTTAAGGGCCCAATTTTTAACTTAGTGAAGATGCTGTTGCGATGTTGGTGCGGGTGGAATATTAATAAAAATACTTTTACCCTTTTCACATCATATCTCACCTTGCTGCAGTTTCTCCATTGGTTCCTTAATCTTGTCCTCCATCTCCTTCACACGCAGGGTCTTGGCCCGTTTCAGCAGAGTTTCCTTGCTGCAGGGCAGGAAAGCAGCTAGGTGACCATACATACAGGAACGGCTCCCTACCGTCATCTGCTTCGATGCTAACTCCACTCTACAGTGTTTACAAGAAGGGTGTAAGGAAATATGGAATATAACAGTCTTCAAATAAGTATTTTATATAATATGTACAAGGCATCAATATTTAACAACAGTATGAGGGGCGTTCTGGAAGTAGATACAAATTTATAATACCACTCTTAGCTGCTATTATCTGTACTGCTGAGTCCCTAAAAGTACATTTAATTGAAATGTACATAAATTTAAAGGCATTTCAAACATATGTTTATAACTGACATGAGTACAGTGCTAGTTCATTGGTAATTGAACCCAAATCCCCCCATGGCTTGAGGGTCTAAAGCTGATGTTTACTGAACACTATCTTAAAGTGGATTCAGCCAAAAATCACATGGCTGCATGTGGTTATAGGTGGGTTATGGCAAAGTATGATGTCCTAAAGATATGTTTTGTCACCTGCAAAATTGTCAAATTAAGGTCTCTCCATGAAATTTGTATACACACTTTCTATTTTTTTTTTATTTAATAATTTATGCCACAATTTCTATCTTCTCTTGTTTTTGTACGGCATCAAGAAAATTGGCTGTCCATCAGCCGCAAATCTGCTTAAGGGTCTTATTAAAATTGTGAAAACTGTCTAAGAACAAATGCCACAAATGTTCTCTAACTACTCCAAAGTGCAACGCCCATCCTACTGCACTGACTTTTTTATGGCATTGGTATCATTTGTACAAACTGCCAAAACAAATGAGGTATCAGTTTCATGTAAATCAACCAGAATTATAGGCCCATTATCAGAATGTCCCTGATATACAAAGCGTCCATTGTCTATTGATTACGTTGGTGGATCAAAGATCAGAGGGTACCTGGTTTGAACCAAACACTTGACACAACATGCATTGTGCTGTGTTTACCTACAAAGTTGTATAAGGACAATTGACATAAGGACTTTAATGCTCTTGCTTGTGTAACCCTTAAAATTCAGTCAACAAAGACACATAACCTCTTTAAAAGGCAGCATTAGGTTAACAGTGTATTACTTACATAATTGTGCAAAATTATTTCTTAAATGCAAGTAAATAAAACAAAATGAGTAATGAAGGCCTTCCCACCTTTGAAAGACAAATTATTTTCAGTTCACTCAAACAATAACAAGTCCATTTTAATATAATGGAAAATTATATAATGTCACAAGAATGACAGTTAAAGCAAAAAATTTTCTGCAAGACTTACCCGAGCAAAAGCTTGTTCACATGTGTAGTAAAAAACTTGCATTTTCCTTCCTGTGACTCTTTAGCAAGCTGTCAATGAAAGAGGCGGTATATCATGATTTTGATTGACAATTATACATAAACAATTGCAATGTTTAGGCTATCTTTAGGCTTTATTGTATAAACAAATCTCTTGCAAAAGGGAGCAAGTCACTATAACCTCACATTTAGTAAATATACCAGAATCATTTGGAAAAACCTTATAACTTTGATCTAGACAGTTGTTGTTATGGGTGTTGTTGCGTAATGATCAAAAGATTAATGTAACCAATCACCTTCTTTAACTCATCCAATTTCTCCTCTACTCCAGGCGGAAGATTGCTAGGCAACTTAGGAATACTCTCTGGGTCTACATCCTTTTTCTCTTGGAATTCCCCAATACTGCTGTTGGAATCCTCCTTAGTTACCCGGGCGATGACAGAATCTATTGCCAGGGAAATGTTTGTTCTGACCTGGCTTTTTTCTTCATTGCTGTCACTGTCGCTATCTGGAGAGTCGACACCATTAGTTTCATGCTTCTCTCCGTTTATGTTCGGCGAAGTGGACTTAATCAGAGCTGCCATGCTTGAGGACTTGTTTCTACAGGAAATATGGAAAGAATTAAGTCGTCTTCACATTTGAATGGCTGTAAAAGTCATTTGATACAGATATAACATCAGTACAATGTGAAATAGTAACAATTAACATTTATATTACTAAGCTCCCAAATATTTACATGAAAGAAGAAATGTCAATTAAATTGACATATGCCACTAAAGATGCAATGACCTCATATATGTCCTTGTCCTTTATAGCTGCACTTGTAAATGTTAAGCATAAAGACAAAAGTGTATGTTTGTAAATAATTTGGAAGTCATAGCTGAGAAACGTAAATGGGATGGAAAAATCTACAGACAGTGATGGATGGACAGTAGACAGCTATATGCTACCCTAACTGGGAAGAATTTAAAAAAAAAATAATTTCAAGGCTTCTTCTAGCCTTTTTAAACTAAACGTCCTCTAACATTTAAGATGCACAACATTAATCAGTTCTTATTTTATATCCTTATTATTTTCCCATTTCACCTTTTCACATAGGTAGGGATAATTATTATGCTTATATAAATATCTTAAATAGTAAAAACAGTCAGTACATCCTTTATGGAAAGTGACAGTCCTCATGCTTGATTGCAAATTAATTTTAGTGCATCTTTACAAACAGTACTATGCTTATTACTTATCCATAAAATTTAAGCATGAAATCACTCATAATATATATTTAGATATTTACTCGTCCATATGTTGATAAAAAAAGATGTTCTAAAACTGCCTTCAAAAGTCAGATCGACTTATGAGCAGGTCATCAAAAACCTAAATTGTAAAACACTAATTTACTGGAGCTTTAACATGCACCTAAATCTCATTCAGAACAGTGTACTGTTCTTGAGGAAATACAGCTAATAAAGAATGTAATGGAGAAATGTAACCGGCAGCTGCTGTGTGCTGTGAACACAACATTTACAACCTCACCATCAAACTGTTCCAATCGAGGTCACCTTGACAACAAATGTCTCAGAGGTTTGAAGGCCAGTCAAGTTGACCCGAAATTAGGAGTCTAGACAGATGCACCAAGTAAATTTTAGCTTGGTGCTTCTGGCAGACTGAAGTTAAAAGTTTGTTTGGGTGACTACCAATGGGTAATTAACTGTATGTCATGCAGAACACAGAGAAAGGTATAAGAGCCGTGAAATCACAATTTTATATTTGAAGTACCTTCTTGACTTATGAATGAATCGAGGCAGAAATTGACCATTTAACTCATTGTACCCTAATGACGCATTAAAGCGGCACGAAAAACAGCCTCCTCATGCCGGGAGACGACTTATCGCGTCGCATTTTACCTGTGTCTGGCGCCGAGCGCCGCGTTAAGGCGGCCCTGAAAATGTCTCGGCTACTGCCGAACGCCGCGTTAATGCGTCCATCATATTTGCTGGTTAAAACTCATGTTTTCAATCACTTTCGAGTCTCGGCCAATCAAGTACATCACAGTATCGTAAATGCAAATGTCATCGTAACCTAAATCTATCGGCTTAAATCCTTTTTTGTTTTTTTTTTCATTTATTGTATCGAGCAACAGAAAAATCGGCGACATTTTCTCTGATTGAAGTGATTCACATCTAATTTGAAACATTTCTCGGCTGAAATACGATCGTAAAAGCAGTTTTCAAATGATTAATTTATACTTCGATCTCAGCCAATCAGAAACCTTGTTATATAATATATTGGAATTTCATGTAACCCGGATGTAAACACAATGAATTAATTATGTCGAGACAAAGAAAAACGGCGATGTGTCTTACTGTTAGCTTTAAAATTCCTACTTATACGCATATGTATCGGCGGATATGTGGAATTACCTACGTCAGATCCAATAATTATATGATAATTGCAGATATCAATAGATAAAAGACACAATCTAACTCTTGGAAATCGCCGAAGTTTTCTATCAAATATGAAGTTTAAGAGTGTTATTTTCTCAAAATACCGGTAAATCGCAACTTTAAATCAAAGATGGCCGACTGTTTTAAAGTTACTCATTATATAAAATATTATATAAAGCAGTGTTATTTACGTTATAAACATGAAAAAAACTTGATGAGGTCAATATTCTTCACTTTAATATTTTGAACTGTGTTAATTTTGATATTGTCAATCTTACATGTTCTTCAGATTTCACTCTTTTCTGAAGTATTTCTTCTCATATCGTGTTAAAAATTACATGGTTGTGTAAAGCACTTTCTGTGCTTCAAGTATGTGAAAATATCCCTTTAGAGTACTTCCAAAATGACATGTTTATTGTGTTGTGTATACACCCACCCCCAATATCTTCCACTGACCGGTAATCCACACCAGATGTGTCTCGGCATGAGGGGCAGATAAGACCCCCACCAGGTGTAGGGCATAACTGGAGAAATGCCTCTAGGGTACAACTGGTCAATTAGCTGTAGGGCACAATGAGTTAAACCCATAAAATCCATCGTGACTTATGAGCAAGGTTGACTTATGTCTAGGGAAATATGGTATTTGTATAAACGATATGAAATTGCATACTGATTATTATTAATAAACTTATTGTTACAATGTAAGCATAAACACATCTAAAAGTGCAAACATAACAACTAAATAAAAGAACACGCTTGCATCGAGGTAGTATTAAAGGTAGACTATTCCGCAGTCATTCAACCTATACTTTGTGTGTGTCTTACTGTTTGGATTTCTCCTTATCCTGAGGACGTTTGGGTTTCTTGAAGGCTTTCTCTCCATCTGGTACACTGAGCTTTTTCTTTTTCTTTTTCTTAATCTCTCCATCAACAGTCTGACCATCTTTAATCTTCTTTTTCTATTAAAGTGAAAGGGAAATGCATGCATTTTTACGGATCCTTTCAACAGGAGGTTTGCAAAATAAAGTTACTCTAAAAATATAATTAAGTGTAATGAAGCACTGATGAACTTTTTTATCATTTTTAAAGGGTTTTGTATCGATTTTTGTCCAAACAAATCAAATTTACTGACTTACTGAAATCCAAATATTACATCACACAACTAGGGAGAAGGATTTAAACCAATGTTACAAAAGTCAATACTAAAATTTAATAAATAGTGTTTTGTCTGACATATTCTACCTCTTTGTCCTGAATAGGTAATAAATGTTAAAACTCAGATAAAATAAAGAAAATGCTCTTATACTCGATATACTTTTAACTCTTGGCAATTTGGAGCAAAATTAACACTTCCAAAAAGTATTTGCAAATATTGTTTGATTGTAGCGATGTTTTGTATATGGGCTTTACCACCTGCATTATATACATGTTGGAAAATATATATAAAAAAGAGAAACTGCTGCCGATTTGGGTATGTCTCTAAGTTTTAAGGACATAAGTAGTTGTTTATTGGGTTTATCTTCCTATCAATGGAATTTCAGTTATCTGGAGATGATGTCCACTTGCCTTAAAGCAGTGCTGCCTTCACAGTGTATAGCATGCCATGAACACCTGGCATGATACAACACCCAATCACATTATCTTGACACCGGGCCAACCAGTCGTGGAGCAATCTTTATATTTGCTTGAGCATTAGCAAGGGAGATACACCACTGCCATTTTTAACGACTTTGGTATGTCATGGTCCAGGATTGATCCCTGGGTCTCCCAGACCGAACCTCTACCGATTGCACTACCAGGTCCTGTTGTACATAAGTAGAATGTGTATCTTTATTTTAATTTATATATTGATACCTTAATTTAATACTTTAAAGAGATGTCATACTTAGTACCTTGACAGGTTTCTTTTCCTCTTCAGATTCATCTTCAGACTCAATTCTCTGGAAAAAATAATACAAACATTTCTGTGAAATTCAAGATGACAACACACAACAATATGGCTCCATAACATTACAAAATTCCTATAGTAGTTGTAAAATAGAAGTTGACAATAAAACAATATTTTCATATTTCTGAGAATGTTTATTACATATCTTAAATTAATGATGGCTTATTTTTTTGTGTTGATAAACACGATAGCCATTTAAATGGAAAAAGACATAAAAAATAGTAACACGGACTTTTTTATTTTTTGGACTCAGTCCATTATCTTTGCCATTCTATTGTTGTATGGACTACGCCACTTGGTGTAAATGTGGCTTTATTAAACATTGCGACTGGCACATACTTACATACAGCTTTTAACACAAACCATAAAAGGGTTTTGACTAATTTCAACCAGCTCATATCAATCTATCTGGATTAAAGTTGGGCCCAAGGAGTCAATCTCAACTGTTTTTGTCTGTCTTCTGAGCCCTACACCTATTTTAGCACTGTCTCACATGAGCAAGTTAATTAGACAATGACATGAAAACATCTACACACCCGTTTCTTCTTATTTTCCTTGGATGTTGGGGGAGACATGAAATCATCTTCTGAATCATCAGACACCACTCTGAGATCCAACCTTCCAGCATTGATGTAGAATCCACCAAGCTTCGTTGTCAGCTGCTCTGGTACTATTTCATCATACTGTCAATAAAGACAATTACTCATACTGATGCATACAGTGAAAATCTTGTAACAATATTTTTAGTGACAAGAAAAACAGGGGCTCCCATGGCTAAGTGGTGAGACTTGTAATTCCTCTGACTGCTTGCCATTTACCTCTTGGGTTCAAGTACGGGAAGATCTTTGAGCTGACCTGGGGTGGTTCTACCCAGGCATTTGTCTGGGGAATTCCTCCACCAAAATACCTGGATGTATCTGTAATTACCTTAATTGTGACGCTGTGATGTACTGAATTTAAAAAAAAAAAAATCTAAAAAAACAAGAGGACCTTGATGGCCCTATATAGCGCCCACTTGAGTGCCGTAAACATTTAGCCCTTGTGGCTATGCTTTATGACCGACCGATCAAAAGACGAGTGACACTGGACGCCGGTAGGCGATCACAATAGCTCACCCTGAGCATAAACTCAGGTGAGCTAACAAGAGGACCATGATGACCCTTAATCGCTCACACAAGGGACTTGGGATGTGATTTGCCGGTATTTTTGCCGATACCGTGCAGAGACATTTCTATCATTATAGCACAGGGGCACTTATGAGGTGCCCAGGGACTGAACCCGGCTGGTCCATTATACTGACACCGACAAGTCAGGCATAATGTTGTCCCCTATGCCCTGAGTTTTAGAAGGGAAGCCACAACTACCAACTGTAAAGTCTTAAGTTTGACCCGGCAGGGGTTTGAACCCACGAACTCCCGATCTGCAAGCCTATGCTCTACCACTTGAGCTATTACGGCCGGTCGCTAACACAAGGGCCCTGGCTTTCAGTATGCTTTAAATCTAATCAAAAGACTATATGTAGCAACTGTGCCTTGGCCATCTAGTGATCACAAGTAATTTGTTAACCAAATCTTTGCACACATGAATCCATTAAGATGTCCATACAGACTATGAGTGATACTGTACTGTAAAGATTATGTAAAAAGAAGGGTGTCCACAGGGTATGGTAATTTGGCCTACTGACCAACTTTTTGATACAATTTCACCTAGCAACGAACTCATCCAAGATTGATGAAGAAAAGCAAGTCTGGTGAAGTTTAGGCCATAAATGTGGCCTCTAGTCTGTTATAAGCTTTCTAGGTTTGGACCTTCTGACCTAGTGTTTGAGCCCATACAACCCAGTTACAAATCCATCCAAGATTTCATGCAAACATTCTAAGTCTAGTAAAGAATGGGTCGTAAATTCAGCATCTAGTGTTTCAAAAGGTTTTTCTAAAATATAACCTAGTGACCTACTTTTTGATGCCACATGAATCAGTTACAGACTCATCCAAGATTTCCTGCAAACATTATGATTAAGTTTTGTAAAAATATTTGATAAAAACAATATGTATAGCCTTGTAAGAGTTCACAACCAAAATGTTGATGCAACATGAAAATAAACACTACATGACAGCATGTACCAGTTTTGTAATTCCTTCTGTGACATTCCCACAGTACTTACTGCCTCAGAGTTATCTATAAAGGTGTCAGTCTCATCGTATCCATCTCCGAGGTCCATAAAATAGTCATGTTTCCATTTCTTCTTTTTCTTTTTACCGTCACCAGGCTTCTGTTCCAAGAAAATACATAAATTTGCTCATTAATAAATAAGTACATGTGTTTCTTTTTTCATAGTTAAAAATTTAACAATTGCTTTTCTCTGGCCAGCTTCTGTGTTTATTTGTTACTTAAAAGTGACATGTAAAATGGAAACAATAGCATTTACACTACTAATGTTTTCATAAACATTCATTGTCAATGCTCGTAATTTTCCATATTTTGTTTTTTAAATGTTGATACTAATTAAAAAAATAATATTTAGATCTTTCTTGTTTCCTGTGTTTCTCAGTTTTTGTGGGTGAAGTCTAACTGATATCTTGTCAATTACCAATTAATTATGCATTTTTGCTGTATACTATCATCAGATTTAAGCTTTTAGCTCAACATGTCTTTCCATTACTGCTATTTTTTTAACTGAAATAATATCAAATGAAACAAAATAAAATGAAACAATGGACCATTCCAAACCTGCTGATTTTAACCAATCAGAAAGTAACAATTCATTTACCCCATAAACAGCCACAAGCCAACTCAGAAAATCTTAAATGCAAACTCCAGCATGTAAAGTATACGCGGCTCTGAACATGTCAGAACCTTAAGAAAAAGTTCCAAATAGCCACATACAAGAGATAAAAATCAATAGCTATGCATTAAATAGGTTTGCCGATAGTATAGTATCTAAAATATTTATTTTTTTATCAGCAGAAAAAGACTTTTATCATATTGTGTTCGGCTGTACTGTATTGGTGCAGTGAGCAATTAAGACTCTCCATTCAAAGAGGTAAAAGGGGTAATTTACAACCAACAAATCACCTTTACTCTCTTACATTATATTTAGCCTCAAATGCCCTTGCAATGGCTGCCAGTTTCTCCGGATCGTCATCATTTCCAAATGGACCATCAGATGCGGTGGATTTGTTGAGGTCAGCACCCTGAGCATAGAACAGGCATCAGAATAATCATTTCACACTAAACAACAACACAAAAGGCATTAATAGGACCCTTTTATGTTTAAGGTACATGACTGTATTAGTCTTCTCATGATTCTGGCATTAAAAATGATCAAACAATTTACTGTTAAACTTTAAATTTCAAAACAATGCCCCATTTTTGGCTATTAAGAAAAATACCATCCAAATCAAGAAAAAGATCAGAAACAATTCATCTTTCTGTAAGTTTGGACTTCAATATCACTCATGTAAGGACATTTTTCTCATCATAATATTTGTTATCTGTAATACTATTTGTAAAAGCATAAGAAGATAAATTTAAGAAATGTTTGACCAAATGCCAGTAGGGTCACTTTAACAATTACTTTAACAATAACTTTAATAACTTTAACAAATACTTCAACAATAACATTCAATGTTGTCGACATGTCAAATCGACCACGTATCACTAAACAGAAATCAGACTTTCACCAGCACTGTTGGGTGCAGCATTTTGTTTTGTTTTAGGGATACATAAAATAAAAAATTCAGTGTTGTTATTATTATATTTACAAGACTTAACAGCGTGAACCAAATAAAAAATGTTGCAAAAGGAAAATTTACAGGTTTCTTGTGTGTCTGTCATGGAAAATTTACGAGGGATTTTATCCACCTATGCTAAAAACTGACGGGATTTAGTCTGTCCCCGATCAGAAGAATTACAAGTCCTCGAATATATCCCTTAAGTTCTGGGTGGTTCCCATGTCTTATGTTATGGGTGGTTCCCATGTCTTATGTTATGGGTGGTTCCCATGTCTATGTTATGGGTGGTTCCCATGCCTCCTTTGGTGGTTCCCATGTCTCAGGCTATGGGTGGAACCCATGTCTTAGATTATGGGTGGTTCCCATGTCTTATGTTATGGAAGGTTCCCATTTCTTAGGCTATGGGTGGAACCCATGTCTTAGATTATGGGTGGTTCCCATGTCTTATGTTATGGAAGGTTCCCATGTCTCAGGCTATGGGTGGAACCCATGTCTCAGGCTATGGGTGGTTCCCATGTCTTGTGTTATGGAAGGTTCCCATGTCTTAGGCTATAGGTGATTACCATGTCTAACTCAAAGAATTTCAACCTATGCTAAGCTATTGTGAGAACTTGAACCTAAAATAGTAAATCATTTGGGTTTAGGTAAAATTAGTTTACAAAAGAACAACACACACACACAACCACACAAAAGAAACACACACAAAAACAACAACAAACAAAACAACACCAACAACATTTACTTACTGGCCAAAAATGATGAATCTTTGTTTTGTTAGTTTTTTTTATTTTTAAGCAACAATCTTGACATAAAACAGACCTGTGGTATACACAGTAACAATTTTACCTTTGGAAGTTATGTCTGAAAGCATAACTAATCTTTTATTAAGAAATCACAACTTCTCATAAAACAAAGAAAATCTGACATTAACAGTCTGTGGTTTATTTGGCAATGAATTAAGATGGCAAACTATAACTTGCTGTTATTTTTAATTCAACATACAGAATTCTTTTGTTTACTTTGAATATTTATCTGCTTTTACAATTCTTATTAGTTATGTATAGTCATCATTAATGAATAACACAGAGTAACATAATTTTAAATATTTTTCATCTTTGCTATAAAGTTCTCAATATTTAAAGCGCTCAACTGACATCAGTCTGTCATAATTTATATTAACAAATTAACCATTTAAATTATAATCAAAACAATTGTTTTCGACCAATCTAGCAAGGTGCACCTATACTATAATATATGGATTAAATCTTAATTTTGAAATAGATAGAACAATCATTAAACAGTTAAAAATAAAAAGATAACTCAACAATTATTCACAAATCCAGCCAATAAGTTTTGAACCTTGTTAAACTTGTACAGTCTATAAAATACTTTACTATCTACTTTTTGGGACCACCCTGTGTATCTGAAGTCTCGTCATCCCTGTCGAGCGCCGTGCGCGACCGCGAGCAAACACTACATTACTACTGCAGTAGTAGCACTACTACGCTCAAAACAGATCGTCGCTCTACACCACTACGTTGTCTAGCCACGCGGGGCTAAATATAGCGCTGACCTACAAAGCGCCGATACACAACACTGTCTCCTGTCAATTAACAATCGATAGTAATCCATTTTTTATCAAATCATGCATGTCTGCAGTAAGTAGGGGCCATAAAAGACCCTCCGCCAATAACTAATACAAAGCACTGATAAGCGCGCTATTATTAGTAACATACCTACGCGAGTCTGCACCCTATGATGCGCGCGTGCGCACTGACCATGAAACCTAGCAGACGACCTTTTTTCCCAGCGTCTCTAATTTACCAAAAACTCGGTTCTCACACATAATTTTATTCCATTTTCCAACACCAAAATCAACATTTTCTCAAGCAAAATACCAAACACACAAATAATCCAAAGCGCATTGCTAATTCATCAAATCTAAGGATCCAACATAAAACATGCGCTTTCCCCTATACGCACTCGTTTCAACAATCTGTTATCTTACTTCACTGAAAATCTCGATTCTTTTCATCGGTAGGCATTATTTACATTGCTTAATGTTGTGAAATCTTTAATAACAGTCAAATGAGTCGTAAAGTACAATTTACTTAAAATCTGTATGGATCTTAAAAACAGACACATGATTTTTTATCGGTTAGATATGTAAGCGATTAAAACCAAAGTGTGGTACATTTATGGTCTTATGGAAGACATGTGCGGACAAAATTTCCCCCGTCGGACGTCCTTAGTTTGTGTTGGAATGATGTTTCCCCCTCATGTATGGCCTCTCAATTACACACTGACTACATGTACATGTGTTATAACACACAGTTCGTGGCAAGGGGGGAAACACAATTATTAAACAACGATTCCAAGATGCAAACTCCTAAACAGTTTATATAGCCCTCTGTTGATAGTCCCTTTGCAATTTCAAGATTCGAAAGTCTTCAGCTGCGGAAACTGGGGTCATGATACAGACACATAAAACAATCGAATAACACACATTTTATGATAAAATGCAGAGGTCAAATATTTCGGCCAGACACGAAATGGAGAAACTGATCAAAATGGCGGTATCTTAGTCGTTTATTTCAGCACAAAATACAAAGACTGGCTAGCCCCTTAGAAAAGATGTACGAAAGTTTAGCTAAGTTAAACGGCGAGTAATGAAGAATGTTGTTGTTATTGTGTGAGGGAATTCCCGAAATAAGAATGCTTTTATGAGAAAAATGAGAGGAATGAAAGTATCTGTTTGCATATGTCGATAGAATAATCAAACATGTAAAGAACAGGACATCGAGATGACTTACTGGTGCTGTTTTCATTAATTCCGAATAGAAAAACTCCGGGCACGTCGAGTCGGTGGATTCAGGCAATGACAACTCGAACCGGACGGTTGGTGGTGCTGGTTTCTTTTTCTCTTCCTTCGATGGAGGCTCAAGTGTTGTGAATTGGAGTCTTTTAGGTCCCTCCATGATCACCGACATGTCACTTCCATTTATCCCCAAGATATTCACTAATCTGAAGGATATTCTTGTGAACTGTACATAGTAAATCTACCGCCATATTGAGGCAGTGACGTCACGCTGAACGACCTCTCAACTTAGAGCAGCGCATTCAGCTATTTAGGGGTGCCAGTTAGACTGTCACCGTGACATATTTTAAAAGATTGTATATTTTAAGGATTCTAGTCAACATATCTGAGTCAATTAGTTGTCTATAGTAAATTCATTATAAAAATTGAAGAAAGTATTAAAATTAAATCAAATGGACCGTGTAGAACGCGGTGTTACAACAACGAGTAATGCCACCGCACATGCACGTGGAGTGGACCCAACCAAAGGATTCCCCCAAGGTTGGGGAAACCCCAAACAAAAGTGTTGTATAGTACTCTCGTAATATACGATTCACATTTTTCTCATCCATTTGTATTACGGCGTTTAGTGACCCAAAAGGTAACATCTGTTATGTGTTATAAAAGTTTATGTGGATGCAAACAGTACAGAATATGTACGTGTGTCGAATATTTCTGTATTCGTGAATTTAAGAGATGTAACCATTAAACTGTGGACATGTTTTGATTTCAGATTTCATCATCATGAATTTTGTGCATGGATTTCTCGCCAGTTATTTTTTGTCGTTTTAGTGAAAGCTTGTAGAATTTTTGTCATGTATTTATCAAAATTGCTATTTTATGGAATTAAACACTCTAATAACTCACTGACAGTCTATCGGAAGCCAGGCCATATTCCATTGAAAAACAGCATTAGCGAAAGGTTTTGCCATTTTTAATGAACAGTTCAAGTTTAAATGTAAAAGAGACCTGTATTTTGTTTGCATTTTGCAATAGATGATTTGATTGTTAAAATTAAACTACGTTTTTGTTATAAATAAAAACGACACCCACCCCACCCTCACCCGTGTTGTCACTGGGAACTCTAACTATAGCCAAACACAGACATGAAATCGACAATATATTAAATGAAATAAGTGAAAAAAAGGAACTTGTCTCAAATTAAGGGTAAAATTATTTTCTTAATTCCTCGCCCAGTTTAATCATCATCAATATTATCATGTTTTGAAAAAGAAAATGCACAATACATAATACGAGGGCGTTACAAACACAAAATATATCACGCCCCATAAACTCTTTTCTGTAAGAAAATTGTCAGATGATTATGTAACACATGCAGAATTAACTGCAGTCTGGACTCGAACCTGCCCCCCACCCACCTCTTTGCATTCTCAAGGCACTTACATATACTGCTCTGCTTATTTGGTAAGCACCTTCTATCCCAATCACTTGGCTACTGGAGATAGAACATCTGATGCTGTCTTCTCTTCTTCTTAGAACTGGTTTATTTAAAGGTCAGCACATCAATATGGATTTTATTGTGAGCTCGTTACATTGCCCAATCATGACTTAAAAAGAGTTTTGCCAAAGTTTCGAAAGTGGGAATATTGTTTAATGTATCTAATTTCTGGTCAGATGCCCAACCTAAAATTTGAACTTGCAGTGTTAATTCGATATACCACGACGAAACGAACAAGATAAGCATCCAATCCTTTAATTAAACAGTTCTCTACTCAGCGTTACCAATTTAATGTGAATGTGTAAATTGTTTTAATTTGCTATATCTGATAATGTCACTATTCCTGTTCTTATTTATAGGGTGATGCAACCTACTAAAACCCTTATGGTGCCGCGACTGGAAGTAATCAGAAAGCAGAGGCTTCCTGTTTCATTACCCTTGTATTCATGAAAGGATCATAGTCAGACTGGCCCACAGTTACTGGCCTGTCTTGGTTTAAGGCCCACAAAAACCTGCTAGCAGAGAAAAAGGCAAGTATAAACAAAACAATCTTTCCATCTTGGTTTTATTGTGGGAGAAATAAACATTGGTAGGGTTTAACAATTTTAACATCTCACCAATTGTCTTTCAGTCATTTTGATGAAGATGTTTTCTTGAAGCATATAACTTGCTGCCTTCACTATGATAGCATGCCAACAGTGCAGAGTTTATATCACACATTATGAATATAACTAGTATGTTAGAATTGCCATTTTATGCGTAGTAAATGAGCAATACTAATAGTATACTTTTACCCTGCTGAGCACAAATTAAACATGCTTATGCAAATACTGTAGATCCAGAACAGCCACTTCTCAGTGGAATCTCTCAGCTCACGATCTGCACTGTTTGCTTTCTCATCTCTTGCAATACATCTTGTCTTTTTGCATTTACTTGTTGGCACCTAACTAAGTATATTTTATTGCTTATAAATAATAAAATATAACAATTGAACTTGTTTTTTTGTATGTGTGCTGATGGTAGATAAGTCAACTGCGATACCAGGGCAATTCAACATCAAGTTTGGCTTTTGAAGTTTTGATAATCCCACCAACATAAATATGGTAAGATATCCATAACCAGCTAATATTGGTGAAAAGGACCAAAGACAAATGACTTTGTAGATCTACCAACACAACTTAGATCAGCTGGAAGACTTTCTAAAATAAGTTCTCTCCCAGACTGGGGCCTGTAGGGTGAGTCAGCAGGTTTCTGGTTTTACACATGTAGGAAATCTTAAATTAGCATGTTAATGAATAAAGTTAGAGTGACTAGTCGTAACTGATTTTCATTCGGGACCAGCGCTTAACACGTTTTCAAATATTTTTCAATTGTTTTTCTCACAATAAATAGAAAATCACCCTTTTGGCAAAGCTTATACACATACTTTGCACATTTGCCTTCAAAACACATGCCCCTTTCTAAGTGGTTGCAATAAAGTTGTTTTTCATAGTTGCACCGACACAGTTATGGTCATAATGGTGATGTCCAGCTAATTATTGGTGGAGGAAGTAGAATCACTTGTGCACCAAAGACCTCATGTGAAAGTTCCCATTCCGACTGAGACTTGAAACCATGCAGTGAGGGACTGGGGAGTTGCATGTAGGAGACTCTTAATGGCTCAATCAGCCTCTACAATCTTAAGTAGATTATAACTGTAAGCCAAGTGCTAATTACCTCCTTCCTCCTTGATTGTAAATCTCTCTATATTGATATCTTAAAGGTGGTTCTGACAGTTTGCCTATATCTAATATATAATTTTCTGTTAAGGGCTGTTTGTACATAATTCCTGCAGAAAAAAATCATATATTAGTCTAAATTTGACAATTTTCAACAATATCTCAATTTTAGGGCCGGTAAAGCTTGTTAATCAACACTTATATGTTCATTCTTTTCAAATTTATAAATAAGAACAATTGGGATTCCTGCTTAAAATAGACATCACCATCAGATGGGTGTAATACATTAATAAACAGCATTTTGCAAAATCTGTTCAGGTAACAATGGTTTATTATGAAGTTGAATGAAAATATTTAGTGCAAATTTTTGGTTACCAGCTTTAAATATTGTTAACAGGGCAAGGCAACTCTTAACATGTAACTTTTGCAATTATCACCTGGTCACATTAGGTGCACATGTTCTTCTGGTACGTAAGAAAATTTTTTGTTTATTGGGTTTATCGTCCCACGAACAGTATTTTCAGTTATCTGGAGACAGTGTCCACTTGAAGCAGATATAGTGCTGCCTTCACTGTGTATAGCATGCCGTGAACACCTGGCATGATACCACACCCAGTCACATTATCCTGACACCGGGCCAATCAGTCGTGGAACTACCCTTATATTTGCTTGAGCGTTAGCAAGGGAGCTATACCACTACCATTTTTAACGACTTTGGTATGTCGCAGCCCGGGATCGAACCCGGGGCCTCTCGTACCTGGAGCCAACGCTCTACTGATTGCGCTACCAGGTCCGGTAAGAAAATTGTTAAAATTCATTTAAATATATGCAAAAATGTTGAAGCCCAGACTAAAATTGTGTCCTTGGACTGACATCTAGATGGTCAGACATATGGATAAGCTGATTCAAGAATAATCCTCACCACTACACTTGCTAAATGTTGTTGTTTGGTGGTGGTGGTGTGGGGGTATAATATACTGTTATTATATAAGCCAACATATAATCATTACTATATTGTTTTAACTGAAAAGAAATTAGGAATAATAAGGTTTAATACTTCAAATAAAATGGTTGTAAACTAAACAACAAAGTCAAAAAGACTTTCATTCAAATTTTATTAGTTACTTTATTTTACATACCTGTACAACTAGATATAAAAAACTACAATATCAACATAATTTCTCAGTTTTACATAGGATCCATAGGTGAAGGAAGAACCCAGACAATTGTCTATACATAGGTATTATTGATGGAGGAAGACCTAAGACAAACGTCCTTTACATAGGTATTGGTGAGGGAAAAGACAAAAGACCCTTGCATAGCTACTTTTTGTAGAGGAAGACCCTACAAATGTCTCTAACATTGGTATTATAGGTGGAGGAAGACACTAGACCAATGTCTTTTAACATAGATATTATTTATGGAGGAATACCCGAGACAGATGGCTCTAACATAGGTATTATAGGTGGAGGAAGACACTAGACCAATGTCTTTTAACATAGATATTATTGATGGAGGAAAACCCAAGACAGATGTCTCTAACAGGTATTATAGGTGGGAAAGACACTAGACCAATATCTTTAACATAGATATTATTGATGGAGGAATACCCTAGACAAATGTCTCTAACATAGGTATTATAGGTGGAGGAAGACACTAGACCAATGTCTTTAACATAGATATTATTGATGGAGGAATACCCAAGACAAATGTCTCTAACATAGGTATTATAGGTGGAGGAAGACACTAGACTAATAGATATTATTGATGGAGGAATACCCAAGACAGATGGCTCTAACATAGGTATTATAGGTGGATGAAGACAATTCTTTTTACATAGGTATTATTAGTGGAGGAAGACCCTAGACACATGTCTTTTACATAGGTTTTATTGGGGAGGGACGGCCCTAGACAAATGTCTAGGCATAGCCGCTTGCACTCTTCAGCACCACCCCACATGAAAGGTCCCACTCGATCAGGCCTCGAACCCCCTGTGACTAAATACAGCGCAGTGACTATTTATTGTTTATTTATTGCAACATCCTGCTATATTGGTGGCGGACGACCCCAGACAATGGTTTGGATAGATCCACCGGCACACAGCTGGAAGTCCTTGGCCCCGACTGGGTCTTGGACCCTGTGCGTTGAGAGGCCAAGCAGTCAGAAAAGTTACAAGTGGGCAACTCTCTGCAAATTGCCATGATTTGTAACTAGATGTTAATAAAAATTTGGACAAAAACAGTTACAAATGTACAGGCTTCTAAATGGCACAAATGATAATTGGTGACAATACAAGTACCTGATGTTTGCCATAATATTCAAGCAAATATGATCAACAATTTTGCTCTATAAAATGAATATGGCAGAAAGAAAATCAATATATGAAAACAATCAAATTGGAACTCAGAAAATATAGAAAGGGCAAATCATTATTTTTAATTTTATAGTCTTAAGTTTCGAAACTCATGTTACCAATTTAATACTCTGACAGCATAAACAAGAGAATCAGTAGAACTGATGAATGCGTCCCGAATAAATACTTGTTCCTAAAGGGCTTTTTTCCCACAAGTATGTTTGTTTAAACAACTATTAAAATTAACAAAGAAGGGAAATAGTCTAAACTATGCAAAACAGAGTTATGGTTCTTGTACAATGCACTGCTTCTCATTAAGATCCTCCTGCCTTTGAAGTTTTATGTTGACGTCTTTTAGTTTAACAGTTTTTGTGTTATGCTTCATACAAAATTATGACATAATATGTACAAACGAACAAACAGGACAGATGGACAAAGCAGCGACTAAATGCCCACCCTTTATGGAGCATAAAAAAGAAAAACAAGTAATATTCCTAAATCTTGTTTATTGGGTTTATCGTCCCACCAACAGTATTTCAGTTATCTAGCTGGAGATGGTCCTAAATCTAGATTTTTGCATCTGTATAAATCTTTTTTGTATCTACAAGTAATTTTTAAATTCAAGTTTCAACAGCAAAAAAGATATACAAATTACAAACCCAAGGCAAAGAACATAAGCTTAATACATACATAAGTTTCCATTTGAGGAGCTATTAGAAAGTACTATTTGTCTTACTGAAGACAATGCAAAAAAACAACAGTTCTGCAAACTCGTGAAACAGCATAAAGCAAAAAGAATTGCTAAGTGGCGACAAGAATAAATAAACTTCAATAAAGTTGTATATATATATATATATATTAATATATATATTATTGATTGAAGCAATACTGATAAAAATGAAGTGTCGCCATCATGATGAATGTGAATTCTAATTTTGCCCAAGTAACAGTGTAACAATATTTTAGATTCTACAAATATCCTGTTCCCATTAATCTTGATTGATATGCCACTTTACTTAACAAAGTTTGTTTAATTCTGCTTAGTGGTAAAATATTATAAAACTTACATTTCTGCTACCAGTTGACCGAGGGATAAAGCAACACAATTATGCTCATTACAAGGTGAAGACATGAATATTATTAGGCTAAGAGGCAATGTTTCTCTCTCCAAACTTCTTACAAGAGGCAATCTTAATTAGCTAAGAGAATATGACTTAACATTTCCTTTACACATTCCCTGCTATATACCTCAGTAGGTTTTGCAAGAAAGCATGCTGGTGAATAGATCAGCCAGGGTCTCCGAACCCCACCCATTAGAGGGAAAACTGACAGGAAAAGTTCATCCAACAGTTTCAAAGGTTAACCATGATTTTTTTTTTTTGGTTAAATTGCACTGACACAATTATGTTCACATTAGCAACATCCAGTTAATTAGTTTTGGAGGAAGACCCCAGACATAGGTAGAACTGTGGGCAGGTAACATGTCGGCTGGAAAACATCCCCACATGGCAGTTCTCGCCCTGTATGGGCCTCGAACCCACGAGGGACTGAGAAGTTACAAGTCGGCGACTTGAACCACTCAGCCACAGGAGCCCCCTAACCATCAGATCACCTAGCAATTGATAAATGTTTACAGTGGTTAAATAAATAGGTATATTTAGTATAGATAGTGGTTATAAATTATTGGCGATAATTAATGTTAAAACATTTTAAATTTGTTGATGAAGAGGTAGTAACAATAGAAGATTATGCAAGTCTGTCTTGAGGCAATTTAACTTTTGGCTAAATTCTGTTAAGGAAGATCTTGCTGTCATGAAAAGTCTGCTAAGAAGCAATCTTGCTATTGGCAAACAACTTGCTGAGTTGCTTCATGACGTCCCCGTGGGTCAGATCTTTATTGTCTTTCTTCACATTCTGATAATTCTCCTTAACGAACATGGCAAACCTGTTGGGTGTTCGTGGAGTGCTGCCAGTAGAACTAGCGGCAGAGCGAGGGGTTGTAGGCGTAGGATTCTGGATCAACTCGAACCGCCCGTGGCAATGACCGCACACCTTCTTCTCTGTGTCCAGTGACTTGGAATGACGGCCAATGCTGGAAATTGTGCAGTAAAGATCCTTGTTCATGCAAAGATTTTAATCAAAATTTATTCAAATAAAGTGAAGGCAAGTGTCTTCACTAATCAAAGGTTTTAAAAAATATTAAGGGTATGTTCCATCTGAAAAGAAGTTGACAAGCAGCACAATTACCATTTTAACAGAAAAAACAGTTATTTGTGTATTGCTTGTGCCCATTTATAATTAAAGTTAAGATTAATTTATAATTCCTCAAAAACAAGAACAACCCACTTATCTGGTTAACTTACAAACCAATTAGGTAATAGGAAACAAAAGGCATGTGCACTTGTACCTATAGCCACACTGGACACATCTGTATGTGAACTTTGTATTGATTGAGTAACTGTGGCAACGTCCAATGGCAGGAAGCTCAGGGTGAACCCTGTTGGAGTGCCTAGCCCTGGAAATGAACAAAACATGCCATCAGTCACTATTTAATATCTCATTAACCAAAAAATGGTCTTACTGGCAATGCCCTAAATGTATTTGGCTCCAGGCACATGTGAGAAAGAACCAAACCAAACTCAAGTTTAAATAGACTTCCCATTATGATAAACATTATCCCCACAAACATCATTTATATAACTGGACAACTGTTGTTCATAGAAATTTTCTTATAGAACTTTTTCAAAATTATTCACAGCAACTTTGGTTTATATGAAAAGATACAAATACAGGCAGAAATTTAAATTTAAAACAGGTTTATTGGATATAAATTATGTTGTAAATTTTTGTAATTTAGCTGAGAATTTTTAATTACTTCTTCTAAAGTTCTTACAACAGCACATTTTTTAAGTAATATTTCATAGCTATGACATTAAATTACAATCGTTTTCTGTCCTTTTTTGGGTGCGGTACATCTTGAGCAGCGGAAAATTTGCTACAAGTTGGCAATTAAAAACTGTGCATAGCTGCTGCATGTGCTGCCACATTCATTAATAGAGGCACTATATTGAATTAGGTTTTGTGTGATTTCTCTTCTGACGTACATAATAATTCTCACCTTAAATGGCATAAAAAAACTATGGTCAACCATACCAGAACTTCCAGTAGGGCCCATGTCCCCCATTGACACCATTCAGCAGCCAGACCGCTGCATGGCACAGCTCATGGATCAGAGTGTCCCGCACACGCTCTGAAATAGATCCTCAAAAGTTGAGATTTGATGCAAAATTCTCCTGATTATAATCATTATTATAACCAATTCTTACTATTATAAATGTAGATGGAATCTTTGGTCCTGACTGGGACGTGTCCCCAAGCTGTTTTTATCTTATGTAAATGTATAATAAGAAGTTTTCATTACAAGTTAAAAGTTTAAGTTCAGTAAAAGCTATTACCTCATAAACATGTAAAGGTTTTCTTTTACTGAATCCTAAACAGGGATTATAGAAAGTTTAATTTGAAAACAAAACAAGAACAGGTAATCAGGAACAGTTTGAAGTAAAGAAAATAAAGAGCTTATATTATTTAAAAGTCGTGATTTCTTTATAATTCTTGAATTAGTTCACCTCATGAAACAAGAGCTACAGCAGTACTTTTGTCTTCATATAATTCAGAACAGGTGTTGTACCCATTAAAATGGGAAGTATGTAAATAAGGGTAAATTCTAATTAATTTTCAAAAGTAATTATTCTGTATGTTATTTAAATCAGGTTATGGACAGTTTATGCCACCTAGCATTTATAACATAAATGATCTTTTGCATAGATTTATTTTACAATTTTCTTTTTATAAAAACTAAACAACAATCACTTGACACATTGGTTTGCTGGCTCTGGCATGATAAAAAAGGTCCTGTTTAAAAACACGGAAAAAGTCTCCATTGTGAAAATGCTTTCCTCGATGAAAAAAACGTTACTATGATGACACCTACCTGTGGAGTCGCATACTTTGGTGGAGAGTTCAATCCTGGCAGATCTCTCCCCCTCCTTGTTCTTGTGTTTCTTGTAGGCACAGAACCCTGCTGTACGCAACAGACGTTTATTCCAGGTAATCTGTAGGTCCTGTGGAAGCTGTAAAGAACAATGTTGTTTATGTTTGATAACTAGCAAGCATGTTTGCAAAATTATATTAAAAGCTTGGCAACTGAAGTTTAATACAACAGTTCAGGTTACAATGTTTTAATACAGGTTACACTTGCACAGTTATGGTCATTATTTCAGTTATTATTTGTGGAGGAAGACACCAGACAAATATCCATGGAGAACCATACAGGATACGTCAGCGAGAAGACGTTACAGTTTTTTGCACCTCAATCCACCCAACCACCTCCCAAAACACTTTGAGTAAAATACACTGTAGGATACTTACACACTAATGATTAGACAGTGTATCAACTGGTGTAGATTTTAATGTTATATGTGATTAAATGTCCTGTCAATACAAAGTTTTAATCTTTATCATTACATAAAAGATATAATCTAAAATAAAAGATATTATAAACTAAGACATTTTCGTACTGTGAAGAGAACATCTTACCTTAATAGTTTTTACATCACCTGAAGTCTTATAAGGTTATACAACTTACTGGTAAAAAATAACATATTTGTACAATGCATCCCTTCAGTTAATAAGTACAGTATACATAGAATATTTACCTTGTTTTCGAAAACTGTTTCATTGTACATTTTAAACAGGTTTTGTGTTAACTCTTCCCTTAGTTTCTTGAAGCCAGCAACAAACCTGGTAATAATAAAATATTAAAGGGACTTTGTTTCAATTAAAAAACAAAAGGGACTGAGGTTCATTACAATACAAAAGAAAATAAGTTTGTTTCTTTTTAAACAAAAGGGTCTAAGTTTCATAAAAATACAAAGAATGTAACATTCATTGGTCATTTGATCAAAATATACTACAGTAATACTAGTTTTTACTTACGTAGTGTAACAGTTTTTAAACTCCTTTTTAATATGCAACAATATTCTTCACAAAACAAGTGAAATTACGAATAGTATGCAGTTTTAGCTACTTCTTTTAAACAATTCAAGAGTGAGCTTATTTGTCATAGTATTCAATACAAAAAGAGATGAGAGTAGTTACTGGTAAGTTTCAAAGCTATCATTTTGCCCAAGCTCCATGCATACATACACAACATCTATTCTCTATCTACCAGATGTAATAACTCAAATCTCTTGAGCAGAATATCAGACATTATAAGAAGCAGTACCTTAGACCATTAAGCATCATCAGCCCATGGGAATGCTGTTGATCAACTTTTTAAAATGCTAATAGATACTAAATATCTACATAGGAAAAGGCAAAATGCAAATTACTATTAGTGAAGGAAGATCCTAAACAATTAACTAAGTAGAACCACAGGTGCATCATAGATAAGCTGTTAAATCTCCTCACATAAGAGTTCAAACCCAGATTGTGAGAGGCTTAGGAGAAATGAGTCAGCAACTCTCAGGCGCCCCAGACAAAAACTAGAACTACTTATTCCAAGAACCATCGACATACCTAGCTGCTTTTGGATCCCTTCTGTTGTTGTCAACTGCATCAGACAGTGACTTCATAAAGCTGTAAGTAAGGGTAGACCCTGGAGTCTTGGGTGTTGCAAGGAGTGGTCTGGCCTTCCCTTTCCCAACAGGAGTCGGAACAGTGAACAGATTGTCTGAAGGGGAATTGATACTAGAGCCACCCGAGTTATCCGCACTTGAAGTTGATATGGAAGGTACCAACTCATAGGAACCTTCTTCCTCTTCATCATCAGATATAAATGAGCTCAGGAACCTAGATTTAGGAGTCTTAAAAACTGTGCTGTTCTGTGTTTTGGCAGTTTTTCGCAGCGGATTTGGTGTTTTGAACAACACAGGGGAGGTAACTTCAGAATCCGAGTCGGAAATATCTACACAAGGGTTTTTTCCCTTGGCCTTTTTGTTCGACTCTGGAATAGTCACTGTGGAAGAAATGTATGGAATCACCTCTGATAGAGCATTGTCACCATCTGAGTTTCTACGGTTACTTGATGAAACTAGAACATCATTTGAATTACATGAAACACTTTTACTTTCTTTATCTGAAGTATTTTGCTGACTTGGAAATGGGTTTTCAATGTCATCTGCATCAGACTCGGAAGTTGAAAAATCAAAGTTTGCCTTTGACACTGGCTTTTCTTTCCTTGTTGGTGGTTGTCTATTAGTTTTCTTTGTATTTGCGCTTTTCTTCGGGTTGGTAGGACAGGACTTGAAAACATCATCAGCACCGTCACTGTCGGATGAAAATGACCATGATGCAGGCTTCTTACTTTTTTTGTGTTTGGTAACACTAGCTGGGTAAAGCTCTGCAGTAAAGAAAATGGTAATATATACTGTATATATATATATAAAATACACTGCTTTTGAAAAAGAACATTATGAAATTGATTTGGCTTCTAACATTCAACATTTTAATCCCTTCAGTGATACTATAATATCTCTATGATGATTAAGATATGTTACTATGACCACCTTCTTTTTTCGTATTTAAGAAAAAAGAAATTTTGATTTGGAAAAGACAACAGACTTACTTGAAGAAAATACTTCATTGTCATCATCATCTGATTCAAGGGGACTTACTGCTGTCAATATCTTCCGGTTTCTCAATCTACAAATTATATGCAAATATATGAATGTATGAACTGTCTGCATATCTGTAATGGAGTCATTGCCTGGATGGTTTTGTGAGAATAATAAATGTGCACTCTTTCAAGTTCTGAAAATAAACATGGAAAGTGTCCACAAAAAAATTCTAACAAAACTATTCACATTTAATTTGCCAACACTTAGGTAGCATTGCAACTGCTGATGTATACAATATGTTCTAACTGAGAAGCTGTTGTTGTTTTTTAATTAAGAATAGCCTGTAACTTATTTACTGTGAATGTGTTTTATTTGAAAAAGAATCTAATAGTGTTGTTTTTTTTACATTACATTGTTTTCATGGCAATGTCCAGTAATTATCCTTTGAGGAAGACCCCAGACAGATGAAAGTCTGCTAGAAGATCTTCCTACATTAAAGTTCACCACAGGAATTTTTACTCTCGTATTGAAGAGTTTTGGCCACATGCACCAACAACAGGATGTCAAAACTTTTTAAATAGGGTTTCTTGAATCACTAAAAATTACTTCATCCTACCTTTTTACTTCTGCCTCTGCTTCTTGTTGATTTGTCTCCCTCAGGTAGAAGGCATCATCTTCAGATCCACTGGACACCTCACCATCTTCCACGATGAAATCTGTCATACTGGAAACATGATTGATAAGAGGTGGAAGAGAGACAGCTCGCAAAATATAAACCAAACATAACTAGTAACTGGGTAACACATCCATTGAAAAAGAAATGTCCCTGGAATTGATATATGAAGAAGCACTTACCTTCAACATGATCTTTACCTTAATAGTTGTACTCAAATGTTAAGCACAAAGTGCATGTCAGTAAGATGTTGAGATTTAGTTGGAAGACAACGAAATGGGAAGTATGTGACTGTTGTGTCACCCATCTGGGGTTAAAAATTCTTTCTTTGCACAAATTTGGTGTACAGTCCATAGTCACTAAACCCATAATAAAGAAATGTGTAAAAACACATAGATCTGTATTACCAGTCTTCATTTCAAAGATTTCAATGGATGGAGTATTATTATTATTGCATGTGCATTTAGCTGGTGAGGTGCCAGATTATTTATCTGTTACAGAACTGTTATTATCTGCAGAAAAACAAAAACAAATCTAATATAATGAGGTACACTGTATTGCATTTGATAAATTAAAAATCCTTGTATCAACATTTGGCATGTACATTTCAAGAAAGATTTCTGAAAAAAATGCTTGCATTTGCAAGGCAGGTAGTGGTAGTTTGTTTTTGTTATTTCTTACAGTTGACATAACTATGGTTATTATAGATGTTTTCAAGGAAAACCCCTGCCAAATGTCTGGCTAAAACCACCAGTGCATCTCAGGTCAGCTAGATGATCTCGCCACACAATTTTTTGCCCTGAATGAGACTCAACCCTACGCATTGAAGGGCCACAGTGAAGATAAAAGTGGCAACAGTTTCCCCAACAGATAGTAGTTGTATCCAGGCTACCTATATAAACTTGTTGGTGTCTAATATTACTCAAATCTTTATACCATTCTTACCTTATTGGTCTTGGTCTCTCTTCTTCAGACTCAGAAGATGAGATCTTGGATTTCTTTGGCCCCCGCAACTTCTGGAAAACTGTCAGTGACACAGATATATACATAATTTCAGGTTTTTAGCAAACATTTGTCTAGTTTACTATTAAGTAGCAATGACAGTATATGTGTTCTTTGTAGTATATGGTATTATAGCATGCTTTGATTGCTGTGGCATTATAAAATGGGAATGTGGACTTATTTGGCTTCACAGTGGGAGTTTAATAGGTTTCCAGAGAGTAAGGGTGGTAGGATGGGTCTACCCAGCTGGACACAGGCTCAGGCTAAGTGATATCAAGGAAGGGATTGGTCTATCAGAACAATGGCAGTGCTGTAATCCCAGTGCATCAAGTGTTGCTTTGTTGTTTAAGTACCTTTCCCCCTTTGCATTGTCCACCCGTGTTGTTTTTTGTCTGATATCACCACATGGTGTTATCATTGGTAGGGAATGTGGAGAGGGGCTCAAAAAGCCATTTATAACACCTCCACCAAGAGTCCTTTAATTATCTGGAAATTTTCATGCTAAAGGTGACTTACATTTGGTATACAACTTAATTTAACTATCAAAATAAATAGTACGATCTATCATTCATAAAAGATAATAAAATATGAAGTATAAACTAAAACTAGAAAACTTCACTACACTTACAGTCTTCCAAATTATCATCACTTGAACTGCTATCATAGCGCTTACTGTCTCTGAAATGAAAAATCGAAGTACATTGTATGATAAATTTTTTCCTGTAAATATGAGGAAATGATTAAATAATACTAGAAATGAGAACACTATGTTTATTTAAATTCCCAATTACAGTGTTTTTAATTTGCTGTGTTACGTATAAAGTATAGGCACACCTAAAGAACCATTATTTGCTTTCAAATGATTCTAGATGAGTTACATTATATCAGCCACTCTTCAACACACAAAACAACACCTTAGTTACCTCCAGCTTTGTGCTCCAGTACTCAGCTGGGAACTATCATTCCTTGGGGCTGGCTTTGAAGGTCTGATATCTCTTCTTCCTTCCCCTCCATTTGAATCTGAATCACTTGAGTTTCCAGCATCCACCCTTGCTTCAGTAGATTGTTCAAACATCTCACCATGTTTCTTCACATCTGCATCACTTTCACTCTCAGAATCAGCATTATCTGCAATAGCCATGTCTACAGAGCCATCACTTAGAACAGCAATGCTACCATTTCTATGATCACTAGAATCCTGTTGTTCTCTATCTCTGTCATGTTCCTTGTTTTCCCCTTCATTATCATTTTCAGACACAATTTCAGCAGAATTATCTAAACTGTTAACAGATTCATTTACAGATGTACTTTGCACACTGTCAGAAGTCTTATTTTCTTTATCATCTACAACTTGTCCTGTAAGTTTATCAATGTCTGAGGACTCTTCATTTTTTCCACTGACCTGATTCTTTTCCTCTACAACTTCTGAAGTTATATTTTCAACATCTGATGTTTCTGTCTGAGTAGCCACATCCCTTACTTCATACACACTTTCAGATGATGAGCTTTCTTCCATCTGATCTACTGAAATATCAGATTTACAAGAATCTGAACTTTCTGCTACACTATGAATTTCTTGGGTTGAGATTTTATATGCCTGGTTTTGGGACTCCTCAGCTGTAGTGTCTGCTATATGATTGCTGATATCTTCACATGTTTCATTTTTTTGCTCAGGACATTCTTCTGAAACTGAGTTCATGTCCACTGAGTTCCCTTCTTCCAGGTTAACTGTCTCCTGCTGATAAGCAGGCTGAGAAGAAGCAGAACAAATTTCAGACTGGTTAACAGTCATCTGACTATAATTGTTGACAATATCTGTCTTCTGAGATGAAGAATTTATTGAGACACAGTCTGTGACTTCCTTTATCTGTGTTTGTTCATAAATTCTGGAACTGCTTGTATTTGGAGTTACCAGACTGCCATTGCTAACCAGTGTTGTATGATCATAAGCGTTGCAGATTTTATGCATCTTGGGTATAACAACATTATCAATCATTGTTTCTTCTTTATATGCATCTTTCTTTGGAATATATTGTGCTGTTTTACACAGCAAATGATCATCCATTATGCTATCTACATGGAAAATATCCTCAGTCTGAACAGCAGCATCTATAACTTCAATTTCCTCATAGTCTGCAATAGAACTATTGCTGTTACTTCTGCTTCCGTACGATTTTTCATTTGACAAAGTGCTTGCCTCTGTTTCAGCCATTATCTCTAGAGCTGATACAAAATGAGTTTCATTACAGGTCAAATCTGGGTGTTTATTTAAATTAGCCTTATTTGATTTGAAATTGTTGTTGTCAATACCTAGTTTTGTGATATCATTACAAATATCATTCTCATCCATATTAAGATCCTTAGCTTGCATTTTATCCTTGATTGCTGAGAGCACATCTGTGCCTGCTTCGCCACCTTTGACTCTACCTTTACTTTCATCGCCCTCCTCACTCTCTTCAATGTCATCAAAAAGCTGCCGATACCCAATACTACTTTGTCTATGAATTCTTGTGGATTCCAACAGAGGATCGCCAAAACTGTCCATATCTGAACTCAAAGTCATACTCCCTACAGACAGTCGATATTTTGTAACAATTGAATCATTTATTGCAAGACTGATTCTGCTAGGATTTTTTGGACCAGTTTCACTGGTATCCTCAGCTTCCTCTTTTGAAGACTCTTTATTGACATGTGATTCCATTAAAGATTCTCCTACACATGACACATAGGTGTCCTCTTTTTCAACTTCCTCTTCATCAGAATCACTGTCTAACACAAAAGCCTTTTTAGCAACAGTAGTATCTCTCTTACTGTTAGTTACTGTCTTATCCCTCTTGCTCACAGGTTTCACAAGCTGGTCAGGGGCGAGGCTAAAGCTGGAGTCACTGTCAGAAGAGAGGACTCCATCAAAACTTGGGGTTACATTGGATAATGCCGAACTGGCTCCTAAAATTACTCTGGCTGGCTTTTCTGCGACGACTCGATTTTTCTTCTTCTTTTTTTGGACAACAGCATTTTCTTTATCTACTGAAAGAAAAATGGCATACGAACAATGCCTTGTTTGGTCTGTAATGCATACTAATAAATAAATAAATAAGCGGCAAATATTTTTTTTGTTTGTTTGATTTTGATAAATATACTTCATTTTACAAATCAGAATATTTTTTTATAGTGCACATGTCAAAAAACATTTTTTTCCAGGAATCAATGAGTCAAAATTAGTACTCATTTGTGGGTAGGTAGTAAGACATTAATGAATAGTCTCCCCTGAATAAAAGCTACTTTAAGTAGATCCTTTCATTTGTTTTACTTGGTTTTTATGCTTGTGCTCTTTGGTGTGTATTAGACTCATCTGCTTTTCTTGTTATATGCAGGTTACCCATTATCAGCAAACACTTTCATTATCTTTTTAACATAACAAATCTCTATAAATATGTAAATGAATTTTAAGCTTATATTTATGCAAAAGTAAGAAATTTCACTGTTTGTTATTGCAATCTTTACAAAAGAACAGGTGATAACTAAAAGGACCTTCCTACTGTTTGGTATACCTGATTTTATCTAGCAAGGGAGACAATTCCCATTTCACCAATGTACCCCATTTAATATAAATGTACACTTAATAAAGAAAGAGATTTAATTCTTGTTTACCTGCTTTTTCATCCTTATGCTCATGCATGTTCTCTTATTATTATCTCAGTCAGCAACATGCAGTTGATGTACATGTTGCAGTGCATATAATAGAAATAGTGCAAAAATCATATTTACAAACAGTACTAAAGTATGTCTAATACCTGCCCACAAGGGAGGTAACACTGGTATCTGAATAGTTAAGAGTAATTCTCTTTATAAATGGAGAGGGAATTGTTTTGCCAACTTCCAACTCTGTTCCAAAGATTTCTAAGCAAACTATTCTGCAAACAAATACATTTTATTGATAAATTAAGTTTATCTTTACCATGATTTGAATCCTTTTTCAATCCTGAGGATGCAGATTTCTTCTTAGTACTCTTGGACAACTGAAATATGTGGCAATTAATAACAAGTGTTGAATGGTAATACATAAAAAACATAAAAACAGAGCCCCAGATAAGAGTACAGCTACCGCTAGCTCTTTGAATACTCCCTCCAAACTCTTCATACTGGGTACTAGTTAGAATCATCTTGCTCAGACAATTTCAATGAGTACAAGTAATATATGTCTAATTTGAGAATTATAGGATATATTGTAACAAAAAATCATTAGTTATCAGGAGTCTGAATTAAACATTAGCTTTAAGGGTATGTTTACAAATTGACTTTGTTAATGTTGTATACTATACAGATGTACAAATGTTCAGTGTGGGAATTAGTATATTGTAAAAATATCCTTAAACTAGGTAACTAAGGAGAGGTAAAGTCCACGGTTCAAAACCCAGTAAGGTCATTTTCAGTTCCTTCTAGTTTTCTTAATTAGGAAATTTACCTCGAATTGTTCCACACTACCTAGTTATTTAAATGGGTACCTGCAAGAGTTATTCAGGTCATAAGTATGACCTCCTAGTGCCATGTGTTGGCTGACATGGGTTGGTAGTATTGAATACACCCAATGACCACAGGGTAACGTGTAAAGTCTTATAACTAAGCAGTAGTTTAAAAGTAGACTATAAGTTGAAATTATCTATTATCTTTAAGTACTAATATTTTAATCTCATATTCTTAAAAACTAAAATAAATGATCCCAAGTTTCAAAAAGATTTGGGTATCTGTTAGGTTAGTGACCTGGGATTGAGCCTTGGGCTTCTAGTATCTGGTAGTGTAAGGCAATTGGTTATATTCACTTGAATATGCAGTGCTGCAACTATCTTCACTATCCCAACCATTTTTAACCACTGATAACTTGTGGTCAAAATTGAGCTCGGGTCTCCCATACTTGAAGCCAATGCTTTACCAATTGCGCTACAAGGTTTGGTTTGGCAAAACTTAGTTATAGAACATTTGTTATGTCCCAGCAAGATAATGAACTAGTGGAAGAATGAAACCTGTAAATCGGACATAAAACAAACACTTGGTGCATAAATAATGTTTCAATCTAATTTATATGGAAAGTTAAATTGTCCTAATGCTTAGTAATCACTGCTACCGATTAGTGTGCACTGTGCAATGACAGCTAAATGCACAAGAGATCAGTATGGCTCTCTTTTGTCTCCCAGTGTAGCTTAAAACAGCAATTTCAGCACTGTTCATGGTCAGATTTTCATTTCTGAGAAGAATTTTATGCAATAACCTAATAGGTTCTATTTTACAGTTAAGCCTTTTATTGTGTTGATTCTGGTGATAAAATGGTAACATTTAAGACAGTCAAACTGTGTTGAACATACTGTTTTCAATGCGTCTCCCATATGCTTGTGTTTGAACCAGCCCAGCTTTTCCCCCATGCGCTGGAACAACTCATTCACATTCGTTTGATCATTTGATGCTGCCATCATGAGTGCCTGAAATAAAGAATTATCAAAAGTATAATAAGATAATATTCCTTATTTCAAAGGCATAACAAGAAATTTCACTGGAATAGACCAAGCAATTGCTATAATCAGACAAAAACTATTCTCTTGGACATGACCAACCAGAGAATGCAATTCGTATGGTCATTTGTTTACATTTGATAGATCTAACAAAATGAGTAATTGTAATTGCATAGTTTTCACTTGTTGTTTTATAAGATTCAAAGGTACTTATGGTTGGCAATTGTGTTTTAATAGTTTATATTAAATCCTTTTGAACAGGACAGAGTGTAGGTCCTGATAGTTCTGTGGATCAGAAGGACAATTTAATAAAAAGTCCTTTTAGGTGAAGAAACAAGCATTTTTGAGTTCATTTAACAATATGTAGGCATATGTTGTTTTCATATTGCTGTATACATGTACTCATAACCTGACATCAAATTTAGGGAACAGTAGTTATCAATCTTTATCAAGATTTTATGACAAGAAAACCAAGCTAAATGAACATGGCGTCCATGTTTCAACAGTGACCATCTAACATCTTAATGGTCCTTCTGGTCAAATTGCCAAAATTAAATAAAAATTAAAATGTTTGTATCACCACATCATCTGTATTAAGTTCAGTAAAAAGAAAAATCCAAATAATGTGTCAAACTTTCACAAACCAAGTCTCAATGTACTTTTTTGTAAATTATAGTGACTCTGCAATATGGGGCAATAGATAAAAAGTGTCATGTTAAAAGTTATTTGTTTCTTTTGTTTGTTTTTTAAATACATTGCAGTGACCAATTATAATCATTAAAGCATCATCCAGCTATTTGGTGGAGGGAGAGCACAAACAAATGTCTGGATAGAACCACTTGCACACCGCAAGTCAGCTGGAAGATCTTCCCACATTACATCCTTTTCCCCTAACAGGACTCAATCCCACGGCTAAGCAGTCTGACATGTTACAAATCAGTGACTCTATCCCCATGCCATAGGCACCCCTTCAAAGTTCTTTCGACAAAAATGGTCAAGGAATCACAATCTAGTTAATTTTAACACAAAAAAAAAACCCTCAAGTATTTATAGCATCTGCCAGGATGGAAGTGTGGTAAGAGTGCTGTGCTTCACTTTCATATATATATATATATCTTGATCCGATATTTCAATTGCAACTTGTTGCATTCATATATTTTTGTGATTTTATGTTTTTTCAGGAGTGTTAAAACATAAAGGTTAACTTGGCAACAGGATCTGAAAGGGTCATTATCACGTGACATCATATTTCAAAATATTTTTAAAAAAACCTTACATTCATGGACAACAAAGTGACAACTGTTGAAGATTAAACTTCCCTTTTTTGTTTCTATGACCAAAATTAAGCCGTCTTGTAAAATCAAACCACATGGACTCTGCAACAACTGTTGGGATATAATCAATTAGTAGAGTAATTGTCAATGACAGTTGATATGCTGTGTAATATTTCACCTGATTTACTCAGACTTTGTCTTCTTACTCGAGTTCATTGTACTTCCCATTTTATCCACTCATATTTTTAACAATATTCCCATTTAATCTACTACATTTGTTTTTTTTTGCTACACCGCTTTGACACAATTATAGTTATCTTGATGATGACATCCAGCTAATAATTAGTGGCACAAGACTCCAAACTTAAATCTGTAACCATCAGCATACCACAGCTTAGCTGGAAAAAGTTCCCACATGAAAGCTTTGCGTACTGAACTGGATTCAAACCCACATAATGATGGGCTGAGGAGTTAAAAGTCTGTAACTCAAAGTTCCAAGCCATGAACACCACTACTTTTGCTGAACTTAAATACAGACAAAGGACTATGCAGATATGGAACCTTTAAAGACACGGTTGGGTACCTTTAAATAAACGGTTTTTCAACACAAAATTGGGAGTTGGCAAACATTATAGAGAAAAAGAGGAAGAAATTATTATTTTTCCAATAGGTTTCAAAACATCAGCTTTGTGAGAGGAGAGAAGAGTAAAAAGTCTACCTAAAGGTCCAACAAGCATTTTTAAAGAATCCTGATATGAAATGGGAGTGGGCATGAAGGAAGTGTTACAATTTTTAGAAGAAATATTGTTACTTCTCCCCTTTTGGACAAAGTAACCTGGTCCAAGTCAGGGTTTTTCATCTCAGTTTATGTGGAAAATATTTGGGGATAAAAGGGGAGCCTCACAATATCTTTTATTTTCAAAATCAGTTGAATTTGTCTTAGTCTTATTATAAGTATTGCAACAGTCATTAACTGCAACAATCAAAAACAAAAATAAACACTGTGTTTCTTGTTTAATTTAAAAAAGAGGTATTAACATTGTTGAATGAGACAAAAAATTGTTAACATTCTTTTAATTTATGCGTGTGACAAGTGTAAATCTTTGGGGATGTTACCTGCCCCTGCATATTTACACTCGGATTCTGTCAGCCTTGGAGAAATAACAGATGGGATTCTGTCTGTAATGGGAAACACATGGGCGAGATTTTGTCCAGCTTTGCCTAAATGCAGAGAAGGGTTTTAGTTCAGTGGGGATTTTGTCCTACATCCATCAATCCCAATCAAATGAGTGGCCAGTTGTACCAAATACTACCTTCGAACTATGGGTATGCTTGCATGTTGATGCCATATACATCATAATATAAAATATTCATGCAAACATTTACAAAAGTTTGAAGGAGTATTTGGTGTTAGATGTATTGGGTTAATCTTGCTCTTGCTAACAAAATGAAACTGAGCTTTTGTCCCTCATTTATCAGAAATAAATATTACATGGGCAAAGATGCAAAAATCTGACTTGTACTGCGAATATGCTGTTCTCATAAATGTCTCCCCAGGTAGCTTTGTTGCTAGAGCACCCAACTCCGGAGCAGGAGGTCATGGATTCAAACCCTATCCTGTGTAATATAAAATAGCAAGGACAATTCTGTCAGACGGTTTATGACTGCTTGGGAGTGGTAACCGTGCTAAAAATTTATCAATCTGCCAAGTTGATGCCTGGCTCCAAAATGTCAAAGAGATCTGGAGTAGAGCACCTAACTACAGAGCATGACATAGTGAGTTCAAAGTCCATTCTAAGTAATTGTTTTTTCAAACTTTAAGTATCACTTGTGGATAAAGAGGGAGTGTTGTGATGACTCTTACAAGAAAATGAAAGAGGGGTCCAGGATGTAGTTATCATGTCGTACACTGAGTAAACTGGTTGTAGACCATAAGGTCAACTGGTTTTTGGACTTCCTGATGGTAGTCACTGAAGTTTTTAGTAGGCCATGCAGTACCAAAGGATTTAGATCATTAGTTAGGAAAAAATGTACTTGCATGAACTGAAACTACACTGAAACAAAAATTAACTTTAAAAATGTATTCGTCTTAAAGCATGTCTGGCTTCATCATCAGTTTACCACGTTCACTCATACTGCTTCACTTCATGGCGACAGTAGAACAATTGGCTTGCAGAAGTTCCTTGTCATGAATATTCATCTGCCACTAGGAGATCAATGAAAATGTGCCTTATATTGCAAATTATTCTTCAAGTGAAGTAAAGAAAATGAAACAGAATTGTCAAAATATCCGAGCTTGAACATTAATCTCTGGGGCATTATCACACAAGAAACCATGGTGTGATGCCAACAAATTCAACTAAAACTGTTTAAAACTATTGTCAGGTTGGTACATTTTAAAATGTGTTGACTGTCTGTTCTGCACAAGAAAATGATTTACCTGACCAGCTGGCACTGTTATGCTTTTTTGTCCTACTGACTGGGTGGAGTTTGAGGGTATAGGCTGAAGCTGCAAACTCAAGGATTGATGCATGCATGTGATTTATGCTGGGTGTCTCGATTTGATATTCTACCATGCTTAAATTCCTTACACATCCTAATGTGCAGGCACAAAATTTGGATAGAAACATGAGCCCGTATATATTCAGGCAGAGATTTCCTTCTGAGCTTATATTTCCCAGTGTAGTATAAGCCTTATATCTATATAAGCATATATGTACTTTCGATTATATTTCTACACATGTCTATACATCTATACATGTGTACATGCATACATCAGCCCATGTACACATAGACTTAGCTTTCCAAATGTTTCCATATTAAGTAAATGGAAAATAGTCTGGGTATATATTGCAGAGACAGAATGGCCTGGCCTGACAGAAACATCAGCCCTTGTATAGAGGGGTTAAATTTCCACCCAGGCACACATTTCTATCCTTAGTAAACAAGTAATATCCTAGATATACATGTATATGGTAGAGATAGCAAGATAGAAACATCAGCCATGTATGGATGGGCTTGTATTTCCACCCAGCCACATTTCCAACTTAACTAAACTAGTAATATTCCGAGTACAGTGCATATGTTACAGACAGAAATATTGGGTTGAAGAAACATCAGTCTGCGGTTAGATGGGCTTATATTTCCACCTAGGCACACATTTTCATCTTGAGTAAATGTGTAATATTCTATGTATACCATATGATATGGTAGAGATAGAAAGATGGGGCTTATAGAAACATCAGCCTGTGTATAGATGGGCTTATATTTCCACCAGGCACACATTTCCATCTTATGTAAATGTATAATACATGTTTATGGTAAAGGTAAGCGATTGGCCTCATAGAAATATATGCCTGTGTATATATTAAATTTTATTTTGAAAAGGTAATGTTTCTTCATTCCTAATTGTTAGGCATAATTTTGTATGAATATACTCAAATATGTGGGTTAATTAAAAGTTTCTAGAACTTCATTCCGACAATTATAGATCAAGCAAATGCAGTATCGTATCTAAGGTACAACAAAAGTGAACACCAAAAAGACCAACTTGATCAAATTCATGTAATTTATTCTTGTATTAGCGAAAAAAGAAGCCGGCGAGAATGTTCAAATAGGCGGATTATTTTACCGACTTCCTGCCCATTTCTACACCCCTGAGCACTCTGGCCTATGCGCACAACAGTGAAATTTAAGCATGGTAGAAATATCAGTCTGAGACAAGGGGCCTTAGTTAGCATGGGGCAGATAAACAGGTTGCATCTCAAATAGACAAGGTTATTATTTGCTTTTCTTGTGAGTGCATCTAAGAACCAGGTTTCCAACAAGGATCTACTGAGATTGTTACACCAAGGCATCTACCAGCTATTAGAGCTGGTAGTGTCTGTGCATTAATTGTATAAGGAGAGCAAGTTAGAGATGTAGAATGTCACACTTGCTTGGATTAAATGGCACCATCCACTCCTTTCCCCTTTGTTAAAGTTTATGGAGGTCAGACTGTAGAGCATGAGCATCCTTTGTTCAGCTGACCTTGTGATAAAGGAGGCTACTTTGTGCCAAGAGGCATGTTGTGGAGCTCACCATACTGGGGGGAAGATATCGTTAATGTACTTTCTTGGCTCTGGGAATAGTCGTACCACTACAATTTCGTATCGTTAATATATCAAAGTGAATTGGGAATTGTCATTCCACATATAACATATATGTGGTCGTGTTTGTTTGTAAATGAATTCAATTTGGTTTCTGACAATTTATAATATAAATGTATAATCTGTGACAATTTCAAAGGAATAATCAATGCATTTACTTTTATTCTAATATAAACAGTGGCTACAATTAATAGTTTATGCGAGCAAATCGAAACTAACACAATCACATGACGTTAACAGCAGCAAGTTTGCACAAAGGTCACACTGCATGACTGCAATAAAAATAATTAACGGTCACACATTGACTTTCAAGTTTTTTTGAGTGGCAGCTCATTACATGTCAATTATAGAAAGAATTGTCAGTTCAAACTGACCGCTGATTAGAAAACAATTAAAAAAATAAAATTAATTAAGATGAATTTTAGTCAATTATAGATATGAGGGAACGTGTAAGTAACAAACACTTCACAGTTGTGTCTTACGTCAACAGTACGTCAAGTAAGGTAATATAAACAGAATCCAAGAACGCCAAGGTGAGTATTTTGTTTATTATTTGCACAAATGAATTATTTAAAAAAAAAATTGTTAAAATCATTTTTTGTTTAAAAGTATTTTACTATAAATTTTTATTTGAGGTGAATCAGGTTGGCAGTGAGAACATCTTTAGCCCTACCACCAACATCTTAAAAAGCATAATGAAAGACGAACTGCGACCAACCGATCACACTCTTCCAGAGGTGTCTAACCTCAAACAAGTGGTTAATCTCCATTGCAAAACACTGAGACCAATTATATTCATAATATTCTTTTTCAGCTACATGGCAAGCAGTCTATGAGGTATTCCCTCATACAGTATTAAAAGGGTGCTGTTTCCACTGAACACAAGCCTTGTTAGGAAGGTCCAGGCCGTAGGTCAGCGATTACAAAGAGAAAAAAGACAAGTACAGGTACATCCGAAAGCTGCTATTCCTTCCATTCTTACCAGCAGAACACATCTGTTATTTGTTTGGGAAGCTGGAAGAAAATGCCAACAACTCCAGTAGCACTAAACTGACAGAATTGGTTGCATACGTCCGCACCACGTGGTAGACGTTCAATGGCGTCCCGAAAACTGTGTTATAATTACTTATATGGAAATATGCAATTCATATACAGTACAACTATTCCCAATTCGATATGACTATTCCGATACAAAATTGTAGTGGAAAAACATGAGTAGGCCAAGTTTGGTTGAGCCTTGGCTTAAGGTACACCAGAGCTGACAGGCTATTGACACGAATTGTCCCTCAAGAAAAACTTGTTTACTTTGGCCAGACAGAAAACAGTGGTTAAGACAATACCATAATGATGTAGTTTAATTTAGAGTCTTTCAGACTCATGGGGATACAATGCAACACTTGGCCTTGGGCAAATCCATCCATGAGAACATAGCTGTTCTAGCCAAGTAACCCATGTTTATTAATATGCTGAGATAACGAGATGTTTACCTCGTGTTGCGATGACAGTATTGAGTAAAAAGTATTATATGGCACAGTAACCTAACTTGATGCTCACCTATTTCAACACCATTTTTATTTTCATTTCAAACTCCGTGACGTATTTTCCAAATATCCAATGTTTCTGCATCACACACATTATACGGCGTTTTACAATAAACAATAAGTCACAATATATATTTTCTACATATTATACAATAATGTCACTCAATTTAAAATTAAGAACCAGGCCTTAAGCTGTTTTGTGAAAATGTCTAAGGATTTAGTTTTTTTTAACTTGTTGGTAGATTATTCCACAACTGAGGTCCCACTGTACTAAAACTCCGGTCAGAAAAAGTCTTATTTCTGTTAAATGCAACAGCGTAGCAGCCGACAGACGAAGCAGATGATCTTGAAGCATGTTTAGATACTGGACGGGACAGGAGATCTAGTAGATAAGAAGGGGCATTTCCCACTGAGCAATTGTACATATATACCAAAATTTTAAATGTAATGCGAGCTCTTATGGGCAGCCAATGTAGTTCAAATAATGCCTGTTGTGAACTATCATACTTCGAACGATGCAAGACAAGCTTAGCACACATGTTCTGAATGAGCTGAAGTTTGGACAGATTAGTTTTGGATATAGCGTAAAGAATCACATTGCAATAGTCCAGGTGGGATATTACTAAGGATAACACAAGGTTTCAGTAGCCTCTCTTGTCAGATACTTCCGGATGCTTTTTATTTTGAGATAGTTCAACATAGCAGCTTTAAATTTTGTCTTAACATGCTCCTTAAAGGAAAGAGACTCATCTCTGACGTAACTTCTCGCGACATTTGTTGACAAACACATATTTTGACAGCTCAGGCAGAACAATATGGCAAATCCGAGATTCCAAGGTAAGGATATCTCAAATTCAAATTAACTCACGTTACAGTTTATTTCACAGATTTTTCTTATTTCCATAATAAGTGAAAGTTTGCATGTTGTTATCAATGATATTTAATATGAACTGCATACCAAGCGTCCTTCTATAAGAAAGCCTATTTCGTTATGTAATAAGTCACGTGAATGTCATGTGCTAAAAATGTTAGACTATATCGAGAAACACTGGTCTTGTAAGATGTACGCGTTAATTACGATGATTCCGTAATTTTGACTGAAACATGTACAGTATCTTGGTTTTCTGCTCTCATTAGGTTATTATTTATATTTTCATGCACTTAAGAAATACTTGTCGTACTCCCTATCTCAGATGTGGGCAGCTATGAACCTAATAAGAAGCTAAGGGGATGCAAATGGAGACCGTTGATCGAGAGTTTGGCCTACCTGAATTGTCAGTGAGACACAAGTTAAGTAGGATGGTTGACCCAGAAGTGATGAGATCAGGACCAGCCAAACCAAAAGTGGGATATTATCTCAAGTACTCAGCCATGTACGTCAGAACAAGTTTCCAAACCATAAACTAAGGAACTGCAGATCCTTTCAGTGCTAGTTGAAGCAGACATTTAGGAGGATAAAGAAAATTAAACTGAATTTGCGTTATTTACACCAGAAGATGTATGCTTGATTACGTCTCTCGTCTTTATTAAATGGGTTGCATGCGATACATGTAAATACTGGGTCTATTTGGCCTTATGTATCTGCTGTGAAAGTAAGATTTCAGAAGGGGAAATGTAGTCAAGTGTCCATATAGTCAAGTGACCATATTGCGTTTTTGATATGATTTTATATGAATGAATGCTGAACATTTATTTGTAAAATGTAAATCAAAATATGAAACATGCCGTTTTTCTTTTGTTTTCATTTATATATTGCTATTATAATGCAAACAACTAAGACTAAATGTATACACACGTTAATTCTTCCCAAGTGTTAAATTACTATAAACGAGAGCAGCCAATCAAGGGCGTCATTTCTAGTGTCTCTCAAAACGTAATGGCAGCCATTTGTAAACAATCGGTGTCATGAACAAAAACATTAAATACAAAGGTTAAAAAGTGATACCACTTGATAAATAAGGACTTACTTGACTGTTGACATATTAATGTCAGTTAGTTTCTAATTCAATAAAGAAAATATATAAATTGCTTAATTTTCGAAACTAGTTACAACTAGTTACGCTAGGATATAACACAAGCACATAAACGTTTATACTCAAACTATGTATTATCGACGCATCTCTATTACCGACGTATTCCGAATATTTCAACATGCAAATCAACATAGAATGGCGTTGACATAGATTTCTAAAATTAGTTGATTTTATGGTAAATTTTTGGTTTAGAGGTTAGTTGTCCTTAACAAATTCAAAGTTTATCAGTTGATATTGTAATGCATACACATCATAGATAAGTGACTAATTCAAACAAGTACGACGATAATACTGTGGTCCATGCTAAGTGAACTCTTCGCGAAAACTATTGACAAATTGTTTGTGATTGTGAAATGTATCATTTGATACACGGATTTTCTGCCTTAATATATTTGGATATTGATATTGAAAATAAATTAAGTCCCATAGTATCTATGTACCTGATCAATGGAGATGTTTTTTATTCATAAGCGATATTGAAGTTTGACATTCCGTTTGTTTATTGTTGGGACAAATCAAATTTCCCGCTTCCGGTTTCTGAGAAAGATGTTTTTTGGAAATGTAGGTATTTTGGGAGTCATTGGGTAACCAGTGTCACTATGTGACAAATTTAGTAAAGGTTTGTTGATAACGTGCCCGTTTATTTCAAGGCGTCTGGTTTTGGTAATTTCTGTTAACTCTCGGCTGCTCGAGACTTGCTGACGAGAGTTGAGTCTGACAACCGGAAGTCGAATTTTCCAAAATTAATTATCCATTTGTCAGGTAAATAATTGCCTTTTTCATTGAAAATACAACATTTTCTACTCTTAAATGAAATACATTTGGTAATAAACCATATTTTCTATCAAATCATTGTGTTGCTAACGAAATATCTTTTGCAGTTTTATTGTAAAACGATTTTATACATTGTTGTTTACCTAATTGGGAGTCATCTAAGTAATGTCAGATTTGACAAATTTGAACTCCACCCAGTTATTTTCTTTAAATAAACTTTTGCCAATACATGCTAACACAGTATCTTTCTCATGAAAACAAGAACACTTTGCAGGCTATTGGTTTGAACAGGTCTGCAGTATTTTTTGATATTCTTATTAAATTTTGATAATGTTTCGATCTGAGCTGGAAAATACTATAATCAATGGTGGGGATCGAAGCCACAATATCCAGTTCCATACTCAGGTGCAGTATCAACAGTGCTACTTGGGCAGGCAGACGTGGGGAAAGCATAATCACTATGTATATCCTCTCTTTCACCATTTAGTGCAGTCGTCAGCTACAGGTGTGCTTTGAGAGGTGCCCTTGGCATATTGATAAAAGTTTGTGTAGTTTGAGTCCCTCTTGGGTCAAAGGACCTAATGTAGGAAGGTCTTCCAGCTGTGCAGCTATGCACCAGTGATTTGTATCAGATATTTTACAGGGGGTCTTCTTCACCAAATTAGCTTGATGTCACTTTAATGATCAAATTTGTCACTGTGATGTATTCGAAAAGCACGCTGTGATGTATTTGAAAAGCAAAAAAAAAAAAAATTAAAAAATGAACAGCTCAGGACAAAATCCCCTGACCAAACATTCTGTCAATTCTCCTAGGCAGACAAAATCCCCTCACCCACATTATGTTTTGTTATGCAACATGTTGATAAGGTTAATTCTGATAGTTATATACAAAGAAATACTGAATACTATGTTATTACTGGTTGTGTTGTGGGTAGAAGGTGTGTGTGTCTTTATCTGCATTGGAAAATTCACAGGAAGGACTCTGTCCACCTATGTCAGAATGACTAAGAAGGTTTCTGTCCTACGTCCAAACTAGACAGCTAACTTGTGTTAATGGACATGCATGCTTAAATAATAGCCATATCTATGGTTTGACCTAAACCCAGAAATTAAATTGAAGATAAATATAGTTTAATTCATGTAAGGGGATCAAAAGTGTACCCGAATTTAGAGTTATGTAATATAAAATTAAACCAGGAAAGTATAACCTTGTCAATATATTTGCATGAATATTGTTCCTAATTTGTTGCTTCTACAGGATTTTCAGAAACACTTAAATAACGTATATTGGAACAAATTGTTTCTCAAGATGTAAGCATATTTACTCACCCATAAGTCTTCTTTGCTCATAAGTCGAGGGGGATTTTAGGGGTCTAAATGGTCCGATTTAACTTCCCTGGGCCATAAGTCTAGGTGGTATAGTGTTATATCTAGATTTATGATGCACCCCGCTGCCTTTATCCTGACCATACATGCTGCCCTCAGGCAGACTGTCCGGTGAGAACGTCACCCTGATATCACTGTTTTGCAATACACACAAGGGATTTAGGTGGTTTGAAATGCATTTCCGGAGCAGAGTTAGGCTGTTTTACTTGTTTATTTCCCTCACCTTACCGCACTCGTCGTACCAAGGAACCAAATCATGGTTTTATACCAAAAGGCCTTGAGAGCAATATATTACCTGTAGAAAAAAAAAAATATACTCGGTCCCCCTTTAACAACTGCATGCTTATCATTCCTTACAAAGATTACTGTTTGCACATTACAACTTCATTTGGCTTGTTACCAGAATGTTTCTTTATCACATTTCCCCTATCATATAGGTCTTCTTTTACACTTTAGTATTAGAATCTTGTAAGCAATGGTGATAATGAGGTCGGTTTTATATATTATCAGCTAGACTGTGACTGATATTTATGAAGTAAACGTTATTATCGTAAGATTGTCAGAGCTTGAGTTTTTGTAAGGTAATAAGTTTTCTTTTATCATGAAACAAAAAAGATCTTCAATATGTGTTTACTTTTCATTTTGGACGTTACTGCATTTGTCTAGCCGCTTTTAAAATGAAATTGTATAAGCTCAGAATCATGTCAGCCATTAGATTCAACTCGCTAATAATTAATATAATGTGTAAACAGTAATCGAGTGTTACCTTGCACCACATGCTTAACTCTGCCCATTTTAATTAACATAATCGCGCAGCCAATCAAATCTAGAAAACAGATAAATCATTATGAACGATTAAGTGTATCTCCTATAGTTGGCTAATTAGCATAACCCCAAACCACCAGCAAGCTGTCATTTACCTCTTGTGTATTGTGTCAATTTCATCCCACTGATATCTGGCATCATGCTAGACTTGGTGACGTAGATCAAAAAAATTCAGGTCTTGCTGACCCTGATGTACTTGCATCTGGGAGGTCAAGCAGGCGCGTATCTGGGCTGTTTTTGAAGTTACGCACAATTACAAGGGAAATAACCTTGTGTAATTATACTTGTGAATATATTCGGTTCTTTTCTAATGAATAACAGGTAAAATGCGGACATGCGAGGAACTTAACGCAAAATATTAACGACTAAAATCCTGACGTGTAAAAGTTTAACCATTTTAAGCCTTTAAAACCTTGATTGGTGTGGTAATAAGATTTTTATCACAAAAACTACGGAAATAAAATATATCATTCCTAACCCGGGTTATTCATCGACTTTCTCAGTGTTTTTGGTTTTTTTAGATTTCCGAATTTTTGGACGGAGGTTACGCACGTGCGTAAAGTGCGTAATGGCAGAAACGCGCCTGGGTCAAGGCCTGCTAATTTCCCTTGTCACATTGTGAAACTGACACATTTTCATAGCTATTTGCCAGTACACATTCAAGTGATAATTTCGGATTATTGATGACATATTTGAATACAATGATTAGGGGTTTTAAAAAAGGGTTGTATTGTAATTTTTGATATTTTGAACTTAATATATATACATGTATATATATTCCTGATACAAGCTAATTTATTGATTACAAAATTACTTTTCTCATGGAAACACGGTCCAATGTTAACATGTTTTTTTTATCTATCTGTCCGTAGGCTTAGACCTTAATCAGCATCCCTTTTTTTTTGCTTGATACCTCGCCCATTAGTCAAATAGACTTTTCAGAGCTATTTTAGGACATGTTTTTACTTGACTTATGGATGAGTAAATATGGTAGACTAGGAATTTTGTAATGCTTGAATTTGTATACATTTGCATAATTCATATTCAAAAAATGTTCGGGTTTAAAAAATGCATACTATATTTGGAGGCAGAGCTTCTCCATTATAAATCAGGTAAATGGCCCAGGTAATAAGAACAGCTTTGTTTATCATTAAACATACCAAATGTTCCTTAGTTGAGACGATAATTGGCAAGTTTGTTGGTGGTGGCTTGCTTTACATACCCCTCCCACCAAAAAGATGTTGGAAAATGTATAAACAACCAAAGTATAGTATTGAGCGCTATTAAAACTTGCAACTGAATTACCATATAAATTCTGACTTACCATAATTGTTTCATTTTTGTGTATTTTTTATGAGGAAATCCTTGTAATAATAACTCACCTTGATTATTAACTGAGTAAAATCTAAAATAATACTTTAACCCTTTCACTCATACAGTTCTCCTAAATAACCATATGCCTAATGCATAACCAGATGGCTTATCAGGCCACCTGGCATGCATAGGTAAACTGATGACAAAGGTACCTCAGTTTCATAGAGCATTATTGGTTTTGCGTGGGAAGCTGACAGTAGTTATGTTTAAGCTATTTTTTAAGCTAGAATGAGTTATTTAATCATATTTATGTAATTAAAAAGTTTATCAGAAATAATTTTTCTTTCTGATGATATACTTTTCATGCATTTGAGGTTATATAAATTATTAGAAGAAAGGTTTGAATAAAACAAAAGAAATATGTCATAGGCAATTTCTTTATTTTATGTTTGAAATATTCATTAATTGCTATTGTTTTTTATTTAAATAACAACATTTAAATCTGATTCCCCAAAACAGAAAATTCTGACTCAGTGTCACTACCAAACAAAATATCATAAGCATCAGGCATACTTCTGAAGCAAGATAAAGTAAGACTATCAAAAACTATTATCAAACAATTTGTGTACAAGATCTTTTTCAATAGGTGTTAACGATGCAGCGATTAGAATGCTAATGAACGAGGCAATCAATTGAAGCTTAAATACCTTCCAAGTTGATCCACAGAGCAATAAAACATTTTGCCCCTTTTATTAGTCAGTGGGTTTTATGATCCAATGCTGCCCCGAAGCAACAGGGGGTTCCGGTAAGTCGGCAAAACTTTTCAACATCAAATACTTCACTTCCATTTATTGTGAAGGAAGCGGATGTTTATTACATCAGCATACTCGGTTTTTACTGTAAGGCTGACCATGTGAGAGTTGTTGCGGTTTAGAAATGGTAAGATTTGCCAGCGAGTGTAAACAATGGAAAATTCCATTTGGGTGCTCTACAAACTTAGCAAATTGTCACAATTTTTTCAGAACAACCCCCCTTTTTTATTCACTAAATGTATAAATAAAGGCTTAATCTTACTGAATAAAGATAAAAGAAAGACTTTACATGAAGTATTCACTTATGATTTTGCACTTAACTTTGAGCGCGTAAAATCGCCAAAGCATGAGCCTGACGCACAACGCCAAAGATCGCCAAACTATTAGCGTGATGCACAACGCCAAAGATCGCCAAACTATTAGCCTGATGCACAACGCCAAAAATCTCCAAACCATGAGTGAAAGGGTTAAACTAATGTATGTTGCTGTGCACAGCAGGTACATGCAGTTGTTGATGGTTTGTCAAATGTTATTTTGCTTGGCACCAAAGATTTTACGAGACAATAAAAAGGCAAAGATAATTAAACTACGTTGATTTGTCCCTAATAATTGGAAGAAATCTTGACCCTGTTATATGACAAGGCAAAAACCCTTGCTCTAACATGTGATTATTGATTAATTAATAGAAGTTACAGCGTTAAGAGACTTAAAACAAATAAAAGAAGATCTTCTTTAATTGGAGAAAAATCTTGAAGCTATATTCAATTTAGCAAATCACTTTGAACTGCCATTTGATTGTAAGTGGGTAAAAGTTACAATGTTAAAAGACATAAGTTATTATCTTTAATGTACGTATTCCTAATTCAGCAGCATTGTTATGATTTGATAAAAATGTTCAAGGCGATATTGGTTAAAAAGGTTGAAGACCACTCTCAAGAGGATAATGATTAAAAAATAGGCCCTTTAAAAAGAAATTTCTATTTTTATTTTACCCCAACAACATAGTTTTCAGGATGCAGGAATGGGAATCGGGAGGCCTGAGGCTGAGTTGTAAGAGTGGGTGACTTGAAACCTTCATTTTTAACCTTGTGGATTCAAGTCCTAATTTGGGCTAAAAACTTTCATGTGATAAGGTTTTCCATCTAACCTGTGGTGCCCCAGTGGTTCTACCCTGTTGTAAGCAGTCTTCATAAAAGAAATTTAACCACTGTCCACTGGGTTTTGTCTAAGACTGGTTATAAGTCTGGGGTCTTTCTCAGCCAATAATAAGCTGGATGTCACCAATATGACCATATTTATGTTGGTGCAATGTAACAGAAAGAAACAAACTCTGGAATTATGATGTTTTGTGCTGTTTCAACAAGGTATACCACACAATGCACATTGTATAATTCTTGTTTATCTTTTTTATTCTTTCCCAGGAAGAATACAAGATATACAAGTCATACAAGAGAAGCCTAAAGTGAAGGTGCCTGAATGGGAATACATTAGTTGCACCAAGAATTATGTCCCATGGTAAGTTATATAGATATGTTGTGTCATCATCTACATCTCCAGATAATCAGAGTAATCAGATTTAATTAAAAACATTTTCTTAATAACCAATTTGTAAATCAGTTGTTTCACCTTACATCAATCCATCTTAACTGCCCACATCTGAGTAGAACCAGCACAAAGGTTATAATTTACTTCGTCTGATACCTGTATCGTGCAGTTAATAGTTTGACCCAAGCACCAAGGTCACCTTTTATTATTCCCTTTTACTGCTTTTATTCCTTGGGTAGAACTAGTACAAAGATTCTTACTTTATTGGGCAATAGTCTGGCCCAAGGAGCATCAATATGTGATTGGTGTAGGAGAGAAACACAGAATGTGGAAGAATCGTCCAATCCAAAAGCGAGCCCCTCTTACAATTAAATTATAGAATTTGATTTAGCTTTATATCCAATAATGCTCAAACTTTATATTATGGCAACCCTTTGTTAAAGTTGCATAGCACCCAATAAAAATAAGAATGAGGAATATGAAAGAGAAATAGAGAATTTAGCTTTTAATGGATGCCCTGTTTTTATGGAGGCCCGTACATTATACATTCTTGTCAGCTGTGAAATTGTTTAATCTGAATAAATTGTTAGCCATATTTTTAGTGAAAAAATATTGCTCTAATATTTGTCCAAACTTTGTGTTTGATGGGCAGCGTAGTTGGTTCGCCAGTTAGGTGTTGTAAACTTGTTGTGTTAAAGATTATTATTTTCTTTGTCTAAATTGGCCCATATAGGGTGTTAGGTCAGCAGTTGGGTAGCTGACCAATTTGGTGTTGTTAACTGTTGGTGTTAATGTTAATACGTTTTTATGTAACTTTGTCATTATTTGGCAAAAAGGGTTTTTAGGTTTAATTTAGGAAGCATGTGAAAAAACAAAGTGAAGTGTGCCGAAACCGTTAGGTTCCTGTCATATGAATTATCTTCCCATTGTTTTACTTGGCCAGACAATTTGAATTCATAAATATGGATAGCTTGTGATAAAACAAGAGTACAAAAAGCATAACTCACCCTTTTTTTTATTTGTTTTACCCCTTTTTAGTGGGCCATGCTTAGTATGTAATATTCTGTTATCAGTTTTAACTCAGGATGCAGGTGCTTGCTGTTAGTTGTCTCACTATGATTAGATATTTTTATTTAGGATGTTGTGAGAAAAACCTTAAGGAATGTGTGAGAATGGAGCCCTCCACCAACCACGTTTAAGCACCTCAGTTTTGCTGATTTTTTTTTATTTTTCTTATTTTTCTATTAAATGAAACAGATTGGCTTTGAACCTGGACAGGTTCAGGCGATATTTGATAATTAAAGTGCAGAGCACAAAAACAATTACAGATTATTTGTCTTCACACTTTTAAATGAAAAATCGAAAAAAATGTCAAGCTATTCTGTAGTTGCCTGATCTGTCCTTATATATTTATTTTTTATTGTTTTACGGAATGATTCCACACAGCATATTATAAATATAATCTAACAGTGTAGAATCAGTGTACATTTTCTGTAAAATTTTGTTCAATAATATCCTTTTACACAGAACATATTTTGTAATTTACAATATTTCAACTGTTTCAGACAGTCTTTGTCAGTCGAAATATCCTAAATAAGAAAATATATTCTCTATCAAGGATATTAATTTAATGTACAATCCAGAACAAGAGATCAACCTACACACGTGTCTTTTCAATAAAGTTATTTTAGTCTTCTAACAATAATATGTGACATAGTGCTTAAACATTTTACTGCTTTCCATTTTAAATTAATTCTTGTATATTTTATTCACACAACTGGTTGTTAATAAACTTCCAGGCATCTTAATCTATTATTTCCTCCAGGGTCTCATGGAAATGTTAAAGATCATATATATTTTGTGCAATCTGTGTGCTGTGATTATAGCAGTCAGGGCGTAGACAGCCAAATTGTCTAACTGTCGATTGTAATGGTATCATTACATGTCCAGTGATCAGAAAGTCGTGACAGTTTTGTGTTTACCGTTAGTCATGCCTTTAAATTGTCTGCATTTGTATTGATTTGGTTGATTACCCAGTTGGGGGAACAGTCTGGATGACACCGCCCCACTGCCAAGCCTCTGAAGGAAGATGATTGCATTGTTTTTAAAGCAGTCTGGACACATTTTAGCACATATAAATGCATTACCATAGAGTGTATCACTGATGAATCCTAGTTATTTCTGTCTGAATTAAAACTATGAAATTCCATTAAATTCTAAAACATTTCCTTAAATAAAAAAAAAATAATCCTCAGTTTTTTTCATAAATTGATTGAATGTAAGAGATTACTTGGGATTTTTTTGTATTTTTTTTAAGATTCTTCATGGGTATGAAACCTGCTTTGTTTTGTTTTAAAAAAACAACATTGCAGCAACGCCATTATGGTCTTAAGGTGACATCCTGGTTTATTTTAGAAACCATATCACTATGAAGCTGATGAGTATACCTATTGTAAACGATGTTGACACATGATGTGTATTAGCACCTTAGAGCTGTTTTGTAACATTACATCCAGACAGTTAGGGTCATAATGGCAATGTCTGGCCTATTATTGGTGAAGACTGTCCCCACTAGTGGGTAGTGCCACTTGCGCACCTTAGGCTAGCTGGAAAGCCTCACCACATCAAAATATATGTATGAGTATTTTCACATAACAAGTAAACAAGTTTTTTTTGTTATGGTTAAAAAATGCTTTATTGTCCAGAATATTAAAAAGTATAAATTAGACTGGCCATGTCCAGATTGCTTTAATGAAAACTACAAGTTTGATGAATAGGTTTTCACATGCAATGATCTTTTACAAACTTAATTTGTTTTATTTCTATATTGTTAATTCGTGATAGTCATGAAATATGCATGGTGTACGGCTTGAAATTGAATCTTTGAGCTGAGATATAAGCTTTTAACATGCAAGTGGAAAAGGATATATTGCTAAATGAATTTTCTAGAATGGAGTTCAGGTTTTAGGTACATAAGTGCAAGAAGTTGTTTTTTTACAAGAAAGTTGAAAGAATATGTTGATTACCTGGTACATTGAAATCTAACAGAATATGTCAGTTAACAAGGAAGTTGAACAAATTAGCTAATTACTGGGAAGTTTAAAGAATATGCTCATTAAATGAAATTACATGTCAGTTACATGGAAGCTGAATGAATATGTTGATATAAAGCTGAAAAAATATGAACAAATGTGCTAATTACTTGGATGTTAAAAAATATGCTCATTATGTGGAAGCTGACAAAACATGTTGATTACATTAAATTATATGCCAGTTACATGGAAGCTGACAGAACATGTTGATTACATGAAATTACATGTCAGTTACATGGAAGAAGATGGAACAAGTACATTTATATGTTGATTAAATGGAAGTTGTCAGAATTTGTAACAATAAATTAAAACATTTTCTTGGCTGGTTTTAAGATTCTATCCCTTTTACTCCGACAATGGTTTGGCATTGTTTTAAGCTGTTAAGTGGTTTGTTTTAATCTAAATGTCAATATAGCATTGTCGTCTAAAGCCCCAAGACCATCCTGAAGTTGTGTTTTCTGTGGACAAAGGATGTATGGTGGGTGGATTTGTAATCAGTGTGTGCTAATCTTGTTTGAATTAATTGTTTTGTGTCGTTTGTTCTCAGGTTTAAAGAGTATGGCCTGTTACTGTTAACAATTCAAAGGATGTTTCCAAAATGGTTCACCTAGTGTGTTAACATAACTAAAGTAACCGTTGAGTATATGGTCATTAGTTGTAATTATACACTTAAATCTGAACATATAATGTTATCACAAAAAGGACAAAATATAACCAATGGTGTACCATATGGGTCTAAGTTATATGACACAGTTGTCCAGATATACCGCCCCAAGGTGCGTCAATTTGGTCCAAGTTGTATGACACAGTTGTCCAGATATACCACCCCAAGGTGTGTCTGTTTGGTCCAAGTTATATGACACAGTTGTCCAGATATACTGCCCCAAGGTGTGCCATATGGGTCCAAGTTGTATGACACAGTTGTCCAGATATACCACCCCAAGGTGTGTCTGTTGGGTCCAAGTTGTATGACACAGTTGTCCAGATATACCGCCCCAAGGTGTGTCTGTTAGGTCCAATTTGTATGACACAGTTGTCCAGATATACCACCCCAAGGTGTGTCTGTTGAGTCCAGGTTGTATGACACAGTTGTCCAGATATACCACCCCAAGGTGTGTCTGTTGGGTCCAAGTTGTATGACACAGTTGTCCAGATTTACCGCCCCAAGGTGGGTCAATTGGGTCCAAGTTGTATGACACAGTTGTCCTGATATACCGCCCCAAGGCGTGTCTCTATTGGGTCCAAGTTGTACACAATTACGTAGATATACAAATCAGCTGTAGAAGTTGAAGTAGGTAAAGTTGTCTGATACTGTTGCACAGATAGTGTGAGGAAGTGTGATGCTTGGCTCTATGGTTTTTGTCTTGTATTTGACATGCTCTATGTTTTGTTCATTCTATTACCAATTCTTAGTCATCTTCTTACATCTCCATACAAAGGTACCGAGACCTTTTGGCAGCAAATAGTGTAGATTCTGATCAAGAGGTAGCTGTTTGATCATGATATCTGCTATTTAACTTGGCCTTAATTTGTACTATTCAGGTTTTGAATAAATTGTTCTGTAACACAATATCTGTTGTTATGAAATTAACACATCATTTGTTATAAGTAGGCTGTAAAGTCTTTAGCTGAAACAAGACAATTTAATTTTGGGAAGAAACAAAATAAACTATCTGACGTTCATGTGAAACATTTATGGAACCACATATTGGAGTTTGGAAACTGCAGATACACCAGATCTTAAGGCATTGAGCATCTATTGCTTGTTTTATTAGGGAAATTGTTTTCTAGAAATTTTATAATCCAATATATATTTTTTCCTCACAACTCTCGTGAAAATTGTTGCTGTTAAAAATATGTGTAAAGAGACAGGCAAGAAAGCAGGAGATGTTATCTGTTTATTTCTCTTGGTCTGTATTAAAAATTGCACCAGTTTTCCTGGAACAATCCTTTTAAGGCAAATTCTTTTGACTCCTAAAATAAACATCATGTAAACATGTAAATGTATCACTTCACTTTTATTTCAACCTTATAGATATTAGTTACATTGATTTTGTGCATAGCATTTTAGGCATACATTTGTTATACTATTAAGTAAGTTTAAGCTTTTTTATATTTGAAAATGAAGGGTACATGTATAATTAATATTTCGTGACCCTTGCAATGTGGGTTCAGGTCTTTGATGGGGTCATAAAAACTTCCACATTTAAAACTCTGGTGAGTTTACTCAATTAATAGCTGAACATGGCTATAATGGCAAAAACATGACTTCTGCAACTTCTGCTAGCATATATAATGAACATATTATATTTTTTTTATATATACATGCATTAAGTTTGATTAAAAAGGTTAAAACTAACTCTTGAATTGATGACTCACAGATCAACTTATGAGTTTTTAATGCAATTATGTGCTTTACAAGACAGTGTTTTTGTGTGTGAAGTGGAACATTTTGGAGAATATTTTGGAGAACATATTGACCTATTTAGGATTTGTCCATTTAGACAAATATTGTTTTTTTTTGCCAAATTGACTGACAAGGCATTGTTTGTTGTCTGAATGCTGCACAAATGTTACGCCTTACAAAGATTATTGGCTACAGGCCAGCTGGGAGGGTGATTAATGGCCCAATATTCCTCAATTCCTTAGATACTGTGTACAGAGACTCCTAATTAGGGAGGTAATCCTGATCAGACGCTGTGTCCGTAATTCTCAACCTTAAATTTGGACATCCGTATCAGAGTGGTTAGTGTCACCAACTTGTAACTCTGCTTACCACATGGGTTTGAGTCCTGGTCAGGGCAAATCTTTTATGTGAGGAGGTTTTCCAGCTAACCTGCAGTGTGTTGATGGTTTTACGTAGATATAAGTGTGGGGTCCTACTCAACCAATAATTAGCTGGAAGTTGCCAATTTGACCATAACTGTGCAATGTCACATCAAAAACAAAATAAACATGGGAAACCAGGCCTGATAGCTCTGTAAGTACAGAATTGATTCCAGGGCCTAGGCCACAATTTATTAAAGTTGATTTTCATATCATAGTTTTTGTAGCACTTCTTGGATGAGAATTTCCTTGTAGATTCACAGCAGGTCAGCTTGGTGCCAGGATGTAAGAGTAGATCCACAACTGGTCAGCTTGGTGCCAGGATGTAAGAGTAGATCCACAACTGGTCAGCTTGGTGCCAGGATGTAAGAGTAGATCCACAACTGGTCAGCTTGGTGCCAGGATGTAAGCGTAGATCCACAACTGGTCAGCTTGGTGCCAGGATGTAAAAGTAGATCGACAACTGGTCAGCTTGGTGCCAGGATGTAAGCGTAGGTCCACAACTGGTCAGCTTGTTGCCAGGATGTAAGCGTAGGTCAACAACTGGTCAGCTTGGTGCCAGTATATTGCGATTGGGCATAGTAGCATTCAGGCACTATATTTTCAAAGCACAGATTTTTCTTCAAGTAAATAGTGTCTTCTAATAGCAGAATAGTTGAGTGATAGGAATTTAAGTCCAACAAACAAAAACTTATATTGAAGATTACTTTAAATGTTCCCAAAGGCCAGACATACATGTAGCATTCATAATGTCTGTCAATCCATGTGTCCATTTTTGTCTCAGCCATGACATTCATATTATATCTAGTACTTCAATCAAACTTCACCTTCGTACAGACATCAGATCAACAATTTAGCATGATAAATGGTCACAGTGACCTACCAAAATTTTCATCAGCACCAAATTGTTCTGGTTCTGTTATGACGTACTTGTTTTTGTTTGAGTATCAATGATACCGTTTTTCTTTGGCCACTTCTGTTTTTTTGTCCTCAACTACAAAATAGATGGCTGTTTTCATGAAAGGATGAATAATGGTGCATATATATAGCCAAGATTTTGTTGTATGATTTTGTTGCTGTTTTCTGTTGACAATGTTAATTTGCTGTGTATGTAGTTCTCACATACAACAAGATAGACATATAGATAAGATGAATTCATGAAAGAATGAGTGATGATGCCAGTATTGCAGAGAATTCTTGACATTTACTACCTAAATGTTTTTGTCAGATTAGTTTTGCCTTATTTATAAGATGTAACCAAGTTCCAAGTGTTACTTAAGTCATAAACTTGGACATTGTCTCAGTATTTTCTAAACAACCACTACTAACTGGTACCTTGTCTGACCATTTGTATGATTGGCAGTTATGTTATTTAGGATTTATTATTGTGCTCTTCTGGTAGTTTGTTATAACCAGTACTTGATAATATTTTTGTCTTGCACTTCTGTTCTTTCATTACATCAAATTGGTTTCAATCCTATTAAATCTTCCTGTTGCTTTTTATTAATACTTTTTATAATGGCTTTGTAGCAGTTGAATTGAATTAATAGTATTATGCACATTATCTAAATTATCATAATTGTCAATATACTGCCTAAGCTGAAAACATCCAACTGATAAATATGCTTAACAAAATAACACATCTAAACACCTAATGCAAATCTCTGCATGATCATCACGGTGGTGTGAGAACATACCTCATTGCTAAATGTTATCTAGACATTATTGTTGCTAGCTAATTGATTATTTTTAGAGTGCAATGAGCTTCAGGCATAAGTGAAAGGTGGTAATCCCAATCGTGCTATATTTTATTTAATAACCCAGGGGCTACAGATTTCTTGATGAAATTAGTATTTTACTCTCTACTGATACCTGGCATTGGGTATGTAGAAATTCAATTAAGTCAAAAATGAGACTCCTTCATTTTAAAAACAATTGCATAATAAAACATTCATTTAAGTTTTACTGTGTGGAAAATGTATTATTTTTAAGCTTTTTTCTGCTAAAGTCTCAGTCTTGTTTAATAATTCACCTTCATTAAAAATGTAATCATTAAAGAAATGTTTCGAGCATCAGTTTATGTGCTATTTCAATTGTATTATTGAATGTTTTAAGATACAAACATAACAAGATATTTTGATATTCACTAAAGTTAGTGTCACGGATTTTATTTACATATTTATGCAGATACATGCCATGTCAGTGTAAATCTAAGAATCTAGAAAAAAGAATTTTCACTTTCAAGGGGTACCTGTGGCATAGGTGTAGAGTCAACAATTTGTAACTTTTCTGACTACTTAGCCTCTCACTGCATGGATTTAAGTCCCGTCGGGGCAAAGGACTTTTAATTTAGGAAGGTCTTCTAGCTAACCTGTAGTGCGCCCATGGTTCTAACCAGACATTTGTTTAATTCTCCACCAAATAGCTGGATTAATCACCTTCTTCTTTAGACATATTGTTGGAAATTCAGCGGAAAATAGTGCAGATCCTTACTTAATGTTTGATGTGATCCATTGTTTATTGCTGGGGCAAGTTTGATGTGATCCATTGTTTATTGCTGGGGTGAGTTTGATGTGATTAATTGTTAATTGCTGGGGCAAGTTTGATGTGATCCATTGTTTATTGCTGGGGCAAGTTTGATGTGATCCATTGTTTATTGCTGGGGCAAGTTTGATGTGATCCATTGTTTATTGCTGGGGCAAGTTTGATGTGATCCATTGTTTATTGCAATGGTGAGTTTGATGTGATCCATTGTTTATTGCTGGGGCGAGTTTGATGTGATCCATTGTTTATTGCTGGGGCGAGTTTGATGTGATCCATTGTTTATTGCTGGGGCAAGTTTGATGTGATCCATTGTTTATTGCTGGGGTAAGTTTGATGTGATCCATTGTTAATTGCTGGGGTTAGTTTGATACGATCCATTGTTTATTGCTAGAGCAAGTTTGATGTGATCCATCGTTTTTTGCTGGGGCGAGTTTGATGTGATCCATTGTTTATTGCTGGGGCAAGTTTGATGTGATCCATTGTTAATTGCTGGGGCAAGTTTGATGTGATTCATTGTTGATTGCTATGGCAAGTTTGATATGATTCATTGTTTATTGCTAAGGCAAGTTTGATGTGATCCATTGTTTATTGCTGGGGCAAGTTTGATGTGATCCATTGTTTATTGCTGGGGCGTGTTTGATGTGATTTATTGTTTATTGCTAGGGCAAGTTTGATGTGATCCATTGTTTATTGCTGGGGCAAGTTTGATGTGATCCATTGTTAATTGCTGGGGCGTGTTTGATGTGATCCATTGTTTATTGCTGGGGCAAGTTTGATGTGATTCATTGTTAATTGCTGGGGCAAGTTTGATGTGATCCATTGTTTATTGCTAGGGCAAGTTTGATGTGATCCATTGTTTATTGCTGGGGCAAGTTTGATGTGATCCATTGTTAATTGCTGGGGCAAGTTTGATGTGATTCATTGTTGATTGCTATGGCAAGTTTGATATGATTCATTGTTTATTGCTAGGGCAAGTTTGATGTGATCCATTGTTTATTGCTGGGGCAAGTTTGATGTGATCCATTGTTTATTGCTGGGGCGTGTTTGATGTGATTTATTGTTTATTGCTAGGGCAAGTTTGATGTGATCCATTGTTTATTGCTGGGGCAAGTTTGATGTGATCCATTGTTAATTGCTGGGGCATGTTTGATATGATCCATTGTTTATTGCTGGGGCAAGTTTGATGTGATTCATTGTTAATTGCTGGGGCAAGTTTGATGTGATCCATTGTTTATTGCTAGGGCAAGTTTGATGTGATCCATTGTTAATTGCTGGGGCAAGTTTGATGTGATTCATTGTTGATTGCTAGGGCAAGTTTGATGTGATTTATTGTTTATTGCTAGGGCAAGTTTGATGTGATCCATTGTTTATTGCTAGAGCAAGTTTGATGTGATCCATTATTTATTGCTAGGGCAAGTTTGATGTGATCCATTGTTAATTGCTGGGGCGTGTTTGATATGATCCATTGTTTATTGCTGGGGCAAGTTTGATGTGATTCATTGTTAATTGCTGGGGCAAGTTTGATGTGATCCATTGTTAATTGCTGGGGCAAGTTTGATGTGATCCATTGTTTATTGCTAGAGCAAGTTTGATGTGATCCATTATTTATTGCTAGGGCAAGTTTGATGTGATCCATTGTTAATTGCTAGGGCAAGTTTGATGTGATCCATTGTTTATTGCTAGAGCAAGTTTGATGTGATCCATTATTTATTGCTAGGGCGTGTTTGATATGATCCATTGTTTATTGCTGGGGCAAGTTTGATGTGATTCATTGTTAATTGCTGGGGCAAGTTTGATGTGATCCATTGTTGATTGCTAGGGCAAGGCTGATGTGATTCATTGTTAATTGCTGGGGCAAGTTTGATGTGATCCATTGTTGATTGCTAGGGCAAGTTTGATGTGATTCATTGTTGATTGCTAGGGCAAGTTTGATGTGATTCATTGTTGATTGCTAGGGCAAGTTTGATGTGATTCATTGTTGATTGCTGGGGCAAGTTTGATGTGATCCATTGTTGATTGCTAGGGCAAGTTTGATGTGATTCATTGTTGATTGCTAGGGCAAGTTTGATGTGATCCATTGTTTATTGCTGGGGCAAGTTTGATGTGATCCATTGTTAATTGCTGGGGCGTGTTTGATGTGATTCATTGTTGATTGCTAGAGCAAGTTTGATGTGATTCATTGTTTATTTCTGGGGCGAGTTTGATGTGATTCATTGTTTATTGCTGGGGCGAGTTTGATATGATCCATTGTTAATTGCTGGGGCAAGTTTGATGTGATTCATTGTTTATTGCTGGGGCGAGTTTGATGTGATCCATTGTTAATTGCTATGGCGAGTTTTATGTGATTCATTGTTTATTGCTATGGTTAGTTTGATGTGATTCATTGTTTATTGCTATGGTTAGTTTGATGTGATTCATTGTTTATTGCTATGGTGAGTTTGATGTGATTCATTGTTTATTGCTGGGGTAAGTTTGATGTGATCCATTGTTAATTGCTATGGCGAGTTTGATGTGATCCATTGTTTATTGCAATGGTGAGTTTGATGTGATTCATTGTTTATTGCTATGGTTAGTTTGATGTGATTCATTGTTTATTGCTATGGTTAGTTTGATGTGATTCATTGTTTATTGCTATGGTGAGTTTGATGTGATTCATTGTTTATTGCTATGGTTAGTTTGATGTGATCCATTGTTTATTGCTATCATTCAAGGATCTTTTTCTGAGCAATGATTATCTGATGGGAAGAACAACAGAAGTCTTATAACTCATCTTAGACATATATTACATCTGGCTTGTCAGCTTTTGTCTTAAACATTCATTTTACATTATGTCATTTTTTATTTATTTCCAAAAAATTACACTTTATTTTAAAAATGTTTTCGTTTCTTACCGTAAGATGTAGGCATACTTTTCTCTTTAAAAATTTGTGATACTTTCATCATTCATTTATAAGAGCTTTGTAGCAGAAAGTTTTTGCATGTTTTCTTTATTATGATAATGTCAATCAGTCACTTAAAATAAAAAACAAAAACACATTTTAATTTCCTGCTGATTAATATGTTTAGCAAAATTGTATTTACATACATTTATGCAAACCTCAGATAAAAATGTGTCACTATTATGTGACTAAAAATCCCAGACAATATTGATTATATACAGGCCTTTATTATAAAAAAAATAAGATATTCATTTTTTTTTCTGTGCTGTCTTTGATTAAAATGAAACACTCAGAAGCCTTGGGTTTTTTTCATCTCATGTTTCTCATGCCATATTTAGGGAACCATCATTTCAGAATGGAATCACAGTGCCATTTTTAAGAACAAAATAAGCAACGCTGGAAAAATGATACAAAATCCACAAACCATTAACATAAATCTCATATGCTTTTAGCAAAGACAATAAATACACCTTGTTGATAATAAAACCCATTTATTAATTCAAACAATGCCTTTTTATTATGTTGCCATATAGACCACATTCATCTGAAGCAATGCTGTAAATAAACTTGTTACAAGTGTAGTAAATTGTCTTTGCCTGATCAGTTCATACTTAGCAGGCATACAGTTTAGAACAGGCAACATAATTGTATAATTGACAAGAACATAAAACCTTTCACTAATTTTAAGTAGACAGGTTTAGAAAGTGTTGTGGTTATCAGAAAATTCAAATAATAATTCAAAATATGTTGCATCATATTGCAATATAGAGCACAATTATTTGAAACATTATTCAGCTTGCCACCATTGTAGCTTTTTAAGCACAATGATGAGTAGTCTCCTTTTAATACTCTCTAACTGCAACTAGGATCCTTTAATTTGGATGACTCATTTTTTATGCTTGTACTCATTGAAGTATGTGCTAACTGTTGTGCTTATATTATGATACTAAGATTAAAGCGGTATTCGACAGTATCTAATACATGTGACAACATTGTGCCCTTGTTCTGGGGGAATTTAGGCATTATTTCTTCATAAACTAATACTTTAGTCTAAATAAGGTTGATTTTGAGTGCTACCTATATTGTTAGACAGTACAAATTGCAAAAGAATCATCACTTGAAACATTCATTATTTCCAAATCTATAAAGAAGCATGATAGAGATCTGTGCTAAAAACATATATCGACATCAGAGTGGACTTCCTGGATAACATGAGCTCAAAAGTAAGTTGTCACGTGGCTTTCTTAGTTTAAAAATAGCTATCTCTGCAGCGTGGCTCAGATAGGAAATACCTGTTTGCAGTGACCCGTGCGTTTTTATGCTTCTTTGTTCACAAAGATCTAGGGCATCAATAAGCAAAATTGTGTAGGACCTTGTCAGTTAACAATGACTTATTTGGTTATTTGAGAAAAAATCTTTGGTCCAAAGGTCCCAAGGCTACCACCTTTAAGTGTCATTAACATACACATCAATATTCTGGTTTATTTATCAAAGCTCTACAAGTTTGTTGATGGATGTCTCAAATTGTACAAAAAATAAATAAATAAAAATAATCACTGTTTCTTATGACACTATCTTAAAAGAAATTAGTGATACAGTCCAAGGGTTTCAAATTAAATAACCTACTTACTATTTGGAGTACCTCAGATATTATCTGACAAGGGAGACAATATTCACATCACCATTTGCCTGCATACACCCACATTGCTGACTTATGACTCTAGACAGTACACAGACTGTTGTGCAACAAACATTCTCAGAGAAAACAAAGAGAAAATATTACTGGAAGTCAGATTTATGACAGTGTATTTCATCCCAGCTTGCATGTCAGACAATCTTTTCTCTTTTAAGCTGGGAACATTTCAGCTGTGGTCAGTCAGAGAAGTTAAGATTTATTCTCCTAATTGCAGACAAGATTGCAAATTAACCCAAACATTGCCAATTACCCCAAATGGCAAATTAAACGCAAAAGGACATTAATGGCACAGGGAAATGAAGAGATCTGAGAATTGTGTCAGTAGTGTTGGTATCTGGAAAAATCTGCCAATTTTTACATGATGCTATGTTAAACAATAATAAATGGTTAATATTTTCTTAATAGGTTTATGCAAACATACAACTAATGCAAAAATACAACTAAGTAGTTCTTCTTACAGAATATTAATCTTATTTTGGGATGCAAATTGTCTGATTAAGGTCCAAGAAAAATGTTTGCTTTTTCGTTTTTGTTTCTGATAAAGAATTGCTCATATGACCAAATAACAGCCTTTTAATATGACCCTTTAATATACACCCCAGACCCACTCCCCCCCCCCCCACCATTAATAAAATGAATAAATAAAAGATTTGCTATGATAAGGTGATGGGGAAGATGATGTCAGTAATAAAATACACTTTACTATTAAAAAAAAGAGATAAATTACATAAAAATGAATAAAAACACAAAATGATGAAATAATACTCTGTGATAAAAGAAATCCCTCCAGATAACTGAAATACTGTTGGTGGGACGGTAAACCTGATAAACAATAAAAGACAACTAGATGCATTTAATTTAACCAGTAAGTAGTGTCCGAAATTTTTCCCATTCAACTTTTATCTGTATTTTGTCTTTATTCACATTATGTTAATATTATAAAAAACTGGAACACATTTAAACAAAGAATTTTGTCAGTCTTATAATTATGTTTAAAATATCAGTTTTAGGGCATTGATTATAGCATACATTTAATCTAAAGCAAAATTCAGTCAAAATGACCTTCACATTCATCAAAACTTTTCCTACAATAAATATCACTTGTCATGAAGTTGAGCAATTATCATCTCACTGTTTTTGAAATGAAAAAGAAACCCTGCAAACATTGATTGAAAAACGTTTCTATTCTGAAAATTGGCTGCAGAATTCTGTATCTCGTTTCATTTTTGATGCCAGCTTGACACATTGACAACATGTCACTGTCAGATTATGCCTAGTTGCCCATGTTTCACATCTCATTGTGCCTCTGATATAGGTGGCACCACTGTTTGATGTGACAAGGAAACCGTAAACCCTGATTGTAGCAACTTCCCGCCTTTGATCTATGATTAGTAATTAATTACTTGATGTTCGTTAAGGGCCATTCTGAGAGAATACTGCCAAGGTTTTGCCTGGTTTATGATTATGTGAAGGAAGCTTTTATACATACATTAAGTACTGATTGACCTTTTTATAGAAGAGTAAATTGACACATGATACATGAGTCAGTTTTGCAGAAACAATTTAAACCATAATAACACTGTCAGACATGTTGTTTTACCTTCTACATAACAGTAATAAATAAATGAATCTTGGTATGTATTTTAATGGATTTAGAGCTCAAGTTAATGCAAATGTAAGAGTTTTCACTGATTCAAATGGCACCATCTAAAAAAAACAGGCGATGAAGTTCAAGGACTCCAACTGAAAGGACCTACCAATACTTGGACTGCCTTAGGTATTATCCTACATTTTATCAGTATTCCCCATTCTAGTTGTATCCTGTGTTTTCCATAGTGTCCGCCATTTTATTTCCAGATGTTGTATTGAGATGGAGTGAATTGGCCAGAGACATTCATCTGCTTCTTTATACTTTTATTTGTTATAAAGTACAGAGGACTGGTAGATCATCAGCTTTAAGTTGGGAGGTATCAGGTTCAAACCCAGGCTGTGACATACACAGACCATTAAAAATGCTAGTAGTATAGATCATTTGCTAGTGCTTTAGCAAATGAAAGGCTTGTTTCCGAACTGATCAGCCCAATATCTGGATAATATGAGTATGGCGTTGGTCCAGGTTGGCCCTGTTTCAGGATAATGTATGTGTGCTATAATCTCAGGTTGGCCAAGTGTCAGGATAATGTGAACCCAACAAGCAAATGTCAAGGTGGTGTTAGTTTTAGACATATCTTTTTCAATTGATGTAAAACACAAAACATTCAATAAGAAGAGAAAATTGATACAGTCTTGCGTGGCATGATTGATCAGCCTTTGTTGAGAATGTTCCGCAATTGCTGCTTTTCTCATTGCCCCCACAGATCTTGCATAATGAATGTATACCCTTAGGGTGTTCTTTGACAGCTTCTGTAATTAGTCCATTGGAATGTCTAATTGGGTGTATGACAATATGATTGGATGATGACAATGTAGAAATTGTTGAAACCTGCTTCAGACTAGGCTTACAACACTATCTGTTTCTGTTCATATTTTCTAGGATTGAAGTTTGCCAAGCATCTCATGTGTTATTGAGCTAGTTTTTTTTAAATATAAAAATAAAAAATTGTATCTGTTTCTTCCTCAATTATAATATTTTATACAGTATCAGAGAAAATATTCTTCCTGTGTGAAAGCGTCTCATTTTTATTCAATAAAAATCCAATTTCTTAGGCAAGATTACTTTTGTCATACTTATTGCTTGCAGATATCAATGCACAATTTCATGAAGATGAAGTTGTCTAGTTTCATACATAATTATAAGCTTACAAGTAAATCTTTATTAAAATTCCGCTAGACCCAGTCTCTGCCACCATAACCACTTGTTCTGTTATGCTGAATATCATTTAAAGCTCAAGTCAGATCAGTGGTAATAGATCACCGACTGCAGCCATGTTTTTTTTTTATTTCTGACTGAGATCAACGAGTTTGTCCACGGTGGTCTGTGATTGATTGAGATTCAATCATGATCTCGGAGGTTTACTAGATGAGGATGGAGCCGTCGCTGCAGCTATTGATCAGCGTTCAACACTGATTGGCCCAGAGCTGCAGTAGCCCTGACACAGTGTTATTACTGTCATTTAGATTATCGGTTGTAGAAAGTCAAGGAAGGAGTTGTCAGTGTTCAATGACAAGTAATACGTTGTTACATACACTATTATTTTAATACACGGTATCCCATTTCAAATAACAAGTAATACGTTGTTACCTATGCTATTATTTTAATATTGTGGTATCCTATTTCAAATGACAAGTAATACGTTGTTACATACACTATTTCTTTAATACTATGGTATCCAATTTCACATGACAAGTAATATGTTGTTACATACATGAACACCATTTCTTTGTACCTTGGTATTGAAATTCGATAAGTTGTTATACATAAAGGACTGTTAGAGTAGGTTTCTACTTCCAAATGATCCTTAATGTACTATTTATCTACCAGAGTAACACTAGAGGTATTAATTTATTGTAAGACTATGTTGTAGTGTGCTTGTTTGATTGGGAAGAAATTCAAGAATCCTCCTCTTTTGAAACTTAAAACCTTCTTTACCAAATAACTTGTAGATCCCCGTGACTTCTTATATGTTTATCAGGTAGCTGTAACACTAGGGGTATTCATGCAATGTATTTTGTAGCATGCTGATTAAATGGAAAGGAATTGATATTTGTGCTTTTCCTTTGAATAAAGAAACTACGTTTGACCCCAAAACTTGTGTACATCCATATGTTATGTAGTTATCTATGTATGTGTTTCACAGTGGGGTATTCATATCTTTTTATAAAAAAAATAGAGTAGTTATATTTGCCCAAGAATTTGTTCGTTTCAGTGATGTTTTCTTACTAGACACTCAGTTATGGTTGCAGTTGTACTTGTGAATGGCTGGGTGTCAATGTTTTAAAGGGGTGTCTCTGATTTTACATTAAATCTTTTATTCAAGTTTTATTCTGTTTCTGACATTAAGGTCATGATTAAACCTTTTATTACCATTAAAAAAAGAATGCCAAATTGAACATACCTTTGATTCGACATAAAAAGACCATAATCACGAAAGAATTACTAATGCTACATTAATTCATGAGCTTGCTCTTCATCATCACCTTTTTAAGAACATTTTCTGTCATAATAATATTTGCCATATGTTTTCTGATATTGTATACATACAGTAAAATAGGCAATAAGATATTAAAATGCTGTTTTGGGCCAAATCTGATATAATTGCTTTAAACCTTCTTTTACTTTGTAAATAGCTTGAATATTTTTTCATTACATGCTAAAACTATATTCAAAGGTGAGTAAAAGTATTGTTAGAAATATATCCTTGAGTCACTGTGTTTGCTCAGCCTGAGCAATTCTCAGCATTCTCAGCGGGTTAATTGTACACAAAGTGTGCTAATTGCAGTCTGGGGCACTAAGCCAAGAAACACACATCTTTAGTTTGTCATTGTTTTCTATTTTGTCCATTCGGCTAGACTATTCGAGATAGTCGTATCTAAGTATAACAGCAATATTGCTTTATACTGGCTGTCTTTGGCAAAAAAAAGCACATGTGCTTCACTGTGGTATGACATGCTCTACTATTTGGTTCTAACCTTCCTGAACAAATTTGGCATGGAACATTCAAGTGTACCACTGCACCTGAGACACCCTCCTATGGACAGCCCCAACATGGTTTATCCAATCAGCTCATGTGTAAACCACATGGCAAAAAGTTGACCCACTTACACAAAAGTACCTGTGTTTGTGATACTGTTTGGGAGCACTTTACCTTGGCAAGAACAGAAATTATCAATTCACCTTTCCGCGAGATCTAAAAAAAGATATTACACATTGTGTATTAGCATGGAATTAGCCAATCACATCGCATTGATTGACACTTTACCTGCGTTATGCTGATTCTCACTTACACATTGTCCCACAAACAATGATTTTGACAAGCGATCAGTTTAAATCTGTTTGAGCCTTTGGTTCAATTTAATAGCAACAGGGTTGTTTGTGGTTTGCAAGGAATCGTACGTTGCTGTAATCGCTTCTCTGTTTGCATCTTAATTTAGTTGATTGGATGAGGCTTGTCCATTTCTGCATCGAAAGGTAAAATCTCGCTGTAGCCAGCAACAACTTTCATAATTTTGTGTCATGAATGAATCATTGGGTGAAACTGTCTTAATCTTCATCTAAACATCTCCATCAGAAGCTCTTTGCATTTGGGAGATATCAAATTAAAATATTTTTGCGGATCTGTAAGATAATCTGTAAGATCTGTCACTTTAAACCAGGTAGTTTGTGGGCAAGGGGGCGGAGCTTAAACTCTATTTTTAGACTCGCGGAAAGATGAATTATAGGGGGAGGAGCTACCTACAAATCATAGAAAGGTTCATTTTTTTGTAATGCTACTGCATCAACAAACTTAAATTATTTTTTGTATTGCCAACAAATCACTATATCATGTTAAAATTTGCCCAATCACCTACCCAATGAATTGCTTTTCAGTTAATTTATCAAAACTGAAAGTGATGAAATATCAATTGCTTAATTGTAACTTAATTTTTGTTCGCAGCATGTCCATAGAAATCCGTCATCACAAATATTGCTAGTTGCATGCAGCCTGTTTGTAAAATCCTGCCTTCTGCATCGAGGGATTTTCGACTAATTTTTAAAACACAGATTCAGAGTCAATGCTTCCAGATTTTGTTCAGTGAGATTCAAGCTTGATTGATGATAGATTGCTCTTTTATCCTATTGTTTGTGTTTTTCTTCTCTTTTTTTGTCTTTTTATAGCCCATCTTTTCGATGACTAAAGAGGAGCTGTGCCACTCAGTCAATTATTAAAGGCCAAAAACCCTTAGAGGTCGTATTCATTAGCAATATAATTTTTTTTGTCTTTTTTTTCTTGGATTTATTGATTTTTTAAATGAAACATATGAAATGTTCTTATATACAGAAAAAGTAATAAGATTCTTTTTTACTACAACCCCTGGTTATTGTTTCGCATACTGTTATGCTTATATCTCACTTAGCAGAGCACAGATTGGAATTAAACTTCACAAATGTCATTTAACTGAGATAACTAAGTTTCATAGTTCCAGGTTGGATTTATTGTGAGAAATATGGCCCAGAAAATGTTGGTGCATATTTGTATAGGTTAAGTTTTTGCATGCAAGTACTATTAATCTTACATTATTCTGTATAGATCTTTAATAGTTGAGCATGCTGTCTCAAGTTTTACAGAAAAAAACAACCATTGGGATAAGGTGACATTTTAAGGTCCTTCTCTAAATCCAACAACAAGATTTGTGTAACCAGTACAAAACAGATTGTTACTGAATTATTTAATGCATAGACATGCTAAGAAAATGTTAGTTATTATATTATCTTTAATGCATAAATCCTCAGGGGAAAAAAAAATCCGACATCGCTAAGAAGGGTGTGGGGTGAGGTGTGGTGGGGTGTGGGTGTATCCAAATATTCCTTATATTACAAGTTCAGGTCATTTTCCAAACTTTTTGAAGACGGTCCTGTACGATGTATTCAGTACAATGCAAGGAAGTATTTAATGTTCAGCTGGAGATTGACAGACTATTTATATTCTGTTGGAGAAGTTTTAGTCCCTGATTGAATATTGATGAATATGTTGCCATTGATTTTCATTCTAACACCATGACCTTGTAGTCTGCCGATGTTGGGGCAATCAACTGTTGTCTTTGTTAGCTATCAGATTTCCTTTGTCCCCATTCAGACAATACATAGCAGCGTCTCCAAGTAAAATTTTATTTAGAAGCTACAATATAAATGAACATATATGCAAAACATAAACATGAACACTCTTGGACTCTGTTAATTATAATTTAATTCAGAAAATATTCTCAATCCAAGTGTACCAGACCTACTAGTGCAATCATTGAAGTATTGCCTTACTTACTCCAGGTAAGTGAGGCCTCGGGTTCGATCCGTGGCTGCGACGTATTAAAGACTTTATAAATGTTAGTGGCATGGCTGCCTTGCAAACATTCTAGCAAATATAAGAATGGTTCCTTGACTGGTGGCCCCTTCATCAGGATAATGTTACTGGGTTTTGTATTTTGCCAGGTGTTTATGTCACTGTCTCCAAATACCTGACATACTGTTGGTGGGATGATAAAACAAACAAACAACACCTTTTTATATGCTTTCAAACAGATTTGACCAAGTCAAATACTTAAGATCGAATGTTTGCTTTTGAAAATATAAATCAACAGCTAAAGAAAGCATTCTTTATTAACATTTTTCAGTTTCAAGATTAGAAATCAATAAAAAACATATAACAAATTTATTATTTTGGAAAATATAAGTTGAATGTAAATCAAGATATTTTTAAAAGTCAAAATATTAAATTCAGGAGAATCTTGTATCTGATTTAGAGGTCAAACAGACAATTCAGTCTTTTGGGAACTCTGTAGGTTTCTTTATTGAATAAGTCATAGTAGCAATGCACTTAATTGGATGGTAATTGGCTTTGATTGATTGGTCAGTGGTAATGGATGATGGTCACTCACATAAAGATGGATCCACTATGGTCAGGGCGGCTGACCCTTACCGAGCATTGACCCCCTAGCTTTTGGAGCATGGAGTATAAAACTACTGTCACATGCCTTTATTATGAAGATTGATATTTTGTTTTTCTATTTAAGAAGCATCAGCACATTAATGATGAAGTGGGCAGTTCCTAAACTGTGTGTCAAGTTTATTTACAAGTTTATTATTATACAATGATCACTGAAAACCACATGACTAACTCTACATAAAAGAACATTTGTTTGTTTGTAATACTGTTTGTGATCTAGACCTAGATATGAAATATAAATTGTCAAACTATCAATAGTGGGGTGGTGAAAGAGAAATTGTGGAATGGTTCATTTGTGTAAACAGGTCAACCAAACTGTCTATAAAGGAGACCTCCAGCTATTACTGGTAGTTGTAGACCTCTGATAAACCTCCACTGAAGCCTGTGCATTACAGGTCTAAGCTGAAGCCTTGGAGGTCAGATGAAAGGAATCACAGATCTATGTTGAAGCCTTCTAGGCCAGATGGAAGGTGTCACAGATCTATGTTGAAGCCTTGGGGGCCAGATGGAAGGTGTCACAGATCTATGTTGAAGCCTTGGGGGTCAGATGAAAGGTGTCACAGGTCTATGTTGAAGCCTTGGAGGCCAGATGGAAGGTGTCACAGATCTATGTTAAAGCCTTCTAGGCCAGATGAAAGGTGTCACAGATCTATGTTGAAGCCTTGGAGGCCAGATGAAAGGTGTCACAGATCTCTGTTGAAACCTTGGGGTCAGATGAAAGGTGTCACAGATTTATGTTAAAGCCTTGGAGGTCAAATGAAAGGTGTCACAGATCTATGTTGAAGCCTTGGAGGTCAGATGGAAGGTGTCACAGAGCTATGTTGAAGCCTTCTAGGCCAGATGGAAGGTGTCACAGATCTATGTTGAAGCCTTCTAGGCCAGATGGAAGGTGTCACAGATCTTTGTTGAAGCCTTCTAGGCCAGATGAAAGGTGTCACAGATCTATGTTGAAGCCTTGGAGGCCAGATGGAAGGTGTCACAGATCTATGTTGAAGCCGTCTAGGTCTTATGAAGGGTGTCACAGATCTATGTTGAAGCCTTCTAGGTCTTTTGAAGGGTGTCACAGATCTATGTTAAAGCCTTCTAGGCCAGATGGAAGGTGTCACAGATCTATGTTGAAGCCTTGGGGGTCAGATGAAAGGTGTCACAGATCTCTGTTGAAACCTTGGGGGTCAGATGAAAGGTGTCACAGATTTATGTTAAAGCCTCGGAGGTTAAATGGAAGGTGCCACAGATCTATGTTGAAGCCTTGGAGGTCAGATGAAAGGTGTCACAGATCTATGTTGAAGCCTTGGGGTCAGATGAAAGGTGTCACAGGTCTATGTTGAAGCCTTGGAGGCCAGATGGAAGGTGTCACAGATCTATGTTAAAGCCTTCTAGGCCAGATGAAAGGTGTCACAGATCTATGTTGAAGCCTTGGAGGCCAGATGGAAGGTGTCACAGATCTATGTTGAAGTCTTGGGGTCAGATGGGAAGGTGTCACAGATCTATGTTAAAGCCTTCTAGGCCAGATGAAAGGTGTCACAGATCTATGTTGAAGCCTTGGAGGCCAGATGGAAGGTGTCACAGATCTATGTTGAAGCCGTCTAGGTCTTATGAAGGGTGTCACAGATCTATGTTGAAGCCTTCTAGGTCTTTTGAAGGGTGTCACAGATCTATGTTGAAGCCTTCTAGGCCAGATGGAAGGTGTCACAGATCTATGTTAAAGCCTTCTAGGTCTTATGAAGGGTGTCACAGATCTATGTTGAAGCCTTCTAGGTCTTAAGAAGGGTGTCACAGATCTATGTTGAAGCCTTGGAGGTCAGATGAAAGGTGACACAGGTCTTGGAGGTCAGATACAAGGTGTCATACATCTAAGTTATCCTGCAGACAGTGACCCAAAGCTGTATGTCCAGGAGCCCAGTGGCACGTAGTTCATGACTGTATTCCTAAAAAATTGATATTACCTTGCCTTATTATTTAATCAAATGCATACATACATTGCACCAATAAATTATTATTTTACATTTATAAATGGATTTACAAAATAGAAAATCTTTGCTGTAAATGTTGTTAAACATTTCATTCTGGAAAACCACTACAGTGAATAAAAGTGATTCTTATACAATTATCTTCAATTTGCAGCTTACAAGTGCAGCACAGAGCAATTGAAGAACAGAGTGTGAGGGTATTAAAACCAGGTATGAAAGCAAAAAAGCAGAATGTGGATTCATGACAAACTTGTATGTAAAAGAAATGTTGATGTTTGGAGAAAACTTATGATCATTGTCTAATCCTGCAGTTTAATATGTGTCTAGCACACACAGTAATATTAGTTGGACCATAAAACTGACCACTTATAGGCCATAAAGGGACCACCAGGCCAAACTATCCCCCTATTTAATTGGTAGAAATGGATAACAAGAAACTGTTTCCCTGTTTCCATTGCCACCATTAGCTCTTAACTTGCAAAGAGGAAATGGACCAGATTTAGGTAGATAAGCCAGTTCCTGCTGGAAGCTGTCTGATCAGCATCTACTCTATTTGCTGTAAAGTTCCTTGTAATATGTCTTGTTTATGCTATATAAAGTTGTTGGTAATAAAGTAGGAATTTAGTATGCTTCTACATTAATACCATCAGCGAACCTGATAGCGCAATCAGTAGAGCGTCAACAGGAGGTATGTGAGGCCTCAGGTTCGATGTAGGGCCGCGATATACCAAAATGTTAAAAATGGTTGTGGTATTGCGGTATTGCTCACTTGCTAATGCCCAAGCAAATATAAGGGAAGTTATGTGACTGGTTGGCCCTGTGTCAGGATGCTGTGACTGGGTGTGGTATCTACCAGGTGTTCATGTCATGCTTTACACAGTAAAAGCAGAACTATATCTGCTTCAAGTGGACACCATCTCCAGAAAACTGAAATACTGATGGTGGGATGATAAACCCAATAAACAAACAAGCATAATACCCATAGCCAATATTCAATTCAACTTTTATTTCAACAAAGCATATTCTTCCTCTCTCTGCAGCAGATTGTGCAGATCCTGGTTAGACAGCCCACAGGTAGAGCCGACTGATCTGAATCTACACTAGTTGCCTGATCCTGTTCAAGTCCTTTGTAGGCCACAAGCTAACAGTAACAATAAAGCAGGGTTAGGTATGGTGCTGTTATGTCTTGATATCTGTCTGCAGCAAGATTGCAATTTTGGTGCCAATGTTGGGAGATTAAAATCAGCCAATTTTCTTCCCAGACAAAATTCGACATTGGATTTTACCTAGTGATTAAACAGCTTTCATTTTGTTGTAAATTTGGTGTATTTGTTGTTTTTAATGTATTTGGTATGTTGCCGCAGTTACAATTTGGGAATATTCATTTAGGATTACCAGTAAATTAGAAAATTGTGTCATATTTTCTTAATCTACATACAGTGACAGCTTAGTATATTTCTTGCACTTAAAACAATAATATTTTATTATAATAAAAACAGCAAAGTCTGTTGTTGTAATTGCATTGTAGGTCAAATCTTCAGATTATTTTGTACACACATTTATGTCAGTGAATATTAGCAATAGATAAAAAGTTTCTAGAATTGAAAATAGAATAGCTTGATAGAGGTATAATGAAAAGTTTTGGTGGGAAAATTGGTAAATAAGAAATTTTACTGTGTAGAATTGGGGATTATTTCTGAAACGACATCTCTTAAATTGTGAAGCACTTGAACACTCCTTGAATTGAAATTTTCTAAAAGAAGTATCAGTTATCCATTCTTTAAGCGTACTTGAATTTTTCTTGTGCACATTCACAGTTCTTGATAAATTCATGATGTTTCTAAAATGTTATAAAACTTTTACACGTACGCCAATTAAAGTGAACATCTTCAAGTGACCAAAAATATTGTTGGCCCAGCTACAGAAAGGATAAGCCTAGTAAATTGTCTACGGCCATATCACTTTGAAAACACCTGTTCTCGCCTGTTTTTACATGTTTTTACCAAACTTCATACTAGCAGGCTGCAGTACTTCATAAAAATAGATTTTTTTTTAAATTGAGTACCAACAAAATAGGGATGGAGGCAGAAAAAAGGGGCAGTGTTCAATCTAGGTTTACAGTAAATGAGACCCTTTGGGCCCATAGACTTTAATAAGGAGCCTTTTAAAAAAATATTAGCCTTAAAGCATGCCTCTTACATTTAGCATGCCATTTACATGAATTTTCTAAGCAATCCAAAACAACTCACATAACATGTAATGTAAAAATTGATGTAACCAGATTTTTAATGATTAAATTAATCGCTCAGCTGTTGGCCATTAGATAAGATACTCATTTCTTTAGTAAAAAGGGGCCAACAAGGTTGACGAAATCTGTGCAATCGCATGATTGGATGTAGTTTCATGCTCCCCAATGTATAGTTTTGATTTTACTGGCCATTATCTGCAGAAACTAGTTGAAAATTCACCCCACACCTGCTACTGTTGTATATAAACGATGCAGAATGCAACCTCAATTTGAAACAACAGATAGGTTATTAACATTTGGCCAGTGAAAAGTAGTACAAAAGCTGTACAATCCTACCACAGTTTATATCTAGTGAAATCGGTGTGGAAAGGAGCTACAAATGGCTGAAAGGATAAACAATTGAAGGAAAGGACTTTTTACGCAAATACATTGTAGGGTCCAAAAGGTTTTAAGAATAAGACCAAAACAAAGTATGGGTGCAAGTCAGAGATTAGAGACTTAGCATTGTAGATACTCTATATCATCAGGATTTTATTGTTGCTTGGATAGTTTGACATTAAACAATCAAATTTAAACCATTAATTATCCCATTTCGGATATTGGTGAGGAAATAATGTATTATCTCTTGCTAATAAAAAAAAACTAATTTTAGAAATGTTGTTTGTACAGTTTTATAACAATTATAAGAAGTGTGTCATTAATGTTAAATCCAGCCTGAGCAATTAACAAAATGGTTAACATCATCAAGTGGCAAAAAATCAGTGAGTCATTTTGATACGTGTTGGCTTTTAGCAAATTAAATGCTAGCTTTTGCTTGTGAAATGTAATGTTTCTATCAAAATCTTGCCTCTAATATCTCCAGGTTTCTTCTGAATGCAAGGGACAATGCAGTACTTTAAGAGGGATTGCAGTATGCTTGAAAAATACACAAAAATGAAGATTTTTTTTGCTGATTGTATGCTGGTTTGAAAATTCTCAGTAAGTATGGAAACTTTGCAATATTCTCTAAAGAAATTGAAATTTGGAGTGTTCAAATGTAAATTATTAGTAAATATAAAACAATCTCTGAACTTTTATGTACAGAAACTGAAAATTGAATTGTAAAAGTATCCCAGCAATGTGTGAATTTGCTAAATGGAAAAAAGCTTCAAAATGGTTTGCATGTCGGCATGGGAAGAATTGGTATTAAACCTTAAACCTTAAAATTTGTTTATTTATTTTTTATTTTTTTTTTGTATTTGCTATTACACCTTCATGAATACATACATGTATTTGTAGAGGCTCAGAAACAAATATTGCAGCTGAACAGGTTGTTCTGGGTCTATACTAATTGCTTAAACCTCGGCATTGATTCTTAGTAGGTTAAGAGATCATATATGATACATAATAAAAATGTACAAAATGTAACTAAAAGAGACTTATAAAGTGTAAAGAATGCCGATTCGGAGAGTTCATTTCTAAACCCTTGTGCATTTAGAAATAACTTTTGGTATGCAAAGCAACAAATAGAGGCAGTATTATACCAAGCGAAAAGACAGTATTGCTTATTTTTATTTAGATAAATAGATTTTGATAAAAGGCAAACCTATAAAAATAGATATATAGAGTGCTTATATTTCTTGAAAACACATACTGCCATAGTACTAAATTTCTGATAAATCTTGGGAACAAATTAAACCTGAATGTTTATTTCTAAACCTTTTTGTGTAAATTGTTACAAAAACATTTATTCCCAAAGGCTATAGTTACATAAAATACAGACATTTTCTGTCTGAACCTGCTGACCACAAATTCATCTAGCATTTACAAAATACAAGTGTAGCTGACCACAGCTGAGCGGTGCCTGATCCAGATCAACATTATTGGTTGCAAAGTCTGTGGCGATATGTTTAGTTTTCATTGTATGGAGTTGTTTTACAAATAATGAACAATTGGCATGGTTACTCCCAAATACAGCAGGCAAGGAGCTTAATCTGTATGTAACGAATAACAAGTTTCTTTGATTGACACTAAATGAATCTACATCAGCAAGCTCACGCTACATTCTCTGTCCCACCATCAGTGGGCTTGTGAGATGTTTATCAGTTCTTAACCCTTTGTATGCTAGCATACTTACTAGCAATACATAATCAAATAATAATAAAGTTATTTGCTAACATCTTATTTAAAGGTAACAAGACTTATTGCAAGAGACTCAGCAGGAAATTAGTTTAGATTCTGAACAGGCAGTTACCAGCAGGTGCTGCTGAGCTGGAACTACACTATTGGCGGAAGCCAGATCGAGGAGTGCTTAGTAGGTGAAGAGATAAGGTTGCTCAATTATGGACTATTTTCTTCAAGTTGACATTCAATCAGACTGGTTTGTCAGGCACTACTTTTGTCGCACAACCATATCAAAAGAGTGTACTGTAATGAACAATTGTTGAAAATTGGTGAGGTTTGTGTGGCTGTCATGCTGTAGGATGCTAGAAAATGAAAAAGGTAGAACAATTTCTCTTGCGAAGAGAAGGCTGTATTAGATGTGACAATTGGTGATTGATTTTCCTATACTCAAGTATGGTTGGAAAAACAGAACAAAACTTTTAAGATCTTTTTATAACTTTTTTATAAGTCATTAGTAGTAGTAGTAGTAGTAAGACTTGTAGTAGTAGTAGTAGTAGTTGTAGTAGTAGTAGTAGTAGTAGTAGATGTTGTTGTATTGTTATTACTATTGTTATAAGTTAATAATTGTTGTTAGTAGTAGTAGTAGTACTAGTAGTGGTAGTAGTAGTTGTAGTTGTATAAGTGGTATTTGTTGTTGTACTAGTAGTAGTAGTAGTTGTATAAGTAGTATTTGTTGTAGTAGTAGTAGTAATAGTAGTAGTAGTTATTGTGGTAGTAGAAGTAGAAATAGTAGTAACAGTAGTAGTAGTATTTGTTGTTGTTATTGTTGTATTGTAATTGTTGTATTATCATTGTTGTATTGTTATTATTATAATATTATTATTTTAAAATTGTTGTTAGAAGTAGTAGTAGTTGTAGTAGTTTTCCCATAGTACTTGTAGTATTTTGTAATTATAATGATATATATTTTATAACGTTTTTTTTTTTAATATTATTACTTTTTTATTATCATTGCTATTATTAGTTTTGCTTCTTCAAGGCATATTGTCAAAGAGAAATTGTTAATTTAAAAAAAAAAAGTCTTTGGTTATTGCGGAGATGATAGAAACATTTTTTTGCAAACTATTAGTCCCATTTCTATTTGTTGCATTTATGGCAGATAAGCACAAATATATTTCCACTTTGTTATTATAGGTAACTGGTACATAAATTGCCCTTTATAGCAAGGGAGTAAGAAACATACGAAGAATCCGCAATAAATGGCTGGCAATATCCCGTATTTCTGAAATTTCTGAGGAGAAAATCGATTGATTGTGACTGAAGGTTCCTTATTTCATTAATCGATGTCAGCAGTTAATGTCGCCCCTATTTGTTGGCGGACAAATTTTATTTTCCTAATGTGTGTTTTCTCGTCTTTATTTAATCATGGGGTCTGATGTTACTTCTCTTGATTGAGTGAAACACTTGAACATTTTATTATGTGACAAGTTTATGTTGGAACCAACAATTGGCTTCTTCATCCCCTAATGGAATTGTCTTACTTTTTTATGTTCATCTCACAAACAAGTTAAAGGGTTTTACTTTATTTGACTTCCAGTTCGCAAACAAATTTAGGATGTTTACAATATAAAAAGGCGTCTTTTTATACATCTTAAGAAATGAGGGGTTAAAATTTTGTTGTTGTTGTTGTTGTACTTTCAAGTCTTCACGCATTCTTTGAATGTGTTTAAAAAGTTTGTGACATGGTAAGCTTTGGTAGAAAACAGCATATAATATAAAGTTTAACATATAACTTTATATATATTATATAAACTCATATATAAACTTTGTACTTTTTATTTTTATTTTAAAGATGGTCTTGGACATTTTGCCTACCTCTAACACTTGAAGATGTAAACAAAGCTGTCAGGAATACATTTAGGAGAAAATTGGATATATATATATAATTTCATTAGCCAAATGAAACAAATAATGAAATATCTGGCTAAAGAAATCTAAAGCAAACCCAGCAGTCAGTTTGTTTGTTGTTGTTTTTTACAAATTTTCAGCAAATGAAGATGAAAAAATGTTATTTTATATCAACCAAACTGCTGAATTAAAAACAACAACAACAAAAGATTAATACCAACAAAACAGCAACAAAAACAGTTTATTGGGAGAACTGAAACCTCTCAACAGTTTTATTGTGATCTTGCTAATGTTACACAGAGGAAGATTCAATGAGAAATGTAATGAACATGACAATTTTCGAAACTGTTATAGAAAGCCTCCTTGTCTTAATTATAGTTCCTATTAGAGGATTCACATGATGTGAGGCTTTTAGAGCAAGTTAGGGAAACATTATAGCTTTAGAAATAGTTAGAGAACCATTATAGCTTTAGAAATAGTAAGGGAACCATTTTAGCTTTAGAAATAGTTAGGGAACCATTATAGCTTTAGAAATAGTAAGGGAACCATTTTAGCTTTAGAAATAGTAAGGGAACCATTACAGCTTAAGAAAAAGTTATGGAAACATTATAGCTTTAGAAATAGTAAGGGAACCATTATAGCTTTAGAAATAGTATGGGAACCATTATAGCTTAATAAATAGTTAGGGAAACATTATAGCTTTAGAAATAGTAATGGAACCATTATAGCTTTAGAACTAGTTATGGAAACATTATAGCTTTAGAAATAGTAAGGGAACCATTAAAGCTTTGGCAATTGTAGACCATTATAGTTTTAGAAATAGTTAGGGAACAATTATAGCTTTAGAAATAGTAAGGGAACCAATGTAGCTTTAGAAATAGTAAAAGAACTATTATAGCTTTAGAAATAGTGTACTATTATTGCTGTAGAAATAGTGTGGGCACCTTTAAAGCTTTGGAAATAGTTAGTTTACCATTTTAGCTTTAGAAATAAAATTAGTGTACCATCATAGTTTTAGAAATAGTTAAGGAACCATTATAGCTTTGGAAATAGGCAACCAGTATAGCTTTGGAAATAGTTAGGGAATCAGTATAGCTTTGGAAATAGTTAGGGAACCAGTATAGCTTTGGAAATAGTTAGGACACCATTATATCTTTGGAAATAGTTACGACACCATTATAGCTTTAGAATTTGTTAGGGCACCAGTATAGCTTAAGAAATAATAAGGGAACCATTATAGCTTTTGAAATAGTTATTTTACCATTATAGTTTAAGAAATAGCAGGGTACCTTTAAAGCTTTAAAAATAGTTATGGTACCATTATAGCTTTAGAGCAAGTTAGGATACTATTATGTCTTAAAAGCAAGTTTGTGAACCATTATGGCTTTACAGCAAATTAGGAAACCTCTATAGTTTTGGTAGCTGTTATAGAACCAGGGCACTAGACAGCTTTTGGGGACAGGTACCTATACCCTCAGAAAGGGGAATTTCGTGTCGTTTTAAGAAAAAAAAGACAAAAAGGGGAATTTTATTAAGTCATATACACATTTTGATTTTAGTGTCACACTAACTCCTTAGAACCCTAACACTGTTTTTTACCACATATTATAATAGCCAGTATATTATTTCAGACTTAATATTCAAAAGTCAAACTTGCTTGCATTAAAATGCAAGAATTTTAAACTTAAAATCCCCGCTCAGGGATCGAAGACAGTGACTGCTGTTTAAAGAGGAAATCGATTTTTTGGCAATTTTCTGAAGTTTTTGAAGTGATCTTCTTACGATAGTGCTTTTGATTGTGCGACATTTTTGTTTACAACGGCCATATCCGAGAACTCCAAATTTGTCAGGGGAAATTACTCGTGAAGGATTCTTTTAATTAGACTCTTACACAGTCGTTATCGGTAAATAAACGTGTCAACCTAAGCCGAGACATGCGCAGTAAAACGGTGTTTTTATATGGGTTTCGTACTCAAAAATGTTTGCAAAAAGTTTTACGTGTATTTTCGGGCGACCCTTTCGTTGTTGTTTTTTTTCATTTTCGAGGGGAATTTTTTTCATAGATAGGGAAAAAAAACATACTATTTTGATAGGGGAATGGGGCCGATATTCGGCCCCAAAAACGGCCAAACGAGTGCCCTGATAGAACCATTACAGCTTTCGATTAAATTAAGAACAATCATAGCTTTGAAGCAAGATTCGGAACCATTATAGCTTTGAAGCAAGTTTGGGAGCCATTATAGCTTTAAAGTGAGTTTTGGAGCCATTATAGCTTTGAAGCAAGTTTGTTAGCCATTATAGCTTTGAACCCAGTATAGCAATTATAGCTTTAAAGCAAGTTTTGGGGCCATTATAGCTTTGAAGCAAGTTTGTTAGTCATTATAGCTTTGAACCCAGTTTAGGAGCCATTATAGCTTTAAAGCAAGTTTGGGAGCCATAATAGCTTTAATAGCAAGTTTGGGAGCCATTATAGCTTTAAAGCAAGTTTGGGAGCCATAATAGCTTTAATAGCAAGTTTGGGAGCCATTATAGCTTTAAAGCAAGTTTGGGAGCCATTGTAGCCTTTAAGCAAGCTTGGGAGCCATTAAAGCTTTAAAGCAAGTTTAGGAACCATTATAGCTTTAAAGCAAGTTTGGGAACTATTATAGCTTTGAAGCAAGTTAAGAACTTTTACAGCTTTGCAGCAAGTTTGGGAACTATTTTTTACATAAGAGCAAGTTAGTGAAAACTCAAGTATTATTGCTTTAGAGCAAGTTAGGGAAACCTTATAGCTCTGAGGAAGCAAAGGAACAAGTGAGGAACCATTATAGCTTAAGAGCAATGGAGGGGACCATAACTGCTTAATAGGAAGGGAGGGAACCATTACAGCTTATAAACAAGTGAGGAACCATTATAGCTTACGATCAAGTGATAAAACCATAATAGATTTAGAGCAAGCGAGGAACCATAATAGCTTAAGAGCTATGGAGGGAACCATTACTGCTTAATAGCGAGGGTGGGAACCATTATAGCTTACGATCAAGTGATGAAACCATAATAGATTAAGAGCAAGCTAGGAAACATAAAAGCTCAAAATCAAGTAAGTGAACTGTTATAGCTTTAGAGCAAGCAAAGAAACCATTATATTTTTTATATAAAATATGAATTGTCCTTTACCTTGCAGTTTTTTTGTCAATAAACACAGCGTCTCTGTTGATGGGCATACCAGCATAAATTACGTCCAAAAATTGTCAGCCTATGCCGAGAATTTAAGGTCAGTATGTTCGCAGGACATCCAGTGTTGTTGCTTTATGCCTGGTCACAGTGCACTCGACTTATTTTGTATTACGTTCTGGCCTGTATGCATTGTTAATCGCCATAAGCACATTTTCGTAAGGCCTTGATTGGTAATAACAGTCCACAGCAGGTGACCCGTTAGTTCATCACTATATGGCATCCAGTGAAGACGTACACTTGTGAAGTCATTTCGGAAGTTCCCGCCAACTATTGAAACTCCACCTACTTGATAACTAAGCATACAATTGGGTTATAACTAAATGGCCAACAGCGAGAATCGTGACATTGGTAGTGACATAATTGAAAGATAATGTCCACATAGTACCTAGAAGAGATGGAAGTATCATTTCCATTAGAAAAACTAAGCAAATTGTTGATAGTAAATAAAAATCAATTTTTTAAACAAGGAAAAAATTACCATAGAAGAAGTGTAAATGGTTGTAGCCTCCTGACTATGTGTAGATGGAATTGAGGAACCAAAGTCCAATGTCCGTCAAAGGAAAATAAATGTAGCAGCCCTTAACGACATATAATTCAATATATACAAATATACATATATAATGAATTAAAGTAACCTTTAATGGGTTTCAAATATACAAAACACCAACAGACACCACCATGGGTTTATATAAATATATTAATGAAACATTAAATATGTAAATAACAATGGTGAACAAAAGACATACGCACATGTATACACATGTTATTGCGTTTCACCGTTTATAGAAGTATACGCATTCTAGGAGGACTTTAATGAAAAATGGATGGGACTTCCAAAATTAATACCTGAAAGTCTTGACTTCCAAAAAAGAAATTGTTGGTGGAAGAGCTGATAACCAAAATCTAAGCCATCTTTTTATATCAATATGAAAATGTTCCTAAATATATGGCTAGAGCCTCAGCAACAAATAGTGGAGATATCCTTGTCAGATAGCATCTTCAGGGAGTTGGCCAATCTCCCATCACAATCTGGACCTATACTATTTGTCAAAACCTAATAATTACATGCATATAGCAGTATAAGAGATATAAGGAGTTTGTTTGAAGTTAGAAGATTTTAGTAGCTTTGCAAAATTCATTTAAGATTTCTCAATTGGACAAGAATGTATGGGAAGGGAAATGGTATACAGAAAATTGATGCACATAGACAAAGGTTTCCATCGTTTTGGAAATTCTTCTTCTGATGTTGTTTTTTTAAGTTAAAAAAAAGGTAACTTAATTCCCTGTAGGTTTCTTACTGTTTACTTGATTTTCTGGAGCAAGTTTTATGACAGAATTGCTTTAGTAACACCAGCCAACCATTTAACTTTATTACCTTTAATTGTAAAAATTATGAAAGATATCCCATAAAGTGATAGTAATTTAAAAATATGTTTTATCCTAATAAGTGTTATTATGTAATTTTTTCTGACAAGTTTTCTTCTTTTGCCACACATTTCATTTCCAATTGTGTTTTTATTGTAACAGTTGGCAACATAAAACCTTGTGTAATGGCTGTATGACTGTTTTCAGATCTTATATAGGCTTTGTATGTTGCAAATGAAATGGTTTGTCTCTCTCAAGGCACCATTGTAGGGCTGTCACAGGGCTAGTTAAGATGATGGCAGTTTCATGTTAAGCAACTTTACATCCGACAAGGTGGCCAGACATTGATTTGCTGGGGTTGTGCGTTATTTGTCCTTCTGGGATAATTTAGTCGACATTGTCATTGATTGAAGACATAATATATGGAAACATTTCTGTAAAAGTTAACATGTATCAAGAAGAATCTTCTGGTATTTTAAAGTTTAAAAATGAAGTCCAAAGCCAAATATAAAATTAGTGCATATTTCTCATCACTGTTCACATATATGAACTCTTACAAAATGTGATAATTTTCATTAAATGGGTCCAGGGCATTAATTGACCCTCCCCCCTCCACCCCCCCAAAAAAAAGAAAGAAAAGAAAAATACCTTCATGTCTGATATTAGATACAAGTTGATAAATATTCAGGTTACTGTTACAGCAATAGACAGGAGTAAACACAGGGTAAGAGGGGTGATGTGTGTTTTATCAATGTCAGTCCCTTGGTAGAAGTTCTGCAAATACTGACCCATGTGACAGAATTACTCTGAGATTGCCTCTCCCCTCTGTAGAACTGAAATCTTTGACTTGTCCAGGAGAAAGTCTTGTCACGATTGGTGTATGGGAAATATATAGGAAATATCGTAATGTTGTTACAGCAGTCTTTGTGTTCGATGGTATTAGATTAAGGGTCTGGAGTGTCTCTGGAATGAAAGTAGATAGGCAAGCTGATCTTGTCTTAGCAGAACAGATATAAACAGAGCTTTCCTTTCGTAGGAAATGTCCCCCTCCATCTTAAAATCTGTAACAGAATAGAGTGCTTTGCCTTTGAAGGAGTGGTTGAAGTATAGTTGATAAGTGGAATAAGCCAAATGGTTTTATATGCAAGCAAGACTTAAAACCTGGATTGGAAATACACACCATATTTGATATCACAATGTAATTAATATTAATGAGCCACATCTTACATTAAAAAATATTTTTGTAAAATTGAGAGCTTCCAACATTGTAAAATTGAGAGCTTGCAACATTGTAAAACTGAGAGCTTGCAACATTGTAAAACTGAGAGCTTGCAACAGTGCACATGTTTGTCCATAGGCTTTTTAAGCTCTTTAACTTACAGTGAATATACAACTTGGGACATACTTACCTGACATTTTGTTTCAGTTACAACATGTGATATACTTACCTGACATTTTGTCTCAGTTACAACATGTGATATACTTACCTGACATTTTGTCTTAGTTACAACATGTGATATACTTACCTGACATTTTGTCTTAGTTACAACATGTGATATACTTACATCACATTTTGTCTCAGTTACTACATGTGATATACTTACCTGACATTTTGTCTCAGTTACAACATGTGATATACTTACCTGACATTTTGTCTTAGTGACTACATGTGATGTACTTACATCACATTTTTTCTCAGTTACAACATGTGATACTTACCTGACATTTTGTCTTAATGTGATATACTTACATCACATTTTGTCTCAGTTACTACATGTGATATACTTACATCACGTTTTGTCTTCGTTACAACACACTGACTATTACTCCTCAGCCCATCACGGAATGGGTCCTGGTCGGGGCTAGAACTTTCATCTGGGGAGGTTTTCCAGCTAACCTGCAACACGCCGGTTTCTCTACCAATAATTTGTTGGATGTCACCAATATGGCCATAATTGTGTCAGTGCAATGTAACAAAAAACAAAACAAACAAAACATGTGAGATATACTTACCTCACAATATGTCTCAAACACAAAAAGTATACAAGATAGAGAACGTAAGCATGACAACCCATTATACACAGTTTTGTAATCATACAGTTTTATGGTTACTTTTTAACAAAACCTATGACAAATAAATGCCATATATTTCTTTTCTCTGGCTTGTGTTTCATTGTTTGGAGACTACAATTGTAACACTATAAGACAGCTTAGCTGTGAACCATTTCTACCTCCACCAAACATAAATCATTGTGTTTGTCTGAAGAGTAGCACCTTATGTATCTCCTTTACCAGTAGTGAACAGTTTTTGGCAGCTTTTCTTGGATTTTCTAACATCACAAGAATTGCGAAACTTGTCTATGCACTAATCTGGTTATTGCAGGTTTGATGGATCAGAACACGGCTTCCCTTGTTTACATATTCAATAAATGAAAAGGCTTGAAGGTCTTTGAGTTATTGAACAATTGTGTATCATAAATCAGACAACATGTTGAATGTTGTGGATTTACCAGAATTATAGAATTGAATTATTTATGATTTTCAATAAAAAATAAATAGGTGTTCAGTAAATAGAAGATAAATGAAATTTACTTGTTTTGTTTTTTTAAAGTAACACTATAGTGTTTTTATTCCTGTGTGTTTTTCTACAAAACCATTTTGCCTTATTTTGAAACTTACCTTTTAATAGATATCATAACATTTTACAAATGCTGCATGAGGTGAATATTTTTACAAATATGTCATTGTTGTTAATGTGTTGTTGTTCATGTAATATGTAACTATTGTTCATACACTACAGTAGAAACTCGCTATTAAGGCCACTTTTGGGGCCGGCAAGAAGTGGCCTTAATTTAAAGTTTGGCCTTAATAGCGAGTTTTGATAAAAGCTGTAACAAGTTATGCCCCTTTGACATAATGAACTACATGTGTGTTTATATTATTTTTATATACGTGTTGTATACTTTATATTTGTGGTTAAACCAATATCATATTTTGTTTTGTTAGTATAATAGTAGTAGTTTAAATCAATAATATAATATGCATTATGATTCATAAAATGTAGAACACTTTCATTTTTTTCAGTATTATTTATTTTAGTTGATTTTGTACACTTTTAAACTACAATCTACACAGAGAAGTGCAGAATCAATAAAGCATACGTTTTCAAACCAAACCTTCAAGTATATAAGGACGTTGCGTTTTTCACACCTAACGATTGTCAATTAACCATTCGTATCAATATTAACGACCATTAAAATTACACAATCAACTTAAAACAGTTTGATTTCGGCATTATCGTACAAAGTGTAATTATGGCGACACATGACACATGCCTATGATGTCTGTTAATCCTTTGTGAAATGCAGTCTAAACAAAAGAAAGTGTCAAAATGTCGGCCGCCTCTAATTAAACACAGACTGGTGTACGATATGCTGATGGATGTCTATGAATAGGCTGCGCTGCATGGTAGTAAAATTCACGCACCCAGTCTGGCAACAGTCGATAAGAGTTATTTCCCTTGGCCGCATTAGTCAGTTTCGTTTATCGCTTAGACGCCAGTTCGGGACCGAAACTCATGGCCGTAATTCGCAATAGCCAGTTGCCCGCATTTTTGAGTTTCAAGTATATAGAATCAAATAGTAAACTGTTCGGGACCGAGAAAATTGGCCGTAATATAAAAATGGCCGTATTATCGAGTTGCCCGCATTGTGAGTTTCTACTGTATATTAAAAATCTGTTAAAACTTTATAAATAGTAAACAAGGTTTAGGTGGCCCTAATAATAAAAATAAATATGTACTACATTTTATAGACATATATGTTAAAACTTTGTTTATAATAAACCAGGTAATCGGACCTGGTAATGCAAACTGTAGGGCGTCTGCTCAAGGTACAGGAGGCTGCTGGTTTGAGCTTGGCTGCAACATACCAAGTACTTATAAATGGAAGTGGTATCGCTCCCTTGCTAATGGTCAGGAAAATATAAGGCTAGTTCCACGACTGGTTGGCCTGGTGTCAGGATTTGACTGGGTGTTGTTGTATCCTTCCAGGTGTTCATGCTTTTCCTAGTGAGGGCAGCACTTGAGCTGTTTCAAGTGTCACGATGTAACTGAAATACTGTTTGTAAGACAATAAACCCAACAAATCATATAGCAATAGAACAAGTTATAATTAAAAGCATGTGCTACAGACTACCACTAACAAATTGTAATCAAATGTTTATAATACTAATAAAATAACAGGTAATGAATTCTTGATAAAAACTAATCACATCAGTAAGAAGGCCTATAAAACCAGCCTAAGGTTTCCTGATCTATAGTTCCTGAACATTTTCCAAATTAGCAACTCCTCAGATGCCCATAAAGATTCAAGCACATCTGTTTATGATGTGATACAAGCAACAATATATGTCTGAGCTGCCATGAGACAAGCAATATAACAGCATCTTGCAGGACAAGCAACACCACCACAAATGTCACCTTGCGTGGACATTGGTCACTTTCTGAGCCTTATAAATGGTCCTCTGGCGTTATCAGGAACATAAATTGTGGCCATGCTGGCACAAACAGAGCCAAGTTTTATCGGTTTTCCTTCCAAAGTCTGCGTGATGGATGGTGTTGGGCCATGATTCTTTGGTGTCAATTTGTTGTCGTCCAGGATGGATTCTGGTATAGGGTCACTCTGTCATGCTGAAGATTTCGGAGGCTGCTAAAAAAAAGCACAAAGTATCATACAGGGAAAAAAAGAAAAAAAAGGGTTTTCACATAATTGATGTGTATTTATTAATTAACAACCAATGATAAATATTGATAACCTACCAGTTAGTTATCAAGTGAATGTCCTATTCTGCTTTGATATCATTTTATTGTACCAAAATTCCTATACTGTAAATTTCAATTAAAAGCTATCTTTTACAAAAATGTTGATTTATTGGTTATGTGATAAAAAGAATCCAACATTTTTATTTATTAATTGCTGAAAATATTTTACTAACTGGATGAAGTGATACAAAATTCACAGAGTCTGTTTCATATCATTTCATACAATGCATTTAATGTTTTTAATTTTTGATGAACACTCATGTCAGATCCTCTCTCTATATAGATCTCTATTTCTGTCTTTGTATGCTTTTCTCTGTAAAATTCCTTGACACTGTTTTGTGAATAGATTTTCTCCTGAGATGGTTATCTTCGTAATATTCAGTGTCATTTTTATTCTGATTGTTGTCAATATTTGATTAATATCAGAGTGAGTTTAATTCTAATTCAGTTTAAGCCTCCCACTCCATAGACTTTCAGGTGCCTTCTTCATGCCAAATATCGGATTATTATTCTCCTTTACCTGCTTCATTTCTTAAATATTACCCTCCTACACATAAATTAATCTGGCTTATACAAATATGGTAGATCCAGACCAGCCTGTGCCCTCTAGGAGTTGTCTGATCAGGATCTACACTATTTGTTGCTGAGTTTCTACCAATACATGTTGATAAATATGCATGATGGTGTGAGCAGATAACTTAAAATTTAGTTTGGGTTGGGGGGAAAAAAGCTTGCTAGCATAATAATGGTAGATAATACAGTTACTAGTTTTCACTTATTTCAAGGTAGATTACTCAGTTTCATCATTTCAGTTATTTCAAGGTAGATAACCCAGTTACTGATTTAAAAAAAAAATATAAAATACCAGTAATAATTAGAATGATAAATTGTATATATTAATGACTCTTTTTTATTATTTACAGTACTCAGTGAACAACAGGAATGAAATTACTATCAACATTACTAAACTATCAACATTACTAACTTTTATTTTGTGCTACAGTCAACTCTCGTTATTTCAAATTTCAAGGGACCATAGAAAATAGTTTGAGATATCCGAAGTTTGAATTATCCGAATTTAAGGATAGTTGGTGTAAAATCTTTAAAATCTTACCTGCTACACGATGACTGGTAATGACTGAAATTCCTTGTTATATCTGCCACTGTAAACTAAGTTTTTGCAAGTTTGTGTGGATTTGCATGTTTTGCATATTAGATGTTTTACAAGGTAGTGGAAGAATGATAAAATCACTAACGCGACCTCTCATTCTATTTACAAGTTCAGAAGGCCGTTTCAAAATAAGGCAAAAGTTCTCAAAAACTGTTACAACAACAAGTACAAACTGAAACACTTTAATCAACGTTAATTGATTAACGGAATTGTTGTTTAATAAATCAGCTAATTAAATAATAATCGATTAACCTCTTCTCTAAATTACGTGACATCCTGATTGCCGATAATTGGCGATAAAACTCGCGCCCAAATCTTCGCTAGTTTCACGGTAGGTGTGAAAATCGCTATTGTTGCCGTTTTGCATCTTATAGCAATTTGAAGTTTGAGATAGACCAACTGATTTCAACAGTTTTGTACGTGTGGGGACAAAGAATTTAGTTTGATATATCCGATAATTTGACACATCCGAATTTGAGTTAAGCGGAGTCGAACTATATAGAAACTATAGGGAAAAAAACGGGACCGTAGAAAACAGTTTGACATAACCGTAAATTTGAAATAACCGATTTTGAGATAACGAGAGTTGACTGTATTTCTATGTGCACTGGACTTGTGTTGTTTTAGCTGTTTATATAGAATGCCGGACAATTCTCAGTCCGGACATTTCTCAGTTAGTGAAATTTGCAGAGTCGGACAATTCTCAGTTGGTTGATTTGCAGGGCCGACATTTCTCAGTTACTTGTTTTGCAGGGTCGGACAATTCTCAGTCCGGACATTTCTCCGTTAATATATTTCAAAGTATAGCAATATTTATGATAAAATTGTTGTATAAATCCATTTTGACGTTATAGTGAAATAATAAAAAAATGATGCAGATATTGTATTTGATATATCTATATCGGTGACGAGGGCGCCGTTGCAGGATTTTGAGGCTCTTTTAGAGCACATCCATCGGATGGTTGTTTTGTTTGTCCGGTTCTTTACGTAGACGTACCCCTCATGGAGTATTTTCTTGGAGCCTGTCTTACTTGTTAGAATTTCCATTTTTGGAATAATGATCGTAGGCTGCGCTGAGACTTATATTCTAACAAGCAACTCAGTTTGAAATTAGAGTAAAGCATGTCATTATTAAAGAACAGTGGGTTGGCCAATTAAAGGATTTTCGCGGCTTTTGTCAAAGCGTTTGTTATGAAAATCAAGGGGTATAGAAATAATTATTGATGCAATTTGAAAGGATAAATAGTTTGTTTGGTTCACAGGCAAAGAAAATTATCTGGTTTTTGATGATTGTCTTTCAGTATTTAATTACAGTGTTGTTTTATAACACTTAAGTGGGTTGGTCAATTAAAGAATTTTCGGGGCTTTGATCAAAGCGTTTGTTATAAAAATCAAGGGGTATAGAAATAATTATTGATGCAATTTGTAAGGATAAATAGTTTGTTTGGTCCACAGGTTTATTTATGATTGACAGCAAAGAAAATTATCTGGTTTTTGATGATTGTCTTTCAGTATTTAATTACAGTGTTGTTTTATAACTCTTTGGTTTAATCAACGTCAAAAATGGATCTATAACAATTGTCCCGCCCTACAAACAACGGACTGAGAATTGTCCGACCCTGCAAAACAAGTAACTGAGAAATGTCCGGCCCTGCAAATCAACCAACTGAGAATTGTCCGACCCTGCAAATTTCACTAACTGAGAAATGTCCGGACTGAGAATTGTCCGGACCCCGTTTATATAACATAGAAATTCAAGTTCATGCTGATTCTGAATTTCACTCACTTCACTGGCTAAATGTTACATGCACCATTTTATCATTTTAAAATAATACTACATTGTATTCCCTGTTGGGAAAATGATTCTATTGTATAATTACACCCTACATCTCCTAGCATGTTGATCAAATGCTGCTCTAATATATGAGCCAGTGGTTTTAATAACTGATCCAGCATTGCACAATTAAAATACCAGATTAGCGGGGAAATTCATTCTAGATGGGCTTGCTTGCATCCTCCCCTTCCCTCCCGCTGATATGTTTCATTGATTTAGTTGAAAACTAGGGAAAATAAGGGAAATAACTCTTAAAACAAATGCTACTTGTTAGCAGGGTGCAGACTATAATTTAATATTTATTTATTTTAATTGTGTTTTTTTTAAACAATGTTAAAATATGCTGGTATTTTATTAAATACTTGATTGTTCTTGTCTAATAGAAATACTGTTTGGCATTTTCCACAAAACATAAGAATCACATAAAAAACATTACCAATGCTTTGTAACCTTTATAATCTGCAAGTACATCTTTTGTTGGTAGTGTTTTTATTGTTGAAAAGGTATTTTTTTTCATGCAATTATTGAATTCTCTGTTGTATTACTTGTACATTCAAATTGTTCTTTAACTATAAGATATGTAGTTTCTTGTAGAAATGTTATTATTTAATGTTTGTATGCAGTGATCCAAGTCTCTTGTGAACTTTTCATATTCATGTTCTTTTGTTCTTTATTTATCAAATGTTTTAATCACTCATGTACTGATCATGTTTATATGATATGTTCATAAGTAATGTTGCCTTAACACCTGTCATTTGACATATCAGGTGCATTTTTGTATTGGCATATACTTATTATTTCCTAAGACAATTCATAACTATATTATACTGTACCCTAATTATCAGATTTCCTGTTTTGTTAAAACTAATTAACTTGGCAATTGAATATTTTTATTCTTGCTTGTATTAACTAAAACATCATGATATTTTTAGTAAGCAATGTTTTGAAAATGTTTGAAGCAGTTTCTATGTTAAATTGGGCATTTACTTGTTACATTATTGAAGTTTAATTCTAACATGAAATATAAAAAAAAAACTGAATGCATTTGGCAGTGTAAAGATGCATTATATGGAAATTTGATTGGAATTTCTGTTTGTGTCATTTCAATTCAAGCAATTTATAAGCAACCAATGCAGCAAAATGTAAAATGCAAATTATACAACCACTCTCCAATTTTATGCATCACTTATTTCTGGTATACTTATTTTTCTTGTAATTATGAAATGCAAATTCAACAGATTTTAAGAAGAATGTTGTCTGTGTATAATTTTTCGGTTGATTAATGGTTTTCCTGTTAGTTTCCAAGTACCAGACTTGAATTATTTTAGTTGGAACATTAAAGAAATGAGAGTTTTGACTTTACTAATCAGCTGTAGTAAGGTATTCTTACATGTAAGTTTGATTTTAATTGAATCTGGGATGAATTAAAGTATTGATGAGACCTTATTAATTCTGAGAAAAATTATTGATAAAAGATTTTTTGATTTTTGTTTATACAATTTTATTCATTTAAAAAATTCAATTTGTAATTAAAATTAAGAGAACTGAAATATATATAATACAAGAACACTAACAATACTTTAATCATGAAAATTGTTGTAAAATAATTTTTGCACATTTCATAGGAAGATGGTTTACTTCTATAATTGTACTACATAAAACATGCACTGAGTCTTGTGACTCAATGGTGACTCAGTGGTGAAGTCACTTAAGAGACCAAACTGTTAATATGTTAACATGTTTTCAATTATACTTCACATTACTTTAACCTGATAGATTTTTTATATTTCTACTCACGTCTTTCAATTTTAACCAGCTTATACTCTATTAACGTAATTAAACTTGTGTTCGGCGCCGTATGACCTGTCAAGTGTTGGTGTGCCATAAAACCCAAAGTACAAAATACAAAACAAATAATAGACCAGTGACTTGAATGCAAAAGATCTAGAGTTGGAAATATAATAATAAAGCATTTGTTATTTTTTTCTTCTTTTACATGAAACTTTACCTGACTAATCAATACCACACCTAGAAGTATATATATCTTTGCCAAGTAATGACTTGCTTGATTTGAACTAAGTTACGGCCCTTTAGTATCTCTACAAACTGTGGCAAAATAATATTTTTGGGTATTTATTATCTTGTTATGGCTTTAAGGCAGCACAATTTTTCCCATCTTTGTAACTCTGCTATCCTTGTTTTACATAGACCCAATCTCTATTTAATAAAAAGATCGTTACTGAGGCCTTGACCCAATAAACAAAACAAACAAACTTCTCCTTTCTTTTTGCTTCACTTAATCTTTGCCCCTGTCACATATCGTTACTGGACCATCCGCTATTTTGACTGATGCTATTTGGGACATTGACCACAGAGATTTATTCGTGAAAACAAGTCATCCCATCATGGGCCTGTATCTAGTGTGTTACATCTTGTGAGAAGGAAAACAGTAATTTCATTTATTGTCATGTTTCATGCGCTCATGGAGCGATTGTCATTTTCTTATAGAACATTTAATAATGATATTAGAAAATGTTTTGTTTCATACTTCTCCTGGGACTTTCTTCAAGCAATAAGGAATCTTGGTCATGGTCATAATATGAACCTTTATCAGGCTACACATGTTATCCCTTTATAGCGGGACATTGTGTCTTGTTCTTATTTCTAGGTTTTTTTTATTATGGGTAACTTTGTAACATTACATGTAAAGATTATTATACTAAATTATACTATAAGATTATTAAAAATATTTAGCAAATGGTGTAGATCCAAGATCAGAAAGCTTCCAGCAGAGAAATGGATGATGTAGATCTATACTTCCTTGTTGTAGTTTTATAAATGTATGACCAGCAAACTTAGAGTTCTTAACTTGTACTAACTACATTTTTGTGTGTAAAAAACAACAACATGCAAAGACTTCATAGCAAAAAAGCACTGATTCTGAGCAGGCTTTATTACCATTGTAACCATCAGGTGTTGGCTGATCTGGTTCATCATTATTTATCTAGGTCTGATTTATTCGTGTTCGCAGGTAAAGAGTTTGTTTAATGTATTCCGAGCTCTAGGCAGCTTGCTGGTAGTACAATTGACACAGCACTTGCACTTGATAGAATGGGTACCAGGTTTAAACCCCAAGGCAACCACAAACCAAAGTTGTAAAAAAATTGTTGTATCTCTTCCTTGGTTACCTTCAATCAATTACAAGAGAAAATTTAACAACTGGTCTGCTTATTGATAATTTAACTGTAGATTTCATGGAAGATGTTCACACTATGATGGTACATTACAGGCAGCACTATAGTCTGCTTTAAGTGAACACCCTATCTGGATAATCTAACAGGTGTGAGATGATGATTCCAGCAAAACAAAGTTACAAGCTTGGTTTAAAGTAAAAAAGTAAAAGTCTGTGAATGGAGAAAAGTTTTGTCAGTTCTCCGTTCAAACATCCTGCCATATATTGGAAAATTGAGATCCAGCAAGTGGCGGTGGGCCAGGCTTGTGTTTTGTCATCTGCAGAAGAAATGTCGTCTGACGCAAGGAAACATTAGCTGTGGATACCACAAGTATAGTGAACTGAAAGTTGAACCGTTTCAAGCCAAACTTGTTGAATATGATGGCTGATGTTCCAATGTTGGATTTACTGTGATTGGAGATTCTGAAGTGACAGTAAAGCATGGGTTAAATATTCTGGTGTTAAGATTTCTAGGGATCTAGGCTCTATGGAGGTAGTATCATGTTTGGAATTGTGGGATGTGTTTTTAATTTTTTCTAAATATTAAGATACCATATTCCGCTTTCTTAATCTGCTCTGTAAATGTAGTTAGTTACTTGCTTTCTTAACTGGATCCATGTACGACTTAAATGACAAAGTGATGTTCTTTTATTAGTTTAATATCATACATAGATATGAGTGACCACTATGGATGTTTATGACTTAAATGACAAATGTTTGTCCTAATATTAATTTTTGTCATTCAACTAAAATATGAAAAATAGATGATTATTTTTTAATATAATTTCACAATGTACTCAGATGTAAATAACGTTTTGGTTTTTGGTTTTAAAATAACAAAAAATTTAAGTGGCAAATAATGTTTCGTCTTTAATTTCATTTAACATTCAACTTAAATGAAGAAGAATAACAATTGTTTTACAATATTCTTCCCTAAAATTACAATTTATTTCTTGGTTATTTGAGAAATTTCACATTTCATTTAAAACGTGTTTTTTTAATTTAACAACACTTCAGTTATTTATTAAATTTATATTTCAGCATACATGATTAAGTAAATTCAATGATTTTAGCATGGTTTGAGTAGATCATTATCAGAAACATAATACTGTTTTTTCAATTCAACTAAAATATAACAAAGATAAATATTTTGTCATTTTTAATTACAAGCCAGGGATCAGAGCGGGTTTCCAAGTCACTAAAAATGTGAAAAGTAAACAAACACCATTGTTGCCAAAACCCGCAACCTGAAAATGACAATTTAAACAGTTTTTAACTCAAGAGAAATAATTGCCAAACAAAAACTTTGGGGTGTCTTCCCTGTAAACAATAAACAAAAGGGCACATCTTAGTCTTAAACATTTATAAATCAGTGTTGATTAAGTGCTGCAGAAAAAAAAATCTTGAATCTAAAATTCTGGGATCTCCAACTACAACTGGACATTGCTGTGTTGACAATAATTGAGTCTACACCTGTGAACTTGAAATGTCCATTTATCCCGTTATAATACCAATTAAAATTCTTATCTAGATATCATCACGTGGTATATTCTGCTGTAAAAATGACGTTTTCTTACTATAACATTAAGGTTTGTTATATATAGTTAAATTTCTAATTAAAATAATTTAAAAATCAATTTTGTATTTAAGAAACTCAGTATTGAATAAGGCCAGTCCTAACAATATTTTGATTCATTTTAAATAATTTTGTTTTAAAAGAAGTTGTGTTTAATTAGACCTGTCGATCTTTTCAATTTTTATACTAATCATAAGTTTAATAAAAAATATTAATTGGATTAATTGTATATACTAAACAGAACATATCAATTAGTACACATAAAAGATTTTAAAAGCAGAATTAAATAGAATAATTTAAATAGAAAAGTTTTTTATATGGATATACATAAAGAATGCTGTCAACAACAACAAATCTTACAGGGGCAGTCACATTTTCCTTATAATTAGTGATATTGCATCTTTCGTAAAGGTTGTCACTAATGGAAAAAACATACATAATATGAAACCAACATTATCTTGTCATTAAAAGTAAAAATGTTACCTGTAATAAAAGTGATGTTGGTATAAAGAAATATATTCAAGTGTTGTTAAAGATTTGTAACATAATTTTGATGTATCAATTTAACATGCTTTTTAATACAATTTAATGTTCTAGTTCAATGAAGAAAGACTGTTTAATGAGGAATCTCCCATTGGTTGAGGGGTAGAGTGACAGACTTATAATTGCTGGACTCCTCGCATGGATGTCGAGCCTTGGTTTGGGCAATCGACTAAGGACATATAAACCAACTTGTCTTAAGTAAGAAATGCTCAAGTCATGGATTTCAATCAACAATATCTTTATTATGTATTAAGCTACATGTCTGTATTTTTGCATGACACTTTAACTTTGCTACTTTGATCTTAAAAACACACTGAAACTTCATAAAGAAGTTTGTTTTTATGCATATAACAATTGTAATTTGGGCTTAAGTCATGACTTAGGCTTAAGAATGGTTGGTGAATATGGGCCTTAATGTAAGAATTTGTTTTCAGCTGACCTACAATATACTAATGTTTCTATCAAGACATTTAGTATAAACAGAAAGAGAAAGAGGGTAGAGAGAGAGATAGAGAAAGAGAGAGAGAGAGATGGAGGGGTCTACAGTGTCTACTGGTTGATATCGTACACTTCAAATCTTTTAGTATCAGAAATGTATTTCTGAACAGTATGAAACAGAGCATAGTTTTGACTAAGGGTCATGTTAGCATTACCAAATAAAAGTGTATCGACATTGACGTTGTAGTTTTCCAATGATTTGAACATGGCTAGCCTTTGTTGGGAGTATAATAGACATTTGGTAAAGAAGTGTTGGTTAGTTTCTACACTACCACAGTAGTAGTGTAGAAACTACCAAGACATTTGTCTGCGGTATTCCTCCATGAAAATAGTAGGACATCAGTTTATAAAGACTCTACTTATGTCGCTGCAATATATTTCTTAAGAACAAAAACTTTTAAAGTGATGGGGTCATAAAATTTAAATGTTATAAAAAATTATTGGTAAATCATTAAGTGACATGATGCAAGTGAATATGCTAGGTCAGTGTTTTCCAATTAATTGAACCCATGTTTACAGGCAATTGCCTGTTGCCTGTCACTGGTAATTGTTAAACCAGCCATAGTCTTTGTTAATTACAAATTACAATTAGTGTAGATGATCAAGCAATGAGGCATAGGCCTTACAAAGGCATCGTCATGTGACATGGGAGAAATTTGTGGAAAAAATAATTGTTATTTTTAAGTCTTTGTGCAGGATTTAATGACAATGTTGGTCTCTCATTTGGAAAAAAAAAAATTCCTCAAAAAAGTATTAAAAAAATATTGTTCAGTTTTAACCATTATCATGATGCATTTTCTTAAAACACAATTCTAAATTGTTTATTGTTTGCTTATATATATATTGTGTTTAACTGTAGTATAATACACTTTTACAGACATAACAGCAAACAAATAATGATCAGACAGCTCCAAGCACGGAGCTGGCCAATCTGGATTTACAATATTTGTCTAAGCCTTGAAAATACATGAATAGCAGAGTTAAGTATGTAGACAACATTCACAGTATTATGTAGATCATGTTTTAGTGATATTCTAAGTATATTAATGTATTCCTAATGAATGTATGTGAACAAATGTTTTCAATAAAGCTCTCCTGTTCCTTTAGGGTCAGTATGATCTAAAATATTTCTGATATTTCTAATATTTTCTTAATTCCTTATCTTATTTAAATTGTTAAAATGCTTTCTGAACTGACTTTCAGAACTGTATTGTTTCTACTTAAACTTAGCAGAGGTTGACATTTATACAGTTCAGTAGTCCATGACTGGTAGCTAAAATGTACAGTAGGCTGGCACATTGTCTAAACTGATCAATCTGAATGACAGTTGTTATTTTTTTTAAGATATACATGTTATGACTTGTTGGCATTTTTTCTATTTCAAGTATCTGTGCTTGTGTTCTAATTTCTGACTTACAAAGGCAAGAGTTTAACATTCATTTGAAATTTATTCTGCTACTTATAGTTAAACACTGAACTAGTTAATGTTCTTTTGAACCTACTGGTCCAGCATGTGACAGATTCTGTCTGTTACCTGGACTTTTCTAGGATTGTCAATGCTTGAGTCCAGTAACTGTTCTTGGTCTTCCCTGAAGTTATCTCTGTTTGTACCTTTACTGGATCATTTAGTAAGAATTTCTATGGTTTAGTGGGAATTTTCAATAGTTTTTTGATGGTTAAGTGGGAATTTTCAATCGTTTTTCAATGGTTTAGTGGGAATTTTCTATCGTTTTTCGATGGTTTAGTGGGAATTTTCAATCGTTTTTCGATGGTTTAGTGGGAATTTCAATTGTTTTTCAGTGGTTTAGTGGGAATTTTCAATCGTTTTTCAATGGTTTAGTGAGAATTTTCAATCGTTTTTCAATGGTTTAGTGGGAATTTTCAATTGTTTTTCAATGGTTTAGTGGGAATTTCAATTGTTTTTCAGTGGTTTAGTGGGAATTTTCAATCGTTTTTCAATGGTTTAGTTGGAATTTCAATTGTTTTTCAATGGTTTAGTTGGAATTTTCAATGTTTTTTCAATAGTTTAGTAGGAGTTCTCAATAGTTTCAGTTGTTTAGTGGGAGTTTTCAATAGCTTTCAGTTTTTTAGTGGGAGTTTTTTTAATGGTTTGTTAGGTTTTGTTAAATGGTTTGGTTGGAGTTTTCAATGGTTTGGTTCCTCCACCAATAATAAGCTAACAAATATGACAACAATTGTACGTGTCTGTACCATATAAAATCACATACACAAAACATATATATGTCCCTTAACAGATCACTCCTTACAGTAACTTTTCTTTCCTGAAATGCCACACATTCTGATTTATTTCCTAAAATGCCACACATTCTGGCAACTGTTCCACAGTTTGGGGTCAATCTCTCATGGCTGTGGTATGAATATTGAGTTACTTTGGACATCCCAGTTTAGGTCTATATACAGTTACAACAGATGACGAACCCTCTCCTTGTGAGAGAATGTTTTCTGAGCGTAGATTCTTCTATAGATTTTATTGTCAATACGGAGCTTATTTTTCATTGATTTGTGTTCTGTTTTGAACATACTGTTGAACATAACTCTAAGCATGGTCAGGCTTAGGCAAAAAGTGTAGATCCTGATCACCCAGATTCTACTTTCAAACATGTGCATTATAAAAAGACAATTAGTTCTGATATGCAAAATTAGGTTATGAGACAGGTATACATCATGAGCTTGACTGTATTCACGTATTTATAAGGCTTAGGCAAATAGTGTAGAGCCAGAATAGCCTGATGGGAGCTGTCTGATTAGGATCTAAACTATTTGCTAAGATATCTCAAGCAATATTTCTTGTTACCCATGGATGAAGTCTTTAGAAAATGACTTTTGTACATATTAAGATTCTTTTATACTTACAGTATTATTATATGCGTATATTTAAAAAGTTAAAAAAAGAGCTTCCAGTAAAATAATGCATATTGATAATGGTGAAAAACAGTTGGCAATATTTCTCAAACCAGTGAAAGATGAAAATATTTTTTCAAATACGAACACTTCTATTTTCAGAATATAAAATATTCTAGCTGTTCTAATGTTTATTTAGATAGCAATATTTACATTGATGCATTATCTTGACAGGGTGTTTAACTGAATTAAATGTTAGGCAAATAATTAGAAAATTAGGAAATTTTGCTTTTATTTGTGTGAAGTAAAATGGATAACTATTGGTGGTTTTCTGTTCTTTTTTTTTTTTTTGGTGGGGCAAGGGGTGGAGGCATGGTGGGGGGGGGGGGGGGGGAATAAAAGAAGTTTATTTGCAAAAAAAAAAGTCAATGCTTATAATTATCACATAAAGGCATTTATATATACATTAAAAACAAAACATATTTTATTTCTTTTAAAATCATAAGAAAACAGTTGCCATGATTATAAATTAAACCTAACAGCCTTACACAGAAATAGATAAATTACTGCTTAAGAATATGAGATTTAAAGTCAAGTCAAGAACAGTTTTAGTTTAAACCTATTTTGATTAATGTTTAAGGCAACTGACATGCATGTATACCTGAAACATATTAAGTAAAATAAAAAGTGAAAAAAATGTCGTAAATATCAAATGAATATTTAAAGGCAATTGAAAAACAAATGTATCTATCAAACAAATTGCTTAAATAATTTAAATATAAATCATTCCCAATGCCTTATATGATTGTCTTGTATATTATGCACCATTTCTTTAAGTGTCTGCCATGCTTAAATAATGCCACTAAATTAAAATGACATATTTCATGCCTCATTATATTTCTTGCAGTGAATTGTGTAAAATTCATTAGATTATTATCCTTAAGGGAATCAATTCTCCACTACTCCATCTTGCGGCCAAGTTGTTTTATCTCTTTAAAAATGGCACACACAATGTTTCCATAATTTAGAATACAGGCATGTAACAGCCTGCATCTAGGAGGGACTTGTCAAACTGTTTGTATTGAGATAAGAAAGTTTAAACAGGACGGGCGGCATCAATATATTTAATTGTATTGCATGCAATGTAATATTAGATAAGATAAATGATATTTAATAAATCATGATTATAGATGCATGTTGAATTATATTTATGGAATATACATCTGTTAAGTTATTTTAATTTTTTATGTTCTTGAATAATTTTAAATTTATAATGTAACTTTGTCAACAAATTTATATTACATCTAAAAATTTTAGGTGGAAACTTGATTTCTAGAATAAAAGAAATCGAAAAAGATCTATCAGACTTTTTTTGTTGCAATTATATATTAATAGAATAAATTAAATATATGATTTTTCTTTCAATAACTTGCTGTACAATTGATGAAGATAAATGTATATAATGAATAACTCGGTGTAATTATGTGTCACTTTATAGCCAGATTTACATCTGCCTGTCGCTGCTTCGTATAAAATATATCACTGGCAGCCATTAAGCTAGTTAGGTTTAACTCTTACCCTGCTAAGCACATGTCTATAAGGCTTGCTCAGATAGTGTAGATTCAGATCAGAAAATGAACATGTTACTGATAAACTTATCACTTTAAAACAATGCTGTTTGAATACATTTTTCATTATAGGAAGTAAAATATTAGACAAAATAAAAAAATTACATCATTATCAGCTATTTTGTGATGTTGTTTTTTGTTGTTTTTTTTGGTAAATCTTATAATGTTGCTTTAAAAGTGCAAAAGAACAATAAAAAAATCTCTTTGTTGTGAAATATTAGTTTAATTACCAGGATATTTAATTAATAACAAGTCAGATTCAAAGAGCCTTCCCACACGCCAGCATCCTTTATCCTCAATGGACATCCTCTGTCCTTGAAACAAGGATTTCTGGTATTAAAAAAAATGAGAGAAAAAAGACATTAAGGAAGAAAAAAAGTGGTGAAAATTTGTTGCAAAACAACAATTATGTTGCAAAGAAAAAAATATTAAAGGTAGCATTCTGACATTTTATGAATGCAACTTGTTTTATGTTTTCATGTAATTGAAAAAAACATACAACTGTATCTAATGAAAATGAGTATTTGGTTTTGTTTTAATGTATAAAGCCTTGATTGCACCCGAAGAATTCAAATCTAAAGAAAAAAAATCTTGAATCAATTGTGCATTGCAAAATGAAAATAATGCACACTCTTAAAGAAAAATATTTATACTATACATCTCCATACATGTGAACTATCCCCATTTTTGAAGGGAGACCCACACTTTTGAGGTTCAAAATTATTTGACAATCAGTGTTGTTTTACAGATTTTCAGAAATTTCCCTACTTGGAAACAGATATATTGCCCTTTTTTTTAAATAAAAATAAAAAATCTCCCACTACGCAATGGAAAATCTCCCACTTCGGCCTCAGAAAAAGTGAACTTGTATCTGTAGAAAAAGTGGCATAATTATTATAGTTTAAGTAACTAAAATCAATAAAATATCAGAAATGTGATTTTACCATTAGGTTTTAAACTTTGGTTTTTTTTTTTTTTTAGTTTTCACTTGCTGTATGCTTGGCCTAACAATTGTTAAACATTATTTACCAGTTAACATTTTTGTTTTACGAGGGTTGATCAGAAAGTTCGTAGAATGGTGCTATAACTTGACAACTAACAAGCGCAGACATTTAAAAATTTTAATATGATATAGCCTGATATCTCATGAACAAAATCTGAAAAAATCATAACAATATCGTAACAAATATAAAATCTATATAAGAAATAGCAAATACAATAAATGCGACCCGGAGCACCTCGGGGTTACATAAACGACGTCGAAATGTTGAATGTTAAATTAACCAGTTAAATTTCTTTCTGTTTCCTTGTTGTGAAAATAATAAATTTAAACTATGCATCATCTTAATAACAGGACAGGCTTGTCTCTATCATTTTCCCATTATATTACCGGTGCTTTAAGCCACAAAATTGTTTTCAAATTCTATTTCTTTATATTTATTAATCATTTATTTTATAACTACAAATGTAATTCAGTGTAATGTGGTATTCTAGGATACAATAAAATGTAAGAATTATGTCTTAAATTAAATGCTTTAAATATTTATTATTATAATCATTCAAACTAGTAGATATAATACAAATTTAATTCCTTTAATATAGCATAATTATCCATGTATGAAGATAATGAGATATCTAAAATTGAATGCTAAGCCTCTCACCGCATGGGTTTGCATCCCGTTTCGGGCCAAAGACTTTCTGTCTTCCAGCTGACTTGCAGTGTGCCAATAGTTCTACCCAGACATTTTTGTTGGGTCTTCCTCCACCAAACAGCGGGATATTGCGATAATCATCATAAATGGTCGCTATGATGTATTTAAAAAAAATTAAATATTTAGAGTATGTTCAATACCCTGCTTAATTGCCTATAATAACTGCAAGATTGTATTTAAACAGATTACAAGTGACACAATTATGTCCAGTTTAACAATGTCCAGCTGTTTGTGGAGGATCGACCAACTACAAATGTCAGAAAACAACCACTGGTGCAGCATAAGGTAGCAGAAAGACCTCCCCATAAAACGTTTTTGCCACAACTGAGACTCGAACCTAGAGGGTGAGAGACTGCAGAATGAGATTACAAAGTCTTGATTCTACCTACTTGACAATGAGTGTCCTTGAAAGATTGTTGTGACATTTACCCATATAACAAAACCAACATTTTACTTTTATGACCCATCCACTAACCCATGACTAATAAGGGAGGTTTCAGGTCTAGTTAGGCCATCATTATATATTGTTATGTATTTTGAATACCAAATCATATTAGTAAATATAGTGAACAGAAGTTTGAACTGAACAAATAATAAATGATTCTCCAAAAGTTGGAATTTGTTCCATGATTTGAAGAAATCAAAAGCTGAAATTTATAAATTAAACATTGGATGCGTCTCGGCTGACTGACGATCATAACTCATAATAGTATGATCTGTGACGTAAAGCTCCAGGCGGTTGGCTACAATTGCACGGCTCTCACTGCGATGCAACAAGTAAATTATCTCTTGCTCCTTGTTTATGCGTCCTTCCAACACAAATTTCACATGTGAGATTGCCAATAAATCATAGCGATGTTGTAATTAGGTAAGCTTTCTTGTGAAACCAATGCCACAACAGGCCCAGCTTTAGTGCCGTCTTGTTATCCTTGTTTTCTCTGGTTTCCTCAAACAAAAGTTTCTACAGAGTTAACTAGATTAGTCATTGTCAGAAATATTATGCAGTTTTAGGACGGTAAAGAGATTGATTGACAATATTATTTTAGGAGTGAACTAACATGCTGTTCATAACTGACATGTGATACTCTATGCAGATGAAAAAAAGCCATGGGTTTTGTTAATAAATATCTTGATGCATTGAAAAAAAGCTTTTAAATACTTTTTATTTTCCTCACCAAAAGCAAACAATATTTTAAGATAAGGAAATAAACTTATAAAACATAATTCAACACAATAATAAGTTAAGTTGAACAAAGCTTCAGTTTTTATTGCAGCATTGACAAAATAAAACTAAATCTGCTGTGTCCAAGCAACTTAAAAACTATTTCTTTCTTTTTCTTTTCATAAGATCAATAATATAAGAGAAAGATTGATTGTTATAGACACTTGCGGCCAGAAAGACTGAGCTGCCAACTCGAGGTGCCTGACAAACTCTCAATGATTACATCCCTGATTTGGGGGAATTTTTTCTCGGCAGAAATCTATGAATTAGTGATTTTTGTTCTTAGAAAGATCTAAAATCCATCAGTGTATTTCTTTCAAAGACAAAATTTGATCTGTACATTAATCTAAGATAAATTTTATTGTTCATAGTATCCATTTGTAAATTAAGTTGGTAGTAGTGGCTTCCCTCCTAACCCTCGGGGCTAAGGGGACAGCATTACGCCTGACTCGTCAGTGTCAATATAATGGACTGGCCGGGTTCAATTCCTGAGCACCTTATAAGTGTCCCATGCTATAATGATAGAAATGGACAGTATTGGCAAAAATGCCAGCAAATCCCATTTGTAAATTATTTAAAAAGTTTATTTATTTATTGGTCCCCATATAAATGTTTAATCCATCTGTAAATTATTTCTAAGATAAATCTATTTACCCATCTATTAAGTTGTTCAAATAGTTATACAATGATAAATCTTGATTTATCTAAATATATAAATAACAAATCTAATATATATCAGAAAATTATTTAGAAGATAAATAAATGATCATCTGTGAATTCTTTTTGAGCAAAAATATGGAATTAATTTAATTTTGTTTTATCATTTCTGATGGACAGAGTTAAATCTCAGCATATTATGTTCCAGGACAAGACCTTCTGACTTGACTTAAAGAACAAACATGCCAGGGATGACCATCACTATAATGGTAGACTTGTATCTCCTCTGATTATTTAGCCTATCATGGTGTGGGTTCAAGTCTTGTTTGGGCGAAGCACTAAGTCTGGGAAGCTCTTCAAGCTGACCAGTGGTGTGCTGGTGGTTCTTCCCAGACCTTCGTCTGGGGTCTTCCTCCACCTAAATAGCACCGGCCGCAATAGCTCAGGTGGTAGAGCGTCAGCTTGCGGATCGGGAGGTCGTGGGTTGAACCCCGGCCGGGTCAAACCAAAGACTTTAAAGTTGGTAGTAGTGGCTTCCCTCCTAACGCTCGTGGCTATGGGGACAGCATTACGCCTGACTCGTCGGTGTCAGTTTAATGGACCGGCCGGGTTCAGTCCCTGGGCACCTCATAAGTGCCCCTGTGCTATAATGATAGAAATGTCGCTGCGCAGTATCGGCAAAAATGCCGGCTAACCCAACCCAACCCTAAATAGCTATATACTTTATATTGGTCCCTTCAATGTCTTTAAAAACAACAACATGAAATGTCACAAAAACAACAACCAGAAAATGAATATTTTAGAAAAACTGCCTGACTTTAACCTGTAGATATGAACAACCTGTTAAGAGTCGATCGGTATAGCTTCTTCTATCATAATTTCAGATCAACTTAGGAACCCAAAAAATAGTTACAAAGAAATAAAGGAAAATGAGAATAAAAAATGTTAGACTTGAACTTGTAGACGAGAACAACTTGTTATGGATCAATAGCTATAGCTTGTTTCATAACTTTGCCTAGCTTGAGTTACACTCTGTATTTCCTGACCAAGATAACTTGAATTGTGCTCTCGGAACAATGACTCACCATATTGTATAATCAGTGTTATCTTTTGGCTTGCTTAGAACAGACTTATCATAAATATGCAAATAGTGTATACCTTGATCCTGCAATGTCACTTGGGAGCTGTCTCATCTGTAGCTACTCTATGTGAGAGCTGTCCCATCTGTATCATTCTGCACTACGTGAGAGCTGTTTCATTTGTACTACTCTATGTGGGAGCTGTCTCAACTGTAGCTACTCTATGTGGGAGCTGTCTCATCTGTAGTTACTCTATGTGGGAGCTGTCCCATCTGTAGCTACTCTATGTAAGAGCTGTCCCATTTGTAGCTACTCTATGTGGGAGCTGTCTCATCTGTAGCTACTCTATGTGGGAGCTGTCTCATCTGTAGTTACTGTATGTGGGAGCTGTTCCATCTGTAGCTACTCTATGTGGGAGCTGTCTCTTCTGTACCTACTCTATGTGGGAGCTGTCCCATCTGTAGCTACTCTATGTGGGAACTGTCTCATCTGAAGCTACTCTATGTGGGAGCTGTCTCATCTGTAGCTACTCTAAGTGGGAGCTGGCTTATCTGTAGCTACTCTATGTGGAAGCTGTCTCATTTTAGCTACTCTATGTGGGGTCTGTCTCATTTGTAGCTACTGTATGTGGGAGCTGTCTCATCTGTAGCTACTCTGTGGGAACTGTCTCATCTGTAGCTACTCTATGTGGGAGCTGTCTCATCTGTAGCTACTCTATGTGGGAGCTGTCTCATCTGTAGTTATTCTATGTTGGAACTGTCTCATCTGTAGCTACTCTATGTGGGAACTGTCTCATCTGTAGCTACTCTATGTGGGAGCTGGCTTATCTGTAGCTATTCTATGTTGGAACTGTCTCATCTGTAGCTACTCTATGTGGGAACTGTCTCATCTGTAGCTACTCTATGTGGGAACTGTCTCATCTGTAGCTACTCTATGTGGGAGCTGTCTCATCTGTAGCTACTCTATGTGGGAGCTGTCTCATCTGTAGCTATTCTATGTTGAAACTGTCTCATCTGTAGCTACTCTATGTGGGAGCTGTCCCATCTGTTGCTACTCTATGTGGGAACTGTCTCATTTGTAGCTAGTCTATGTGGAAACTGTCTCGTTTTTAGCTACTTTATGCGGGAACTGTCTCATCTGTAGCTACTCTATGTGGGAACTGTCTTATCTGTAGCTACTCTATGTTGGAACTGTTTCATCTGTAGCTACTCTAAGTGGGAGCTGGCTTATCTGTAGCTACTCTATCTGTTTCTTCCATAAGTTTCTTCCAAAAGGGTCATGTTAGCTATGACTATAAGACTATAGTAATTTGAATTGAGGTTGATATTAAATTAATTATAAGTTTGAAACAAAACCTTTTTTCTAATATTTATCAGTCAATTTTATCCTTCTTTAACTTCAGTTTTTAAAGAAAATAAAAATCACTCATCATTTTACTTCTGTATAGACTGATTACAATACATATTACTAGAGACATGAGCTAGAGGAAATAGTGTAGATCCTGATCAGTCAGCTCTCGGCGAGAACTAGTCTATATCTTCACTATTTGCCTATGACTGATCAATGGTGCTTAGCAGGCTCAGAGTTAATCAACTTCCCCATCTACATGCATGTCAATAATAGTTGCGGATGCATCAGAATAGGATAATCTCACTTCATCTTTACAATCAGTCAGTTTCCAATAATTGATATATACCATTTTTGTTATCTCATAGGAAAGGATTTTGCTCATCGAATATCAGGGGAAAAACATTTAATGCATATGTCAGTCTGACATCTAATGAAACTGTTTTTCAATCAAAATGATATTAGGAAAATAACATCTAATGCAGGCATCAATGCATATATCACTTATAATTTCTTATGACAAGATTTTTTTAAATATTGTGATAATTGATATTTTTACTTGCCAAAATTTATGAGTTATAGTTACTTTATCTTCTTGGAAAATGATTTTGTAAGTCTGTGTCCATTTTATTTTAATTCACTTTATCTGGTGAAAAGTAACATACTAATGGAACGTCATTAGATAGTAAAATTATAAAAGGAACACTACAGACTCAGTTTTTGTCACACAAAATGTTCAGTTACTTTATGGAATAACAATAATACTAAGACAATATTCCAATTTAAAAATGACAGTTCATTAGTTTATGGTATTTGATACTATTCTGGTAATAATCTCATTTTTAACCCCTCTGATTAGAGTCAAACATGCTGAAAATTGTCTGAGTTAAATTGAAAGTGTGATTTTAGGTTATAAAACTATGTAAGATATATAGCATTTGCAACTGTTTTCATAGTAAAATAATACACAACCTAAATGTCATGACCAATAGAAATTCCTTTTGTTGCCTGTGTGTTTGTTTTTCCGAATAACTTCAGGGAAGGGAAGGAAGTGTTTCTAAAAAAATTAAACATATAAATAAAACTAAAATTTACATTTTCATACAGACAAAAAAAAACACATTTAAAAAAAAAAACCCACAAAATATGACCTGAATACACAGAAATGTAAAATGTCTATACATGTAAAATTTGATCCATGTACTGCTCTGACCCATTCCTGTAAAACTATTTTATTTAAACACTGAAAACTAGTCTGATACATTTATATGTACATTAACAATCTGTTTAAATCTTCCTTTTCATCATTTAACATTAAATTTCAAGATTTCAACATGGTTCTTGTAATGGAATATTTCAACAATGTGACTAACAAAAGTTTTCTCTTTTACTGTTTTACAAGTTTATCTAAAATTGTTTTACAGCAGTTTTCAACATTTAGCCGTATATCAGCAATTTTATAACAGTTTTCAACATTTTATCATAAATCAGTTTCAAAAGTTTTACAACAGTTTTCAACATTTTATCATATATTGTTTACAACAGTTTTACAACAAACATAAAGGTGTTCTCTCAGGCATATGAAGGTTAGGTATACTGGTATATTCTCCATTTTTCTATTGTTTGAGTACTCCTATATCACTATGAGTTTGCAGTGCATCTCCCCAGTAAAAGCTTGGTGAGTAGAATTATGTTCCTCTAACAAACAGAATCAATTTTATAAAACATAAATCTTTTGATTTTTACATTAAATGCATATTTCAGCATGAATATTTCTACCTTGATATAATACAAGTGGTATCAATTCTTAGTTTTGTCCAAAAATAGTTCTTTCTTCCCTCTGACTGTCAATAATACAGACATCCTTCCATGACACAAGTTGCGTGAGCTTTTTTCAGAAGTGCTAACATTTAATAAAAAGTTGATAAAATCAGGATCGTAGAAATAATATCGCCTCATGAACAGTGACAGGGGTCGAGACGAGGCCATTTTGAGCTGATAGCTGAAAATCAGACTGGTGACTTTTGTCGCAGACGTGGGAATCTTTGTCCCTGAGTGGGAATCTGCTGATGAATCCAAGACACCTGTAGGATCGTCGTGGGAATTGTTGCCTTTTGTAATATCAACAATGACTGGTAGTGGACTTTCTGCACGCTGCCAGCAAAGAGTTAAAGTGAAGCCCTCCTGTCAACAAACCTTTGTGCATAGATTTGAACAACATCAAAGATTTGACTTTTGTTACACCAGCTCTCAAAGTTTTGGGTGTAGACTAAGCTACTGGCCTAGAGGTAAAGCATCTAGTCCTTGCCCTAACAAGTTGGTGCATAGAAATAAGTGCCAGCGAAGAGTTGAAGTTTATAGTAAATTCTGTCCGAGTTTTGTGCATAGACCTGTGGTTTAGAAAGCGGCTTAAATGTCGGCAGAGCCGCAGATCAATCCGGCCTACAACTACAATAAGTTATGCCACCGACGCGCTCGAACCCGGAAATTCAACCTGAACATGTTTTGGTATAAGAACCTACACAGGAAACAAAATAAGTTTGAATATTTCTGGACACTCTACCACAATCCTCTCGAAGGTAAAATATTGTTGAGTTATTGTTGTTGTCTATGATACAGATGTTGTGCAAACCCGTTTTATATGAAAAATAGTTTGTTTTGCTCCTTCCTTTGTGCTTTCCAAAATGTGATAAGAAAGTCCAAAAGTTTATACCCCTTCTCCCTCTTTCCTTTGGAAATATATAAGTGTTGTTTTAATAAATTTCATTAAAAACCTCATAACACTTAATTATATTATTAAACAAATTTTATTGCATATCTGTTACATTCATCTCTGCAGAAATAATTATGTTTTATGTTTTTGAATATTGGTCCTGTCAATTTATGTAATTTCTATAAACCAAACCATTTCTAATTAATTCTATTTAAATTCATTAATTAATTATATTTAGATTCAAGAAAGTAAATTTCCTGTTAATAATAGATTGTCAGATGCTGGAAGAATAATTAATAGATTCTTAAAGATTCTAAAGCCAATTCAATGTTGATTTGCTATTATGCAATCATATGTCATAATTTCCAACTTCCAGCTACCTCTGGAAGCTGATTGGGAGCTGATCTGAAACTCCACTTTCTGCAATTTACTTACAATTTCAATAATTGCTTGAAGGTTTAAGATGTAAGTGAATGTGTAATTTTAGATATTTAAGATATCTTGGTCTGGGGCAAGAACTTCCAAATGATGGTGCACTCCAGCTGTCCTGTAGTGCATCAGTGGTTCTACTTAGACCTCTGTCCAGGATTTTCCACTGTCAGAAGAGGCTGAATTGTAAAAAGTAGTGTGATACATCAAAAAAACAAACTAGATCTTTGGTGAGCCAGTTGTTCTACTGTCTATGGTTGTCCGCCATCAATAATTAGCTGGATGTCACTTTATTACCAGATTGTGTCGGTGCGGTCTGACAAAAAAAATCACTGGCATCAGAACTGGAAGCAAATATAAGGGTAGTTCCATGACTAGTTGGTGTGGTGTAAGGACAATGCAACTGAGTGTGGTATCATGCCAGGTGTTCATGGTATGCTATTCACAGTGAAGGCAGCTTCAAGTGGACACTGTCTTCAGATAACTGAAATACTGTTTGTAGGATGATAAATCCTTTTAAACCAAATTTCAAACCAAACCCAAACCAAACTTCTTGACCTTTCATAATCATCTATTCAGTCCTCGAGTTCGTTATTGATTGATATTTCCAACTGGTATTTTGTATAACTGCAAATTATGAAAACATTCAATTAAGTGACAAAGAAGAGCTCGCTAGCGGATGGGGTTATCAGTGATTTGTGTGAGATGTGTAATTACGGTTGAAATAATTGTCCATTTCATTCCACTACTGATCACATTCTCGTCGATGCATTCAGTGGTTAAGCCTCAGATCTGGGAGTAAACAACATTCACAAAAGCAGTGATGATTTAGCCTTTGTCAGGGGAGATGTCTGATCTGGACCTTTACTTTTTGTAATCAACATAATAATGAATGCTTACCTTTCTACTACTATGATTTTGTTTTTTTTGTTACATTCAGTCATAAATTTAAACACCGGCTGCCATAGCTCAGTTGGTAAAGCGTTGGCTTGCGGATCGGGAGGTTGCGGCTTCAAACACCTGCCGGGTCAAACCAAAGACTTTTAATTTGGTAGTAGTGGCTTCCCTCCTAACACTCGGTGCTAAGGGAACAGCATTACGCCTAACTCGTCAGTGTCAGTATAACGGACCGGCTGGGTTCAGTCCCTGTGCACCTCATAAGTGCCCCTGTGCTATAATGATAGAAATGTCGCTGCACAGTATCGGCAAAAATGCCGGCAAATCCCAAATCCCATAAACTTCATTCCACCAGACATTTTTTGTTTCGGAGAATTTATGTTCGGGCCAAGTTTGGTTTGCTTCTCTTCTTCAAAATGAGACTTTTGGATGGTCTTTTTTTCTCATGAGAATTTGTTATTGTCTGAATATTGTTAAGAGTTACGGTTATTCTGAAATAATGTGATAGTATGAAAGTTTAGATTTTTCTAGCTAAGGTACACTCTATATATTTTATTGTCTTGCAAGGGACTTAAGAAGGTCATCCAACTCCCCTGCAATGTGCTTGCAGTTCACCCCAGTCATTTGGATGTGGTCTTCTCCTTCAAGATAGCTGGACATAATCATATTGCAATTACTATGCTGCTGCAGTGTATTTCTAAAAACAGAACTTTTGATAAATGTCTGTGCTGAACCAGTGGCACTACTGGTCAGCTAGAAGATCTCCACACATGGAATTCCTCTGCCCCGAACTGGACTCAAACTCTTACAAGCACCTCTTCCCTTGAAGTACTGCTTTTAATTGTACATATCATCTGAATATAGAAATAACAGCCAAATTTGGTAGTGTATGCATATCATAGTTACACTTTAATATTTCTATATTGATATTATTTTACATTTTCTGTTTTATCAAATCATGCTTAAAGCTCTAGCTAAGCAAACAGAAGGCTTGGCTGTATTTACTATACCTCTGTAATGTAACTTATATGGGCCAGTGGCTATCCTGAATGAATATTCCACTGTTTTATGTTTCCCCATATCAGACATTGTTATTCCATTATCTAGATAGTGGTATGTACAAAACACTGCAGGAATGAAATTGTTTCCAACTGGGATAGATTTACCGCCTGGTCTGTTTCATTTCTTAACCATTGGCTTACTACATTTGTTAATAGCCAGGACTTAATTTCACTGCGTCAAATAGTGCAGATCCTGATCCGACAGTACCCAGCATAGACCTTAATGATCAAAATCTTTACTATTTAAGCCAGATCAGGTCACGCTTAGCAGGCCAAGAGTTAACAAGTTTCCGCTTAAAAATATTTTTGTTTTTGTTCTTTTTGTATTTTCTAAAATATAATTTTTTTCTTCAATCAACTAAATAAATATGTTCGATTGTACAAATTTGTGACTTACCTTTGGATGAAAGACATTTTTAATACTCCGTTTACATAGTCTAGTGGAATGTCCTTTAGAATGGTTTCTGTAAAATAAATATTTTTATTTGTTATTTGAATTTTCATTTGTTTCATGTTTCCCAGCATTGGGCATTGTTATTTGTTATTTGAATTTTCAATTGTTTCATGTTTCCCAGCATTGGGCATTGTTATTTGTTATTTGAATTTTCAATTGTTTCATGTTTCCCAGCATTGGGCATTGTTATTTGTTATCTAGACAGTCTTATGTACAAAACAATGCAGAAGTATCACTCTTTCAAACAATGATAAATTTAAGGTCTCCCAATAGAAGAATATCATATTGATGTTACATTGTCTACTCTTTTTATGCCTACTTACTTTTCCAGAATGGCATTCAAAACACATGTTTTGTCCCAATTGGAGTAGATGTTCATGTTACATTATTCTATATACTCCTTTGTGGGGAACCATTGTTTGGAACAGAAGTTGCAACTTTTGTCTGGTCCATTTATAATGTACATAAATTACCCATCACCAGTGATAGTGTGTTGGATTGCAGATCAGGAGGTCGCGGGTTCTAATATCAAAATATTCATCAAATGTTGGTACATGCCGTAATTTCATTTTTTTGTATACACCATTATATAGGAATTGTATGGTACAGTATGTATCAGTGCAATGTTAAACAAACTTTAAGTAGATACTTAGCACAACTAAAATTTTAGAGAAAATCTCTAGTGAAAAGTATTCGGCAAATCAAACCTGGGTTTAAGAATAATTGATGAATGCAAACCTTAGACTGAGATTTAAGCACTTCAGTGCATCCTGGTCTTGTGTTGCTGAGTTAATTTACCAAAGTAATAGTACAACATGTCCTCAGATTCAATCTGCTGAGAAGAACAAGTACAGTTTGCTAACAACCATATGCCAAAATCAAGTTGCTGAATGTATTTATATGGCATAATGTGAATATCTTAGGTGAAGTAATTTATATGCAGAAAAAAAGCTTTTAGCAGGTAAATATTTAATAGGTTCATTTATTATTTAATAAAAAGTACATTTTTTTAAATAAAAGATGACATGTAGCGCATAGCAATTACACATTACGTCACTAAGATGTAAAACTTAAATCTGTTAAATTGATTTCCAATGTTTTCGTAACTTTTTCATGTTTGTTGGATATTTGTATTGCATTTATTATGTTTGCACATTAAGAAAGAGTAGTAATGAGCTTAAAAAAGATAAGTTGAGTTTAATCATTCACCAACCCAATTTTTAATTTATTTCATAAATCTGCAATAGCTCAATTGATAGAGCGTCGGCTTGCGGATCGGGAGGTTACGGGTTCAAACCCTGGCCGGGTCAAACCAAAGACTTTAAAGTTGGTAGTAGTGGCTTCCCTCCTAATGCTCGGGGCTAAGAGGACAGCATTACGCCTGACTCGTCGGTGTCAGTATAATGGACCGGCCGGGTTCAGTCCCTGGGCACCTCATAAGTGCCCCTGTGCTATAATGATAGGAATGTTGCCGCATAGTATCGACAAAAATGCCGGCAAATCCCATCCCAGCCCATCCCTTTCTATCGCCAGTAATATATTGCATTAACCCTTTCATTAAATTGCCTATATCAATGTCACGTAACAATACCTAATCACTGCTTTGGGGAATTAGGGCATCATATAAGTAAAGATAATTTTGGACACGATCTACATTGTTTGCCAGTACAAATCACGATAAAAACACTCTAAATAGTTCAATTATTCCAAGTCTTATACAGTACTGAAAATCATGAAATTGACAAACGGAACGGAGTGGAAATGGAAATGAAACGTTTTTCGTTTCCTGTTGAAACGGAAACGGAACGGAGTGGAAATGGAAATGCAACGGAGCGCTACAAACGCTTGAAACGGTGTAAACGGTGTAAACGGTATAAAAGCTATAACCGGAGCGCTTGGAACGCTAGAAACGGTAGAAACGCAAAAATCGGAATGCTAGTAACGGAAGAGTTATTTTCACTACCGCTTCAAACGTTTCTAGGTCACCTGATTATTTATAGTAACATTCCAACCGTTTCTTTGTACGAAATAAATTTAAACGAACACAATAACTGGTTTCAATTTATCAACATAAACGCGCTACTTAGTGTTATCTGCAGAAAGAAATAACAAAAAAAATCTTAATTATTATCAAAAAATCGTATTAATCAAACTCGTACATTACAGTTCCGAAACCGCACAAGTTGTCCAAGTCATCGTGTATCGTCAAAACAGAAACTGCACTAAAAATCACTCCGCACGATAAAACACACAATTTAACTATAAATTTGCCTTTCTGTCCAAACTGATATTTTAATTCCAATGAAAAGCTTAACATCCGCATTGGATCGACATTCTTAGTCTTCATCGTTTCGCATATGAAGATAGTGTGTACACAGCTGACTTTACACGTATGCGCGCGCAATGTCGCAGCCTGAGTTTGAATTTTCGCTAATTACTTGATAGCTGCATGGTCCGTTCCCGGATTAACTTCGCCTATCATTTTTTGTGAGAATACTGTTTAAAGTATTTGTCATTTACAAAGAATGCATTGCGTGATACAAATTAAAGCTACTTAATAAAATTAAACGTTAACCAAAAGAATGTAAATATCATATAACACAAAAAAATAAAACAACTAAACATAAAACAAACAAACAATGCTATGCATAATTGCAAGGTGTAACCCAATCAAGAACCAATTACATCCTCCCCGGCACTCAGAGCCAACGACTGGTATAATCCTAATGTGCCACGTCTGAATAAAGATAGATTTCCAAATAGTGCACGTTTACAATCATCGATGACAGTTAAATGAAAAACAATCGTAAAAACGATTTATATCACGTCCATTTACATGATAAATATCAAAGAAATAATCATCATTACCGCCATTAAATTCACATGATCATCATTATGATCCCATATTACCTGTATAATCGCCACTAATCATCATCATCAGCAGCAGCACCGCCGTCACGATCTACATCATAATTGATATTAGCATCAACATCACCGTAACCGTAATTACCTTTTTCATCATAATCATAAACAACATCGGTATCACCGTCATCATTATCGGCAGAAGCAGCAGTAGCAGCATCACCGTCATCAGCATCATCATTTCTTTAGTTACAGAGGTACGGATATGTAGTTTATTTTATCTTGCCTTTTTGTCAAGCAAAGTTTCCTATGCTTCTAATCTTAATTGTTATACATCTTATAATGAAGAATGGTGTAAATTTGGACATTGGTGTCAAAATTCCCATTTCTAAATGCATAGTTCCCATAATGCGCTATTATGTATATATGATTAATCGGAACCGCGATTAAAAATCTGCATAAAACTTTTGACTTTATTTGACTTGCAACTATTTGAATGAAGGGCTACACGCCTGGCTACGGCTTATTTCATGACCCCGCCATTTTCCCATTCATGGCTTAAATGTTCTATGCCAATTGGTGGTCTAAAGTGGGCCCTATCGGGAACTTAATTTGTGTACCCATTTAAGGATGGAAATGTATTAATTTAAAGTACATCTTTTTCTAAATTCATATTATGTTTCTTCATGCGCATGGGTCCATTTCATACCTTCATAAAGTATTACTCTAACTCAATCCCCAATTTTAATACATGAGCGGACACCCAACTAATAAGCTAATTGGCAGATTTATGACACCTTGTTTGTCTAGTGGACAGGAAGTGTGACCGTGTTTTGGCGCCTTTTCCCCTTTGTAAGAACACATGCATCCGCTATGCAGCTGTGTTTGAAAATGTCACCATGTGGCAGTCGTGTGGTTTATGACCTTCACCTTTTAAAGAGCAATATGCATTGACTTATGCAAGGACAACAAAAATTAAAAAAACACTTAGGTCTACAAAATCTTTTTTGGCTCATAAAAGGACCTAACGCTATATCTAGCAGTACCCACAATGATGCACCCTTTCCCCACCCCACTCTTCTTTCGTTGAGGAAGAGGAAACGTGGATGGGGGATTTCTTATAGTAAATACTACATAACTTGTCGTTAATTTTTTGTAAATAATGTTAAGAAGACAAGACACTTAAAGGAACAGTCCAATATATATTTTCATCTCGTGTTTATTCCAAATATATTATTTCAATTGCTCGCCTATTAATTTATAGTTAATCCATACCTTAAATATAAATAGTTCCTTTATAAAAAAGTTTATGATCATTCGATGGACAAAATCAGTTTGTTAGGACATTTATATAAGTAAAAGGATATGCGTTCTGAAACATTACTACATAGTACAGTCCCCCCTCCCTCCCCTCTCACTACTTTAGAACTTATCATTATAGCAGCTTGAAGACAATTATCGATCGATATCATGTTAAACAGTATTGAGAGAAATAATGGGTCGGTCAATTTGAAACGATTTTTTTTTCTTTTCGGCGACTTCAAATGGTTGTGACTGGCGATTGTTTCCCAGAATTTTCTTTGATGTTGCAGTGTTGGCCAGAGAGCCCGCCGCGCCAAAAAGAAACAACACCGCATTTATTTTGTTACAACCTTGGGTAAATTAAAATTACAGTGATTTAATTAGCGACTCCATGTTTTAAGTGCGTTAACAATGTATTGAATAGCCGTTAATTAGCGCTTATATGAGCAAACCGAAAGCAAAAATAACACACGCTTGTTTTCTTAGAAAGTTGTATTTTATGTGCCTGTTTTCGGAAAAAAACAGCATTTGTTCGTGTTTATATGAGAAAATAATGTTAACGATGAAATGCGACTCTAGTGAGTAATACTTTTCTTAAATTCTTGGATAATACACGTAACTGTCAGCGAAACGTTAAAACTAAAGTCCGCCATGTAACAAATATGGGGGGGGGGGGGGGGGGGGGGGCAAACGTTCGCCTTTTCATTTTGGCAGTAGGGGTGGGGGGCAAACGTCCGGTCTGCACTTACAGGGGCGGGGGGGGGGGGCAAACGTCCGAGGGGTGGGGGCAATTATCAAAGGGGCAAATGCCACAATCTGCCAAAATTGTGTGTGTCATCGTACAAATTCTAAGATCGTATCACCATTACGCTTTTTTGCGGATTAACCCATCACAGAGAAGTTACTTTTTAGGATACTGGATGTGTGTGGACCACATTTGACAGTTTGTTTATTCCGGGATATGACGTCTGGCGAAGACAAGTAGGTCAGGTAAGGGCTATGGGTAAAGGTGCTAAAATACGTCATATTGACAAATTCGTCAAATTAACTTATATCCAATAAAATTAATCAACGCGATTTTTCTCGTTAAACAATTAAAACTTTGAAAAAGTCGTGCGAAATTGTTAAATTGCCACAATATTTATTTCGTTCTATGTTTGAATCAAAAAGTAATATTTCTTCTTAAACGGTTTAGAGGGCTGTAATTTTAATTTGTGTTTTATTTGACTATCTTCGGTGATTCAGTGTTTGGACAACACAATTGTGACAGAGCTGCAATTGTGTTTGCGAACTATTTTCGTTTTTTAGCATCAGTGTTTGGATAAATATCGCGAAAATGAATGACAACAATACAAAGCGTGTTCAACGTTTTCGTTGGTCAGTCTAGATGGGAAATGTATGCACTCACTGAATCTTTACCTGGTGTTTTATAATTGAAATTTGAGTTTTTCTGCGTAAAACAGGTTAGTAGTGAAACATTTTATCGTGATTAGCCTAATATTAACTAAAGCGCAGTTTCCTGTTGTTTCGGCTGATTCAGGAGGGTAGTTATGTGTCTGCAATTTTCCTCCGGGTGGCTGACACTGAATAGCCTCGTCGCAAACAATCTATTGCCGATTCCTTTATATGTAATGGAAGACTTTTGCCTCTCCCCAGAATGTTTACTTCTTTCGTCATTTTGCAAACACACCGGAAGTACTTTACATTAAGGAATTTATTAAACGAATTTTTTTAATCAAAATCGCAACGGAGCGAAATGGAACGATTGAAACGATAGAAACGGAAGAAACGATAGAAACGGAAGAAACGCTGGAAGCGTTTGAAATGCAGCGCTGGAAACGAATAAAACGAAACGGAAACGCAACGGAAGCGGAATGGAAACGGAGCGGCGAACGCTTCCAACTGAAACGGAAACGAAACGGAGTGAAAACGGAAAAATTGTCAATTTCGTAATTTTCAGTACTGTAAATATGCATCAGAGCAGATAAATGGATGACCATATAACGTATTCGCAATTGTTGTCACATGGTTTTTCTAGTTAAAAATAGTTATCTCTGCAGTGTGGCTCAGATAGAAAATAACTGTTTACAATGAAAAATGAGGATTTACGTTTCACTGTTAAAAGTGATCAAGGGCGTCAGTGAGCAGTATTTTTCAAAATCTTTTCATGTAACAATTACCTATTTGGTTTTTTGAGAAAAAATTTTTTGGTCCAGACTGTCGAATATCAACTTTAATATGGCCTCTGTATGATTATTCAACAAGTTTTTATTGATTTCAATGAAACAGTTTCAAAGTATATTCTTAATTTCACAAATTTTCATCATAGTTTCTAGTCTAAACCATTCAAGAAATAAACACTTACATGTAACTGTGCAGATTCTACCAAACATAAGTGGTAATTGTGTATGCTTTGCAAAAGTGGCATGAGTGAAAGGGTGACAGAATAATCCTAAGAACCTGACCAATGAGAGAGCGAGGTCAATTGCTTACATTTAGCGCCTTAGATGGATGGCAAAGTTGTAATAGCATATTTTTGATCACCTGTTTCTGTTGATTTTGAGGTATTTTGTTTGGGAATGTCTTGTAACAGTCTATGAATCTGTTGAAAAATAGTACGCTATTCTGAATTTGGTTGTTCTGTAGATTAAAATGATGGCCCAAAGGAAAAGTCCATCAAGATAAAGGAATAAGCATTCTGGAATTTGTTTCATGACATCTAATATGCGTACAATACATCGCCTTTCAGTTGCTTTTTACAAGCAACATAACAGTTCATTTGATCATTGACACAACTGCATGTTATCAAGGTTATAGTCAATTTTCGTCTGTTCGACTGTTTGTTGTTTGTCAGATTTGACCTTGACCAGTTAGGGTGTGGTTAAAATAGCTCTATTGATTGGTCAATTCCTGGTATGCTGACCATTTTTTTCCAAAATCCTAATTTTTTTTTCAAGATTGATATTATTTTGTGTTATATTCATGATAGTCTAATCAGTTTCCTTTGGCTGTCATGGATGTAAGGTTTTCTATTAGAATGGCAGCAGAGTGTCGATCACAAGATACAAAATCAGTATGTAAAAGTAAAAATGTATGCATGAATTGAAAGTCAAATGTCAGCTTTATTTGAGATGTTACAAGTAAATACTTCTGTATGCGACCTTATTAAAAACATAGAAATAATATATAGTTTTAATGTTATTTGCCATGCATTGTATTGTCTAAAAGAAAAATGGACATTACATTCTATATATGGTATGAAATTAAAATAATGTTCCTTTTGTCAAAATTATTGATTTGGAAGAGACAAATAAACCAGCATTAAAATGCAACAAATGTGATGTAAACTTTTTTTTTCTCATGAATATTGCTTTATGTATAGTGCCATTTTCAGGGTCATTAATTTTTGGCTTAAATTTTATTTCTTTTTTACTAATCAATATATATTGAGCATGAGCTCCAGGTTCTGTCCCTGGCCGCACCATACTGTTTAAGTCGTTAAAAATGATAGTGGTATAGCTACCTTGCTAATGCTCAAGCAAATATAAGGGTAGTTTTACTACTGGTCGGCCCGGTGTCAGGATAATGTGACTGGGTGTGGTATCATGCCAGGTGTTCATGGTATGCTATACACAGTGAAGGCAGCTCTATATCTCCGTCAAGTGGACGCTGTCTCCAGATAACTAAAATACTGTAGGTGGGATGATAAACCCAATAAACAAACAAGCAATCAATGCTTACAATGGCCACTCTAATTATTGCAAGTTTGACTGTAAATGTAATAAAGATCAACCATAAATGTAATGCTTGGAACACAGACCCTGCTCTCCATCCCTTACATTATGGCCATATACAATTTTGCAGATTGCGACAACTACTGTCATGCCATTGGAACATAAATTTCTCTATCCATGCCTTACATGGCCTTACAAAATAGAAAAAAAATCGGTGCACATCAAACAGTGGAGAACTTTACATGGAGTGATCATCAGGACTGATTGTCTCCTGAAATTAAATCATGCTGATGATGTCTGCATGAAATTTTGCCATCCAAGCCTCCTTGAGTCTCCATAGCACCCTGTTCTGAAGAATATTTGAATTTCGTAAGTGTCTGAATGCAAATGATCAGTGAGAATATTCAATGTTCAGGAATAAGTGAATTATCTCATGCTGAATACATGATCTCTTCTCTAAATCCTATCAACCAGGCACACATTGTAGTCCATTTTAATGACTATAACAGTGTAGGGTATTTTTAAGAATTATGGGATATTTGATATTGTCACAATCAGGTTATTACTCGTGCTTAATACTTTATCCTAAATCATTGTAAAGCAGGTAATTATTCATCTTGATGTGAATAGTTTCATAAGTATCAGCAGTATAGAGAATTATGGGATATATTGTCACACATCACATTATCTCTTGTAAATTCCTTTGTCTGACTCCCCCAAACCCTGTTAGGACCAATGTTAGCCTAATCCTCATTAAAAGCACAATTTGAATGTGAATCATAACTGAAGATACTGGTTGAGAATTATGGGATATATTCACTAAATGTCTTCACCAAACACAGATTTTTCTCCTTGTATCTGGAGTGTGTGTGTGTGTGGGAGGGCAGGATGGGACAGCCTATGAAGCAGCATTTTGTGGTCTAGTCGTCCTTCCTTCCATCACAGAGTTTATTGCCAAATGGGCAGCCATTCTATCTGAGATAAATGTCTCCTTTACAGACAATAGGCCTGCTATGTGTGTTTAGAACCCTGAGGAAACTAGCAGGAGTAAGCTCCAATGTCTATGAATGGTTATGGTGGGTTGATAACTAGCCTTGGGATTGTTGTGACATGCACTTAATTGTTCAAACAGGTCCAGATATCGGCGAGGTTGTATCACGTTTCTTGTGGACTCGTTGCCCATTCATGGAATTATTTTTTTCCTCTTGGCGTAACTGCTATGCCTGATTCAAATTGCCATATTGGCACTCTAAATGTTTAAGTAACAAAACAAAAAACAAGAGCATCAAAACAACAACAAAAACAACAACATAAAAACAACAACAATAACAAAACACCAACATCAACAACAAAAGAGAACAATTTTTGAATGCCCTTCAAAGATGGAAAGATTTATGTTGTACGGGACCATTGGACTCCAGGGATGGATCCTACCAACACACAGCACCACAAGGCATAGCGAGGGACACCACACTCTCGATTTAACCGACAAGCCTGTCCCTTGTAAAAAATATTCATTTAAGGCCTAGATAATCAAATTAAAAGTATGATGATGATGATGATGACCATAATAACGTTGATGAAGATGATGATTATGGTCATGATGATGATGAAAATGATGATTTGATGTTATAGTTGTGAAAAAAATATTCTTATGAAGATTTTAAAATCATATTTATTGATTTTTTTGCTGAATAACGACAACAAACATACTAACTTAACAAATGGTATCCGACATTTTGGACCATATTTCTTTTCTCAAATAACCAATGAAGTCATTGTTACCTGAAAAAGCCCTTCAAAATATGGTTCATTGGTATCCTAGATCTATGTGAACAGTCAAGCATAAGTCACCACTAGTCATTGCAAAGAAGTATTCCTTTCCGAGCAACGATTTAGATAGTTATTTTTAAACCTAGAAAACCACATGACAACTTACTTTTGAGATCATGTTATATATTCATCCGTGTAATCCGCTCTGACGTAGATATCTATTTTTAGCAGAAACCATTATCAAGGTTTTTATACAGTTAGGAAGAATATACAATTTCAGAGTGATTTTTTTTTTTTGCAGTTAGTTCTTACAGATAAGTTGGTGTTCAAAATCATAGACTAAAGTATAGGTTCATACAAAAATTATGCCCAAATTCCCCAAAGCAGTGATTTTTATATTTGGTATAGGCAAAGTATCGGATACCACGTTAATATTTAGAACCACATATTATCAGTATTATGGATATGTGTTTAGTTAATGCCAATACATACAAAATGCTTAAAAGCCACCAGATCTTTGAACATATTGCAACAAAAATTTCACTGTTTATAACAAAATTAAAGCCAAATTATTATTTATTTCTCCATCTTCTAGATATTCGAATTTATGTAAATTGATCACCAAAATGTAAATGGGTTCTCATTTGTTGATATTTTTCAGTGAACGATGTTGCCTCCAATGGCTATATATTTACATAACTAGCTGCACTAAGTTGATAAGAACAGTGAGAAAAAGAAAATATGAGATGGTCCTCTGAGTATTGTTCTACATATCTGTTGAAATTGAATCTTTACAGTTCATGAACACACAAAATAATTACCTACATGTACATTCTGTTCATGAACTCACTTATTTGTCCAGTAAAGACACAAGAAATTTTGACCCTGGATGTTTTAAAGCTTTACAGTTCATGAACAAGTAATTAATCATGTACATGCTCTTCTTGTTATTGAACTCAGTTCTCTATCCAGTAAGGACATGAGAAATCCTGTCCATGAGGTATGAAACTTTACAATTCTTGAACAGTTACCATGGTAAATACTTTTGAGCACAGTCCACAACTTTTGTTTTATTAACAATTGATCAGAAAATTTCCAACAATTGTCTCTGTTCTTTTTTGCAACAAATATTTTGTGTCCATGCTAATTAGAATTACAGACAAACTTCAGTTATTCGAAGTCGTATGGACTGCCAATTTACATTGAAAAATGCATAAGTTAAAATAATCTAAATTGCCTCCACGTCCAAGATTTTTGACAAGGAGTCTGCCATTTTGAATTGCGTTATTCTCTAAAGTAATGTGCAAGAATGAATGTATATACCATAATACTTTTCAAAGTGAAACATAAGGAAAGTCAATTATTGGAAATAAAACGAATAATAGAATAAGCATCTTGTTTATATTTTTCTTTTCAAAATAAAAACAAGTTTTAGCATGTATGTAAAGGATTGTCTGATAGATGTCAACAAACTGCAACATACATTACATAATGGTTACCAGCATATAGTATTAAATCATATAGTATTAAATTGTTGTTGATCTGGTTTTCTCAACATTGCTGGGTCCTTCTACAGATTGCTCAGCTAAGATTCCACCCGCTTTGCTTGCCATTTCTCAAAAGAGATGATGATGGGATCTGTCAGTATTTATACCTACCCACCCTGACAAATTGCAATACCGCTTTGAGACAAAGTGAATATGAGTCAATCTTTAATGGATTGTCACTCTGCTAAATGGGTGATACATTTTAACTGATTGTCAAACTAATCAACACATCATTATTATCCTATTAACAAATTCAACCTAGCAATTAACAAAGCTGAACCGGCCACAATAGGATTGGGAGGTCGCGGGTTCAAACCCTGGCCGGGTCAAACCGAAGACTTTAAGGTTGGTAGTAGTAGTGGCTTCCCTCCTAATGCTCAGGGCTAAGGGAACAGCATTACGCTTGACTCATCGGTGTCAGTATAATGGACTGGTTGGGTTCAGTCTCCCTGGGCACCTCATAAGTGCCCCTGTGCAATAATGATAGAAATCCCATCCCAATCCTAAACATTGCTCTCTCTGGAGTAACCTCCCTTCGCAGTTTGACTGATGGCAATACACATTGGCTGACCAGTGACGCGATCAGACTTTAGATAATGATATATGAAGATAGCATTAAAATTATATGTTGGGGACCCAAATTGACTTTGAATAATGCCAGAACTTGGACTAATGTGAATAAATAATCAGAGTTTTTTGTTACATTAAATTATACAGAGGAAAAATCGTGACGAACCAATGACTTCTAATAATCAGCTTCTGTCAACCCGAGTTTGAATAACTGAGGTTCAACTGTATTTATATATTTTGTGTTTAGAGTCATTTTTTATTAAAACTGCAACATACCAAAGTCATTAAAAATGGTAGTAGTTTATCTCCCCTGCTTTATCTCAAGCAAATATAAGGGTAGTTCCAAGACTGGCTAGCCTGGTGGCAGGATAATGTGACTGGGTGTGGTATCACGCCGGGTATTCTCAGCATGCTATGCACCAAGAAGCCAGCACTATATCTGTTTCAAATGGTCACCATCTCCAGAAAACTGAAATTCTTTTGGTGGGATGAGAAACCCAATAAACAATGGGCCCATATCTCTTGATATGTTGAGTTAGCAACAGCCCAACTTTTTTGAAGGCATCTCTGAAAGATGAGACACAGCTGAATGATGTAGGTATAATTCTTAAAATCACTTATGTCTATGAAGCCTTTGCAGAATGATCCAAATAGCTGTATAGAATTGTGGTTGGTATGATTTTTAAATTCCTTTCATCATTACTACTGTATAACACTTTATTTTTGCGCATCAAAAAGTTCGCGATTTTATCATTTTAGACACTTTTAGACATTTCGCGTAAGTAAATGTTCGCGAGAAACCAATTCTAGGGGTGGTCGTAATATTAACACGTTCATAAAAATCACCAACTGACTAGAGATCACCGCTTAAGAAATATATACACGTCCTAAATATCGCCCGAGGGCAAGAGATCGTAGCCAATTATGTCAAGCAATACCTGTAAAATATACCTGTAATTGGCTTTGTATACACCTCTTATATCACACCTGCAACATGCAAAAAGGTGACCTATTGTTAAAGGTGTGAATAATTATAGTATTATCAGTTAAGCGATCAGGAGTTTGCTACAAGTATTAAAAACTGATACGGTAGCTGTGACAATTACTTTATATAATTCAAATATGAATGAAAACATACCTGTCAATCGGCAGGAATATAAATATGGTGAAGGTAAAATAAATAAAATGTTATTTTCAGAATAACACACAGCATACAAAACATGTCATGGTTGGTGAATAGTACGGTAGCTATTGACAGAACACCGTTTGGCTTGGTCAAACACTTTCGCTGTCGAAAATGTTCGCGAATATAGGTCGTTCGCGAAAAACGCGAAATTTATCACCACGCGAACTTTACCTGTTATACAGTATATTTCCTATATGCTTAAAATTCTTGAGAGGACCAGTTGCCATTCATGGCAATTCTGAACGTTATTTCACTCAGTGGATGGATATTTAAGAGCTAAATAAATTGACTTATTGTAATCCACTCTGTCCTTTCCCCCCAAAACCTTCTAATTTTCTAAATTTCTTTAAAATTTGTTTGACTGTAGAGGATATGTATTCTCAACTGTTGTTAATAATGGTAGTGATATAGCTCCCTTCTTTACGCTCAAGCAAATATAAGGGTAGTTTCACGACTGGTTGGCTCGATGTCAGGATAATGTGACTGGGTGTGGTATCATGCCAGGTGTTCACGGCATGCTATACTAAGTGAAGGCAGCACTAAATCTGCTTCAAGTGGACACCATCTCCAGATAACTGGAATACTGGTGGTGTGACTATAAACCCAATAAATGAATAAAAAATCTCAAGTGATGTAATAAATGTCTTTGTTTATGGCATTTTGCTTGCGGTTTTGTATGTTGTTTTTTTTAATGTTATTCCTGTCTTTGTTTTTTAAACATAAGCAATATGGCTGAATATGGATAAGTTATCGAAATTTGGAAAATATAGTAAAAAATGATAAAATAGTAAATAATGGATTTAAACATCAATCATAAATGTTGCATACCTTCACTCAATATTTTATATTGTTAAATAATTGTAAGAGAATATTACCAAGTTTTATTAAAGTAAAATATTTTGTTTCTGTGCTATCTTATTTATCTAGTAACAGTTTGACTCAAGCAATTGTGTTGAATAGTGTGAGGAAAAGTTTCTCTTATTTCCCCAATGGTTGAAGCTAAATTTCTCAATTTGTTCATACCCATAAGGAAATAAACATAACAGTTATTTGACAATTTAAATGAAATTTGTAATATTGCATGTTGTCGGTTATGTTAACTTTGCTTTGATTTTCTTACAAATACACTCATTTTTAAAAATGATTTGTATTTATTATTGTCAGAAAGGGGTAATTTCTTTAAAGCAAAAGTTTTCAATTAAACTGATTTTATATTATGGCACATCGGCATCTGTGTTTATTATTTAAAAGATTTTTTTTTAAATTCATCTTCCTCTCTATGAAAAACAAGCTTCAAGATATTTAGTAGATTAATTTATCCTTGTAAATATTGAAAAAGCTTCAGTAAACAGACATATGCGAAGTTATGCTAAATAAAGTAGAGTGAACGGCAAAAAGTGAAAACATTCAAAATAATGTTGCTTATGTTTTTAAGCAGTTTGAAGAAATTACATTTTTTAATGCAAAAAAAAAAAAAAAATGATCTAGAAGCCAAAAAGCTCACTGTTGCCAAAGAAAGTCCCATGAGATTGACAGCGATGTTGTTTTTGACAGTTTTGTGTTTGCCTAGCTTGACTTTCTGGCCTCTATAGAAGGCCGGTCTGTCAGTCAGTCAGTGAGCCTGGAGACTGAGTCATTGGGTGGAAACTTTCTCCACATAGATAGTCTAACAAGAATTCCCTGTTTGAAGGGAGTGCTGTCTGAATCAATAAGGCACACAAGATGATGGGACCACCACAGTCAGAGGAAACAGTGTTTCTCCATCAATACGATGAACCTACTGATTTAAATGTCTCAAAGTGTGTATGAATACATATCGTCTATTAAAAAATTGGCCATCTTCGCCCTAGGTCATCAAAAAATTAGCCATCTTATGATTAAAAACATTGGCTTTTCTGTCTTTGGATTAAAAAAGTATTGGCAGTCTTTGTCATTGCCCATCAATGTTTGGGCCATCATGTTACCAAAATATTTCCTTTGTTTGCAAGAATATCAAACTATTGGCAATATTTGTCTAAGACCATCCAAATATTGGCAATATTTGTCAAAGACTTACAAAATAATTGTGGTCCTGTATTAGAATATCACAATATTGGAAGCTTTATCTTAGATGATACAGATATGGTCTAAGATATTGTCTCTTAAGACATGAAAATATTGACCTTCAAAGACAATCAATATTGTCTAATCTGTCTTAGGTGGCTGGGGGTAGTGTGGGGGTATCGCGGTGTGGGGATCGTGGCGGATGGGGGTGCTCTCTCCACGTGGGTTTGAGTCCAGAAGACGCAAAGGATTTAATGTGAAAGGTCTTCCGACTGACCTGGGGTTTGCTGGTAGTATTTCCAAGACAATTTTGTCTGGGGTCTTTCTCCACCAAAATAGCTGGACATTGCAATGAAATCATAATTGGTTACTTATTATAGCTTTGCTTTATACTTCTGGTCATTGAATTTCATCTCATTCAAATTTAGGCTTATTTTATTTTAAACTAACAACAGACTGTCTAAATTGATAACTGTTTTGTCTACAACCATTGAAGTATTGGCAATAGTATTGGCAATATAAAAAAGCGGTCTATTTAAGCTTTTGTTTTCCAAGACATTTGCAAAATATTGAATACCAGAGCTTAGTAAAACATTTTAAAATACCGATAAGCAAAGTTAAGATCTGCACATTATTGTCTATCATTACTAATCAATGACAACACAACATACAATAACTGGTCATTAAAATTGTGACCTTCAAACATTTGATGCGTGTTTGATGGAAATTAAGCCATGGAAACAGTTTCTCTTCAAAGATCAGGCCATTAGCAGATTATTGATTATCAAAACCTTATGCAATTAAACTTATGTATGTAAGTAAATACTATTGAGATACTAGGAAAAACGATCAAACCTTTGGCAGAAAAAAATCATTGGGCACACTGGTCTAGGGTAAAGCAAAAGTATTGGGTATATTTTAGCATGAAATGTTGCCAGTTGGTTTGTCTTGTGTTTTCTTGCTACATTGCACCAACACAATTATGGTGATATTGGCGATGTTCAGCTAATTATATGTCTGGGTGGAACCACAGTGCACCGGTTAGCTGGAAAACTTCCCCACATGAAAGCTCTCAGCCCACTCGGGAAATGCAGATGGTTAAGTACTACGGAGTTACAAGTTAGCGACTTTAACTGTTCGGATATAGGCAGCCTTTGGACTATATAATCAGATACTGATGAATTTCACATTGTTGGTTACATTGTTTTTGCTTTGCTTTGGTCACCACTATTTACTGTCTCAATTTGACAGGATAACACTGTCTTTGAGAAACACACACAGGAAACCCTGAACATCAACACCAGGTGAGGGGCTGATGAGATAAGTGACTCTGACTGCTGGGCCATGGGCGCTCCACGTTACCAGTTGGTCACTCTTATCTAAGTATTGGCAATCATTGCAAATGACAAGATGAAGTTACTTATTTTTAGATTAAGAACAAATAATATTGAAACAAAAGTTACCAAACAGATATTGCAATTACAAAGCAGATTTATGATGATAACAAATCAGTTTCTGCAAAAATGTGTTGACAAAGCAAAAACTAAATCTGTTACTTTTTTTGTATCCTTTATCCCCTAATTATAAGTAATATAGTGGTTCCATCAAGAATGCAATATCAAGGCATATGGAATCCAAAGTATAGCATTATCATTGTCAGTTAAGTCTAAAACTTATTTCAACATCAATTTAACACATGTTAGGATTGATGTATATTATGATGGCGTTTCCTTCAACATTGCTAAGACCAGCCAAGTTGAATCCAGTAGAATGTCAATCACAAAATGAATAAAGTTTCCAAAATATTTCATCATAATTTCAAAACTGTTAGTCTTACACTTATACTTTGGAATCAATAACTTGACATTAGAACAACACAGCATGTTATCAAAATAAATCAGGTCTGCAATACAGCAGTGAAGCATCATACACATCATTATAGCATCGTATTGAACAGCTGAATAAATGTTGATTATCAATTGTATTAAAATGGTTGATCATTATTAACGTTAGCACCCTGATGAAACCTACTTTTGCTAGGACTCTCATATTACACCGTTACATGCGGAAGAATGCCATTTAAAAGCAACAGTTACAGTACTATAACTATGTTTTGACAATGCCTATCAATAGTTTCAAATCTTTTTCATTACGTCGCGTTCCTCCAGTCAGCCAAGTTTCTAGATGCTGTCTGCTGTAAGATGCTATCAAATGATCTGGCTGCTGCATTTTTTTGGTAAGGTCTTTACTGTAGGCTTTTGTAGGTTAAGTTTTTGTTGCATAGCAATACAAATGTTAAACTATATTTTGGTAAAGTTTTTTTTCTGCTCTCTGTATTCTTTTTCAATCTATGTTAACTGCTTTGGTTACTATTTGGCAAGAACAAAATTTATCGAATTGACATTTGGCAAGTAGAATGCAATTGACATCAAAAACGGTGGATTATATTTAATTACAATTTGTCAGTTATTCATTACACAACTTTTAGAAGGGAAAAGTGGCATATTGGATAGGAGATGTTGCTCTTTGTCTGTCTGTCTGTCTGTCTGTCTCTCTCTTTCATTCTCTCTCTCTCTCTCTCTCTCTCTCTCTCTCTCTATCTCTCCATCTATCTCTTTATCTCTCTCTGCCTCACTCAGTCTATCTATCAGAAGACCACATTTTTGTGGATTGATAGCTGGACAACAAATACATTTATCCACTATTCTTTAACTTGGTTATGATGAGTTCAAGGTTAAAGGACAGTAAGTGGATGCATGTTTGTTTACAAATATTACTTGTGATTATTCCATTATTGCTCATGCCTTATATTCTGGTTGACCATATAAAATGTCACTATTGTGGCAGGATATGTTCAATCTTCTGAAAACAAAAAACAAAAAAAGAAACAAAAAAGAGGTCATTCAATTTTCAAATAAATCTACTGGTATAGTTGTGTTTTTTCTGGTAATGTTGAAAGATTCTAATATCAGATGTTATGAACATTTGTTTCAGGACATATTGGTTTCAAACATGGGAAGAGGAAATTTGTTGTTTTTTAATATGGCCCATTAACATTAGTTATCCCTGGGCTGCTTAACTTGCATGAAAATGGGGCTTATCGCATGTTTGGGAGCAATTCGAGGCCCTATTGCTTCATCACATGTTTCCGACAAAATTTTATTCTGGCACTTAAAGTTGAAATTCTTAATGGCTACCTGAATTGTTAACTGCAGGGAAGTGGTGTTAAAATAAACGTTACAAGTTGTTACAGCCAAATTTATTGGGCTGTTTGGTAACATGAGTTAAATGTCTTTCCTGTAAAAGTATTTTGTCGTGTTTATCATTGATTATATAAATTTTGTAATGTCCAATTCATCATTATCTATAAAATTAGTTTTTTGACTGATGTGTTTTTGTTTTGTTTGGATTATTTGTCCCAGACATTTATTTCACTTCTCTTTTTTTTTGCTTTTCAAGAAAAATAATCTTAAGTTATAAATTAAGAGAGTTTTTATTAAAATCTAGTGCTAAAAGGTAAACCTTTATCAAATATAGTAGTGCACTCTCTTCATAGAATTGCCATATTACACAATAGGCCACAAACTGTCAAAAATAAATGCATATGTTCTTGTACATATTGACTCCTCTTTTATTTTGCCATCTGTGAGGCTGCCACAGGTTAAATATATGACTGGTTGTGGCAACAATTACAGACTATTTATGAGGACATTGTGCCATATTTCTGTCAGAGGAAGAGACTGGGAGCCCCAGGATCAATTGCTGTGATTTGCATGTCTGACATTATTGGGCGACCATCAGCTATATCTTCTCTTACACACATGTGTGCAGTAACACTTGAACTAAAAGCTTTCTCTTGATATCATCAGTGGTGTCCAATGTCAACAAATGTACTTTTAAGTAGTGTTTGACAAAGGAAAAAAAATAGTGTTTTATAGATGGTAGTTATATAGGCAGAGTTGAAAGTTTAATATCTCTGTTTTACGTTTGTGGGTATCTCCTTTTTTGTCTATGGTTTGCAATGTGAAACTAGAAATGTAGTCAGGGGCGCCTGTGGTGTAGTGTTAGTCGCCATCTTGTCACATCCTGTCATCGTGTGGATGCAAGTCTCGTTCAGAGTGAAGGACTTAATTTAGGAAGGTTCTCTACCTAACTTGCAGTACACCTGTGGCTTTACTCAGACATTGGTCTAGCATGTTCTCCACCAGAATAGCTGGCCGTTGCTTGAATGACTATAATTTGTTGCGGCATTGTATTTTAAAAAACAATAGCAAAAGTACAAAAACACCAGCTAGTAATCTAGTCAATATCCCGCTTAAAATAAGAAATAAATTGTGATAGGCTTCCTATGATTCTTGTTGAATGCACTCAGATGTTGTAAATGTTGCTATGTTGTTTTTGTTTTTCGTATGACTGGTCCAGTGAAATGTCCATGTTATTTTGATAGTCTTGAAATGTTGTGTTTATGATACCACAGGAAGAAAGCAATTTAACCCAAGGTTGCGACATTTGTGAATAATAACTAAATCTGTGGTTATTTGCCAACAAATATCATAGATTCTGATCAGACAGCTCCAAGTGGGATATGAATTAATGGCCACAGGATTTATCCTTGCATTTTTGCTGTAACATGGACAATTAACTATTGCATGGATTTAACTATTGATGGTAAACAATAGTGTTATTGTTGTTTGATTTTATTGTATTCAATTTCAACACCCACAATAATGAAGAACCACAATAATAATTAAACATAATACTCCTGAACAACTGGCGGTAAAAAAATGTGTAATAGTTGTTTGTATTCGCTTGGAATACCGATAACAATAATGTGTTTCTGTAAAAATAATAATACAATAAAATGCTCCTGATATGTTCCACTGTCATAAAAATTAGTGTTATTGTTGTTTGATTGTGTTGTTTTCATTTTGAACACGCAGAAACTGTAAAGGAATGACTCTAAAAAATAAATTATTTAGTGTCAGCTTGCTAAGCACAAGAAATCATAGAATGCAAACCCTGATCTGCCAGTTTCCTGATTGGATCTCCACTGTTTGCTGCAAAGTCTTTAACAATGTCTTTTTACCTTAGTTACGGTTGTAAGAAAATCAGATGCATTATGGGATTTGAAGAAATAAAGCAGGATAAGGGTTACATATTTTGGTGGCGCCGTGCCACTCTAGAGAGCTGTGCCTGATATAGAATGCATTTTTTTTTTATGGGGACGATAGTGTAACAGTGAAAGACATGACATCACACCTGTTCTGTCAGAAGTTTTTCTAAAAAAAGAGCTCAGTATTCTGCTTTTAACACAATAAAGTGCCGCTTGCAATAATTAGAATGTAGCAGGAATTAATACAAATTTGTAGCTGTTTGGCGAGCTCTTTTTTTAGTAAAACTGAGTAACTGAGCATGCCGATATTAACAATGCAGCCGGTAATTACAGATATAGAAGACAACAAGGAAGAAAGCAAGGTAGCAGGTAGTATAGTTCCCATCAGAGTTACGGTTCCTTACTCTCACAAAGTATTGAAAAAGGTCTACATTGTAAGAGAGTGTTTACTGTTCCCATCTTTGTATGCTGTTTGTGGCGTCTTGGATGTCTCACATCTTGCTCTTTCTTGTTCATTTGTGTACCATTAATTTTTGACAGCAACAACAATATGAAGGCATTCTTATCGAAATGAAATCAGTAGGCAATCAAATGATAGATTTCAACTTATTTCATTATCAGAGTTTGGCCTTGTTACGACACATATATGCACTGCTCAGATAATTAGATTCTTTGTCCACTGTTGCAAGCAGTGTTGCTTGATTTGATCGCAAGACTGATATTTGAAAGGATTTCCATCTTTTCATTTTATATCTGCCACAAGAAAAATACAATCAATATATCGCAAAGCCTGGGAGGCTGTAGCGTGAAATGAAACTAGTCATTCTGTATGTAGCTTCAATTTCATATTTCATAGAATTGCTACATTTCCCCGGAGATTTTCTGACACTACAGATATGCTTATTGCCATCATACTCTTCAAATACATCGCATTAAATACAATTCATTTGAATCTAGCAAACCTTTCCCCCTATTCTATTCTTTTCTATGAGCCATCAAATTAAGACCCTTCTGTAAGCCTTTAGTGATAACAGGCCGCTCTCAATTTCTTCCAAAGGCTTGCAAAAGTTGAAAAGATTTCACCCATGGCAAAGCACTATGACATCTAATTCTGTACAGGAATCATTATGGCTGGGAACCTATGGTCCAGCTGGAATTAAATCCATTGCTAACAAAACAAGTGGGACTGAATTGATGGCTGACAGCATTTTTGTGTCGCCTGAAAAGGCGACATATAGGGATTACTTTGTCGGCGGCGGCGGCCGCGTCCGTGGCGTAGGCGGCGTCCGGATTTCCTTGTCCAGAGCCTAACTTTGTCACCAAAGGTCCTAATGACTCCAAACTTGGTATGCATGTTTCTGGCAATGACTCGAAGTGCAGCACACAAGAACCGTAACTCTACATTGTTCCATTTTTGAATTATTCCCCTTTGATTGATTATTATAGAGCATTTCTTGACCGGAGTGTAACTTTGTCACCATAGGTCCAAATGACTCCAAACTTGGTGTGCATGTTTCTGGCAATGACTCAAAGTGCAGTGCACAAGAATGGTAACTCTACCTTCTTCTGGTTTTTAGTTATTTCTCTTTGATTGATTTTATAGAGCATTTCTTGTCCGGAGCCTAACTTTGTCACCTTAGGTCCAAATGACTCCAAACTTGGTATGCATGTTTCTGGAAATGACTCGAAGTGCAGCACATAAGAACCGTAACTCTACATTGTTCCATTTTTGAATTATTCCCCTTTGATTGATTATTATAGAGCATTTCTTGTCCGGAGTGTAACTTTGTCACCATAGGTCCAAATGACTCCAAACTAGGTGTGCATGTTTCTGGCAATAACTCAAAGTGCAGTGCACAAGAACGGTAACTCTACCTTCTTCAGTTTTTTTAGTTAATCCCCTCTGATTGATTTTTAGTGCATTTCTTGCAAAGGGCATAACTTGTTGTGCATGTTTTTTGCAATGAGACAATTAAAAAAACTGATTTTTCATGTTGACTAACAAAATTTTCGTCAGGCGACACATCCGACTCGCGGAGTTCTAGTTTTTTCTAAGGTGTCCTGTGGATATATATTTCACAAAGGTGTCTTGTGGAATTCATATCAAAATCTCAAAACTTGTGACTTAGGCTTTGTTAAAAAGCACAAGCATAACTGATATATCACCCTTTTAAAATGATCACCTTGACCACTCATTAGCTGGAAGGGGTATATTATCATTGATCAATTTTGAAGTTATGTGGGGGAATAATTATGGACATTGCATCATTATGGTTGTTAAACACTGATTAGCCCAGGAATTTGACTCCACAAACCAAAGAAGCAATATTGAGTGTCTACAGCATTTTGTTCTCCATTGTGTCTCAAGCATTATTTTCTGAATAATGAACATCCTTTTTCTCTTATTTGTACCGTAAAGTTTTAAAGATAAGACGCACACAAAGATAAGACGCACCCCCTCTTTGAGGTCTAGAATCAAGGAAAAAAGCAAATTCTTAAAGACAAGACGCATCCCCGATTCACTAATCCATCTGGTCACCATTACGAAATTCCCGCGTCGCCGCATCGCTCGATTTGACTCGAGGGAACATGTTCCAATTGTTCCGTAACTCGGTGTTTGCGCCGAATGCTAATTATTCTCTAAGTGTCTTGAATAATACGTCGCGACGACTGTTTGCCTAGCGAGACCGTGTGTATTGTGTTACGTTATGACACTCTACCCCAATATATCGTTTACATGCCAGACAGGATATTCTCGCGGCTATCCCAGCCCTACACATGAGAGAACATCCTGTTTCACGCGGCAGAATGTCATAAAAACAATTAAGTTCTCGGCCTATAATTAAGTTCTCGACACATGGGACAAACACACAAATGACATTTAAAATAACAACTAAAGGCTTGTATATGTTCATTTTCACACCATGCTATTTAAGTGACCGCTTACCAACAAATAAGTTCTATGCACCTTTGTAATTACTTACGGATGATGGACGATCTATTAACATCCAAAAGAGGTGTGAAAACTTGTCTGCGCAAATAGCCGATGCACATTTTATTGTTGTTAAGTGGGTTTTTAATTTCAACTTAAAATTAATTCGTAGTTAACATTTAAAATAAAAAAAAATCAATTCAAAATTGATCAATAATTGAATAATACCATATTACTTAGACGATGATAATAACAGCGTCGTCAGTGAATATGCCCGTTCCACTAAAACTCAATAACCGTTTCCGGATTATGAAACTTCGCCGATTTTGTTAGAATAAATTGATATTTATGCAAATATCTATTGCATATTGTTGTTTTATGTATACACAAACGAATTTAAATGTCTCTTTTTATGTTTAATGTCAAATTTTAGGTAAAAACAACGTAACTTTTCCCTTAAAATAGCACAATACAGTTGTCTATGGCCGATACTATCGGCGATATTCTCTGCGGTCGGATTAGTCTAAGGGTCAATTTTGGTCTGGGAAAAAAGAGGAAAACTTAAATTCGCATGTATAAGACGCACCCCCCACTTTTTTATCATCATTTGGGGCAAAAAACTGCGTCTTATCTATAAAACTTTACGGTAATTACTATTTAGTCAAAGAAATGAATCAAATTTACAATAAAAGATGGGCCAAACAAATAGCCTGTATTCCTAGCTGCTAGCCTGTATTTTTTTTGTTCTAACAGACTCATTAACATTTTTCTATCAGCTATATTATGTTAAATTGATATACTGGATGTTATCTTCATCTCACTGGATGGAATTAGCTAAGTGGGTAACAGAAAAACTAGACGTCAACTGAATTGCTTACAGCATCTAAAAGTCTTATTGAAAAAGTTTTCTTTGAAAAAGGCATTTTTTTGTCTGTTTTTATGCTTATTTGTATTTGATATTTACATTTTTTTTAGAAATTTGAAACAGATAAATTTTTACTATGGCGGTTCTGAAACCTGCTGTTCTGATTCATAACCAGATATTCGCTATTAGACACATCCTTTCAAAAGAAAGCCCATCCCCAAGGGCTACTTATGTGAGATAACTTTGTTTGGATACTTATTTTATACATCCAGTCTAGGAAACTGAAGTCATATTCTCCCGAAGGTGTTTTGTTTGAATGGGACATTCACACAAGATTTGTTTTTGTAGTCAGCTTCTTTGCTCTCTTCTTTTTTTTTTTTTAAAACTTGTTCTCCTTGGCCTGAAGGTGTTTTATAGAAAGGAATGTTAACACATTTATTCTAGTTAATTTGTCTCAAACATCTTCATTTCTTTCTTCTAATGCGGAAAAAATATAATCCTGGTGTGCCTGAAGGTGTTTCCTTTGGTTCTGTTTGAATTGCATGTTGGGAAGTTATTATTCACAGGACCTCCATGTTGTCTATGACAGGTCACTAATCAGGGGAAGAGAAAGAATGAAAGAAATAATCATAACATGGCTGCAGGCAAGAAGTGCTTCCCCATTTTTGTACAAAACAACAACAAAGAATACAAAAGCTGCCTTCCACTACAAGTGCACTCCGACATCAGTGGAGCGTTGTTAATGAAGCGAAATAACCAGCGGTGTTTGTAAATAGTTCCGAGTGATAGAAAAAAATATCTGCGAGAAAATGTGAAGATTTTAGATTAAACTGTGACTGGCGTTGACAGCTAAATATGATGGGACAAGTGAAAGAAGTGTTTATTCAGATAGAGGGCAAGCCTACAATCTTGAATTGTCAATCCAGTAGGCAAACAAGCTTTCATTTTTTAATTAGACTTCCAAAACAAGAAAGAAGTAAAATATAAAATGAAGGACATTTGGTTAAGAGATTATTCAATGACAGAAATGAAATTGAAATGATGTGATTGAGAGAAGTTGTAAAGTACTGAAAGTATTGTGGATGGAAAAGAAGTTGGATGGAAGCTGATTATGTGAAAGGGAATGTTAAGGAAAGCTGGCATATTTCAAAGAAAATAACTAAATAGATAAAAATTATACTATATGATGCGTGTTTAATATACTTTATTTGGTATAGAATGTTGTTGAGAGCAAAGTAGGTAAAATTATGTGTTAAAAAGAAGAAAAACAAGACAGTGTTGACCATGAAAAACTATTGTAAATATACATAAAACAGCTGATTTTGTTAGAATGTAAATGGCTATATTGGAAATTAAGATAGAGGAAGGTAAAAGATAATAATTAAAAAATAAGAAAGAAGCTTCAAGAACATAATATGTACAATTGTAAAACTAGTGTGATAGTGACAGTAGTGATATTTATGTTAAATGTGAAAGTGAAACAAAACTGAGACAAAATATTGGCATGAATGGAGAAAAAGCAACAATTATAGCCTTAAACTGGTCAGTAGGCAAACAAACCTGACCGTGGTGCTTTAATCATCTTTCAAAGCTCTTAGTTCATGCTTCCTGGGGGGTGTTTCTCAAAAACATTGTTAAGGTAAATATCCTGTCAAAGTGTGACAACTTACAGTTAATATTGGTGACCAAAGTAAAGCAAAAACAATGCAGCCAATGATGCAATATTCATCTTCATCTATTTACAGTCCTGGCGGCACCTAGGTATGGCCCAAGTGTTAGAGGGTCAGTCCTCAGCCCCTCATGGGTTAGAGTTCCTGGTCAGGCTGAGAACTTAAATGTAGGAAGGTTTTCCAGCTAAGCTGCAGTGTGCCTGAGCTTGTACCCAGACATAAATCTAGGGTCTCAGACATAAGTCTAGGGTCTCAGATATAAGTCTAGGGTCTCAGACATCAGTCTAGGGGCTCAGACATAAGTCTAGGGTCTCAGACATAACTTTAGGGTCTCAGACATAAGTCTAGGGTCTCAGATATAAGTCTAGGGTCTCAGACATAAGTCTAGGGTCTCAGATATAAGTCTAGGGTCTCAGACATAAGTCTAGGGTCTCAGATATAAGTCTAGGGTCTCAGACATCAGTCTAGGGGCTCAGACATAAGTCTAGGGTCTCAGACGTAAGTCTAGGGTCTCAGATATAAGTCTAGGGTCTCAGATATAAGTCTAGGGTCTCAGATATAAGTCTAGGGTCTTAGACATAAGTCTAGGGTCTCAGATATAAGTCTAGGGTCTCAGATATAAGTCTAGGGTCTCAGATATAAGTCTAGGGTCTTAGACATAAGTCTAGGGTCTCAGATATAAGTCTAGGGTCTCAGATATAAGTCTAGGGTCTCAGATATAAGTCTAGAGTCTCAGACATAAGTCTAGGGTCTCAGACATAAGTCTAGAGTCTCAGACATAAGTCTAGGGTCTCAGACATAAGTCTAGAGTCTCAGACATAAGTCTTGGGTCTCAGATATAAGTCTAGGGTCTCAGATATAAGTCTAGGGTCTTAGACATAAGTCTAGGGTCTCAGATATAAGTCTAGGGTCTCAGATATAAGTCTAGGGTCTCAGATATAAGTCTAGGGTCTCAGACATTAGTCTAGGGTCTCAGACATAAGTCTAGGGTCCTCCTCCATTAATAATTAGCGGCATGTTGCCAATATGACCATTTTTGTGTTGGTGCAATGTAAGGAAAATAAATACATCTATACTTCAAGTTTCAATCAATAGATGGGATTTTTTCATAGCACTTCTCTCCAATCTTTTTTAAATCTAAAGCTGATGAGAGGTTAAGTTGAGGTTAAAATGTATATAGTTTGCACAAGCAATTAATATCTCAGCAACTAAACAAATTTTAATGATTTAAGAAAAGCAGAGCAATTAGAAATAAAACAGACCTAGCCATGACATATTATTATAAATGCTAAGTAATGATGTCATATACATCGAAGGGTATTGTCAGTAGTTAAAACTAACATGTACAATTTCCAAACACAAAGATAATATTTACATTTTTGTTGTTAGTTAAAAAATTGGCAAAGGAAAACAACCCAATCAGTATACCACAACTTCAGTATAAGGAAGTGCTAATAAAAGTTATAGGGCCTATAAGAAAATATTAATGGCCACGGTTTTATATAGAAAGGTTACAGCTTGTTAGTTGGAAAGTTGGTGATGGTAAATCAGTTTGATAGACAAGGATTTTGGATATGTGTAAGTTGCAAAGAAAATCTAATTATGTAGAGTTCGGTACTCAGGAAATTGCTCAAATGAGATTGACAACATTCAGTCTAGGGGAAAATTAAGCTACACAGAACAGCAGAACAGGATTGTGAAGTAAAACAGTCAAATCTGTATGTAAACTGTACTAAAGGTTGCACTAAGGATATAAACTGTAATAGAGGTTACAATGAAAATATAAACTATACTATAGGTTACAATAAAGGTATAAACTATACTAGAGGTTACAATAAAGGTATAAACTATACTAGAGGTTACTTTAAAGACATAAACTATACTAGAGGTTGCATTAAAGATATAAACTATACTAGAGGTTGCATTAAAGATATAAACTATACTAGAGGTTACTTTAAAGATATAAACTATACTTGAGGTTACTTTAAAGATAAACTATACTAGAGGTTACTTTAAAGATATAAACTATACTTGAGGTTGCATTAAAGATATAAACTATACTTGAGGTTGCATTAAAGATATAAACTATACTTGAGGTTCCATTAAAGATATAAACTATACTTGAGATTCCATTAAAGATATAAACTATACTAGAGGTTACTTTAAAGATATAAACTATACTAGAGGTTACTTTAAAGATATAAACTATACTTGAGATTGCATTAAAGATATAAACTATACTTGAGGTTCCATTAAAGATATAAACTATACTTGAGGTTCCATTAAAGATATAAACTATACTAGAGGTTACTTTAAAGATATAAACTATACTAGAGGTTACTTTAAAGATATAAACTATACTAGAGGTTACTTTAAAGATATAAACTATACTTGAGGTTACAATAAAGATATAAACTATACTTGAGGTTTCATTAAAGATATAAACTATACTAGAAGTTACTTTAAAGATATAAACTATACTAGAGGTTACTTTAAAGATATAAACTATACTAGAGGTTACTTTAAAGATATAAACTAAACTTGAGGTTACAATAAAGATATAAACTATACTTGAGGTTATATTTAAGATATAAACTATACTAGAGGTTACATTAAAGATATAATCTATACTAGAGTTTGCATTAAAGATATAAACTATACTTGAGGATGCATTAAAGATATAAACTATACTAGAGGTAACATTAAATATATAAACTATACTTGAGGTTACAATAAAAATATATAATATACCAGATAAATTAAAGATATAAGCTATACTAGAGGTTGCATTAAATATATTCACTATACTAGAGGTTACAATAAAAATTGAAGTTGTAATAAACATTTAAACTAAACATGTAAAAGGGAAATTAAATAAAGATATAAATTTTACTTGAGAATTGTAAAAAAAGATATAAACTATACTAAAGGTTGTAATAAATATGTAAACTATACTTAAGAAATGTTATCAAATTATGAAATATACTAGGGAAATATTATCAAGGTATGATCCATAGTAGAGAAAGGTGATAAAGATATTAACTGTACTATAAGAATTAATAAAGATGTAAACTACACTAAGTATAAAACTACTAAAAACTAATTTACTTCTTTTGTCTCATTTTCAGTCTTGAATTTCTTATTTATGATTATTATTATTATTATTCTTTCATTAAAAATTATGTAAACAGTTTATTTTATTTTCCCCCTTAATCTGTTCTTCCTATCATGTTGTTTAAATCATATTTTTATTTTATTTATATTTTGTTTAATAATTCTAAGTTCTTAGTCAAGTTCTTTTTATTTTTAACTATTCTTTTTAAGTTCTTATATTTTTTATCTTACTCATGTTTGGTGTTTTTGTCTTATCATTTCAGGTTTCATATCTTTAAGATGGCTCTAAATGTAAGTTTCTATCTCGACCACAATCTGCTGTGTAAACCACTACTAACCTCTAACACCCTGGACACCTAATCAATTTTTTTAAAATCAAGCACATAATTGTAGTCAGAGAGTGAACCTGAAATAGAATGTGAAGAAAAATTAAGTTCTTACAAGCAACTGGAATGACTTCTTAGAGGTTGAATCCAACAGTTTGCCTATATTAAATACACATACATTATCTAACCACTGCTTTGGAGAATTTTGGTCATACTTGTTGCATAAACCCATTCTTTATTCTTTTTTAAGACGATTTTGAAGGTTAATTATTGTAAGCCTGTACCAATTACAAAACCCCCGAAAAAACTCTATATGTCCAGTCTTTCCAACTCTTTAAAAAGTGCAAAAACACTTGACCTCAGCTAAAAATAGATATTGACGTCAGAACAGATTAACCAAAAGACTATGTAAAAGTAGGTAGTCATGGGGTTTTCTTAGTTAAAAATATAAAGCTATCTCTGCAGCATGGCATGGATAGGAAACACCTGTTTGCAATGATGAGTGGTGACTTATCCTTGACTGGTTACACAGATCTTTGGCATCAATGTACAGCATTTTGCAAGACCTTTTCAGGTACAAATGACTGATTTGGTTATTTGAGATTTTCTTTTTTTACCAAACTGTCGGATACCACTTTTAAAGTGACCTTATTCCATGCTACTGCAAAATGTCTATAATCAATCTGTTCTGCTTTCGAAGGAAAAAAATGAACACATTACCAGAGAACTTCAAGTTTTTAAACTATTTTTTATGAACTGATTTTATTTGAGATGATTAAGGAAAATACAAGCCTGATTTGAGAGAGAGAGAAAAAAAAGTCAAATTTGCTTGACTTTTTCAGTAAAATTTAAACTTGATCATGGCTCAAAATACCAAAGTCGTTAAAAATGGTTGTGGTATAGCTCCCTTGCTAACGCTCAAGCATATATAATGGTAGTTCCACAACTGGTTGGCCTGGTGTCAGGATAATATGACTGGGTGTGGTATCATGCCAGGTCTTCACGGCATGCTGTACACAGTGAAGGCAGCACTATATCTGCTTCAAGTGGACACCGTCGCCAGATAACTGAAATACTGTTGGTGGGACGATAAACCTAATAAACGAAAAAACTAGACAAAACCAAGACATTTGTCTGATATCAACTAATGTAATTTCAGTCCTAAACTCTCTCATTTTCTATACACCCACACCATCCCTGTTCACTTGTAATATTATATAACCAAATGACAACAAAATTTAAGCTAATTAAATCTAGGATAATAATTTATATTGATAATCATTGGATCTTAGAGTCTGTTTACTATTGTGTATGCATACATATGTATAGTTATATATTTAAACAGACTCCAAGATAAAAAGATTAGCAAAATGTTATGCTTGGAGGTCAATTTACCAGTACATGTTATATTATATAGTTAGCAAACTGTGCAACAAAAAGATCTGTTGAGATATTATGTCTGCTAGCTTTTAATGAATGTTCCAAATAGTAATTTAATTTATATTTATTCTGAAATAGTAATTCTCAGATATGATTTTAGAGATTGAATTTTTGTAGTTGTTGAAAAATCTTGTTGAGAATTCTTCTAATCCTGCTTGTATGTAACTTTAATGCACAAAGAACTGTGAAAGAAAAAAACCCCAGAAAAACAACAGCTGCAGGAGCATTTTTATGTTTCTGTAATTATGACATTCAATGCTAAAATGGATGTTGTTTCTATGAAATTTGATACAAAAATTGAGGCCTGTGTCATGAAAGTCCATAAAAGGTAAAAAGTAATTATTACCAAACAAAGTCATTTAGAATAGTCATTCTATGTTGCTATTATAAACCCTTGACATGCTTGAAACACCATTTGTCTCTTTAATATAAAACAGACCTTGACCTTATGGTGTTTCCAGCAAGTCAAAGGTTAGGAGTGCATCACCCTCTTGTTCTCAGTTTTGAGTCTTATTAACCTGTTCACTACCAAGCTCTATATGCAGCTATATACCAAGGGTAAATAAGGGAAAATAAGGGAAAATTGGCATAGCTTATATATAACTACTCAAAACTTTAATTGGTCTAAACTACATATACTACTTATAGCATGGCTTGCTTCACATACTTTCTGTACTGGGGTTCATACCCATGTACCCTCTGGTACCCATGACTGCTTATAGTTCAGCACAGTGTGGAATCGTTCAAAGTAGTACCAATCCAAAGTCCAGGTTTGGCATCACATGTTAGGCAGATTGTCTTGATGGACCATCGTATCCCATGCCTAGAACACACTCTGCACCAGACCTGTGGCTTATATTGCTCGCAAAACATCTTGTTGCCTCAATCTTGCAGCACGCCTTGGATGTGATGATTCCATTTTGTTACAGATTTCAAAGGCAATAATTTATCCTAAAATTTACCCTTACACTGTTTGGATGATGTAAATTTGAAGTCGTTAGCTTTTCATTGTTGATAGGTAATGAAAAAACCCATATCCTTTACTGATCAGATAGCCTTGCAGTGTGCCAGCATTCTTTTTACTATGTGGCTGTAGCGACGGAAAAAGACGTTTTATATGGTATATGGGAAGGCTATAATGTGACGGAAATTTCCGTCACTCAAGGTAGTGAAAAGGTTAATGCTTGGATATGGGGCTCCTGATATCAGATGGTATAGTAGCATTTAGTAGCAATGATACAGACAGAGGATCTGACATGAGGCTCTGTCATGAGGATTTGACATAAGTATTCATTGAATACTGAAAATATCAAACATGTTGGATGAAATGATCTGTAATGAGACTCTGCCAACTGCTTTAGTTTTTTCAGTGTTATTGAACATGAATGTAAGATCTGTGTATTGCATAATAAAAAATAACCAGAGTTTTCTTACCATGGAAATTGTAAAAAAATATTAGAGATTTTGAATTTTTTATTTGCTTAAGTAGGTATGCATATGTTAATAAATAAAAAGTAATGAGAAAACTTTAATATTTGGTTTTTAATAAAAAAAAAAGTCAAGTCCTTAATTTTGACACTTTCTAGACTGATGTAGCCAGAAAGCAGAACAGTCACAATGTACAAGCTCCTGAAATCTGCAATCAAGCAGCATTTTCATTTTATTGAAATTGAGCAACATCTTAATTACGCAATTCTTAACACGCATGGCAGTTATTTTTGTGATTTCTGCTCCATTCTCTGTCATACTGTCGCCAAAATAAATCCAGGGACTTTAGTCTGGTTTGTCTCAATCTGAAAGTTCAGTGGATTTCTCAGAGAAATGACCTAACACTTGCTGATTGGTGTTGTGTTTTTATATCCAGGCTCTTTGTATTGCAATACATTTAGTTCAGGATTATAGATGTCAAAATCAAAGCTGGAAGGGATGAATAAAGTTCAAAGAATGGATGAAAGTGAGATTGAATACTATTGAGTATTATGCAACACTGATCCCAGTTCATATTAAGTAGCTTTTGAAATAAATACTTTTATGAAACTTTAAATAAGAGGCCCAAGGATTTATATGTTGGGTTTAAATTTAAGAATGTTCAGGGGCCCCCATGGGTAAGAAGTTAGTCACTGACTTGTTACTACTATGCCCCTTACCTTGTGGGTTTAAGTCCTGGTCAGGGGCTCAGGGCGACAAATGTAATGTATAGAGGTTTTACAGTTGGCCTGCAGTACCCCTGTGGTTTTATCTAGACATATGTCTCCACCAATAGCTAGCTGGTCGGTGCTGTATGACCAATCAAGTGTCGGTGTGCCGTAAAACCTAAATACATGGTAGCTTGATGTTGCTACTATGTCAATGACTGTAAGGGTGTAATATAACATATTTACAATTAAAATTTAATCGTTTGATAAGAGTTCTGGAATATTAAACCACTGTTGCTCCAGTTTAATTTTATATAGCTTTTAAATTTTTGTTGGCCAGTGATTTCATTTAAATGAAAGTAAATATAAAAACATTCTCAGCAATGAAGATTTGTCTTATTTATGCCATTGGGTTGGTCTCAATAGGAAGTATTATACTATTCTGAGATCTCTGGAAAACAGAAGTAAACTTGCATCTTGTAGCAGGACTCAAACAATATCATGAATGAAAATTTCAAGCTGCAGAATCACAGTTAAGGTCTATTTCTCAAAAACTGAAGATATTTACTTCAATATTTGTTCATTAGGTCAAAACCAGCCATTTCAAAGGTGCAGTTAAGTTTTTAAAGTTATGCCACTTTTAACTTATTTTTTAATTTTTTTTTTTTTTAATATACTATCAGGCACTAAGAAAAATGGAGTGCACCATTAACAGGCAGTTTTTGTTTAGATTATAACATCACTATGAGCCAGTCAATAGGTGTATTTTGTAGGCCTGATAGATACACGTAGACACTTACTATCTCTTCTTGCATGTGTAACTTACTACAAACGTGAAGATAACTCTTGGGTCTTGTTCTTTGACATAGTAGGTTTTCATTTTAACCTTTTATAGAAGAACATTATTTGTCGTAATTCCTAATTATTGAGCGATGAGCCAATACAAGATAGTTATATTACTTGCATGCAATAAAATTAAGGATTGATAGCTGTTTATAGAGCTACAAAGAAAGAGTCCTATGAATGACAATGAGATGCATATAGTCTTTTGGTATGGCTGAATACATAATCCATAAGGAAATAATAAATGAACATAAAAGGTTCCTTTAATTAGAAAATGATGCCATGTTGATTTACTTTGTATTAAGGCATGAACAAAGAAATAATGCATGATTATTGAAAATTTTCATTAATAATAATAAGACACAAGCTAATTCTTACAAGACAGAATATTAACCACAAGAAAAAGCTGTTTTATGTTTTCTATCATTAGATGGAATGCCCATTTATTTTCATGAAGTAAAGACTTTAATTCATTACTGATATAATCAGAAATTGTCTTTATATTACTGAAGTAAAAACTGCACATCAGTATATTCTCCTAAATAAAAAAAACACAGAAAGAAGACAAAAACATATAGTTCATGTAAAACGACCACAATAAAAATTTTCAATTTTTTTTTTTAAATCATATCATAAAATGACATTTGATTATTCATTTATTTGTTAAGTGTATTCAAATCATATTCAAATATTCGCAACAAATTTATATCATAGTGGCACATAAAAAGATAATTTTTCATTACATTTAGTGTATTTATTTGTTGTAAAATGTTTTATTTCTGGCCATAATTGACATTTCCTGCCTTGTTTAATGCAGAAAATTTGTTATATTTATGATTTTAGCATAGTGTTTAATTTTAACACAATTTCTTTATTTGACATACAAATGGCAATATTGTCAATCTGCCATTATCCTGCTTATAGTGAAGGACCAGAAGGGATATTTCTTTACTCTGTCAGCGGTAATTTGCAAGAGAATACTGTCAATGAAGAATGCTATTTAATGTTTGAACAATGTCATTGTTCCTTAAACAACTAGTATTATTATGGACAAACTTATGTCAAAACTACACAGTAACCAATGGACGTTGCAATGACCTTCACATATAATGTACACATTGTTAATTAGTCACCTTAAACTTGAGTGTCTTTTCATTATGTGTTGTACTTCATACAATAACATTGACAGTTTAAAGAAATGTTTTTAAATAATGACTTATTTGTTATTTAAGCATATGACTTGTTAAATTAAAGGAGCCCCTTAAGTGACTTTTAATGTTTATGTAATGATTTTATAAGACTAAGTCATAATTTTATTAGATGACATTGTCAAACAAATACAAAATAGCTCAGAATTTTAATATTTTACTCTACTAGATGCAAACACTGTATAATCACAAACAATCCATTATGTTCTGTGAACTAATCTTATAAGCTACATTAAAAGGAGGTATTTTCAAAAGGACAAGATCAATGCAGGTGATATAGATCGACAGTAAAACAATTAGGTAAAACATGTAGGTTTGATTTAAGGAAATTGTAAAGACAATTAACGGTCTTGATTGGTTGGTGGTGGGATTGATGTTAAATTTTGATTGTCTGATAATCGCTAAGAGTATCGCATAGACATTATCTGAACCCATAATATGTCAATTAGGGACATTTAGTTATCAATACACAAATGACCGTTATGAACCATGATTGGCTTGTGTCAGGATTAACCGACTGTTGATGTACTGATGTAATACCAACCAATGTAAAAAAGAACATTTAAAGTTGTAAGCTTGTGACGTTTAAGTGTGTTAAGTAAACCTGTGTCGAACAATTAAAAAGTATGTAGATTTTCATTTTTGTTATTCAGAGAGAATGTAGCAAAAGCACAGAACAGAAAATTCATTGGGCAAGGACAGAAAATTACAGATGTTGCAGTATTGTATAGAAATAAAATAACAATTATGAAGTAGATTGACAAAAACAGGAAGTAACAACAATTTAAGTTTGCATGACAGTGATCTAATCACACATCGCCAGCGTAAGTCATTTGGAGACAATATATGATCAACAAAAGAAACACACTTTCAGATTCGGTTCAAACTTAACAAAAGTTAATAAGAATAATAAAATATTAAAATCCCAAGAACTCTATTCGAATACCAACTTGATATATTCGTTAAAATTCCTAGTTTAAAGAAAATTTTATTTCCATCAAATAATTAAAAAAAAATTCCTACGTGTAAATGATTTCTTTTAATAAATTTTGATTGAGAATAAAAGAAAATACTTGCAACATGTTGTTAAGGAGAAGCATCAAAGTTGTTTTATATAGTGACTCAGAAACATAATTCTGATTTGTTTATTAAACTGTAACTAAAACAATAATGTTACTTCTTTTTGAGTATACTGCTACCATATACTGTTGAATTGCCATACTTTTGATCACTTTTAAAGACTATATGGGATAGAACACAGGTACAAACAACAGCTGGTTCTGTAATTCGTTTTGAACATTCTAATGGAATAATGTTGCATTTGTTTGGATTGTACGGATTGCCGTATACATCATATCATCAAGCTAATGGAAGATAAATGATAATCACAGTCCCATGATGCAATTTGAATACCTTGTTGGTAAGTTTTATTAATATGTATGCAGGGCGGTATGTGTTCAAACTTCAGCAAGTAAAAATAGACTGTCCACTGTCTTGTATGTTGATTGATATTTCAATCAAAATTGTTACACACAAGAAGCATACACTGGTGGCTGCTTTAGGTTGTTCTGATACTGAGTAAATCTGTTTAAGAATTAATTCTTATTGTTTTATCTTGCGGCTTCAAAAGATGTATTTGAAGCTTTATTGTTATATAAACTCAATTAGAAATATCCAATAGTAGTTTTGCATTTAATTCCATTTTAATTGAATTCATGTAATGATAGCATGGTTACAACATTCAAAGGTACTTCAGTAGACACAACAAAGGCCAATTGTACATGTATAAGGCAGTACCTGTCATCATATAAGTTATTAATTTATGAATTACACAAGTTTATTATTGAGTTTGCCTGTCTGATGGAGATTTATAGATCCGGACTGGACTGTTTTCCAGATAACTGAATAATTGTTGGTGGAATATTACACCTAAATCTAAACAAATAACATGTAATTCCCAATATGCCTTAAAATAGTCAACATTTGGCTTTCACATCAAGCTGGGATTGGTGAATGATTGTTTATTATTAAATTTATCATTAACCTACATGTAAAAATGGCCACCACCCACCACTAGCCCAATATAGGATTCAAATGGACTCTTTGTTACTCTTTCTTCCACTCTACCTTTTGTTAGATTTTGTTTTGTTTTGATTTTGAAACATTGCAGTGATCAATTATGATCGTTATAGCAACGTCCAGCATTTTGGTTGAGGAAGACCCTAGCCACATGTTTGGGTAGAACCAAGTCAATTGGAAGACCTTCCCACATTAAGACCTTCTCTCTGGACGGGACTCGAACCCACGTGGTGACAGGCTAATTAGCAGTCAGAGGCATTAAAAATCACTACTTCACACTATGCCAACTTTGGGTCAGTCTTGGTGATTATCATTTGATGTTTGTTGTAAGGATTGTTATTTTTTTTTATGGCTTTTGGGGTGTGGTTGTTTATGTTCATTTTTGGAATGGTGATGTGCATAGCCGTGATGGGAGGTGCGGAAATGGAGGCCTTGATTGAGTGATTGTTATTCATTTGTTGGTGAGACAGGACAAATGGGATATGTAAATGGATTGCTGAGGCCTTGACTTGTACTTCATCAAGCAGTGCATTGATGGTGATGGATACAAGAAGCTTCTAACATAAAAATATTCTTTTTTGCCCAGTATACTGTCTCATAATTAATAAGGTCTGTATAATACCTACATTGTAAAAGCATCTGTTGTGAAACTTGCTTTTAGCAATGTGGATGCCCCTGTTGTTGATATATTGCATCCGTATAGCTTTGTATAATACAGACAGATGTTCATAAGAAAAAGTAAATACATATAAACTAATTCTTCTTGAATGTAGATAGTGGGCATAACCAGTGAAAATTTCTCTTATAAAAAAAAAAAAAGAAAAAAGCTAAATCTAAGACCAAAAAACTAGAAAAAAAAAGATTTAGTTATGTACATTATTACAGTCTTCGCCTTAATTTTTTCAAACCACAACTTTGGGCTAGCCACTGGGAAAAATCACTTGGCCGAAATTGGTTTCACTAGCCCAAAAACATTATTGCAAGACATCAAGCCAGGACCTTTGTCATATCTCAACCAAGGCCAGTCTTTCTGCCATTGGGGTTTAAACAAGCGCTGGCATTTGCCTTCATACACTATTTATTTTCTGATGGATATTTTTTGTCGGGCTCAGGTTTTCTTTTCTCTTTTTTTGCTGAGCTCTGTCTAAATACTTCAAATTCAACATATTATAATGTTTAACTTCACATCCTATCACTGTAAAGTTTTTACTTTCGGTATGACATAAGTACGCAATGGAACTTCATGAGTAAAATGTGCAAAATGGAAATCGATTTAAATCTGTTAAATCACATTTCCATATGTAATATCTAAGAGAAAATATATATAAGCAGTAATTGCAAGATGAAAATTTAATTATGAATTCTTTTTGTGAATGTTACATTGTTGCAATAGAAAATCAAACAATGTTTATAATACAAATAGACAAAAGATAAACCCAAGAACTTATAAGGAACAGTTGGTTCTATTGTTGCTAAGTCTTGCATTTTATAGTTGTAGTTGTTGGAAATAACATAAAGTTTGTTTTCATGAGTTTTGTTATAAATGAAGAGGTTAAGGGTCAAACTTTTATATTTTTCACAACTCCTAGCTGTTGAATTTATTTAGAATATGGAACTTTATGGAGGCAATTTTTCATGCTAATTAATTTGCTTACAGTCTTAACACAATTTGTCCAGCTTCTGTATGACCAAGATGGAGTGATCTGTTATCATGCAGATGCTTCCATCTTGAGCTGAATAATTCCAGCATTGGCATGCTCGTCACATACTGTGGAATATCAGTCTTGTTAATATTTGCAAGTGGTATTGGAAGCTGTAATGCTGTTTGTAGGTTTTGCTAACCAACATCTTGTTAGGGAAACCAGCTGAACAATGAAGTCTGGCACTACAAGCTTTGTAGTAAACATCAAACTCAGTGAGCACATATTGAGTTGACTGATCAACAGCTAGGCCCAGAAGAAAATACTTCTCCGGACCCAACCAATCAGAGAACACTATTCATTGGCACATGGCTAACTGTACACTTGACAAACATTGACATTCTAATAGTGTGTTTCTGGTTGTTGTTTCTCATGTTTTGAAGGTATTTAATCTTTGGTATTTTTTGAATTACAGCTTTTAAATGCTTTGACTGTGTGTTGTGGTTGAATTTCATTGTTTTGTGAATCAAATTACAATGGAAACAGTTCCCATGGTCTTTGAAATGTTTGTGGTATACCAGTTCCTATGGTCTTTCAAATGTTTGTGCTATACCAGTTCCTATGGTCTTTCAAATGTTTGTGCTATGCCAGTTCCTATGATCTGTCAAATGTTAGTAGTATACCACTTTCTATGGTCTTTAAAATGTTTGTGCTATACCAGTTCCTATGGTCTTTCAAATGTTAGTGGTATACCACTTTCTATGGTCTTTAAAATGTTTGTGCTATGCCAGTTCCTATGGTCTTTCAAATGTTAGTGGTTTTTACCACTTTCTATGGTCTTTAAAATGTTTGTGCTATGCCAGTTCCTATGATCTGTCAATTGTTAGAGGTATACCAGTTCCTAGGGTCTTCCAGATGTTAGTAGTATACCAGTTCCTGTGATCTGTCAAATGTTAGTAGTATTCTAGTTCCTGTGGTCTTTCAAATGTTGGAGGTTGAGTTCCTATGGTCTTCCAGATGTTAGTGGTATACCAGTTCCTGTGATCTGTCAAATGTTAGTAGTATACCAGTTCCTATGATCTTTCTAAGAATATGTCTTCAGGATTTTTTGTTTGTCTTTTAGAAGCCATGTTGTCTTGTCTGATAAGTTATATTCAGCTGATAGATGCTAACATGCATACAGCATGCACGACTATAAACTATTTGTATTGCTGACTTTATTCTGAAAGAAGCCATTCTTGTCTGATTGGTTGTGCTGTATTTATTGGCATAGAAGTTGCCAACATGCAGTCACCTTGCATGAGCATGAACTTTCTCTATTATTGACTTTGTTCTGTCAATAAGAATAGTGGGTGCCCATGGTCAAGCAGTTAGAAACGCTGACTTGTAACTCCTTAGCCCCTCGTCGCGTGGGTTCGAGTCCTTTTCGATGTAAGAACTTTCATGTGGAGAGGTTTTCCAGCTAACTGCAGTGCACTGGTGGTTCTACAGGCATAAGTCTGGGGTCTTCCTCCACCAATAATTAGCTGGACTTTGCCAATATGACCAAAATTGTGTCAGTGCATGTAACAAAAAAATAAATAAATAAAATAAACAAAGACATTAGTTGTCTAAATGTCCCTGTGTATTACTGACTCTATCAGACAGTAGCAAAGCGGTACATGCAGGTATGTCAGCATATCTGGAAACCCAACTCTATTATGCAGCCTGATCATCAGAATTGGCCTTAGTTGAAAGTTGCCTTATTGAATGTGGATCAATTTGTTGATGAGGTACCTCATTTAATGATTAGTTAGCCTAAAAGCGCAACAACTAGCAAAATTTAGGAAGATTTCTGAGACGAGGATGTCAGAGTGGGTTGATGAATCCTGGATAAGATTGCCTGGAGATGCACGGAGGCTAAAATTTGGGTTTCTCTCTATAACTTTGTGATTACAATGTGTAGTCAGGCCAAAGTTTTGGAAGTTTAGGTTCATGGGAGACGTCTGCATTTATTTCTTTATTGAAAATTAAGATTAAAATTACAGCTTGTCTTTTATATAATTATTTTTGCTGAGATGTTTTCAATGTTCTAGAAAACAACAGTTGGTTGCATTAACTGTCTGTTGCCCAAGAAACCAACCTGCAGTCACCATGCTTGAATATAGTTGGCATTGTTCTATCCCTCAAGAAGCCATTTCTTGTGAATATTAGAAGTATTAATTGGCTTTATAAGATGCCAGCATGCAATCTGCTTGCACAACTATGAAGGCTTTCTAATTTTGACATTGTTTAATCTCAAAGGAAGCCATTGTTTGGCTACTTGGTTGTTTTAATTGGCCTTGGGATACTGGTTATATCATGCAGTAAACATGCAATAAATGCATGGTGTGTGTACAATTGGAAACCAAGCAATGATAAACAATGGAGCCAGATCATAGAAATTGGTCTAATTAGCCAGTTTCCTTATTGAATGCAGATCAATTGGTTGTTGAAAAAGCTCATTTAATGGAATTAAACTGATAAGTATGCCTAGAAGGGCAACAACTTGCCAAATTATGGAAGACATTTTGAGTCAAGAATTTCAGATTGGGATGGTGAATGTTGATCCATTGAGATTGACCGTTGATACACAGGGTCTGAAGTTTGGGGTTTGTCTTCTAAGCACTTGGATTAAAATCTGTAGTCATTAATGACAGTTTTATAAATCTAGTTGTTTTTTTTTGTGTTGGGATGGGGTGAAAGGATTTATTAAATATTTATTACCAACAATTACTGTCAATAAAAATGTTTAGTAATTAGTGATTAAAGTATGAATGTGAAATATAATGCTTTATTATTTTGAGTTTGAATCAATGGACATTGAAAAGTTAATGTATAATTAAGTTTATAATTAATAAATTAATATAACTAATTATACAGTGAACCTCCCTAGTCCATCCTCCTTTCGGACTGAATTAATTGTTCGGTTTATAGAGGATTCCAGATTACAGAGGATCTTACTTTTTGCCGATTTTTTATAATATACATGTTTTTTTTTATCAAATTATTTTTTAATATTTCTTTTCTTATGTAACAAGTAACCTGATTAGTGTAGCAGCTAATTTTGCAATGAAGTTAAATCACACATTTCTGAACGATCTAAATCTTGCAAATAATGGGCAGAAAAAAATAGCCAATCAATTTTAAATATTATTCAAATACTCCCATTATCCATAAACAAATGGATTAATGATGCAACGGGTTCAAGCCAATCAACATCAATTAAGACCAACTACTTTACCTTCTCTGCCTTATTGATAGCTTGAATGTAAATTCCATAGGAGAGTAATTCACATGGTGCACATCATCCTTCACAGTTAGGCTGTTCACATGCTGCACCGTTATCTAGTACACAATGACAATTCACACCTTTTCAATTAAGCCCTGATCCACAATTAACAACATGGTGAGGGGTCTGCAATCAGCATCGGACTGTGGGGTGTGATTTTTCACTTACAATACACAAAGTGTCAGGAAAACTAAGCCGGAGTGCAGAGTGTGGAGGATTCTAGATCGAGAAGAAGACTTTACAAAGATTATATAAGGCAAAAAATGGGACTTAGAAAAAAGGACTGACTAGAAGGGATTCCGATATATAGAAGATCTGGTCTGGGGAGATTCCACTGTAATTTGTTGTTGTGGTGTAAAGATAAAGATACATGCTTATAATTTAGCTACACTGACATTAACAAATTCATATTATTGAAAATTGCAACTTCTTAATTATAAAGGATTCACTGTAATTCTCCATATTTTAAGTTTTGGTGCAAGAATATAGAAAATTGATGAACAAACCCTATAAATTAAATTAAATGATAATTTAAATAATATATATTTAAATTCTGCATGGACCTCAGCAATGTAAATGATTGCCATAGAAACACCTGTTCAATTGAATAGTGTTATGTATGTCTTGTATCCATATTTAATGCTGAGACTTAAATGAATCTCATGGGAATGGGTTTCTTGGCATAGTGGTAGATTTTGTAATTCCTTGGACAGCTTACCCTCTCTTCACTTAGGTTTGAGTCCCATTTAGGGCAAAGGACATAATGTGGGAAGGTCACATCAAGCTGACATGTTGGGTGTCTGTGGCTCTACCCAGACATTTGTCTCGGGTCTTCCTCCATTAAAATAGATGGATGTCGCTATGATGATCATAACTGTTCACTGCAGTGTCTTTCAAAAACAAAACAAATCCCAGGGACATTTATCGTATTTATTCTTTTGTGAGGCCAGTTGAAGGTCTGATTCTTCTTACATCATAAAGGCTTGTTTTGAGATAAATGGGAATGGATTCCAAGTGCTTGCTGTTTTATAAGTAAAAGCAAAACGTACATTTTCCCTATATAACATGCTTTGCTGAGTAGTAAAATGTGTGTCTTTTCCTCCCATTTTTTTCAACTTCAAAGAAGAGTGGGTCCCATTGCAGTTTACCATATTTGTTCTTGTCTGGGACCTGTTGGTTTTATGATAATACACTAACTATATTGGACGTTTTGTATAATGTCCAATTCCTAGGATTCTGTTTTAAATGCCAGCCAAGATTTTGTGGGGGGAAAAACATTGGGGAATCCAACTAGTAATTATGTATGTGTAAGAATTACACATTTATAATACATGGCTCTGATTTGTTGATTGTTTTAATTTAAACATTGGCATTGATTTTTAAGAAAATTAAGAATGGGTACTTAGGCTTTGTTGTTCTATAAGCATATGCAAGGTACATGTTTATCCTTAAATGTGTTTAACATAGAAGGAAAATTTAGTCTTGCTGACACATTACATTACTATAAATCCAGGTGACAATAAATAATTGCACCATGTAAAGCAATGCCAAATGAGCACGTTTAAATTCTTCATGTTACAAGTTTTTTAACACTGTTTTGTTAATCGCTGCCATATAAACAACATTTTTTAGTAAATTTTAAGATTTTTGACTGGCCCGTAAGGTTTTAACATGCCATTTTGGCCAGCAGCTGTGTCGTTTTTATTCTTGTCTTGAATTTGCTAAATGATCTTTACTAAAGAGCTTGTTCTATGTACCAGCACACACATTGTGTAAATAATAAAAATTCTGTTGTGTTTGTACAAAGTATGTGTCGGTTCTGCTGTTTGCATGTGATTTTGCTTGTATGTATAATATAAAAGTTTTTAAAACTGATTATTAGTTACTGTGTTTTACCTTAATTTGTCCCTTTGTAAAATCTCCATTTTTCCAATTTCTTGCACAATCAATTTTCCATGAAAAGATTTAAAGTGACCACTATTTTCTTACCGCTAATGGTTTCAAGGTAAACCCAAATGATTCTTTTCAGTGCTTTGATTAAAAAGACTTACCATCATTTATTCCTGTATTTTACACTTGGAAAAATTAATAGAATACTAAGCTTCATAATTTTAATATTTTTTAAAGTCAACTTTGATGTAAGATATCTGTTTGATGTGCATTCTGTTATCACATTTTTATGACTGCTTATTTTTTTTGTTTAGTTTGCATTTGTTATCAAGAAAGAGTAATTAATCATTTTTTGCATCAGCTTTTCTGTCTCTACCTCCTGTCATTAAAAGGCATGCAGGAAAATTTTATGGCATGTTTACGATGATAGAACCCTAATTAATTGTATAAATATTACTCCTTTAAAACATGAAAGACACACATAAGATCGTGAATTACTCCGAATTTGGCATAAATCTTACAATTTATGCGAATTTTATGTTGAGGAAAGTTACTTGGGGCCTCTGTCACGTTAAAAACACATGAATTCTGTGAGGCTTGCCATGGTTTTACATTGCGATGTGATTTAAATAAGGTTTAGGCTCAGATTACAAGAGAATATCCCTTCCACTGGGATGTTTAAATACAACCATGTGTCAAGAAGATAATCAAAGTGCTGAAGGGTCTTATCCTACCAGGTCCCCCATCCAATCAGAAACAAGGGATGTCTTTTGGGGGATGTTGATTTAGTTTTAAATCAGTATTAAAATATTTAATATGTTTTTATGGTGGATTATTTTATTGTTGAATTAGTTGTAAATCAGTATTACATTTGACTATATGGCAGTATTTAAAGTAACAAGAGACTTGTTGGATAGTTGTAGAAATTCCCAGTATACCAGATCAGTATGACTGGCCTTTTGAAACCAAGCAAATGATTAAACCTTCCTAGTGAACTTCAGGGCAATATGACACAGAAAAACTCATTTCTTGCAGGAGAAATGCAGTCATCAACGGAAAAAAAATAATCCTAAACAAAGTCTCCTTTGATGGAATTGGTTATCTTTTAGGCACCCTGTCAGTGTAGCTGGACATGTTTCAAACACAATTTGTGCCATCCAGACTGCTACCCTGTAAGTCATCATATAGACTTACTGAATGAACTAAGTATCGTCCATTTTCTGTAAACTCTGTGATTTAGATACCCAGATAAAATTGGAGATGGCTTACAATTGGCCTTCTTTTTAAGGGATTATAATCTCCTAAATTTGAGTTAGTCACTTTATGTGGCTTTCAACCATGACAGTCTTCTTTTGTCACCTTTTAGGGAGTAAATTAATTTTCCTCAGTACTGTTGAAGTGCATATATCAGGTTCAAGTTTTCATATATACACAATACACCTGTTGTTATTATTTTATTTCATTAGCTTCACTTTTTGTAGAAAAAAGGGTGGACTAATTGTCATGATGTTTTTTGCAGTGTCTGCATTGGTTAACTTTTTTGTAAAGGTCTATTTCTCTAAAACCTTCAAATCTATTCACTTCAAACTTGGAGCTTTTGTTAACGGTCAAAAGGGGAAACTATTGTTAAAGAACAGGTAACACTATCATTAGTTTCGGCAGTTAAGTCCCTTTTTTGACTTTAATTCTGTGTTTTGGTTAAAGTTTTTGTTTTCGGTTCATTTATTGAAAACTGTCACAGATGTTCAAGTCGGCCTTGGAATATATTGGCAACCCTTTTTAAAAAGGTAGGTGAACCCAAAACTTAATTTTGGCAGAGTTATGCCCCTTTTTGACAGAATTTTCTATGTTTACTAAGGTTTCTGTTAATGGTTCATTTCTTGAAAGCTGTCAAACATATTCACCTCAGACTACAAAGTCTGGTTCACTTTCTAAAGCAGCCCAATGTCAGTAAAGCCGGCAACACTAACATTCATTTTTGCACAGTTATGCCCCTTTTCATCCTTACATTGTGTATTTTAGTTATCAGCTAACATTATACTGTCTAGCACTGGGAAAACAAGAGCGCAATGTTAATGGCAGCTTTTGTTTATAGTTGTAATGATTCACCGATATTTGTCTCTTAGAACTTATGTTTGGTAATAAAAGCAAATTAGTGTGCATTCTATGATCACAGTTTTATTCATTACTCTTTTATGTGATTGGGTTGCCTTTGTCTGCAAATAATGACTAATAAGTTTCTTGGCATCATCATCACTGTCTCAGTTTAACAGTTGATATTTTCTTACCCTCTGTTAGCATAAAAGCTGGCTGAAAAAAGTAATGAGAAAAGACATCTAATTAATTGTGTAAATATTGTACTTTTAGGCATAGAAAAACATGCTTGATGTCACAAATTGCCCAAAATTTGGCAGAAATCTTACAATTTATGTGAATTTTATGTCGAAGAAAGCCACTTAGGGCCTTTGTCACATTAAAAACACATGAATTCTGTGAGGCTTGCCATGGTTTTACATTGCGATGTGATTTAAATAAGGTTTAGACTCAGATTACAAGAGAATATCCCTTCCACTGGGATGTTTAAATACAGCAATTGTGTCAAGAAGATAATCAAAGTGCTGAAGGGTCTAATCCTACCGGGTCTCCCATCCAATCAGAAACAAGGCTTTTAGGATGTTGATTTAGTTGTAAATCAGTATTAAATATAGTGGATTATTTTATTTTTGGTTTAGTTGTATATCAGTGTTACTTTTGTCTGTGTGGCAGTGTTAAAGGCGGCAAAGACTTATTGGATAGTCGTAGAATTTCCCGGTTACAAATGATACCTATGAGTGGCCTACTTACACCAAAACCAAAGATTATACCTCCCTAGGGAATTTTATGGTAACGTTAGACGAATAAGTTATTTTCTTTGAGGGAGAAAGACAGACATAAATTGAAGCAAAGAATCTTAAACCATTGCTGGAATTGGTTATGTTTTGGGCACAGACAATGCAGCTTGACATGCTGCAAACACAATTGGTACTAATCAGACAGCAGACCTGTAGACTTATTGAATATAGTTAGTCAGGTCTCTGTTCTTCATACACTACAGTTTCAATTCCCAGACAAAGATAGATTGTATTAGTTATCTTGCTGTTTCTTATTTCCCTCATTTCTTATTTTCTTGCTTAGTCATATGCTGGCAGTTGGTATCTATTTTAGGGATTCCATAAATTTAGGCGAGTCCCAGTTGGGGCAACATCTTTTTATGTAGGGAGGTTTTCCAGCTAACCTCTGGTGTGTTGGTGGTTCTACCCAGACATTAGTCTGGGGTCTTCCTCCACCAATAATTAGCTGGACATCACCAATGTATGTATGACTATAATTGTGTCAGTGTGATGTAACAAAAAACAACAACAAATTAAAAAAACAAATCACACATTTTGGTAGCTGAAATATGCTTAATAGTGACAGTAGACTTCTAATATTGTACACATTTTTATACTGATAATGAAACAGTTGACAAATCTATACAACTTTATAGGACTATACACTTCATGAGTAGAACCAGCAGCCAGGTAGTAAAAACCTGAAACTTTATATCGTAAATACCCTTTCTTAAAGAACTAAAAGGGGCGCCTTTGGCTTACCTACAGTTGCTGATTTGTAACAGGCATGATTTTATTCCGCTTTAAAGCGGAATTCCGCTTTTTGTCGCGTCCGATTCAGATTTTTAATTTTAATTTCCACTCCGGATTCAAAATCACGTTTCGTCGATATTGTTCCGCTTTTTCCATTTACCGGCATGTTTCCGGTTTGTGAAATGTGAGCCGCAATCTGATTGGCTTAGATCGAAGCGTTGTCCAATGGTTAAACGCGTATTAAACGAGTTTGGGTTGCAAATGCCATGTGAGTATCATGGCTACGAAAGTTGTGGAGAGGCAAGAAAATACAAAGCTCTTAGTGGATAAAGGGCTTAAAAACCTGTGGAAATGGAAATGGCTCAAGAAAAACGTTGACGATGAGCCAGTTCGATGTTTCATTATAAAGCTTGACATGAGAGGCCTGGCAAAGTGTGATCTTTGCAACAAGAATATAAATTACGGTGGGAGAGGTTGGAGAAGTCTGGAGCAACATATGATAAAAAAAATCCCATAGGGATAATCTGAAGATAGTAAGATTTTTTTAATTATCAACATCAATGTTTGACCTATATTTTCTCTGTACACAAGGATCTATTGTAAAAAAATTCCCCCACTGGGATGTAGTTTTAATGGAATATCAAAGTGTCCCAAAAAAATATTTAGTTCTGGGCATGAAAAATCATAACATTTTTTTCAAGTTTGAAAAAATCTGTAAAAAAACCCACTTGATTTTGAAAACATCAAAAGGTGCTCAGGAGAGGCCCAGAATGCAGGATTTTGCACCATTTTTCCCAGACCCCCGGCCCTAAAACCTTTAATTAAACAGGTAAAACCCTTAATTTTCCTTTTCAGCTTTTTTTCTTCAAACTTAAAATCATGCCTGTTTGTAACTCCATAGTCTCTCATTCTGCGGGATTGAGTCCCAATCGGGAAGTTTTCCAGCTAACCTGTGGTGTGCCAGTAGTTCTACCCAGACATAAGTCTGGGGTCTTCCTCCACCAATAATTAGTGGACATTGCCAATATGATTATAATTGTGTTGGTGCAATATAACAAAAAATATAGAACAGACTCATTATATTTTGGTCTCTGTCTTGGAATCCTCCAATTATAAGTAAAAATCCTATATAGTGATCATTTTAACCGGTTTTACCTATGAGTCCATTGGATTCACATTTTCTGAAATAATGGGTCATGACAAAAACTAATGGGTCCCTATATATAAGGTATACCTTATCTACCAAATAAATAGCCAGTATTATTGAATGATACATGATTTCTTAGTGTGCAACTGAATCATCAGTATCATTATTGTTTACATTGGGTTCTTTGTCATTAACTTTGCTGGAAGGTGATGTCAGCGTTGCTATATGTCCTATAAATGAGGGCAACTTTCCTTTTTTGGAGGCATCGCGAAAATATCTTACTGACCGTCTGTTTACAAACAGATGACAACACTTGTTATACTACGATCCGTTCAACTGGCATGTTGCCTTGAAATCACACCAATCAGTGGATAATATGTCTGCACATACAGGTTTTACCCAGTGCCTATGTGATTTCTACCAAAATGGATTTATCATATTATCATATGCTATTTTATAATGTGGATTTCAGATTGATTTTCATGAGGTGTAAAAATTACATGCATCTGCAAGGACACAGATGTTTATTTGTGCCTCTATGATAAAATATGTCTGTCAGGGACACAGGATGCAGCGGTAAAATGATCACTGCCTATACCATGTATACTCAAAACACTATATTTGCTGTTTTTAAAACAAAGTCATTCTTCTGATTATTGCCATGCAACTTTCGCCATAATCCTGGCTTTCAAATGAAACTAGTTAAGTAAACTAATAATTTCTTAAATAATCAGGGGAGCCTTCCTGAGCCAATTTCTTACTTAAGTCCATGTGACATTTTATTGCATTTTGTTTCTAAATCGGCTATTTTCAAATACAGCTCTTTCCCATAAAATATACTTAATTAAATTTTGCATTTCATGAATAAAGGATTATTATGCAAATCTGATTCCAATAGACTGGCTATAGAGAGCCATAAATATATTCTGTTTATCTGAATGACCCAGGGATTGGTTGTATAGTAGTTTTATGTTTGCATTTGTCTTTTTAAACATGGCACATATTGAAAAAGGAACAGAAAAAAGTTAATTGGTTTTATTTGTTCTTAAGTTTGCCGTTTGTGGTATTTGATGAGTTAAAAATAGCCTCTACTACGAATCAAATCACAGACCTTGCTAATGTGACCCTTTACCAAATGCAGCTGTAAAGGTTCTGTAAAAGTACAACCAAGAGAACTACTGTATTTGTTCTCATACTTAAAGTGTATAATTTTACACTGTGACATAAACCTTATGATTGAACAAACAGTTTAGTTGATGGGGTAACTTTTTATGGCCCTACCTTGTAAAGGCACTCGAAATGAAGGAAATACATGTTGTTTTGTCTGCATGTCCTTTGGGGCATTTGTGAGTTTGTTCTAGATAAAAAAAGTCCTGTTAACCTAACTCCTGCATTGCCAGTCTGGTCTTTTAAAGGCATTTAAAATTGGATGTGTCCTTTTCTGGCTTCACAGTAGAGGATAATATAGGTTGAAAGAGGATGGGGGGTGGAGGCGGGGGGGGGGGGGGGATGGTTGTGTATGGGGGAGTTGTGGTGGTGAGGGTTACCCTGCTAGACACAGCCTCAGCCTGCAGAATTATTATTAAAGGGGTAGGGATAAGATTCTTGCTTACCAATGGCACTGCTTTAAGCCAATGTCTGACTAATTGTTCAATGACCCTTTTCCTATGATGTCCCTGTGTATAGTACACAAATTAAGTGTTTATGACCCTTGCAGCTGTGGTCTCAAAGCATAGTGCTATCTTGTGGGAGGGATGGGGCTGTAGGGCAGGCCACTTTAAATGCCTTTAATAGAAAATTCTTCTTTTCAAGCAGTCACTTGTAGGCATTATACATGAAGATCGTATTGAAAGATACATTTACATTACTAAAACTAAAAAAATGTTCTACCAAGCAAGAGAAATTTGACACAATTTAGAAGAAGTTGTTTTGGTAGATATAAATAAAATATCTGGGGTACAAAATATAAATCTAATAATGGCAGTAAAGTAAAAAAAAAAAAAAAAAAATCTGTAAAAAAAGTTGAAAATGGCTAAAATAAAAAACACAAAACAGATAAAAAAAAAATATGAGAATCTAGTCTACATTGGATGTTTTGACAGATCATTATCAGATTGTTGTAAATTGGACTGAAATATGTATGATGCTGGACTGTTAGGCGTGACAGTCAAGATTTTATATTTTGAAAAAGTACCCTACTTGTCAGAATGGGATACTGTGATCATCAGTTTAAATCACTCACCTTCAAACATAATAAACGCACATCTAGCCATAAATCTTTCTTCAGGAATACTGAAGGGTGTCATTTGGACCAAATACACCATTTGTATTCATCTTTGGAATGTTTATTTCCTCATTAAGATGTGTAAAACTTCCAAGAAATAGACTCAGTGTTGTCAGATCATCTAGGATGTAGGAATGAATCACAATATTAAGTCTGATACAGACCTCAAGCTGTCAGGGATTTTTCTAGCACTAATCACTGTTTATAACCTTGTTTGCTTATGGGTAAGATTTCCAAATCCGTTTTAGCACCATTGATTGATGTTGTCTTAATAATATTTCAGCATTTAATGTCTGATTTTCACTGTATGTTGGTGGTGAGATGAGTAATTTATTTTGTATCTAAAAGTAAATGTAAATAATGATGATAAGAAATGATGTTGATGATCACGATAGCATTGGCAATAATAATGATGAGGATGAGGAAGAGAAGAAAGATGATGTTGATGTGGAGGAGGATGCAGATGGTGATCATGATATTAAGGATGATATGATTGTCAACAATGATGATGATGTGAGTAAGAATGAGGAAGAGGTGGAGAAGGATTATAATGAAGAAGATGATATCTGGGATAATAATAATGACAAAGATACAAATGCTCCTGAAGATGACAGGAAAAAAGAGTAGGGGAGAAATGCTTATTTATTGATTGTGTTCTAATTTAAACTATGATTATATTGTTGATCATGATGATAATGAAGAAGAGGAGGAGGAGGACTTACAATAATGGGTTCACTCCCAGAGCTAGTTGAACAATGTAAGGAACTGATGTAAGACAAAGGGTATTAGATATCAGACCAGAAGACGACTGGCACCTTGTCATTTGCTAGACTGAAATCCTAGAAGTTTTTTTTCCTTGGTCTGTAAAAACACCTGTGGACAAAATTAATTATAGTTTGTGTATTAGACACAATTTCTGGTGCATATACTTAAATAGAAATTCTTCAAGCCTTCCTAGGATTGCTTGAATCAGTTGATGACCATATCAATAATACATTTAAATCCTAAGCATAAATGTTAAATTGGTGTTTTAAAGAAAAGATTTGAAGAATAATGATGATGTCAAAGGTACATAAGGTACTTTTATATTAAAATCATTGTTTTCATTGGTAATTTTTAGAAACAAATTTACAACTGTAAAAAAAATAGAGGTTATATTACTTTGTTGCAGATCTCCATAGCGGATGTTTAATTTTTTATCCTTAAAATATGATAATATTTATTTTTTATTGATGTTTTTATTGTTACACAATTAAAAGTTAGATGACAGTATTTAGTCATGAGTGAAAACTTTCTTTAACATGTTTGATTTATACCATTTTAAATATGTTGGCCTCAGAGTATAAATTTATGATGTAAAAACAGTTCTAATTTTTCTCTTCATAAAACACATCTGATAATATGTGGACATAACAACTTGCATTATCTTTCACAAATTTTATTCACATTTTAAAGTTTTGACTAGTTTTCCTTCCTTGCTGTTTCATTATTCAGCTTGCTGTCCCTTGAGTACTCTTCATGATTGAAGGTGAGAAAGACTCGTTTATTTAATTACCCATGAGGCCTCAGAGAGGGAGACCACAAATTAGCTGACCTTGGAGACATTGTTCGGAGCTCTTTACTAATCCACGGAGCTCATCAGTTCTTCGGCAGCAAGCTATATTCGACCGATCAGTCCTGTGTCAACTCAGAGAGTGGCGAAATCCAATAATTGTTGTCTTTTGTAGCGACAAATCTAATCATTTGTGAGGTAAAGTGGATGACAGGTCTCTACTACTTAATACTGGAATGGTCCATCATAGTAAATCCAGAGTAAAATGCTTGCAAATTGAAATAAAGATGACGGGTATATTGAAATAAAACCACTATTTTAAAAAAAAGGAACCTTAAAAGTGTGTGTTGGTGCTGAAAAGAAAATGTAGATTGTCTTTTTATAACAAGTCTTTTATCACATATTTAATTAATAATGTAATTTTTTAATAAAATAGGTTGTTATATCAGAATCCTAACTGATATAATAATGGTCAACAAAATACAATAAGGCCATTATTTCAGATTCCTTACATACTGGTGTTGAAATCAATATATATATATATTGTTAAAATGAAATAGGACCAATATTTCAGATTCCTTACTTACATACTGATGTTTGTTATCATTATTAAGGAAATTATTTCACAATTTTATCTGGAATACTGGTGCTGAAATCGAAATATAGATTCTCTTTTACAATAAGAGAATATTTGTTTAAAAAAACAGCAACCCTTAAGTAACAATATTTGTGTCAAACATTTGTCATCTAATTTTAAAATATATCTTACAACCTCTATCTGCCATGTGAAACGGAGGGCTCTAGGTAGAAAGTGCTTTCTGTATGCCTATAAACCATTATCACTGACTGCACAGTTACATGTATTTATTGTCAAAGAAATGTAACTCCTGCAATCTTAAAGTAGAACCTAATATATGGGGTTGTCACAGTTACAGTTTGACATTTGAGTTATGTGGAAAAATGGACCAGTACACTGTTGCTTTTCTTCTTGATTGCGTCAAATGGTACTGGCATGCCATATATACGGCGCAGCATTAAATGGTACTGGCATGCCATATATACGGCGCAGCATCAAATGGTACTGGCATGTCATATACATGGCACAGCATCAAATGGTACTGGCATGCCATATTTACGGCACAGCATCAATTGGTACTGGCATGCCATATTTACGGCACAGCATCAAATGGTACTGGCATGCCATATACACGGCGCAGCATCAAATGGTACTGGCATGCCATATTTACGGCGCAGCATCAAATGGTACTGGCATGCCATATTTACGGCACAGCATCAAATGGTACTGGCATGCCATATATACGGCACAGCATCAAATGGTACTGGCATGCCATATATACGGCACAGCATCAAATGGTACTGGCATGCCATATATACGGCACAGCATCAAATGGTACTGGCATGCCATGTATACGGCACAGCCTCAAATGGTACTGGCATGTCATATATGCGGCGCAGCATCAGATGGAACTGGCATGCCATATACACGGCGCAGCATCAAATGGTACTGGCATGCCATATACACGGCACAGCATCAAATGGTACTGGCATGCCATATACACGGCACAGCATCAAATGGTACTGGCATGCCATATATACGGCACAGCATCAAATGGTACTGGCATGCCATGTATACGGCACAGCATCAAATGGTACTGGCATGCCATATACACGGCGCAGCATCAAATGGTACTGGCATGCCATATACACGGCGCAGCATCAAATGGTACCGGCATGCCATATATATGACACAGCATCAAATGGTACCGGCATGCCATATATGCGGCACAGCATCAAATGGTACTGGCATGCCATATTTACGGCACAGCATCAAATGGTACTGGCATGCCATATTTACGGCACAGCATCAAATGGTACTGGCATGCCATATATACGGCACAGCATCAAATGGAACTGGCATGCCATATACACGGCGCAGCATCAAATGGTACTGGCATGCCATATACACGGCACAGCATCAAATGGTACTGGCATGCCATATACACGGCACAGCATCAAATGGTACTGGCATGCCATATATACGGCACAGCATCAAATGGTACTGGCATGCCATATACACGGCACAGCATCAAATGGTACTGGCATGCCATGTATACGGCACAGCATCAAATGGTACTGGCATGCCATATACACGGCGCAGCATCAAATGGTACTGGTATGCCATATACACGGCGCAGCATCAAATGGTACCGGCATGCCATATATATGACACAGCATCAAATGGTACCGGCATGCCATATATGCGGCACAGCATCAAATGGTACTGGCATGCCATATTTACGGCACAGCATCAAATGGTACTGGCATGCCATATATACGGCACAGCATCAAATGGTACTGGCATGCCATATATATGACACAGCATCAAATGGTACCGGCATGCCATATATGCGGCACAGCATCAAATGGTACTGGCATGCCATATAAACAGCACAGCATCAAATGGTACTGGCATGCCATATATACGGCACAGCATCAAATGGTACTGGCATGCCATATATGCGGCACAGCATCAAATGGTACTGGCATGCCATATTTACGGCACAGCATCAAATGGTACTGGCATGCCATATATACGGCACAGCATCAAATGGTACTGGCATGCCATATACACGGCGCAGCATCAAATGGTACTGGCATGCTATATATACGGCGCAGCATCAAATGGTACTGGCATGCCATATATACGGCACAGCATCAAATGGTACTGGCATGCCATATATACGGCACAGCATCAAATGGTACTGGCATGCCATATTTACGGCACAGCATCAAATGGTACTGGCATGCCATATATACGGCACAGCATCAAATGGTACTGGCATGCTATATATACGGCGCAGCATCAAATGGTACTGGCATGCCATATATACGGCGCAGCATCAAATGGTACTGGCATGCTATATATACGGCGCAGCATCAAATGGTACTGGCATGCCATATATACGGCGCAGCATCAAATAGTACTGGCTTTATATATGGCACCTCATTTTTCTGCTAAAGGATATACTCCCAGAGAGTATGACTTAAAGTGGCAATAGATAGATATTGATTAGTTCAGTGACACCAATGTTAGTGTAAAGCTTTATATGCTTAATAAGTAATTTTCTTTAACAGTTTTTAATTTAAAGAACCAAGGAAAATTTGGTTTATCGTTTGCACAAACCATTACATTTTCTGTTAATTCACTGTTAACATGTTTTACAACTAAAGTTCCTGATTCAACTACATGTGTAGTGAAGTTTGTCAGCATGTTAGCAAGAAAGTTTTCTAATGCATCTGTTCAACTTATACAACATGTTTACAAGAAAAGATCCCAATGCTGTTATTCAGATTGTGCCAAATGACATCAACTGACTTGTTTTGTACCCTATCTGACTAACCAACAGTTAGTTTTCAAACTTCAACTCCAAAACCTGTTTCATCCTATGTTTTTCCGATGTGCGTAGGAGCTAGCCACAATGGCACAATATTTGTCTGTTGCTGACTCTATCTGAAATACATCCAGTGTCTTCCCCACAGTGTTAATTTATTGACTTTGTGCATTAGTTGATGACATTTTCTTTTAACCCAAGATCCTATAATCTGCTTGTGAAATGAATCAGATAGCCATTAAGTCGCATACTAATGTACCTTTAGCATTTATCAAACAGGCTTTAGGTACATTAGCAAAAGAATTAAATATTCATAACATAAATCTGAATACATGCAGTTATTAATGGTCTTTGGCAAGAACAAACAATGATACACATACTGCCTAATGAGTTCAACATTTTCAGCTCAATAAATTAATACTTAATGTTCTTCTTGCAAAAAATAAAAGAAGTTAAAAAATGTTATTTTAGAAATGTCACATATTGATTAAAACAAACTTTAACAAGCAACAAAAATATACATGAGCATACTTATATGTATGTTCTTTGGTATTGGCTGTTGGCTTAGTCAAATTAATTCAAGCTTTCTAGTTTTCAGTTTCATTTCATATTTTTAAATCATTGCAATCAGCTACCAAAAAAGGTTTCCCTTAAAGCCAAGAATGAATATTGCACAAGCATTTTACTAGTGTCATTTGAACCAGAAAAAAACACCAACTGACTTTAAAAAACTTAAACTTGTATTATGGAAGTTACATATGAACATATGTACTTTTATCAATAAAGAACTTACCATATTTGTTATCTACAGCAGGTAAAAGACTTTTATAAACAACAAACAATTCCAGAAATGTTTCCTATAACTGAAGGTGTGCCATGCATACATCTTTGCAAGTGTGACGTTCCAAGTCTCAATGTCATATTTAAGGTCTTTTGAACCTTTTGTGACATATTGGGGCCCCGCAGTAGAACACATCATGATCCCGCGATTACAATTTAATTAGTGAAAGTTACCTTTTACAATCTAACACGAGTGTAGCATAAGTACCTCTCTCCAGCTTGTCCAATTTTTGCTCTCCTTTCTCCATAATCTATACTAACTGCGCATCTATTCTAGTAATCACTACGCCTTCTCTACTGTCTCACGATTCCCATCTATATGTTGACATATGCCTCAATCGAGGGTAAAATCGTGCATCTTTATTGCCATTTTACTAGTTTACCGGTGCACAATATGTATATTGTATTGTTTGGGTTATTATTCATGCCATTCTTGCCCTACTTCTGGTTAACCTTTGTACTTCGTCTAAGTAAATGGTGCAATAGTTAACTCTTTATACAATCCTAGTATTATTCAAAGTGTTCGAAGTATTGTTATTATTGTTGTTTAACTTATCAAATATCTATGATAATATTATATAATTTAAAATTAATATGGTATTATTACATTATACTTTGGCCTAATATGTCCTTTAAGTGACATTTTCTTATTTCTCTTGATTTTTTAGCGGCCTGCATATATAAAATATTAAAAAATCCTGCCTATTTATTTCATTTTTAGACTACATTTTTTCAGGCCCATAGGTGACCCTATCAAACTTTATAAATGGAACTCCTATCAATAGTTTGGGCCAGTTGACTTAGTACCTCATTATACATGATCTCCAGTATCATCACTGTTGGAGGATTGTGGAAGCTTTTCTTTACAGCAGATAAACAATGACAATGTTACTCTTATCCTGCTTCTATGCTCAAGTTGGTCAGACCAAGGCAAACCCCTGGCGATTCAGATCAGATCCAGATCCTATGGAAGCTTACTGACCAGGATCAGCACATTTTGCTGCAATATATCTAGTGATATATGTAATTATATTTTCATGTTACTATAAAAAAAAAAGGAATATAGGATTGGCTATAAATAAATACAGCAAGGCCAAGGATGGTTTGTTCCTATTGACCCGTCCAGCTTACAACCTATTGATCGGTAGTAAAACAAGAAAACAGTAAAGAAGCAAATAAATCATCAATAGGAATCATTTGTATCATCTTTCACATGCCATCAAAGCCTCTTTGTGATAGGGATTAGTCCAAGCTTCTCCAGGACATGGTTATTGGTAAGCATCTGAGTGAATTAGTTGAAAGCAAGCGTCTGTTTGATGTTGATTGAGTAAATTATACAAACGTGACTTTCATGGTAAACATGAAGAAGAGTTGTTAAAGATGGTGGGTCGAAGAAAATGCTGGAACCGGATAAATGGTGTCTTGTATATATTCATGTATGCATGAGCGGAATCGTCGAACGTATTTTCAGTCTCATTTAATAAGACAGTAAGAGGAATATGTAATTATGTATCTTGATAAGGAAATTCCTGTCAGATGGTTTATTCTCCATGTATAGGGCCATTTTATGTTCTGTTGATATTACTCAGGAGCCATTTTCTGTACTAAATGTCCATCTTGCTGGAATTGGTATTCATTTCTCTGCAAGTTTACGATAGGGATCTTGTCCCTATTTAAATGGCATTAATGCTTTTCATTTTCTGAAAAGGGATGTAAAATAGAAATAGTTCTTTTATTTTTAAATTTTTTACTTTGTTCACTGCCAGCAATTTAGGTTGTTAAGTTGGTGTGATAAACCTGATGGTAAAGGTTCCATCTTCTCTTGAATTACAATTTTAATGTTGCATAATGACAACAACTTTTACAACTTTGATGTCTGCAAACCCCAAATATTAGTGCTGTTCCGAATCATTTGTAAGTCAGTATTGAATTGTTAACCTCGGAAATTGATGAGTAGACTTATAAATTTTAAAATCACTTATTAAGTTACGAACCTCATTTCATTTTTGTGTAAAAAAATATTTTCTGTATTTTTCTTTATTTGGTTAACAGCCTGATGCACCTCAATCAAACAAATTGTATTTCATACTACAAAAGCATTTATTTCAGCACTGTGTACAAATCATTGTACATAACAACACTGTAGTCTCTACTGTAACAACACTGTAGTCTCTACTGTAACAACACTGTAGTCTCTACTGCAGAGCTAAACTCATCCTTACATTTACTGACAAGAAAATACTTGCATCAATTACAAGAACAACCTTGTGCAGCCATTGCTACTTTCAAAGTAATCCTCATTTTGTTAAAATAATTTTTTTGCACTTTTGCATGTCTTGTACTGAGATTTGACATCTGGTGAATGAAGACTCCCAAGTTCCCTAGAATAGACTCTCTTTCCCCACTTGATAACTTCAGTCAGCATTCCATAGTAAAGCGAACACACTCCAGCTCATTAGCAATGAATTAGGATCAACAGTAACAGATGACATTGGCAATCTCTGTTCAGTCAGCAAACCCAAAACAGACAAAATATGTGTCCGCCTAAAATGCTAAAATGCCCCATTTATGCATTGAAATTCCAGTCATCTGATTTTATTCAATCAGGCCTTGAATCAAAATCAATCATTGATTATTTATCAGAATTGATCATTGATCTTAATGTTTGTAGTGATACCCAACACTACCAATTATAGTATTTGAAAAGTAAAAGAACAAGCACCTGACCTGGTAGTGCAATCGGTAGAGCGATGGCTCCAAATATGGAAGGCCCCTGGTTGATCACAGGCCACAAAATAATAAAGTCGTAAAAAAAAATGGTAGTGGTATAGCTCCCTTGCTAATGCTCAAGCAAATATAAGGGTAGTTCCGCGACTGATAGGCCCGGTGTCAGGATAATGTGATTGGGTGTGGTATCATATCAGGTGTTCACAGCATGCTATACACAGTGAAGGCAGCACTATATCTGCTTCAAGTGGACACCGTCTCCGGATAAATGAAATACTGTTGATGGAATGATAAACCCAATAAACAAACAAAAAAGAACAAGTGCTTGTGGGACATAACACAAATATAAACAGACATACATAAAACTCTGGGTTAATTTACTGGCTTTCCTTTTTGTCTCATCCAAGGTTGTTCAATTACCAATGAATTTACTGTTTTATTGCTAGATATTTGGTGTGTCATCTGTAATTTGGCTTGTATCTCAGGTAATAAATCTTGCTAGACTTTATATGTCTGGGTTTTGGTCATCTGTGAAATTAGTGTCTAATAGCTTGTAAAAGCTTGCCAAGTTCTTAGAATGTCTGCTTGGAGTTCTTCTTGCTGGTTAGTTTGATTACTGTTGACTGACTCGTACAGCCTTATTTGTCTGTCATACAGCTTTATCAAATACCTGCTGATCTGCCCTTTAATCTTAAGTTTACGGTGTAAATCCATCTGGACTTGATTTGTCTGGCACCAGTGTTCCATGAAATTACTTCTAGATAACGTGACATTTTCTAAGAAACACTACATAAATATATGTAGTTTCCAGTTTGGTAGCTTGATCTGCTATGATATAAGGTCTAATTGGCCAAGCATAGATTTCACATGTTGTATCAGGAACTGTAATGTTTGCTATTTAGTCTTTTGCATTTAGGCAAGTTACCTTTTAAGCACTAATTGATAAAACATTAATTAGTGTAGATCCATGAATAGACAGAAGGCATAGACAGAAAGAGCTGTCAAAATCTGGTCTGTACTTTTTGTTATCCAGTTGTTAGCAGTATGTCTTGTAAGCTTTGCATGTTATTAGCAAAAAGTTTACTATAAATGAAACAGTTTAACGATTAGCAGTTTGGTTTGTGATTCCAGTAAAACCATGCTGTTATAAATCACTTGCAGCTGAAACAAGTCATTCCCCAAGGCTAATTGAACATATCACAATGGCTAATGTTTTGTTGGGTGTTTAGTTGTGAAAGTGCCTCCCATGTTTTGAATCCTTATGACAAGCAAGCATGCAATTTTGTCGTAAAATTAAACTGAATCCTTTGTGGGGACATGATGTGCTGGTCTTGAAGCAGAAAGCCTTACAAGTTGTAGGCATATAAACATGGCATGCTTTAGTATGGAATCTGGTGATTACTTTTACTTGTTATTGAGCACAAGATGGTCCGACTTAGGCAAGCCATTTAGATCCAGATCAGACAGGTCCCGCTGACATTTACTTTCTGGGTTTTTTATAAAAGTTATTTTGGGTTAATTTAATCTGTAAGTATGCTATGGACATGCACATACTTCTCAGTGTATTAGTTTTGCATTGTTTTGACCAGTCAAATAATTTTTTTATTTTGCATTTAACTTAAATAAGCAAATTATGTTTGTTTTGTTTTTTTGATACTAAATGTGAGTTATCTTGAAGAAAAAAATACGATTAGATTTGTGTTGGTATCTAATTATAATGACAAACTGAATGTTTAAATAAGATGTTTTAAAATTTAAGTTATCAAGACAAATGGAGAAGTTGATTTGGTAAGGTGTGTTTTAAATTAAGTCCAATATACAATACTATTGATAATAAAATCCTATATGATGTCTGCAAAATAGTTCAATTTTCATGATTAAAGTTTTATACATTTAAAGTTTTCACTTAAGTTGTAAGATACATTTAGCATTCCAAGCAACTTGCTTCTTGCCAAGAAGCTAAATAGTCACATGCAAAAAATGAATTTCTTTTTACCAGTATTTATTTTCTCAGTCCAATATTGAGTATAAACCATTCAAGAGGGATAACTGAGGGACTCAAATACTAAAAGTCAGACTGACCTAACCCAAAACCTGCAAGGTGCCAACTAGTCAGATCTAGGCAATGAGTGTTTTTTGAGCTCAGTCAGCCAGCTTCCTCTATTCTAGTATATAGTCTCCTCTGGATCTGTTCAATTTGATGCCAGGTGAATAGCAAAATATTGTGTCACCATTACAAGAAGGTGGTCACAAACAAAAGTTTTTACTAGCACACTGACACTATTATGGTCATATTGGTGACCAGCTTATTAAGTGTGGAGTAAGACCCCAGACTTATGTCTGGGTAGAACCACCGACACATCACAGGTTAGGGCTGGAAGGAGATTTCTTAGTTCAGGTAAAAAAAAACATGTCTGAGATTGATAATGTATACAACTCCTGGTTCAGATTATAACCAATGTGTCTGAGATTCTTATTGTATACAACTCCTGGTTCAGATTATAACCAACATGTCTGAGGTTCTTTAATGTATACAACTCCTGGTTCAGATTATAACCAACGTGTCTGAGATTCTTAATGTATACAACTCCTGGTTCAGATTATAACCAACGTGTCTGAGATTCTTAATGTATACAACTCCTGGTTCAGATTATAACCAACATGTCTGAGATTCTTAATGTATACAACTCCTGGTTCAGATTATAACCAACATGTCTGAGATTCTTATTGTATACAACTCCTAGTTCAGATTATAACCAACATGTCTGAGATTCTTAATGTATACAACTCCATGTTCAGATTATAACCAACATGTCTGAGATTCTTAATGTATACAACTCCTGGTTCAGATTATAACCAACATGTCTGAGATTCTTAATGTATACAACTCCTGGTTCAGATTATAACCAACATGTCTGAGATTCTTAATGTATACAACTCCTGGTTCAGATTATAACCAACATGTCTGAGATTCTTAATGTATACAACTCCTGGTTCAGATTATAACCAACATGTCTGAGATTCTTAATGTATACAACTCCTGGTTCAGATTATAACCAACATGTCTGAGATTCATAATGTATACAACTCCTGGTTCAGATTATAACTAACATGTCTGAGATTCTTAATGTATACAACTACTAGTTCAGATTATATCCAGTGCTCTAAGTGTGAAGTCATTTTAGACAACCATATCTTATGTCTTTGTTACACTTGTACAAATGGTATTATGTAATATTTTGTAAGAATTACAGCCCTCCCCACCCCCACCCCCCATATAATCCTATAGATCTGTCAAGTGACATGAAGAGTTTATTGTCTGGTCAGTGCTAAAGGCAGCTATGTCAGGCCTTAAGGTAGGTGTCTTAGTTGGATTTTGAAAAATGTCATACCATAAGGATGTAAATTGTATCCCACATACAGTGTAGCTGTAAATGTATGTTGTATATGTGGACTGGTTAGTAAGAATCTCTTGTTGTCACTTGTTGGGTAGTGCAGAGATCTTGTGGAAATCTCATTGATGATCTCTATAACTACACTAAAATACTGTGTTATGGGAATTAGTGTGGGATGTATGGAGCTATTTGTTGCAAAATGAGAATGGTAAACACTTCTGTACTCTTTGTTTTTGGAATGAATTTTTGTGCTAATTGTTGTGTTTCTGTAGTATTCATTCCTCATAATTGAATTTTAAATGCAATGCAATGCATTTATTCAGTCCAGACCAAGCTAGCCAACTCTACAGAAGCAGATCAAATTTACTGTAGAGATTCTGTTGAACTCTGTCCATAATCAGCTGAAAAGATTCTGTTGAACTCTGTCCATAATCTACTGGCTTTTTGTGATACAAATATTAACTCTGTGTTTGCTGTTTTCTGTTTTGTTCCTTTGCAGTTTGGAAAATCGTTTGTTAAGAATTTTTTTCCAAAGATTTTTTGTTAAACTTTGTATATGTTAAGTGACATCCTGTGTGTAATGTAAGTGTGTAACATTTCGTGGTAGTTTAACACCTCATGGGAAATGGAAGACAGTGAGAATGGCAGCAAAAAGTGCAGATTGTTGTCTGACAGCTACATGTACCTGTAGGAAATGGTTGATTGTGAACTGCACTATCTGCCGGATCAATTTGTGCTTAACAGGATGAGTTAACCCTTAGTTTCCTAAACACATATTTATATGGTTTTTGGCAAATAGTGTAGATCCAGATCAGCCATCTCCCAGCAGCCAGCTCCCTGCTGGGAGCTGTCTGTTCAAGATCTGCTCTATTTGTTGCTGAATCTCTAGCATTATGTCTAGGCACTTTTGTATGTCAATCTAAGAAGATGACTTTAGAATTTTTTAGGTTATAAACAAATGTAGCAAGCTAAGGATTAAAAGCAATGCAATTTTATTGTTCATTGTTTCTCATAATTTGATAAATGTGTCATTGCAGATATGGAAACACCATTCCTGAGCTTTTCCAACCCAAACTACCAATTCAACAACACAACCGACGGTCTCAACAAGACAGCTTCCGACACCACCAACTGTAAGGTGGACGTTAACATCATGTCCTTAGCTGTTGAGAAGGAGGAGAAGACCAAGATTCCCAATGGTCGACTGGCATTGCAGAACTCCACTGAAGATGATGATGCCCTTTCCTTGAAGAGTGATGACCTTTCGTCAGATGAAGAGAATGATTTTGTTGCAACGGATGTGAAGATTACATGCGGTGATGATGATGATGATGAGGAGGTGGTTGAGAGTGAGGAAGAGAAGCTGGACAACACGGAGTGTGTGAATACGGTGTATGGTGAGAAACCAAAGGGGATTCTGGCGTATATCTCGCTTCTAGAACAGAGCGCCCGGGAGCGGAGTGAACGCAGGAAGAACAAGGAGTTGGAAAATACAGAGAATTTCATGGAAGATACGGACAGTGGGCATAATACACCGTCCCTTGTTGATAAACAGAAAACGTAAGTAAAATACAACTGACAGTTTGACTTCATTTCTTCCTGCATTCCCACTAGTTACAGACTTTTTCACATTTGTTTAGAACCTTCAGTGTTCTTGCTTTTCTAACTATCTTTCCTCATACTTGTCCATTAGTTATAGGACCTTACTTTTTCAAGCTTTTCAATAGTTAAAATTCCTCCTTTTTTTATCTTTTTAGTATGATATGCTATCAGCATTATGTTTGTTTATTGGGTTTATCGTCCCGCCAACAGTATTCCAGTTATCTGGAGACAGTGTCCACTTGAAGCAGATATAGTGCTGCCTTCACTGTGTAACATGCCATGAATACCTGGCATGATACCACACCATTGTAACATTGTCCTGACACCGGGCCAATCAGTTGTGGAACTACCCTTATATTTGCTTGAGTGTTAGCAAGGGAGCTATACCACTACCATTTTTAATGACTTCAGTATGTCATGGCCTGGGATCAAATCCAGGGCCTCCTGTACCGATGTTCTATCGATTTCAGCATTATGTATTGTTTTCTTTTCATTTTAAGTAGGATTTGTATACATGTGAGGTTAATTGTTTTTTCACTTTCTGTTCATTAGCATGATTAGTTAGATCCTGCCTGACATTTTTTTCTAAATTTGCTTGGGTCCCAACTTTTGAACAGGACCTTTAACAGGCATTTAACCCTTAGCTTGCCAAGCATGCATTTATTCAACTTACTTGGTAAATATTGTAGATCCAGAACAACCAGCTCCCTGCTAGGAGCCATCTAATCAGGATCAGCACAATTTGACTGATGGGTCTTAACAAAATAAATATATATCCTGATGAAGACCCTGTTAATTGTTAAAACTAGTTGATAATTAAAACTGTTGAATAAATAACACTGCTGGTCGTTTATTCAGTACTTGTTTATTATTATTGTATGTTAAAATAAATGTATTATATAGATTATATATATGCATTATAGACCTCTGCATGTCAGTGTAAGGAGATGACTAAGAGTCTGAGTTATGTAATGTAGCAAGCTAATGATTAAATGTATTGATGTGACTCTATACAGGCCTAGAATTAGACAAATCCTGACTTGAAGTTTAACCCTTAGCTTGCTACATTTTGTTAAATACCCCTGCAAAATTCTCAGGGTTCGTTCCTTTAATATTATATATGTTACATGTCAGGTTTGATATACTTATAAACAGAGACTGAGCCAAATAATTTAGAACCTGATCAGAGAGCTCCCAGCAGGGACCTGGTTGATCTGGATCTACACTGTTTGCCTAATCCTAATAAAACATGAATAGCAGGCTAAGAGTTAAGGATTTATTTTTATTTAATGTGTGTGTTGATCTACCGCAGTGTTTGTTTTTATATTTTTCTAGTTAAGTAGAATGAAGATGGAAGTTTTCCTTCCATTCGATGTTCAGCTTTCATTTTTGCTGAACATAGTTTAGCTTAGAACTGTGATGTTTAGCTTAGAACTGTGATGTTTAAGAAGTATTTGCTTTTTTGCATAAGATTTTTTCTTGACTTGCTTATGTTTAAAATTGAAACCTGGAGAATATGCTTCTGCTTCTATGCCATATACATAGTGTGTTTGTAGTAACTTTGTGTAATAAGTCTTGCTGTATGTTTGTTTAGAGTTTACTCTCTCAGCTGAGCCTCATAAGACCAGACCTTAAAGGTAGTACCCAACAGCTGAGATGGGCCAATGTTTCTGGCAAACAACCAAATTATTTTTATTTATTTTTTAAAAATCAAGAAATTCTGTTTATTATTAACAACAATATTTACTGTAATGAAACTTACAGAAAAAGAAATTGTTTAGATCCAAATCAGGCAGGCAACTTGAGATGCCTGAACAAGAGGGAAACTTTTTGCTGTCTACTTTTGCATGTTGTAGTTCACAAAGACTAAGCAGTGTTGATTATCAATATATAATTATCAGGTCAACTCTTAGCCTGCTTTTTGCATGTTTATAAGGCAAATAGTGTAGATCTAGATCAGCCTATTGGATGCTATCTGATTAGGATCTAGACTATAAATCTCTGTTTATAAGTATACCATCCCTGTGGGTTTATCGTCCCACCAACAGTATTTCAGTTATCTGGAGGCGGTGTCCACTTGAAACAGATATAGTGCTGCCTTCACTGTGTATAGCATGCCGTGAACACCTGGCATGATAACAAACCCAGTCACATTATCCTTACACCGGGTCAACCAGTTGTGGAACTACCCTTATATTTGCTTGAGCGTTAGCTATACCACTACCATTTTTAACAACTTTGGTATGTCGCAACCCGGGATCGAACCCAGGGGCCTCTCGTACCTGACCCTGAAATATAACATATATAATATTAAAGCAACAAACACTGAGAATTTAGTTTGGGTTTTTAACAAAATGTAGCCAGCGAAGTGTTAAGGTTAAAAAGACAAAAATAAAGCCTATAATTTTTTCCATGACTTTCTGTTTTCACGAAAGAGATAGTTAACCCGTGATTAGAATTATGCAAATCTAACTCCAGGACCCCCCTTGTAATCACTTCCCTTGATTGCTCCTAATATTGTTTCTGACCCAATCTTATTCTTCAATATTGTTGGGAAATTACTCCTAAATTGACGTGACTTAATGTTCCGCAGTTTTCTTCCTCCATCTTTTCTAACATAACAATCATCTAAATGATGTGGTAAACTGGTTATTTGAGTGCAAGTTGTTCAATTTTCGGATGTAACATCACATTGACATGCAATGCTGGCTGTTCAGGTACAGCTCTTCTCTTGCCCTGTTGTGGCAGTTCTAAGTGACGCCACATCCTGTTATGGGATTTCAGCATGATATTTTTATTTTTTGTAATTTATTTTTATGAATTTTATTGTTTTGTTAAAAATGTCTTTTATTTCATTTTAATTTTTTTGAAATTCTGATGCTATTTTTGAATTTCAAATTTAAATTATTTCTGATACTCATGCTATGTTTAAAGAAATAAAGGCAGTTAAAGCTTTCTGTCATTGTTGATTTTAACAAAAATGCTGTACGGGTTCCCTGTTTTACGCAGGACCTGGTAGCACAGTCGGTAAAGCATTGACACCCAGTATGGAAGGCTTCAGGTTCAGTCCTTGCCACACATACCAGCTTCAGGAAAAGTAATATTAAAGCCTTTTATTTTTTCTGATTAGGAATGATGATTATTTCTATGCTGTTAACGTTACTTGTCAAAAATTGTAAATGTTAAAACAGTACTGTTTGTACAAAAAATGATAAAATTGAACTTATTTTATGAAACCAAGGGACATTTTTTTTTCATCTTTTTGCAGTGGTATGCAGATTATTTCTGTGTACATTTAAAAATCTGATTCTAAAGCAATATTTTCCTAAAAGGTTATATTCAAGTTTGTGTTTCATTATAAAACTGACAATTTATTATTTTGAAGTAGCACATTATTGTTTTGTTTCACTTTTCCTTCTTTTCTCGGACATGCAATCCATAAGAGATTAGATGAACTACTTTTGCTTGATTTGAATTACAATTTTGGAGAAAAATTGTTACAGAAAAGTTAAAAATAATATAAATAGAACCAAGGGATCATCACTTAAACAGTTTTAGCAGAAGTGACAGTATTCATACATGTGGGTTGTTTTGAATAATTTGAATTTATGTTTATTTTTGGTTTTCAGTGCATTTTTTTTTCAATTTGATTTTTTATAAATTGCTTAGTGAAACTATCTTTGTAAAAAGCAATACAAAAATGATATCCATTAAAGTTATAAAAATAAATAAAATATTTAAATTCTTGAAAACTGAAGAAAAGTGACATATTTATCCAAGACAATTGCATTGTAAATTATTAAATTTGAAAGTATGTAATTTAATCTGTCAGTATAGAAATATTGATGCATAATTATACTTTTTTTAAATATAACTAACTGCAGTGAGGGAATTAAAGGAAATTAAATAATTCTTTATGTTCCCATGAATTGCAAGAGTAAAATGACATGACAATGACAAAAGTCTTAATTGATTATTGATACTTCTATTAGTTGAAAGAGTTAATTGACAAAACAAATAAAGTCTTAACTGATTATAGATGTTTCATTTAATTGAATGAGTTAATGGACAAGACAATGACTTAGTCTTCATTAATTAAAAATGCTTCAATAATTGGATAAATTGATAACAAACATTGACAAAAAGTCGAACACGATTAAAGGTGCATGTTTTGTGTTATTATTGTAAATTCTGTTTATTGCTAAACTTTTTTGGATAGTTCTGAATTTGTTCAACTATGCTTATTTTAAGTGATATCATTTCTGGTCCAAGTTTGATTTGGATTAATTTTAATTTTTGAAACATTAAAAAAAGAACACCTGCGTTTTGCTTTTTAGTAAACTAGGTGTGCTGAAACTGAATATAGGTTTCACTTCACACAACTGAGGGCCCTATGTCAGACGTTCTATGGACTGGCTCGAAAAAAAGTTTATGGACCGGTTATAGTGACCTGGTGTGCAGAGCAGTGGTTCCTCATCAGTCTAAATTGATACAGTCTAATTTATTTACTAATCATGAAAGTGTTGATGGACCCAGTCCATAAAAAGTTTATGGACCGGTAATAGTGACCGGGTGTGCAGAGTAGCGGTTCCTCATTGGTCTACATTGATAATAATGGACCGTTGAGTAAGCAATAATAATTAAAGAAGCAAAGTTATGTGAGATATAATATGCTCTATACAAGCATGAAATAATCTATGTAAGCATGAAATAAACTTCATTATTATATATGAGCATGAAATAAACTTCATTATACGATATAAGCATGTAATGATCTTCATTATTCTAAGTTGCAAGCAACAAGTAGTCTTCATTTTCATATACAAGCAGACCTAAAAAGCATTAATAGATAATAATAATAATAATCAATGATTATTAATGACCTTATTAAATGATAGTTTCTAAATTAAACTAAGCATTATAGTAATATAGTAATAGTTTAATAGTTTACTATAGCACTGTCCAGAACTTTAAACCTGACACTAATCCTGCTTGTGGAGCGATATATAATGACAGTGACATTAGCCAGATGGCGCTGCATTTTCAATGTATAGGAATCAACCTTAAGTTGATGGCGTCACTCAAATTGTCCATGGATAGCAATGACTCTTATGGAGATAATGTCCTCTAATGGGTAGGCAGCAGAAATGAGTCTCATTGTAAAGATGTTTTGTATTGCTTTTTTGTAAATGTGTATGCCTGTATTGTGATGATTAATGTTGATTGACTTTTATATTCTTGTTTCTATTACTTGTGTTAAAAAGTATTGTATCGTTAGTGTAACATTTGATTTTTCTTCTCATTTGGCAGTCGCTATGGCTGAGCTGTTAGTACTTGGCCGGCTAATCATGTATTTTTTAGGGCCTAGACAAATAGTGTAGATCCAGAGCTGTCTGCTGGAAGCTGTCTGATCAGGATCTACACTCTTTGCTGCTTAGTTTGTAGTAATAAGTATATTTACCTTTACATGTTACATATACAGTATGTGATTAAAATCTGAGAACTTAGCATGTTTTTTTTTACAGATCTATGCAAGCTTAGGGTTAGAATTACCGACTTGTATCTCATCAGGCTTGCATTTTATGATTCAGGACCTTGGTGGGGCAAACTTCACATGGAAAGGTCTTCCAGCTGATTTACAGAGCATCACTAGTTCTACCCAGAGATGTTTGTTTGTTTATTGGGTTTATCGTCCCACCAACAGTATTTCAGTTATCTGGAGACGGTGTCCACCGAAGCAGTTATAGTGCTGCCTTCACTGTGTATAGCATGCCGTGAACACCTGGCATGATACCACACCCAGTCACATTATCCTGACACCGGGCCAACCAGTCGTGGGACTACCCTTATATCTGCTTGAGCGTTAGCAAGGGAGCTATACCACTATCATTTTTAACGACTTTCGTATGTCGCGGCCCGGGATCGAACCTGGGGCCTCCCGTACCTGGAGCCGACGCTCTACCGATTGAGCTACCAGGTCCGGTCCCAGAGATGTGTTGTCTTCCTTAACCAATTATTGCTAGACAGTTCTTTTATAACTGCAAGGTGGTAGAGTGTCGGCTTGCGGATCGGGAGGTCGTGGGTTCGAACCCCGGTCGGGTCAAACCAAAGACTTTAAAGTTGGTAGTAGTGGCTTCCCTCCTAACGCTCTGGGCTATGGGGACAGCATTACGCCTGACTCGTCGGTGTCAGTATAATGGACAGGCCTGGCTCAGTCCCTGGGCACCTCATAAGTGCCCCTGTGCTATAATGATAGAAATGTCGCTACACAGTATCGGCAAAAATGCCGGCTAATCCTATGACTGCAAAAGTGTCATATATGACTTATAACAAAACAAACGTCACAATTTCATAATCATTTTCCTACAGCATTGACACATTTTTTATGTTTTCCTGCAGTTTTTAAATGCATTTTTGTGTCTGTCTGAAATGCAGTTGATTTATAAGACTTCGTTGCAGAAATTGCTGAAGCCTTAAAGAGGCTCGTCTTGTCAGTGATAACATACAGGTTTTATTTTCTCTTTATGTTAAATATGCATGTTTTGTTACCATAGCATTCTGCTGTATATATTTCTAGGGCAGTCTTAGGTCTTCATGTATTTTTTTTGGGGGGGGGGGTCAAAGTTTTAATATTGCTGTTTGCAATTAAGAAAAAAAAAATAGCTAAATGTTAGGTATAAACTTTTAATAAGTTATTGCCTTTTTTATTACTATTACTGTTTTTTGTGGAGTTTTTTTAGTGTGGAGTTTTAACTGTAGTTTATTTTTTTGACAGGATGTGTAAGTTTGTGAGAAACATAAAAATTATGATAAATTATTTGTAATATAAGTATTTGTGATTAATTTTATTAAATATAATAAAATATTTTGTATCGCCTTATAACTTGCAGTAGCAGAGAATTGTGTTTCCTACTGTTTTAACCTGCATAATATGTTGTCTGTCTGTATAGCTCATAATGAGATGTTTTTTGCAAAAATTGCTAAAGCATAAAGCATGCCCATTTTGTAAATGATTATATTGAAGTTTTCTTTTCTTCACTGAATAAGCATGTTTAGTTACCATAGTAACAACTTTTAAGTTATTTGTTTCCAATGAATTCTTCTGTTAAAATTTTTGTGAATTTTTTAATAATCAATAGCATTTATTATTGTCTCATTATCCAATGCTGTGCAAGTATTGTAGTATTAATAGAATACTTGAATGGATGTTTAGTTCACGATTTATGTTCGTGTTTGTGAGACTTTGTGAGAAACATAAGAGATTTTATAAAATATGAATGATAAAATATTTATTGTCAGTATTTTTTTAATCAGCATTCATAGATTTTTTATCGCCTTAACATGAATAAAATACCAAAAAGCATATTTCAAAAGAATGCATTTCAGCCTGCCATTTAAATTAAGTTATATACATTAAAACTAAATATAAAGCATTGTGCATTATATTAAAAAATCTTGAAAGCACACTTTAGGGCTATATTAGTGCAACTCTGATAATACGCACCTAACTCAATCCTTCATGTGCATAACTTTCAGCCGATGACAGAGTGGTTAGAGTCACTAACTTGTAACTCTGTAGCCCCTCAACGCATGCGCTCATGTCCCAGTCTAAGACAGAAGTTTCATGTGGAGTGGTCTTGCCATAGATGGTGTGCCAGTTATTTAATTCGAACATTTGTCTCAGGCCATACCCTCTATCAATAATGAACCGGACATCACAAATATAATCATGATTGTGTCGCTGTGCTGTTAAGAGAAAACTTCTTAGCTCCTCATTTTATATATGTAACCAATGTTTATAGTTGTTGACCTGATTGCCTGTGATATCCAAATACATATGATTTCTGAGTTTTTACTTGTATACATTCTTACTGGGAAAAATTCTTATAAAAGAGCTTCAAGTGACCTATAATTTAGGTAATGTATATTTATATAAATATTTTTGTGCTGAGTAGTTTGAAACAAAATTAGGTCACAGGAAATAGAACTCACCAGGATAACAAGGGCTCACCAGGATAACAAGGGCTCTCCAGGATAACAAATGAGTTTGGGAGTCGACTTACCGTGCACACAGTAAAGTTGAGAAGTTGAGTCAGGTTTAAATCCTTCTTTCGCCATTTTTTTGCTAGCTATGCCTTTTTACAGCTGTAAGTTGAAAAACTGCATTATGGCCATAATTATGTCATCTGCAACATTGCTGCTATCCCATCAGATGTCTCATTTGGCGTCAACCAATCATCATCAACCTTACAAACTGTCTAGTCAATCAGCTGTAGTGTTATATTTCTCTTCTGTAGGGATGTCCGGGTTGCAACGGCATTAGCACACGTGCTTCTGAACCATGACACCCGGGCCAGGTAGGTCAAGGACAGCCCTCTGTTGTCATAGAAACCTGCTTGTATCCACGGCAACACCTATGATCTAAGTTCACTACAATGCTTTTCAAGGTCACTTTATATGCTTTTCTTGGACACAATATATATTTGTTGTCAAGACAATCATAATAATTTTAGAATGACATTGCTAGGATGACATTTGTAGAAATGTCAAGTCCACAATATATTTTTGTGAAAGTCTGTTTTATACTGAATGTCAAGGATTCTTAAACTATTTATGTCAAGGTCACTATGTATATTTATGTCAGGGTAAGGGTATTAATGATGATATCATTTTATAAATATATAAAGGTAAACTTATAGATTTATGTCAAGAGCACAGTTACAATAATATCAGTGAAACAAATTTAAAGGTAACATTTTATTCTCAAGGTAATGTTATGTCAAGGCCACACTATCTTTATGTAAGGGTCACAATATATTTATGTCATTATCAAAATATATTAGTATCACTGTATGTTTATGTCAAGATCACAATATATTTTAGCAATTCTGCAGTATATTAATGTCAAGGTGTATCGGTGTAAATGTTAATATACATTTGTCAAGGTCATTGTGTAAAAAAAGTGTATCTTGATTTTGTATATTTATGTTAGCGACACTGTCATGTCAAGGTTACAGTATTTTTACTGTTTTAAAATCTAAGCTTTTCTAAAATTGAGATATCAGGTATCTTTTATCTTAACATAGTGCTGCCTTTAACAAATAAATTGAATGCATGCAAATGAGTGACATAAAGAACATGTTTTGCATAATTACATTTACCGGTATGATTGTTTTTGCACTTTGCAATTATTCACTTTGTGTATTTTTAATTTACAATATAACTAAGAGTATGATATTGTTGAGAAAAGCCTGGTGTGTGTAGATAATTAGTAGGATGTTACAATCATAGAAGTATCTTAAACAACAGTTCTTTTCTGCATGACAGTGTACAACAGTGTTCCAGCAAAAAATTCTTTTTTTCCAGCTCTTTTTTGCTAGTTTAAGTACAAAATTTATCTTTGTTTTAAATGGAATTTGTCATGTTGAGAACATTGGTTTAATTGTTGTTTCTTTTCAGAAACTGCAGTTATAATGTTAAGTCGCTTTTCAACATTTAAATATATGCTTAGCTGCACATTTTGTTTTTGTAAAATGTGTTAATGCATTTGATTCTTTTCAGCTCTTTATCTTTTAACATATTAGTTTTTTGATTGATTTCACATTATTTGTCAATGTTTTATGTTGTCACACATTTAGCGTCGTCTCTTCTTCCAGAACACTTTAAAATAGTAGTCTGTAAAGAAACTTTACTTTATTATATTTTGTAAAGGTGTTAAAGAACTATAAAATTAATAGATTTTCAGTCCTTTCAATAAAGGCAAAGAATGAGTCATTTTAGCAAAAAAAACAAAAGGTGTTCTCATAAAAAAAAACAGGCATGTATAGTTATATGGATTGAGGGGCTTTAATTTTTATGTATTTAACCAGAATGAAAGGAGGATAGTCGGTGGAATGTTTAAAGCAACAAAACAATTTCAAAACTATTTTGAAACTGTTTGTTGATATTTAAATCTAATTCTTGTAAAATATAATCTTGAAATTATCTGGAATTATGACAAAGCCTAGCATTTATTATTGAGAAAACCATTGTTATTTTGTCATAACTTTTGCAATATACAAAGCATTTGATTTATGTTATGACCTCAAACATGATGATTTCTTGCATTATTAAACGATCAACAAATCTACCTTGCCTGTTTTCTGTTCACATAATTGTTTCTCGCTTGGTTATTGCATGTATAGTTTTTGTGGGGGCATGCATGGTAGAGCGTCTGTGGCCAATTGGTTAAAGTTGCTGACTTGTATCTCCTCAGCCCCTCACTGCGTGGGTTAGAGTCCCTGTTGGTGCAAGAACTTTCCTATGCAGAGGTTTTCCAGCTAACCTGTAGTATGTAGTGGTTCTACCCAGACATCAGTCTGGGGTCTTACTCCACCATTAATTAGCTGGATGTCACCAACATGACCATAATTGTGTTGATGTGACAAAAAAAAAATAATTAAAACATAGTCTTTGTGGTTTTCTTAGGGACAAAAGCATGACATTTTGAAATGCACCTTGTGCAATGATCCATACAGGTAAAGCAATATTAGATCTAAAAGATGTTGCTGATGAGCTCCTGGCATCAAACAGTCCTCCTTGAGGACAAGACTGAATAACTTGATGTCTTGTTTTGGGTGTCTGCTATTGTGACCAGCATGTGTGAAGCATATTTTGCTTAAATTTAGCACCTTTGGACATATACACCTAAAGAATATTTAGTGAAAAATTTAATGTTTATGGAGGTACTTTAGGTGAAAAAAAAATATGTATAAGCAAATGGGACATAAAGAAACCATTTTAGATAATAATATATGTTGTAAATAATAAAAATATATCTTGATACAAATTCTTCAACTGTTTTAATTTTCTTCAGGCTAAAATTGTTGTGATCTTTTCAGCTCACCTGAGCATAATGTGCTCACAGGTTGTGCTTAAGGTGAGCTTTTCTATATCAACACTCAGTGTCGATGTTTGAGGATAGTCTGTCTGAGTAGGAAATGTTCTATTTGGTGCAATGTTTCTGGCAATGTGTCTTCTTACATTTGCATGAATCTTTTAGCAAAAAAGCAATGGATTTAATGTCTTTAATCCTGTTCTCGCTGGAAACACCATTTACCATAATCTCTGTTGCAGTGATCTCCCTTTCCATCATTGGGATCTCGAGGAGATCTTTGCCACGGTGACTTACCGATAGCTTTGCTAGCACTAGCACATGAGTTACTGGATTTTAATTTAGATTCCATGATTGATTTGATTATGTTAAATAGACTAAAAAAATAAAAAACTTTCACTTACAAATATTTTCTTTAAAAGCATTTTCTGCGAAGAAGACCGGAAGTAGTACTTGATATTGACAGCTTTTGCACAGATATTCATTAAGTGTCCTACTTATACTGTCAATTGAAAACATTTTGTCAAACTCATGCTTAAACTTTTTACATCCACATATGCAAAAATTATTGGTTAATAAAGCAACTCCATGGTCAACACTGTGGTGATAGAATGTAAACATTTGAAACTCTATGGTCACTTGAGTCACATGGTATGCTGTATGGTCACCTGATATTTCACCCTGGCAATGATAAATACATAACCAGTCCACTGGAGTTTGGTTTCACTACAGTAACATAAAACATATCTCACTCTTATGGTGTTGTCAGTAAGTTTATGGTAAATACATTCAGCAAGTTTTGGGTCCTTGCAGGCAACACCACTCCCCTAATAACCATAAAACATACCTCACTCTTATGGTGTTGTCAGTAAGTTTATGGTAAATACATTCAGCAAGTTTTGGGTCCTTGCAGGCAACACCACTCCCCTTATAACCATAAAACATACCCCACCCTTATAGTGTTTCCAGCAAGTAAAAGGCTAATGCATTAAGCAAAATGGTTAAAGGTTGTTGAAAGTCACCAGAGTGATCAAAACAAAACATGACTGTATCATTGCAGGTTTTCAAATACTGGGTTTGACATCAACTCACCGGACTCTAACGACAGCGGTATCCAGTCAGATGCCCGCTCGGATGATGGCATCACCAACACCCATGGATCTGTGAGTGAGGATCTGTACGCCATCACTAACAAGTCCTACCAAGTGAGGGAGGAGGGTGAGGATGAGGTGACACCCACCCAGGTCAGTTTAGCCTTTTTCGTGCATGCATGTGGATGTTTTATGCCTTTACAAAGTATACTCATTTATCTCTCATGTATAATTGTATGTGTAATTATATGTTGAACATATATGAGAAAAGCAGCAGAATTATGTGAATTTTTAAAATCATACATGTATAATGGGCTATAAATAAATAAATAAATGGGTTAAGTAATATATAGTTAATGGGGGGGGATTTTTATATATATATATATATATATATATATATATATATATATATATATATATAAATCTATAAATATATATATATATAAATATATATGCTATTCGTTCATATTTTTGGGGGTGTGTGTGGTGGGGGGGGGGGGGGGGGTGTCTATCACATAAATTTGACCGTCCCGACCTAATTTTTTATTCTATCGTTTTTCAATAGTTATCATCACAAGAAACCATGCTGAAAAATGTACAATAGAAAAAAACATGAAAAAAAAGTTTTATGCTTATTGCTTATCTTTCTTTTCTGAGTATACACTGGTCTTCTAAATTGAGCAGATGCTTTCTCATAAATTTGTGACTTTTGATTGGATGGCAGATGTTGCCATTGACTTATTTTTCCATACTGCAATAAATTAGCTACGTCTATTTACAACGTTAGGTGTGAATCAGGTTATGGATTTAGCACTATTGTCTGGATCAAAAGAACATTTTCAACATAATAAGATTTTTTTAATGATAATCAAGACTATTTATAATAAAATTGAACAATGGACAATATTTACCTGCTTAGACCACATGGTTTTGGTCGAATAAGTAGTATTAGCATTCTTGTCAAAGTTGAGTAGTATTTCGGACAATCTCACAGATTGCACGAGTGTGCATTCAATATATTTTACGACGTCACGAATTTATGAGAAAACCCAAAAATATGAGAAAGCGTTATAAATGTATATATACGATGAGCAATAAAACTTGGAGTAAGGTCAAATGTTGCTCCTTAACCTGCTATCTTATAAGGGGGATTCTTAAATTATCATATAAGTCACATTTAACTTACATTTAGTGAATTTTCAAGAAAAAGAGTGTTTTTTAGTTTAAAAGTCATTATAATTGGCATTAATCTTAAATGTCTGGATTTCTTTACAGGTCTTGTCGTATAAAATTTATCATATTAATAGGACATTGTTTTCAAAATAAGGAAGTAGCTTTGTGTGATGAAATCTTAAGAAAAGGAAATGTAGCAGAGGTTTCATATGCTTTATATTAAGACCTTTATGGTGTAAATATTGTATTTTCTATCCATTGATATCCATTGAGGGTGATGTTGATGGGGCTAAATTTAGACTTCTAATGTAGGTTTTGGTGGCATGGTTTGTATTTGTTGTTTTGATGTTGATGATGATACAGAAAAATAATGGTAAAAATGATGATAAATATAATAGTGATTTCAGCTGACATGCCGTACACCGGTGGTTCTACTCAGACTATTGTTTGTGGCCTTCTTTCACCCAAATAGCCGGACGTTGCTTTAATGATCATAATTTGTCGCTGCAATGTATTAAAAAAAAATGAAAAAAATAAAAAAAAAAAAATAAAAGAAAAAAAAAAAATAAAAAAAAATTGATTCTGGCAATTACTGGTAGGAGATTATTTTTAAAAAAATGTTAAGGTCAGACATTGCCTGTTTGTGTAAGATAACAGAGGGTGGCATTTCTCATTAGTACCTGGTAATTGATGAGCTTACAGGTAATTCTCACGTGATACTTAATAAGCTATTGTTCCTGCCATGCTAGATACTGCATTTACTGGCTGTAAAGCAGCAAATTAATAGTAAGCTGAAATTCATGATCTTATGATGTCTTATCAAGAAGAAATTTAAAAAAAAAAAATTATCAATGGATGTTTTAACCCTTAAAAAAAGAAGTTAAAGTGGGAGATATAATGATGAAAATATGCGTGAATAAAGAAGATCTTAGGTTGTTAGCACATAAGACTACTAAATTAGTATATATGTTTTGTATTGTAAAATATTGTAAACTTAACTCATGTTCATATTGTATATTTACATGAATGTAGCAATTATAGATCCTTATGAATTATGCTGAGGCTGGTTGGCAGCTAGCTGCCCCAGTAATAGGAATGGTGTATTCTTTCATATCAGGGATGATGGGGATGTTTGGTGGGAGATAGTCTCACATTACAGGGCTCCAGTGTCACTGGCAGTTGTCCATCATGTTAGCAATTAGTAATTAATTCTTTGCTGGCTAAACAGGATTTGGATTGGCTTATTACAATCAGTAAAAATCCTGGTCAGCTAGCTTCTGCTGGGAGCTGTGAGATCAGGATCTGTACTATTTGCGGATGATTCTCTAGCAACATGTCTCGGCAGTTTTTCCTGAAGATGTTAAGACAATGACTAAGAATGAGCATAGGTTATTATCTATATGTAGCCAAAGAAGGGTAAAGTAACCAATGTGACAATGACTGATCATAGGAGAATCAGTCATTGAAAGTAATTTGAGGTGCTTCTATTGCGATCAAGATAGTGTCCCTGTTCTTTTAAATAATGCATCATGTTCTGTGTTATTTGTTTGTAATGACATACAGTCAGTAGGTTAACTTTAATTGTGGCAAGAGACTCAGCAGCGTCCAGTTTAGACAGCTCATTGCCAGAGCTGCCTGATCTGGATCTACACTTTTTGTATTAACCAAATTATTTCATGCATGACAGGATAAGACTTAATGAAACTTAACTGCTGTTACTTGATTAACACTTAACTTGCTACATTTTGCTAAAGTCTCGGGATTTTTTACTGTAATATTATATATGTTACATGTCATGGTTGATAAACAGAGACTGAGCAGCAAATAGTGTACATCTTGATCAGACAAGTCCCAGCAGGGAGCATTCTGATCTGGATCTAAACAAGTTAAACGTTATAACTACGCAAATAGCAGGCTAAGAGTTAATGTAAAGTATAGCTAGTCTCGGCTACACCCAGCTAGAACGGGCTGATCTGGATCTACACTTTCTCGCCTAAACCTGATTATTTCATGCTTAGCAGAATTGATGAAGAGTTGATGAGAGTTGATGTAATTGTGTGACAAATGCTGATATTGTGGAAATCTGCATTAAAGGAATTTGAGATGCCATTATTGTGATCATGATAGTGAGAATGTTGTGTGTGTGTTTTCTAGTCATTTCTGTTATCAGTTTTGCGTGTCAGGTTGTTTTTTGTAATTTAATTACAAATGGTCTTTGTACATGATTTGAGTTATTTAATTAATCATTCTGTTGGTACATGATTTGAATTATACTACCCCACACTAAAGGTGTTTCCTGCAAGTAAATGCTCAGTCAAACTTAACCATCTTACGTCCTGTAGGTATGATGTGCAAAACATTTGAAAGTGCAATCTCTAACATCATATTATCATTTTTTTTGCTTCTTTGAAGGCATAATTATGTCAATTTCTGTGATATTTCTTGATGAAATATGAAAATAGCTTTGCAGAAATGTAAATAATAAAACATCTTTCACATAGAGCTGTGAGAGACAATTGTTATAAACCTGCAGATCTAACCATTTAGCATGGTCACTTATTTAATATTGGGTTTCTGGTGAATAATCCATTTCTTAAAATAAATGTGCATTAATTACATGAGTAAACTTTATTTGATGTCTTCCTAATTATTTATTTTACCTGCAGGCTGACACCACTGATGGTGTGGAAAAACCTGAAGTCCTGCCACCAGGATGGGAAAAGTGTGAAGGTAATTATTGAAGAAATTATTGTTGATAGTTTAGTGAACACATTGTAACACAAACTTATATTGTAAACTTAGGTGAATATTCATTTAGTATGAAGCAAAGAATTAACTTAAACAGTTACATTTGTGTAAAGCTGTTGCTTGACAATATATAATGTTTCAAGTTATTGTTTTTTATGTCTGAAAAAGGATACAGAGTTGTGTGTACATTTATTCGAAAATCTCTAAACTTGAGTTTTTAGATTACTTGGTGCTATTAACCTTTACATTGGGGATACTACGGAGGTTAAAGCAGATGTATGGTACTACAGGAAATTGGTCGGAGAATGTAGTAAATCATTCATTTATAGGAGTACCTGTGGTATAGTTATGGAGTCACCATCTTATAACACCTCTGCTTTTCCTTCTACAACTTGATTTGAGTCTGGTTTGAGGTGAAGAACATAATGTGGGAAGGTCTTCCAGCTGACCTGTGGTGCACTATGTGGGAAGGTCTTCCAGCTGACCTGTGGTGCACTATGTGGGAAGGTCTTCTAGCTGACCTGTGGTGCACTATGTGGGAAGGTCTTCCAGCTAACCTGTGGTGCACTATGTGGGAAGGTCTTCCAACTGACCTGTGGTGCACTATGTGGGAAGGTCTTCCAGCTGACCTGTGGTGCACTATGTGGGAAGGTCTTCCAGCTGACCTGTGGTGCACTATGTGGGAAGGTCTTCTAGCTGACCTGTGGTGCACTATGTGGGAAGGTCTTCCAGCTGACCTGTGGTGCACTATGTGGGAAGGTCTTCCAGCTGACCTGTGGTGCACTATGTGGGAAGGTCTTCCAGCTGACCTGTGGTGCATTATGTGGGAAGGTCTTCCAGCTAACCTGTGGTGCACTATGTGGGAAGGTCTTCCAGCTAACCTGTGGTGCACTATGTGGGAAGGTCTTCCAACTGACCTGTGGTGCACTATGTGGGAAGGTCTTCCAGCTGACCTGTGGTGCACTATGTGGGAAGGTCTTCCAACTGACCTGTGGTGCACTATGTGGGAAGGTCTTCCAGCTGACCTGTGGTGCACTATGTGGGAAGGTCTTCCAGCTGACCTGTGGTGCATTATGTGGGAAGGTCTTCCAGCTAACCTGTGGTGCACTATGTGGGAAGGTCTTCCAACTGACCTGTGGTGCACTGGTGGTTCTACCCATATTTGTCTGGGGTCTTCTGCCACCAAACTAGCTGGATGTGGCTATAATGATCGTAATTGATGTAATAGTTACTAGAAAAATGCCCCTTTAGTTAAGATTTCACAATCTTTGTTCATATACATTTAAGATGTACTTAAAAAAGACAATACAGTCCTTGTTCGTTTAAGTATTTTACAGGGTATCCTGTGGACACTACCTACTTTTTAAAGAAACTAGTCCTCCAAATTTTAGGAGGTTCCCTAGCATCATTACACAACATTTCTTCTAGAAATAGGCACCTTGAGGAGTACTAATTGGACTATCAGGGTTGTGCTATGTACAAGCCAGCCAATACAGCAGCAGACAATAAATGATAAATGTTATTTATTGTTTTTCCGTGATTGGTCAGCATGGTGTCATGATGCGACAGGGTGTGGTTTCATACCAGTTGTTCACAACTTCACAGTACACTTTTCACAGTAAAGGCAGCACTGTACCTGCTTCTAGTCAATGCCTTATCCAGAAAACTGAAAGATTGCCACCGAAACATTTAACCCAACAAACTCTCTTTATCTATTCAATATTTGTCTGTTTTCAACAAAATAGCTGAACATTGCTATAATGACCATAATTGTGGTGCAACAATGTGTGACAATGTGTATTACTGACTGTACTTAATATAAAATAATGAACATTAAGCTTAGTTAAGCAGCAAATGTTTTTTGACAACAGCATAAAGTCTAACATATTTTCTGATACAGAATGTTGAATTTTAGGGGGTTTGTCATTTACTTTAAATGATAAATATTTATGGCTTCAGAAAATGTTGTGATAAATCACATACTTGAATATTAGTATTTATGCCCAATGGATTTGTTCTGCTGATTTCTTGTATTTTATAGCCAAACCATTTCTGTATAAAGTGATGGAAGAAGCATTGGTTTATAAGTTTGAAGTATGCGTTTTAATCCATTAATATTTTATTTTATTCTCCATTTGTATTATTATGAAAAAATATATAAAAAAACAAATATTTAGAAGTTTGTTGAACTGATGGCCATGCTTAATGCAGTATAAAGAAAATAATGTTGAAATATTTCATATTTAAATTTTTAATAAAGAAATTGCTTGAAAAGATTTTAACTGAGAAATAGAACTCCAATTGATTGAAAACCTTACTTGGAAATTTAATTCTGGAAATAATAAATCATGTTTTGTTATGTAGATTCATGGTACTGACAATTTGCTTGTTACAAAATATTGCATTTCCAAATTTGTTCATAATTTGTTCTTTTCTAGATTCACAAGCTTTGTAATATTTGTACTATCTTTTTACATTCATGCGTTAGAAAAGTGTGTAAACAAATGAGAAATATTAAAAAGCAACATTTTCTTACATTATATCAGTTTTAGGTAATGTTAATTGGCATACAGATTACAACCATTATAGTGTAAAAGTTTTATATTCTAATTAAAACCTTATTAATATATTATTAATTTGAGAATAATATGAAAATTGTGTTTAACATACATTAAACTACCTTTATTATACTTAAAATTCCAATTCAGTTGATTCAAACAGCATCACCTTTTTCATTCAAACATACATTTGAATGCATTTAAACAATAATTTAAGAGCCTTACAAATTCCAACTAGTCCTTACACTTACAATAAAAAACAACGAAGGAATTATTTAAATAAATAATACTTGTCTGCAAAGAGCTATATTTTAAGTAAAAAAGTCCACACATCCTTAAAATACTTGGCTTTAAACATTCCCACATTATGTTATTGAGTCCACACATCCTTAAAATACTTGGCTGTAAACATTCCCACTTTATGTTATTGAGTCCACACATCCTTAAAATACTTGGCTTTAAACATTCCCACATTATGTCATTGAGTCCACACATCCTTAAAATACTTGGTTGTAAACATTCCCTTTTTATGTCATTGAGTCCACACATCTTTAAAATACTTGGCTGTAAACATTCCCACATTATGTCATTGAGTCCACACATTCTTAAAATACTTGGTTGTAAACATTCCCACTTTGTGTCATTGAGTCCACACATCTTTAAAATACTTGGCTTTAAACATTCCCACATTATGTCATTGAGTCCACACATCCTTAAAATACTTGGTTGTAAACATTCCCACATTATGTCATTGAGTCCACACATCCTTAAAATACTTGGCTTTAAACATTCCCACATTATGTCATTGAGTCCACACATCCTTAAAATACTTGGTTGTAAACATTCCCACATTATGTCATTGAGTCCACACATCTTTAAAATACTTGGCTTTAAACATTCCCACATTATGTCATTGAGTCCACACATCCTTAAAATACTTGGCTTTAAACATTCCCACATTATGTCATTGAGTCCACACATCCTTAAAATACTTGGCTGTAAACATTCCCACTTTATGTCATTGAGTCCACACATCCTTAAAATACTTGGTTGTAAACATTCCCACATTATGTCATTGAGTCCACACATCTTTAAAATACTTGGCTTTAAACATTCCCACATTATGTCATTGAGTCCACACATCCTTAAAATACTTGGCTGTAAACATTCCCACATTATGTCATTGAGTCCACACATCCTTAAAATACTTGGCTGTAAACATTCCCACATTATGTCATTGAGTCCACACATCCTTAAAATACTTGGCTGTAAACATTCCCACATTATGTCATTGAGTCCACACATCCTTAAAATACTTGGCTTTAAACATTCCCACTTTGTGTCATTGAGTCCACACATCCTTAAAATACTTGGTTGTAAACATTCCCACATTATGTCATTGAGTCCACACATCCTTAAAATACTTGGCTGTAAACATTCCCACATTATGTTATTGAGTCCACACATCCTTAAAATACTTGGCTGTAAACATTCCCACATTATGTTATTGAGTCCACACATCCTTAAAATACTTGGTTGTAAACATTCCTGCTTTATGTCATTGAGTCCACACATCCTTAAAATACTTGGTTGTAAACATTCCCACTTTATATCATTGAGTCCACACATCCTTAAAATACTTGGCTGTAAACATTCCCACATTATGTCATTGAGTCCACACATCCTTAAAATACTTGGTTGTAAACATTCCCACATTATGTCATTGAGTCCACACATCCTTAAAATACTTGGCTGTAAACATTCCCACATTATGTCATTGAGTCCACACATCCTTAAAATACTTGGTTGTAAACATTCCCACATTATGTCATTGAGTCCACACATCCTTAAAATACTTGGCTTTAAACAATCCCACATTATGTTTTGAGTCCACACATCCTTAAAATACTTGGCTTTAAACCTTCCCACTTTATATCATTGAGTCCACATATGCTTAAAATACTTGGCTTTAAACAATCCCACATTATGTTATTGAGTCCACACATCCTTAAAATACTTGGCTTTAAACATTCCCACATTATGTTATTGAGTCCACACATCCTTAAAATACTTGGCTTTAAACAATCCCACATTATGTTATTGAGTCCACACATCCTTAAAATACTTGGCTTTAAACCTTCCCACTTTATGTCATTGAGTCCACACATCCTTAAAATACTTGGTTGTAAACATTCCCACATTATGTCATTGAGTCCACACATCCTTAAAATACTTGGTTGTAAACATTCCCACATTATGTTTTGAGTCCACACATCCTTAAAATACTTGGCTTTAAACCTTCCCACTTTATATCATTGAGTCCACATATGCTTAAAATACTTGGCTTTAAACAATCCCACATTATGTTATTGAGTCCACACATCCTTAAAATACTTGGCTTTAAACATTCCCACATTATGTTATTGAGTCCACACATCCTTAAAATACTTGGCTTTAAACAATCCCACATTATGTTATTGAGTCCACACATCCTTAAAATACTTGGCTTTAAACCTTCCCACTTTATGTCATTGAGTCCACACATCCTTAAAATACTTGGCTTTAAACCTTCCCACTTTATGTCATTGAGTCCACATATGCTTAAAATACTTGGTTGTAAACATTCCCACTTTATGTCATTGAGTCCACATATGCTTAAAATACTTGGTTGTAAACATTCCCACTTTATGTCATTGAGTCCACACATCCTTAAAATACTTGGTTGTAAACATTCCCACTTTATGTCATTGAGTCCACATATGCTTAAAATACTTGGTTGTAAACATTCCCACTTTATGTCATTGAGTCCACACATCCTTAAAATACTTGGTTGTAAACATTCCCACTTTATGTCATTGAGTCCACACATCCTTAAAATACTTGGTTGTAAACATTCCCACTTTATGTCATTGAGTCCACACATCCTTAAAATACTTGGTTGTAAACATTCCCACTTTGTGTCATTGAGTCCAAACATGCCTAAAAACTGTATTCATTTTGGGAAATGATTGCTTAATCCTTTTGATTCTACATCAAAATGAATGAAATTTAACTAAAATATTTTACTTAATCAGATTAAAAGTAGTAAGATACAATTTTGTTTATGCACCAAAAGTTTGAAATTAATTTTTGACAAATTTTTATTAAAAGTCCTTGGATACAATCTTTTGCCATCCACTTAAATATTGAAATTGCAATTGAAGCTATTACAACATTATACAACAATCATATTTAAAAGACATACGGTAACAGTTTATTCACCAAACCAAACAAAATATAATAAAAGCCTACCAAAAAATATAAGTTGCAAACATAAAATATGAAAGTTGTCATAATTGTACTATCCAGTTTTCTACTAAAACCAATGAAATATTGACATACTTTAGTCACATTCGCTATTTAACCTCTAAAACAAATAGAGACAGTTTAAAACCTGTTAACAAACAAAATGAACACATATTAAAAAAAACTATAACATGTTATTCTGTTGTTTTTTTTCCAATAAAGCCATTAAAAATCCAAAACCTTTAAACAGTTTCTTACAAATGCTATTCTTTTCTTTCACAAACAAACTACTTAGGTAAAAAGATTTAAAATTACTTACTTAAAACTCCAAGAATAATACCCTTTATAGCAGCATGGGGATATAAGGCAGAAACAACACTTAATGGCACTATTTAGTTGATTAGGTTCTCCAGGTATTGTTGTTAGTTTTAGAAAACTTTTATGACTTTATGATGCAAATATGTCATCACGATAAAAGCTTGCAACATTATATGACCCTAACATGTCAAGATTTTTGTGAGAATGGTTATTCTCAACAGTGTCATAAATGGTTGTGTTTGCATCATTTGATAATAATCCAAATAAATTTGGTATTTACTAAAAAAGTATTGCTGTCAATATGCACATGTAGTTGAAGCCATACTATCATGGGAAAAACAATATAGTTGTAAACAGGTATTTCAAAACAGGAAGTGTATGGTACTAAAGACTGACCAAAACAATAGTGATTAACCCTTCATTGGGTCAACCTTTCATCTTACTGAACTGATGAACACTGGTTTAAGTTGACAGGTTGTGTACTTTGCGATTGAGTTTGATGCATTTCCAGAAATATTGATTAAATTAATTGTGCTGTTACATTGAGTCCTAGGTAAGGTTATAGCTATTGATGTGTTACCCTCCTGTTATTCTTCTGACTGTCCAGCCCCCACATTGCATGGGTTTGAGTCCTGGTCACGGTGAAGATCTTAATATGAGAGTGTCTTCCAGCTGACCCACACTGTGCTGGTGGTTCTACCTAGATATGTGTCTGGGGTCTTCCTCAACCAATATAGCATAATCTTGCTACAGTGACCAATGTTGTCTTGCTGCAATGTATTTAAAAGTAAATAAATAAATAGAATATTAAATATGTTTCCTTCTCCAACAATACCACTACTGTATTTAAGAAGTACCCTCCCCCTGGTATTATTACTATAAATCAAATATACAAAATATACACTGTATATGTTAAATGACCAGTATTTTCTCCAATTTTCAGATGAGGATGGCCCGTACTACTGGCATATCAAGAGCGGCACCATCCAGAGGGAGCCACCATCCCCCGCTCCACCGGATCTCCGCGAGACCCTCCGATCAATCTCCATTAACAGTGACTCTGTATGTAGATTATGTTTATTATAATTGTTTTACTTTTGCCATCATTTTTAAAGCATAATTATCAATATTTTACACCTTCCCCCCGTCCAGTTGTTTTTGGTGGAACAAGATTTCAGGAAATAACAACATACAGTTTTTTAGGTACATTGTCTTGTTGAAGGACTAACATCTTGTGCCAGTTTTTTTTTGTTCAAACCTAGGACCTTGTATATCCAGTCCAATGCCAATAAACACTAAACAAAGGTTGCTACTGTATGTGATTATATTCAGATGTATCAACCCTTGATGTATTATTTTATTTAATCCTTGTTAATTAAGATATTTACACAGTTCCATAGTAACAATTGTGTAAATGTGTATTCCAGAGTAACGTGTCTGCTGACTCCATCCCGTCAACACCGTCCAGTGTGGCCAGTACAGAAGACCACCTCCATGAGTTTGAGGACCATGCCCTCCAGTACGCTGTCAAGTCTCTCAAAAACCTGTAAGTTACCCTCACATCTTCTTCTGTATACATGTAATCATATTTTTTTAATCTTCTACACTGGTTTGGACAGGCTGGGTTCAGTCCCTGGGCACCTCATAAGTGCCCCTGTGCTATAATGATAGAAATGTCGCTGCACAGTATCGGCAAAAATGCTGGCAAATCCCAATACCATCCCTACACTGGTTTCGTATTTCTTTATACCTTGTTTATTATAGTCTCTAAACATTTTTAGGTAAATTTATATTTTTAATAAATACAAGTCCTTGACATTTTGTTATTACTGCTTTGCTGGAAATACACCTTAACATTGCACATAATCTACTAATTATTATCAATTCATCATGATCTCATTTTGTGTGTGTGTGTGATTCTACAATTGACTTATTGATAGCTATTCCCCAAAACCCACCCAATCAGAAAGTGCAGTTAATTGGCACAACAATCACTTCAATAGCATTTTATTAATCTTTAACAGGGACACACATGGCCAAGCCATTATGGTTACTGACTGACACAGTGTGGGTTCGAGTCCCGGTTGAGGCATTGACTGTCATGTAGGGAGGTTTTCCAGCTTGTGGTTCTACCCAGACATAAGTCTTGGGGTCTTTCTCCACCAATAATAAGCTTGACGTCAGCAGTATGACCATAATTGTGTCAGTGAATATAACAACAATAACATAATAATAATCTTTTGACTAAAAGTATAGCATGTAGATCCTGAATATGGTTGTTCTGTGGATCAGAACAAAGATTAAATGACATCAAGGTGAAGAAATAACAGCATTTCAGAGTTTGTTTCAATGTAAGTTTACTTTATGTCACCTTTCTATTGTTTTACATTCATCAGCTACAATGTAACAGTTCACAGCATCATCAACAGAACTGCACAACATCCTGTGTAGTGTCATATATTTGACAGTTCAGTGTTTGTCAGAGTTGACCCCCTGACACATCAGAGGTGTGGTTAAACTGGTTATATCGATCAGTCATTTTTCCTTACTAAGACAAAATATTTTGAACCAAGCTACTTTGAAGATTCCTGTAAAAACTGTCAGCTTGCTATTCTGACTGAACTTTTTTGGTTTGCATCTGTCATCTTTATTGATATTATGATGAAATTCTGCCAATTGTGTCAGTTTCCTTTAGAATGATATAAAATATCAAAAGTACCAGATTATAATATGTATCCATTTCAAGTGAGTTCAGTAAATCTGTCCAGTCAAATATTCACAAACAGTATCATCAACTCTTTACCGTGCTCCATTGCACAGCAATATTTTAACAGCGAACATTAAGATTTATTGATGCATTATTTGGAAGTATCCCTTTCATACATGATGGACAATGTTCAGTTTTCATAAATATTGTTGGAATGAATTTTTTCTTCCTTTGTAACAAATCAATTTTTCTTTAAAATTTAGATGCTGATTTGTCTGCAGAATGGGTGTTTTTAAACAATTTTCTAACCTTCCAAATCAAGTAAATGTGGATGTTGAGGAAATTTAATTTTCAGTATTTTTTGGTGAAAATATTTCCTCGGCATCTAATCCAATTTTCTTTCAAATATATGCAAACTGATTGTGATTTGTCTGTTATATGGACTTTATTAAAAATGTTTGAAAAACCACAAAAATGGTAAATTTGGATGATAAGAGATATTTGTTGCCCAGCATCTTTTTTATGATGGCCGAATCTCAGACAGTGGGGAAAATTTGTTTTAGTGTTTCAATCTCTTGTGAGTAATTTGCTCATGGCTGGGCGATGTATCAGAGACAATCTGACATGGCCAAACATTAAATCATTCTGGTATCAGATTCATCGACAGCCCAACTTAAAACTTATGACAAATCAATACCTGAATTCCCTCTGTGGCGTCAGAAATCCCTTGCCATGCCGTGCTAGCGCATGTCACACTACAAGCCTCCTTAATGGCGTAACACCGTCAGATATGTAAATATCTCGAAATTAATGATGCTAAAAATTGAATCTGGAAAAATAAATGTTGACTTTAATCTCTTGAATTGCTATTGTGAATGGCTTGTTTAGCTGACTGAAGGTCATCCTGTTGTTTTCAGGTCTTGGACATTAACAAACGATTTGTTATTCGGACCGTTTTCTCGTGTTTTATAGAGTAATTATTTATAAATGAAAAATGCCTTTATGGTTTTAAGTCCCATCATTTTGTTTTTTTGTAAAATTTAATCCTGGAGTTTTGTTGAATAAAATAAACAACACTTCATGAATACATTATTTGACTTGTTGTTTATTTGAATTATTTAACTATTTAATTATTCGAGGAAAAAGAAGCAAATTGTTTTGCTGGTGTTCTTCTTTAGGTCAGGTTTTCCGTACATCACTTTGTTTACAATTAATAACTAGAGATTGCTTAAACGTACATTCCTCATAACTGAACAGGACATTGGTCATGAGGAGTAGATGACTGTTTCTTTTAGGGACAAAAGCACAAATGTCAAGTTGAACGAGACAATTGATTGAGAATGCAAACACCCACAATTCTTAAACTTATAGGAACTGGGATCAGCATGGCAGTAGTCAGTGTTACAGTAACATTTCATGGGGTGAAAAATGTGTCATTTTTTTCAGTTGAATTATGGTTTCAGATTGATGACGAAAAATCGTAGAGTAGACAATACAAATTGGTTTTGTAGACAGTGTTTGCAACCAAGTAGGAAGATGGCCATCTCTTGTTCAGTTTGACGAATACACATGATTTCTAAAGCTTAGTGAGTCATAAACAGTCCTCATATAATTTCTCATTGTTTTAATGCATATAAACCCATTTTACATTTCCTGAAAAAAACGTGTAGTTAATACAATTATGTGTTGTTGGGAAAAAATTTTCAAATTGTTCTTCTGACATTTATCCAGTCATTTTATTTTGAGGATTTCAAGTGAGTCTGGGGAACCAGAGGCCAAGCAGCTAGAATCGCCAAACTTGTAACTCAACCTCTTACCGTGTGGATTCGAGCCTCTGTCAGGGCTAGAATTTTTATGTATGGAAGTTTCCTAGCTACCCTACAGTGCCCTGGTAGTTCTAACCAGACATAAGTCTGGGGTCTTCCTTCACCAATTATTAGCTGGAGTTCATTTATATTTCCATAACTGTGTCTGTGTGATGTAATAGAAAACAAAACAACGACAACTTAAGTGAGTCATGAGATTAGAAGCACTGTAAGTTAACAAATGTAAATAATAAACCTGCAGTGGATGATAGTGTTTTATCTCTTCTATGTGAAAGTTATGGCTATTTGACAACCAGATTATTCCTATCTGTTAATTAACTCTTGTGTTCTGTTCTAATGATACCTTTAACTAGTCACATGTGTTGTGTTCAACTATGTTTGATCTATAAGGAAAAACAGAAAATGTGAAATGAAAATATTTTTAACAGCAAACCCACACATATAAACACTTCAACCATACTGTTTTCTGTAGAACTAGAAATGGAACTTCCTCCATGTGTTTCACAGATTCATTAACCGCTTAAAAACTTCCCTCATGAATATTTATATATTTACCTCATTAATAATCATATGTCAGAATATGTCTAGACTTCGGGATGCACAATCTGTCAGATTAATGACATAGTTGCTTGATAAGTCACTTTCACAACCTTTGTTCATATAGAGATTTTGTAATGTTATTTATACAATAAATCTTCAGTTCAGTACCTATAAAGTAAAAGCAAGAAATATTGCCTACATGCAAATATGGGGGTATAAAATTGATTTTAGTTATGGTAAAATGGATAAGGAATATATTATGTCAAGCAACTTGGATATGGATGTAGAATTCTGTTATTTAGAAAGCATGCCAATATCAATTTATTAATAATTTTTGATGATATCTTTGAAGAAACAAGAATGATATTTTACTACACTGTATATTGAAGTTGCTGGTGTTTTTTATCTATAGATTAAATAGAACAACATGGCAAAAACTGAATTGACTTTTCTGTTTTGATACTTTCTGCAAGTTAAATTAGTCCCCCATTCAGAAAATTGGAACAAAATAAAAAGAAAATTGAAATGATAATGTATTAAAAATATATAATCCTTATAAAAATCAACATTTCAATCTTACTGTGAACTAGAAGTACAAATAGCACCTTCATGTGATTCACAGGTTGATCATGCCTGATTTCCTCTTTCCTCTTGAATATTCCTAACATTTTATCTTAGAAATATTCATAATTCCAGAATATGTATAGAACATAATGATGCAGAATCTTTCAGATTAATGAAGTGATCGCTTGTACGGAAGCTGGGCTGAAAGGGGAGAAAATGTTAATAGATATTAAATTAAAAAGCAGCTACAAAAATCACCAAGCAATCCCTAGAGTGCACTTAAGAAATAGAAATTATGCTTTACTTTGTGTAGTCCACGCATTTGTCATGTGCATCTTAAAGTCTTCCCTTATAAATATGCAAATATTAACCTCATTAATATTCATAATTCCAGCATATGTCTAGACTTGAAGAATCAAAATCTGCCAGATTAATGAAGTGATCTCTTGCTGAGCTATTGCAGACCCTAGGCATAGATATCATAAAATAAATTCAGCAAATCATCTGTGGTTCAAGACATACACAAAAGCAATAAATTTCTTTTAAAGCACATGCAGATGATGTAGAAAATTGTATTTTCTAATTTTGTCTTCTAGCTATTTAGAAACTCCATTGGCCAAGCAACTAGGATATGGATGTAAATTTCTATTATTAAGAATGCTTGTCAAAATCAATTCATTTATATTGTCAATGAAAGCTTGGCTCCAGCAAGAAAGTATTTTTTATCATTTGTTAAAATGTAATAACTATTAATGCATTCCTAAATGACAAAGCATATTTATGACAAAGCATATTCATAAATTCTTCTGAGTAGTTGTAGCTGGCTCGTAGGATTTACACTATTTGCTGACAAATCCTGATCAAATATGGATATACACTATTTGCTGACAAATCCTGATCAAATATGGATGTACACTATTTGCTGACAAATCCTGATCAAATATGGATATACACTATTTGCTGACAAATCCTGATCAAATATGGATGTACACTATTTGCTGACAAATCCTGATCAAATATGGATATACACTATTTGCTGACAAATCCTGATCAAATATGGATGTACACTATTTGCTGACAAATCCTGATCAAATATGGATGTACACTATTTGCTGACAAATCCTGATCAAAAATGGATGTACACTATTTGCTGACAAATCCTGATCAAATATGGATATACACTATTTGCTGACAAATCCTGATCAAATATGGATGTACACTATTTGCTGACAAATCCTGATCAAATATGGATTTACACTATTTGCTGACAAATCCTGATCAAATATGGATTTACACTATTTGCTGACAAATCCAGATCAAATATGGATGTACACTATTTGCTGATAAATCCTGATCAAACATGGATATACATTTTTTGCTGACAAATCCTGATCAAATATGGATTTACACTATTTGCTGACAAATCCTGATCAAATATGGATTTACACTATTTGCTGACAAATCCTGATCAATATGGATTTACACTATTTGCTGACAAATCCTGATCAAATATGGATACACTATTTGCTGACAAATCCTGATCAAATATGGATACACTATTTGCTGATAAATCCTGATCAAATATGGATCTACATTTTGCTGACAAATCCTGATCAAATATGGATTACACTATTTGCTGACAAATCCTGATCAAATATGGATACACTATTTGCTGACAAATCCTGATCAAATATGGATTACACTATTTGCTGACAAATCCTGATCAAATATGGATATACACTATTTGCTGACAAATCCTGATCAAATATGGATACACTATTTGCTGACAAATCCTGATCAAATATGGATGTACACTATTTGCTGACAAATCCTGATCAAATATGGATATACACTTTGCTGACAAATCCTGATCAAATATGGATGTACACTCTTTGTGGACAAATCCTGATTCAAAATATGGATATACACTATTTGCTGACAAATCCAGATCAAATATGGATGTACACTATTTGCTGATAAATCCTGATCAAACATGGATTTACACTATTTGCTGACAAATCATGATCAAATATGGATTTACACTATTTGCTGACAAATCCAGATCAAATATGGATGTACACTATTTGCTGATAAATCCTGATCAAACATGGATATACATTTTTTGCTGACAAATCCTGATCAAATATGGATTTACACTATTTGCTGACAAATCCTGATCAAATATGGATTTACACTATTTGCTGACAAATCCTGATCAAATATGGATTTACACTATTTGCTGACAAATCCAGATCAAATATGGATGTACACTATTTGCTGATAAATCCTGATCAAACATGGATATACATTTTTTGCTGACAAATCCTGATCAAATATGGATTTACACTATTTGCTGACAAATCCTGATCAAATATGGATTTACACTATTTGCTGACAAATCCTGATCAAATATGGATTTACACTATTTGCTGACAAATCCTGATCAAATATGGATATACACTATTTGCTGACAAATTCGGATCAAATATGGATATACACTATTTGCTGACAAATCCTGATCAAATATGGATGTACACTATTTGCTGACAAATCCTGATCAAATATGGATATACACTATTTGCTGACAAATCTGATCAAATATGGATGTACACTATTTGCTGGCAAATCCTGATCAAATATGGATATACACTATTTGCTGACAAATCCAGATCAAATATGGATGTACACTATTTGCTGATAAATCCTGATCAAACATGGATATACATTATTTGCTGACAAATCCTGATCAAATATGGATGTACACTATTTGCTGACAAATCCTGATCAAATATGGATTTACACTATTTGCTGACAAATCCTGATCAAATATGGATATACACTATTTGTTGACAAATCCTGATCAAATATGGATATACACTATTTGCTGACAAATCCTGATCATATATGGATATACACTATTTGCTGACAAATCCTGATCAAAAATGGATATACACTATTTGCTGACAAATCCAGATCAAATATGGATATACACTATTTGCTGACAAATCCTGATCACATATGGATATACACTATTTGCTGGCAAATCCAGATTCAATATGGATATACACTATTTGCTGGTAAATCCAGATCAAATATGGATATACACTATTTGCTGACAAATCCTGATCAAAAATGGATATACACTATTTGCTGACAAATCCAGATCAAATATGGATGTACACTATTTGCTGACAAATCCTGATCAAATATGGATATACACTATTTGATGACAAATCCTGATCGAATAGGGATATACACTATTTGCTGTCAAATCCAGATCAAATATGGATGCACACTATTTGCTGACAAATCCTGATCAAATATAGATATACACTATTTGCTGACAAATCCTGATCAAATATGGATGTACACTATTTGCTGGCAAATCCTGATCAAATATGGATATACACTATTTGATGACAAATCCTGATCGAATAGGGATATACACTATTTGCTGTCAAATCCAGATCAAATATGGATATACACTATTTGCTGACAAATCCTGATCCAATATGGATGTACACTATTTGCTGACAAATCCTGATCAAATATGGATATACACTTTTTGCTGACAAATCCTGATCAAATATGGATCTACACTTTTTGCTGGCAAATCCAGATCAAATATGGATATACACTATTTGCTGACAAATCCTGATCAAATATGGATATACACTATTTGCTGACAAATCCTGATCAAATATGGATCTACACTTTTTGCTGGCAAATCCAGTTTAAATATGGATTACACTATTTGCTGGCAAATCCAGATCAACTATGGATGTACACTATTTGCCGACAAATCCTGATCAAATGATGTTCAACAGGATAAAAACTCTGTTATTATCAATAGCACAACAGGAAGTTAAAGTCAGCAACAATATATTTTATTAAACTAACACATTACAAATTATTACAAAATTTATTTTCACCAAACAGATGGTCATAGCTGATCCAAGTCCTTATAAAATTGTCCACATACTTAATGAAAGTACAAACTCCTTTTTAAATGCAAAATAATATCCGATGAAGGCGATATTATCACTTTATATCAAAAATAATGTCCGATGAAGGCAATATTATCAATTTAAATCAAAAATAATGTCTGATGAAGGCAACATTATCAATTTAAATCCCAAATAATGTCCGATGAAGGCAATATTATCAATTTAAATCCAAAATAATGTCCCATGAAGGCGATATTATCAATTTAAATCCAAAATAATGTCCGATGAAGGTGATATTATCACTTTAAATCCAAAATAATGTCTGATGAATTTAAATCCAAAATAATGTCCGATAAAGGCGATATTATCACTTTAAATCCAAAATAATGTCCGATGAAGGCGATATTATCAATTTAAATCAAAAATAATGTCTGATGAAGGCAACATTATCAATTTAAATCCAAAATAATGTCCGATGAAGGCAATATTATCACTTTATATCAAAAATAATGTCCGATGAAGGCAATATTATCAATTTAAATCCAAAATAATGTCCCATGAAGGCGATATTATCAGTTTAAATCCAAAATAATGTCCGATGAAGGTGATATTATCACTTTAAATCCAAAATAATGTCTGATGAATTTAAATCCAAAATAATATCCGATGAAGGCAATATTATCACTTTATATCAAAAATAATGTCCGATGAAGGCAATATTATCAATTTAAATCAAAAATAATGTCTGATGAAGGCAACATTATCAATTTAAATCCAAAATAATGTCCGATGAAGGCAATATTATCAATTTAAATTCAAAATAATGTCCGATGAAGGCAATATTATCAATTTAAATCCAAAATAATGTCCGATGAAGGCAATATTATCAATTTAAATCCAAAATAATGTCTGATGAAGGCAATATTATCAATTTAAATCCAAAATAATGTCCGATGAAGGCAATATTATCAATTTAAATCCAAAATAATGTCTGATGAAGGCAATATTATCAATTTAAATCCAAAATAATGTCTGATGAAGGTGATATTATATATTTAAATCCAAAATAATGTCCGATGAAGGTGATATTATCACTTCAAATCCAAAATAATGTCCAATGAAGGCGATATTATCAGTTTAAATCCAAAATAATGTCCGATGAAGGCGATATTATCACAATCCAGGTATATTGCAACACTGTTGGTATTTTTGAAACATATTATATAAGTACATCTGGTCTTGAATGTGTTAAAGGTCTTAACAGACCTCAAATAAAATAAGAACAGCCCCATTTATAATAGTGAAGAATATTCAAGAATTTCCCATTTGCACCACCCATTAAAACATTCCAGAATTCCACTTTCCTTTAATTGTTTTGGATTCCAGAATTTAGTATTCACTTCTGCAATTCAATATCACCTGGTGGAAGAGCATTCTGATGTTATAGTGACGTAATTAGTGTCCTAAATTGTGACCATCAAAAGATCCAATTTATCATGATGGGAGACTCTCATGAAACAGCCCATGTAACTATGCAGACTTTTTCTTTACAATGTAAGATAGGTAGCTTTTTGACTTATAGAGAAACATTTAAAAAGATCCTAATGGTATCATTGGACAGTCTGATTTAGAGAACTCATTTTCGGAGACAAAACCCTAACACCTATTCATTTACCTTGGAATTGAAAGCTATAAAATAGCCATTGTGAAGAATGCAAGTCTTCTAGTGATTGCAGAAAGGTATTATATTTTAAATGATGCTACACTCGGCATAGAAATTTAAAACAAACTGTTTGCAGATGTAGCCTTTAGTAGAAGCTTATGGTATTTTTTAACCTAAATCTTAGTGCCAAGTGCAACTGAATATAGTATGGTTATAATATCATAAACATCGGTTTTGTTATAAAAATTCCACTTACAAGCATGAAACTGCTAGTATTGTAAACTCATTCTTTTCAGCATTTTTCAGAAAGTGTGTGGGTTTTATTTTTACAGATACCAAAAGTAATTTCCATGAAGCTTGATTTACTCGATTACAAGTGTAATACAAGCAACAGATAGGAGTTTTTACTTAATATTGTGTGTATAATTGCCATGGTTACGGACATTCACAGAAATCACCCCTATCACCGGGACTGAAATATGCAATATTTATAAGTGAAATGATTTTCACGAAAACTTGCAAGTTATCAGGAGTTATCTTGCTAATTGGTAACATGCATTTAAAATGTTGCACAAAATGAGTAGCAGTGTTGACGTTTTTGTCATGATGTGGCCATTAAATCTAAATTTGTGGGTGTGGGCTTTGGACATATTTATGTAGCATAGCATCTTACTATAAAAGAAATAGAAGCCTTTTACAATTTTATCCAAACCTTGCTACTTATAACTACAATATTTCATACATTCACAGGTCCTCTCAGCAGCGTAGCCAGCGGTCAAGCCTGTTTGAAGGGAATGGTGAGAAACCAATCCGGTTTGCCGTCAGTTCCCTGGGCTGGGTACCCATTGCAGAAGAAGATCTCACACCGGAACGAAGCAATAAAGCCGTCAACAAATGCATTGTGGATCTAACGCTGGGCCGAAATGACTTCAATGATGTGGTTGGACGATGGGGGGATGTAAGTGTTATTCTGTTTTCTGTTGTTTTACTTATCTGATTTATTTTTTTTCTATGTAATGTTTGTGATTTTTGTGCATGTCTAAGATGTACATTACTCTGGCACAATTTAATGATGGAGGACAAACCCAGGCTAAATATCTAGATAGAACCACTGGCACTGTAAATATACTTGTTTCCGAACATTCATTTTCTAATCTGCCAAATAAAGCGGAGCTGTGTGATCAGAATATACACTGTTTGCTGCAAAGTCTTCAACAAAATTACTTTACCTGTAAATATGGATATCAAAAAACATGAGTTACATATACTAATATATATACCTAGGTTAACCCTTCATTATTCTACATTGGTTTATTATCCATACTAATTTTCTTACACAAGCACTCTTGGTTGAAGGGTGGACTCATGGACATGTAACATATCTGACTCCTTAGCCTCTCACTGCCTGGGTTAGAGTCCCTGTCAGATTATTGAACCTAATGTAAGAAGGTCTTCCAGCTGAACTGAGGTGCATTATTGGTTTTAACGAGAAACCTGTCTGATGTATTCCTCCACCAAAATGGTGGCTGGAATTACTGTCCCTGTGTCTGGAGTCTTTCTTAACCAAAAAAAAAAGCTGGACATGTTGAATTAAAATAGTCGCTGCAATGTATTTAAAAAAACAAAACAACAAAAATATATATATGTATATTTTCGGACAGCTCCCAGCTGGAACTAGCTGAGCTGGATAGATCGTGACTGTATACCAAAAGCCTGGTTAATTCTTGATTTGCAGGTAGAGAGCTCATATTATAAGACCATTGTAAAACCTTTTATAAATAGGATCATAAATTGTGTCCAATTGATTTGTTACATGACAATCTGTCTCGAGGTGGGACATCCATTGATGTGTTTTGTAATGATGTGTCTGTGCTAGCACATTCAGCTATAGCCTTTGTAGTCCATACATTAATGTGCTCCCGCATTAAAATAATGAAACCCAACCTAAGGCCATGTAAAGTATCTGTTATGACAAATTTGTGAGAGAGGTTTGTGTAGTTACAACATAATAGAATCCTGGGTAATTGTAGAGTTTTATTGGCGTCCATTTTGTGAGTAAATCTGTCATATATGTGAGACGTTTTATTGAAATGGTAAAGACTGGGAAGTTATCTGTGCAGATGGAACTTTTTTGTCTTGTGTAGTATGCTGTTGTTAATGGGGTGTAGCAATACCTTGAATACATATCTGGCAGAATGGTCTCCATAAATTATTCCAAGTGGCTGATGTTGCATAACACTGTGTTGTTTTTTGTGTGTTATAATTAGCTGCTGTGTATTATACTCAAACTAGTTTTACTTATGTTTTTATTACTTGTTACTGTAATTATAGAAACGCTGGCAAATAGTGTAGATTTAGATCAACCTGCTTAATTAACAAAGAACATTGTAGTTGGAAAATAACAAAGAAGTTACTGGTAATAATTAACAAATGTAGATGTTAAAAGGAATAAAGACTGAAGGGATCAGTTGTTAACCTGTTATAAACTGGAACATAAATTGTGTCCACTTGATTTGTTATACAACAATCTCACTGGAGGTGGGACATCCATTGATACTGTTGGCAATGATGTGTGTGCTAGCACATTCTGCCCTTGTAATTTATACATTAATGTGCCTCAGCAATAAAATTAGTAAATCCTTAAAACCTAAGGCCAAGTAACTGTTATGAAAAATGTGTAGGAGGGATCTACGTAGTTACAGCATAATATAATCCTGGGTAATTGTAGAGTTTTATTGGCATCCATTTTGTGAGTAAATATGGCAGATATGTGAGACATGTTTTTATTGAAATGGTATGGGAAGGGGAAGTTATCTGTTCAGCAGGAACTATTTTTTGTCTTGTGTATTATGCTGTTGTAAATGGGGTGTAGTGATACATTGAAAACATATCTGGTTGAAAGGCTGCTCATCAATTATTCCAAGTGGCGGATGTTACATTAAACTGTTTATTTTTAAGTGTGTTAGCACATTGTATAATGAACAAAATTGTCTTACTCCTGTTTCTATTACTCATAACTGTACTTATTGGAAACCTAGGCAAAGAGTGAAGATCTAGATCAGTGTGCTTAATTTACAGAGAACATTGTAGTTTGAATGGGACAAAGAATTTGCATAAATAATTAATTAATGTCTATGTTTAAAGGTATAAAGACTAAAGGATCAATTGTAAAACTTGTTATAAATGGGATCATAAATTGTGCCCAATTAATTTGTTACACAACATTATGCTATTTGCAATGATGTGTCTCTGTTAGCACGTTCAGTTATTGCGTTTTGTATTCCATACTTTAATCTGCCTCAGCATTAAAATGATTAAATCCTTAAAACTTATGGCCATGTAAGGTAACTGTTATGACAAATTTGTGGGAGAGGTCTGCAGACTAGTTATAGCCTAATAGAATCCTGGGTAATTGTAGAGTTTTATTGGCGTCCATTATGTGAGTAAATCTGTCGGAAATGTGAGACGTTTTATTGAAATGGTAAATTAATTGGAAGTTGTCAGCTTGGAGAGAATTATTTTTGTCTTGTTGTAAGTGGGGTGTAGTGATATGTATAGAGCATATCCTGTCAGAAAGGTGCCATGAATGGTCTCAAATGGTTGATGTTTCATAATAGTGTGTTAGATGTTAGGAAAATTTGTATTGTGAACAGACTTTTGTTACAAGTGGATCATTAAAACTGCAAATTGACGTAAAGGATTTTGTGGCGATAAAAAGGGTTATTTAAGTAATCCATTATGAGAGTTGTTTTTTTAAAACTTTAAGTTAAAATTAAAATACTTATTGAAATCTTCAGGTTTATCTTTATTCTTGTTTTCATTCATTATACTGTCATTTTTTTCATTATACTGTCATTGACTATTTATGTTACCTTATTAACATAATCCCATGGTTTTACATTTTATTTTCAGTACATTTTATATTAACACAAGCATCAGTATATAGTTATAGTTCCGTGATCTTAAAAAAATATATGTGTCATGTTTAGTTAAAACCTATTTGTTGTATGGGAAACAAGTTCTTTTAGCTTATATTCATTCCTCTCCTCTTCCCACTTCCTGTGTAAAATCAGTGCTCAGGTACTAAGTACCTGAAACAATGTGCTGTAAATATTGTTGCTGAAGAACTAACATAGTTTCATGGTTTGACCTTGGAACCATCTGATCCTAAGTCCCACCTTATTAACCAATAGAACACAAATACCTAATATAAATTTACATTATAGTTACCTTATATTTTTTTCTTATTCCTAGGGCAAGGACCTGTACATGGACCTTGACACAGATAGTCTACGGCTGATTGACCCCCAGGACTTCTCAGTCCTCAACTATCAGCCCATCCATACCATCCGAGTGTGGGGCGTGGGGCGCGAAAATGGCAGGTGAGATAATATAAAAAACAATAAAGTCTCAAATCGTTAGATTTTTGGCCCTATATAAACACATCCATGCCATTTGAGTCATTGGTCCTTGTTTTAGTATTTTATCATGGATGTTTTCCACTAATTGTATAAAAAAGCATTTTTTAATCAAGTCTTTGTTAAGATTACCAAGAGTCAATTTATTTATCATCCTGCATGTAAATAACAAACCCTCTTCTTCAATCAAATCTCACAGAGACTTTGCCTACGTCGCCCGAGACAAGATGTCTCGTAACCACATGTGCCATGTGTTCCGATGTGAGACTCCGGCACGCCACATCGCAAATGCCCTGCGTGATATCTGTAAGAAGATCATGGTGGAAAGAACGCTGCAGCAGAACGCCCTCAATCGACTGACGCGGCCTACTGACCTACCAAACCTAGAGCCGACGCCCACCCAGACCTCCAATGGGGAGAAGATGACCTTCCAGAGTCTATACAGCAGTATGTGGGCTCTCCATTCTTAACATTGACTCTACAGCAGTATGTGGGCTCTCCATTCTTAACATTTACTCAACAGCAGTATGTGGGCTCTCCATTCTTAACATTGACTCCACAGCAATATGTGGGCTCCCCATCCTTAACATTGACTCTATAGCAATATGTGGGCTCCCCATCCTTATTATTGACTCTATAGCAGTATGTGGGCTCCCCATTCTTAACATTTACTCAACAGCAGTATGTGGGCTCTCCATTCTTAACATTGACTCTACAGCAGTATGTGGGCTCTCCATTCTTAACATTGACTCTACAGCAGTATGTGGGCTCTCCATTCTTAACATTGACTCTACAGCAGTATGTGGGCTCTCCATTCTTAACATTGACTCTACAGCAGTATGTGGGCTCTCCATTCTTAACATTGACTCTACAGCAGTATGTGGGCTCTCCATTCTTAACATTGACTCTACAGCAGTATGTGGGCTCTCCATTCTTAACATTGACTCTACAGCAGTATGTGGGCTCTCCATTCTTAACATTGACTCTACAGCAGTATGTGGGCTCTCCATTCTTAACATTGACTCTACAGCAGTATGTGGGCTCTCCATTCTTAACATTGACTCTACAACAGTATGTGGGCTCCCCATTCTTAACATTGACTCTACAGCAGTATGTGGGCTCTCCATTCTTAACATTTACTCAACAGCAGTATGTGGGCTCTCCATTCTTAACATTGACTCTACAGCAATATGTGGGCTCCCCATCCTTAACATTGACTCTATAGCAATATGTGGGCTCCCCATCCTTATTATTGACTCTATAGCAGTATGTGGGCTCCTTATTCTTTACCTTTACTCTCCAGAAACAGTTATTCAAGCAGTCTTCGTACTAAAAGATGTGTTTTTGTCATTACTGCTATATATTAACACAGAAGTTAAGTTTATTACAAGGCTGTTTTCATTCTCACATAAACAAAATTGATCCATTTGTAAATTGGCATGAGGTTCTTTATTTGTCCATGTACCTGTATTTGGATTGTTTAGTAGATTTTGTCCTTGACTTCTCATTGGTATATACATGTAGCAAAAAAAGCCTCAGATACCCAAAAGTAATTAACTTAATTATAACACTGACCTTTCCGAAATCAGACCGGGCCCCAATTTCAATCCCAGGCCAATTTCCTATTTACAGAAAGAAAGAAATGTATTCTATTTCCCTTTCTTATGTATTTACCATATTACATGACATATTCTTAATGTTAGTTTTAAATTATTTTTAAAATAATGCTTAGGTACTTTCATTCTGTTTTATGTGATTCAACAAGTAACAATTTTATGTGGTTGTTGGAGTCAGTCATGACTTCATTAGTTAAAAGATTTTTTTCTAAAGTAATTATTTACCAAACATCTCACAAAAAAGGAAATAAATGTAGTTAAAATATAATGAATAAATAACCTACCTTTATAACAGAAAAAGATGAAATACATATTAAAGTAAGAACATGTTACAGGTCAGTTTTATTTGTTTTGCTCATTAAATAAAAGTACAGGTTCTATGACTGGTTGTCCCAGTGTGAGGATAATGTTTGTTATATCTTGCCTTGTGTAAATGGCATGTCGTCATTGTTATGTCAGCACTGTGTCTTGGCTTTATTGAATAATCTACAATCTGCTAGAAGCTTGCTATGACTTAAATAAAGCAGTTTCATACCCACATACAATAATACAACAATATTGGTGGTTCACATGTTTTAGATTGCCAGTTTTGTGATGAAATAACTTTTAATGCAGAACATATTTTCTTATATAGAATATATTTACTGTTTCAAACAAACAAATGAAAACTATTTGCAGCAATTATCATAAGAAAGAAAATGTGGTATTAGTCATTTGATGTTTCATAACAAAACATAAACAATGTTGTTTTTAAACCTGTCCTTTTTCACCTGTGCCTCCTATTTATTTTGAATAACTTCTTTTTCCACTAGATGCTTCGTTCCCTACACCGATGGAGGAGCCCAAGAAAACCCTCCGTTGTCACTATCTGGGCTCGGAGTTGGTCAACAAGGCTACAGGTAGAGGTCAATGGATTTTATTATGACGCATGGTTATTGTCATTCTGTTGTGTTTGACTAATTATATCTGAAAAAAAGTAAAACAAAATTAGCTGTATCTTAAATTTTGTTTTAATACATGATTGCATGTGAACATTGCCCAGTATATTATGATATTTGAAGATGGGTGAGGGAGAAGTCAGTCAGGATTCAAAACCCCGTGTGAGGAATACAGGAGTAGTAAGTCAGGATTCAAAACCCTGTGTGAGGGATGCAGGAGTAGTAAGTCAGGATTCAAAACCCTGTGTGAGGGGTGCAGGAGTAGTAAGTCAGGATTCAAAACCCTGTGTGAGGGATGCAGGAGTAGTAAGTCAGGATTCAAAACCCTGTGTGAGGGGTGCAGGAGTAGTAAGTCAGGATTCAAAACCCTGTGTGAGGGATACAGGAGTAGTAAGTCAGGATTCAAAACCCTGTGTGAGGGATACAGGAGTAGTAAGTCAGGATTCAAAACCCTGTGTGAGGGGTGCAGGAGTAGTAAGTCGGGATTCAAAATCCTGTGTGAGGGCTGCAGGAGTAGTAAGTCGGGATTCAAAACCCTGTGTGAGGGGTGCAGGAGTAGTCAGTCAGGATTCAAAACCCTGTGTGAGAGATGAAGGAGTAGTAAGTCAGGATTCAAAACCCTATGTGAGGGATGCAGGAGTAGTCAGTCAGAATTTAAAACCCTGTGTGAGGGATGCAGGAGTAGTAAGTCAGGATTCAAAACCCTGTGTGAGGGGTGCAGGAGTAGTCAGTCAGGATTCAAAACCTTGTGTGAGGGATGCAGGAGTAGTAAGTCGGGATTTAAAACCCTGTGTGAGGGATGCAGGAGTAGTAAGTCGAGATTTAAAACCCTGTGTGAGGGATGCAGGAGTAGTAAGTCGGGATTTAAAACCCTGTGTGAGGGATGCAGGAGTAGTAAGTCGGGATTCAAAACCCTGTGTGAGGGATGCAGGAGTAGTAAGTCGGGATTCAAAACCTTGTGTGAGGAATGCAGGAGTAGTAAGTCAGGATTCAAAACCCTGTGTGAGGGGTGCAGGAGTAGTCAGTCAGGATTCAAAACCCTGTGTGAGAGATGCAGGAGTAGTAAGTCAGTATTCAAAACCCTGTGTGAGGGATGAAGGAGTAGTAAGTCAGGATTCAAAACCCTGTGTGAGGGATGCAGGAGTAGTCAGTCAGAATTTAAAATCCTGTGTGAGGGATGCAGGAGTAGTAAGTAAGGATTCAAAACCCTGTATGAGGGATGCAGGAGTAGTAAGTCGGGATTCAAAACCCTGTGTGAGGGGTGCAGGAGTAGTCAGTCAGGATTCAAAACCCTGTGTGAGGGATGCAGGAGTAGTAAGTCAGGATTCAAAACCCTGTGTGAGGGATGCAGGAGTAGTAAGTCAGAATTCAAAACCCTGTGTGAGGGGTGCAGAAGTAGTAAGTCAGAATTCAAAACCCTGTGTGAGGGGTGCAGAAGTAGTAAGTCAGGATTCAAAACCCTGTGTGAGGGGTGCAGGAGTAGTCAGTCAGGATTCAAAACCCTGTGTGAGGGATGCAGGAGTAGTAAGTCAGAATTCAAAACCCTGTGTGAGGGGTGCAGGAGTAGTCAGTCAGGATTCAAAACCCTGTGTGAGGGGTGCAGAAGTAGTAAGTCAGGATTCAAAACCCTGTGTGAGGGATGCAGGAGTAGTAAGTCAGGATTCAAAACCCTGTGTGAGGGGTGCAGAAGTAGTAAGTCAGGATTCAAAACCCTGTGTGAGGGGTGCAGGAGTAGTAAGTCAGGATTCAAAACCCTGTGTGAGAGATGCAGAAGTAGTAAGTCAGTATTCAAAACCCTGTGTGAGGGATGAAGGAGTAGTAAGTCAGGATTCAAAACCCTGTGTGAGGGATGCAGGAGTAGTCAGTCAGAATTTAAAACCCTGTGTGAGGGATGCAGGAGTAGTAAGTAAGGATTCAAAACCCTGTGTGAGGGGTGCAGGAGTAGTAAGTCAGTATTCAAAACCCTGTGTGAGGGATGAAGGAGTAGTAAGTCAGGATTCAAAACCCTGTGTGAGGGATGCAGAAGTAGTAAGTCAGGATTCAAAACCCTGTGTAAGGGGTGCAGGAGTAGTCAGTCAGAATTTAAAACCCTGTGTGAGGGATGCAGAAGTAGTAAGTCAGGATTCAAAACCCTGTGTGAGGGGTGCAGGAGTAGTCAGTCAGAATTTAAAACCCTGTGTGAGGAATGCAGGAGTAGTAAGTCAGGATTCAAAACCCTGTGTGAGGGATGCAGGAGTAGTCAGTCAGAATTTAAAACCCTGTGTGAGGGATGCAGGAGTAGTAAGTCGGGATTCAAAACCCTGTGTGAGGGGTGCAGGAGTAGTAAGTCAGGATTCAAAACCCTGTGTGAGGGATGCAGGAGTAGTCAGTCAGAATTTAAAACCCTGTGTGAGGGATGCAGGAGTAGTAAGTCAGGATTCAAAACCCTGTGTGAGGGGTGCAGGAGTAGTAAGTCAGGATTCAAAACCCTGTGTGAGGGATGCAGGAGTAGTCAGTCAGAATTTAAAACACTGTGTGAGGGGTTCAGGAGTAGTAAGTCAGGATTCAAAACCCTGTGTGAGGGGTGCAGGAGTAGTAAGTCGGGATTCAAAACCCTGTGTGAGGGATGCAAGAGTAGTAAGTCAGAATTCAAAACCCTGTGTAAGGGATGCAGGAGTAGTCAGTCAGAATTTTAAACCCTGTGTGAGGGATGCAGGAGTAGTAAGTCAGGATTCAAAACCCTGTGTGAGGGATGCAGGAGTAGTAAGTCAGTATTCAAAACCCTGTGTGAGGGATGCAGGAGTAGTAAGTCAGAATTCAAAACCCTGTGTAAGGGATGCAGGAGTAGTCAGTCAGAATTTTAAACCCTGTGTGAGGGATGCAGGAGTAGTAAGTCAGGATTCAAAACCCTGTGTGAGGGATGCAGGAGTAGTCAGTCAGAATTTAAAACCCTGTGTGAGGGATGCAAGAGTAGTAAGTCAGGATTCAAAACCCTGTGTGAGGGATGCAGAAGAAGTAAGTCGGGATTCAAAACCCTGTGTGAGGGGTGCAGAAGTAGTAAGTCAGAATTTAAAACCCTGTGTGAGGGGTGCAGGAGTAGTAAGTCGGGATTCAAAACCCTGTGTGAGGGGTGCAGGAGTAGTAAGTCAGGATTCAAAACCCTGTGTGAGGGGTGCAGGAGTATTCAGTCAGGATTTAAAACCCTGTGTGAGGGGTGCAGGAGTAGTAAGTCAGGATTCAAAACCCTGTGTGAGGGGTGCAGAAGTAGTAAGTCAGAATTTAAAACCCTGTGTGAGGGGTGCAGGAGTAGTAAGTCGGGATTCAAAACCCTGTGTGAGGGGTGCAGGAGTAGTAAGTCAGGATTCAAAACCCTGTGTGAGGGGTGCAGGAGTATTCAGTCAGGATTCAAAACCCTGTGTGAGGGGTGCAGGAGTAGTAAGTCAGGATTCAAAACCCTGTGTGAGGGGTGCAGGAGTAGTAAGTCGGGATTCAAAACCCTGTGTGAGGGGTGCAGGAGTAGTAAGTCAGGATTCAAAACCCTGTGTGAGGGGTGCAGGAGTATTCAGTCAGGATTCAAAACCCTGTGTGAGGGATGCAGGAGTAGTAAGTCGGGATTCAAAACCCTGTGTGAGGGGTGCAGGAGTAGTAAGTCAGGATTCAAAACCCTGTGTGAGGGGTGCAGGAGTAGTAAGTCAGGATTCAAAACCCTGTGTGAGGGATGCAGGAGTAGTAAGTCAGGATTCAAAACCCTGTGTGAGGTATGCAGGAGTAGTAAGTCGGGATTCAAAACCCTGTGTGAGGGGTGCAGAAGTAGAAAGTCTAATTCTAACCCCTCAATCATTGGAGCTCTATGTAATTCTGTACAGAAATCTTCTGGTCTAGAGAAGACAAAGCAAAATGTGTGCTGTTTTGTTGTTGTTTACATATTGAAAGGATAGTGTGTTTAATAACCTGCCAGAAATTAATAAATTTTAGTTTATAAGCTGCAGTTTTCTTCAAGAGTTACGTTAAAGTAAACTCCATTTCCTCTTAACATATTCTACATTCAAGATTGTTAAAAAATGATCAGTTAATTCAAAACATGGCCACCAGGTGCATGACCTTTCTCTACATATCATGGCTGTTTATTAAAATGTGACCATGTTGAACTGTTCTATCAGTATAATACTTGAAAATATTGTATCATACTATCACACCTGATAAAGTGTATTACCTTTCTTTGTTGTTGTTGCTGCAGGTATGGATGTGCTGAACTCTGTGATTGATCGCATGTGTACTAAGGTGCCACCGGAGAAATGGACGTTTGTCAGTGTGGGGGTCGCACCATCCACCATCACTATCACTGAACATGGGGTATGTACTGGTTACAGTTTGTAGTGATGCTGATGTTGTTGATGGTGGTGATAAGGATCATGCTGTTGTTACTGCTGCTGATGATGATAATATTAATAATGGTGATGATAGTGATGTTGGTGATGGTGGTAATTATAATTACTGGTAAGTCACGGTGTCTATGGTAATGGTGATAAAGTTTTGAAGATGGAAAGGTAATTTGTTAATTTACAGATGATTTAGATGGTGAGGCTGGTGATAGTAATGATAGTGATGATGATGTGGTGACAACATATTAACATACCTGTCTAAAAATACATATCGTATTTTGCATAACATTATCAACAAGTGCAACCAAGGTAAAATCTAAGGTCATTTTTAGGGTCATCTGTATAAATGGCTACTCATGCTATATAAGTGTCTTAGTCATAACTCAGTCATTTATTGCAGATATTTAATAAAACTTTACTATCAATCCACCTTACCCACACTTAAAGGTGTGTCCTGATTGACATATGCAACTGCAACCTTCAAGGCCAAGGACTTAAATGGACCTCGTAGTGCAAGCAGTAGTGTGTCAGCTCCAGGTACAGGAGGACCGCAGGTTCGATCCCAGGCCACGATATAAAAGTCATTTAAAATGGTATAGCTCCCTTGCTGCTCAAGCAAATATGAGGGTTGTCCCATGACAGGCTGGCCTGGTGTCAGGATAATGGTGTGGTGTCATGCCAGGTATTCACGGCATGCTATACACAGTGACAGCACTATCTCTGCTTCAAGTGAACACTGACTCCAGATAACTGAAATACTGTTGGTGGGATGATAAACTCAATAAACAAACCAAGGTCATATTTATTGTTAAAGCATCTTCATGGGTCGTGCCAATTCAAGTGACATTCCTTAATTTTATTTATTCTTGTTTCACATGCTATAAGCACATGAATCCCATTGAAATAAACTTACTGTGTCCTTTTTTACAATTGTTTAGAATGAAGACAACAAGATTGAGGAATGTCGTGTAAGATACCTCTCCTTTATGGGTATCAGCATCACCAATGTCAAGTAAGTGATCTCCCTTATATAATGGGAGGCAGTCAGAGTTGGCTCCCTTTGTTATAATCAGATCTCTACAGCCATTTCTTTTGAAACAAAGTCAAAATCTCATCGGTGTGAGGAGTATGTCTCTCATTGGTGTGAGGAGTGTGTATCTTATTGATGTGAGGAGTGTGTATCTTATTGATGTGAGGAGTGTGTATCTTATTGATGTGAGGAGTGTGTATCTTATTGATGTGAGGAGTGTGTATCTTATTGATGTGAGGAGTGTGTATCTTATTGGTGTGAGGAGTATGTATCTTATTGGTGTGAGGAGTATGTATCTTATTGGTGTGAGGAGTGTGTATCCTATTGGTGTGAGGAGTATGTATCTTATTGGTGTGAGGAGTATGTATCTTATTGGTGTGAGGAGTATGTATCTTATTGGTGTGAGGAGTGTGTATCTTATTGATGTGAGGAGTGTGTATCTTATTGATGTGAGGAGTGTGTATCTTATTGGTGTGAGGAGTATGTATCTTATTGGTGTGAGGAGTATGTATCTTATTGGTGTGAGGAGTGTGTATCCTATTGGTGTGAGGAGTATGTATCTTATTGGTGTGAGGAGTATGTATCTTATTGGTGTGAGGAGTATGTATCTTATTGGTGTGAGGAGTGTGTATCCTATTGATGTGAGGAGTGTGTATCCTATTGGTGTGAGGAGTATGTATCTTATTGATGTGAGGAGTGTGTATCTTATTGATGTGAGGAGTGTGTATCTTATTGATGTGAGGAGTGTGTATCTTATTGGTGTGAGGAGTATGTATCTTATTGGTGTGAGGAGTATGTATCTTATTGGTGTGAGGAGTGTGTATCCTATTGGTGTGAGGAGTATGTATCTTATTGGTGTGAGGAGTATGTATCTTATTGGTGTGAGGAGTATGTATCTTATTGGTGTGAGGAGTGTGTATCCTATTGGTGTGAGGAGTGTGTATCCTATTGGTGTGAGGAGTATGTATCCTATTGGTGTGAGGATTTTGTATCTTATTGGTGTGAGGAGTATGTATCTTATTGGTGTGATGAGTGTGTATCCTATTGGTGTGAGGAGTATGTATCTTATTGGTGTGAGGAGTATGTATCCTATTGGTGTGAGGAGTATGTATCTTATTGGTATGAGGAGTATGTATCCTATTGGTGTGAGGAGTATGTATCTTATTGATGTGAGGAGTGTATATCTTATTAGGGTGAGAAATCTATATCTTATCAGTGTGAGGGATGTGTATCTTATTGGTGTGAGAAGTCTGTATCTTATTGGTGTGAGTAGTCTGTATCTCAATGGTGTGAGGAGTATGTATCCTATTGGTGTGAGGATTTTGTATCTTATTGGTGTGAGGAGTGTGTATCTTATTGGTGTGAGGAGTGTGTATCCTATTGGTGTGAGGAGTATGTATCTTATTGGTGTGAGGAGTATGTATCTTATTGGTGTGAGGAGTGTGTATCCTATTGGTGTGAGGAGTATGTATCTTATTGGTGTGAGGAGTATGTATCCTATTGGTGTGAGGAGTGTGTATCCTATTGGTGTGAGGAGTGTGTATCTTATTGGTGTGAGGAGTATGTATCTTATTGGTGTGAGGAGTATGTATCTTATTGGTGTGAGGAGTGTGTATCCTATTGGTGTGAGGAGTATGTATCTTATTGGTGTGAGGAGTATGTATCTTATTGGTGTGAGGAGTATGTATCTTATTGGTGTGAGGAGTGTGTATCCTATTGGTGTGAGGAGTGTGTATCCTATTGGTGTGAGGAGTATGTATCCTATTGGTGTGAGGATTTTGTATCTTATTGGTGTGAGGAGTATGTATCTTATTGGTGTGAGGAGTGTGTATCCTATTGGTGTGAGGAGTATGTATCTTATTGATGTGAGGAGTATGTATCCTATTGGTGTGAGGAGTATGTATCTTATTGGTGTGAGGAGTATGTATCCTATTGGTGTGAGGAGTATGTATCTTATTGGTGTGAGGAGTGTGTATCCTATTGGTGTGAGGAGTATGTATCTTATTGGTGTGAGGAGTATGTATCCTATTGGTGTGAGGAGTGTGTATCTTATTGGTGTGACGAGTGTGTATCCTATTGGTGTGAGGAGTATGTATCTTATTGGTGTGAGGAGTGTGTATCTTATAGCTGTGAGGAGTATGTATCTTACTGGTGTGACAAGTGTCAATCTTATCGGTGTGAGGAGGGTGTATCTTATCAATGCAAGGAATGTTTATCTTATTGGTGTGAGGAGTGTGTTTCTTTACATTTGATGAACATTTTACCTATCTAATCCAATGTATATATTAACTTTTATCCCACTATATACCATTTTATAAGTCATAGATATTGTAGACCCAGATCAGCCAACTGCTCCTGTAAACTATTTATTTTTCAGGATCAGAACTATTGCAGCCAATAGGACTACATAGTATGGCATGAAATTGTTTGTAAAATAGCTATAGTAAAAAAAAGTATTAGTTATTACAAATGCACATGTAACAGGTTATTGGTTTATATAAAAGACTTCATAGATGTATTACCCATTTAATAAGGTTTATAAAAAAAATCTGTTTTCTCAGGATGTGCGCATTCATCGTCCACAAGGCAGAAGATAAATTCTATGCCCATGTGTTCCATTGTGAGCCTACAGCAGGACCTCTTTGTAAAACTATAGAGGCCGCTTGCAAGGTTAGTGCCATTGTCATAAATGTACATGCTGCATCATTGTAAACTTTTATATTTATTCTTTTTTCTGATTTTTAATGTTTCTGTGTCCTGTGTATTGATTGAGAAACAATGTGACACATTTTGGTAATAAGAAATAGCATTTTGTAATATATACCGACCAATGAATAAAACTATTAAGGCCACTTGCAACATTAGTGCCATCGTAATGTCTGGATATATCAGCTATTCTATGCCTATTTAAACAATTCAACACATTTTGGGTATGCAGACATGGTAGAATCTAAGACACCACTGCCATTAAACAAAATTGTTGAAGTGCTTGCAATGTGACTATTTCTGTTTATCTTTATTTACTAACACTATTCCACTCTCACAGATTCCTGATGTTGGTAAATGATTTTGGTAAACCTTATTGTCATTGTTTTCAAAGTACTGTTTGCGACAATGTGCCAAGATTAGGCTTAAAGGACGGTACTTTGTTAGATTAATTATCCTGCAGATAAGCATCAGAATATACTGTATAGATTCTACATGTTTATTTATTTATTTTTTTAAATCTACTCCTCCAAGGTGGTATCTGGATTTTTGTTCATGTTTGCAATGTCTCATCATAGTGTTTTTGTCACTTTTGATTAATTTTTGTGTGGACAGTTAATTTATACCAGACCTGGTAGCGCAATTGGTAGAGCGCCGGCTCTAGGTACGGGAGGCCCTGGGTTCGATCCCGGGTTGCGACATACCAAAGTCATTAAAAATGGTAGAGGGTATAGCTCCCTTGCTAACACTCAAGCAAACATTAGGGTAATTCAACGACTGGTTGGCCCAGTGTCAAGATAATGTGACTGGGTGTGGTATCATGCCAGGTGTTCACGGCATGCTATACACTGTGACGGCAGCACATTATCTGCTTCAAGTGGGTAATGTCTCCGGGTACCTGATATATTGTTGGTGGGAGGATAAACCCAATAAACAAACAATTAATGGTACAGTAACTTTAAGACATTTTTTTAAATTTTAATACTTGTGTTATTGTTCATAGGACCTTTCATATTTTCATATTCGTTTAGTTGGTTTGCAAGATGCCAGCAGAAAATTAGGACTTGAATTAAAATGGTTTCTGAAGACAAGACTTAGGAAAAATATGTAATGTCTCATGAAGGGAGAATTAAATGTATGAAGTACTTAAAAGGAAATGTTCTGTCTTTCAACAAAACCACATCTGTAGCTTTGAAACCTTTTGTTTATGCTTGTCTTTATCAAATTCCAGCTAAGATACCAGAAATGTCTGGATGCCCAGCACCGTTACACAGCCAAACAGAAGGAAAAGAAAGCCAAGGTAAGTATTGAATGTCATAAACAGGATTATGTATAGATCTTTTCTCGATGTAACTGCCTTTTATTTTCAGTTTATCACTTTATGAAAAATTACTGCACGTTTTATGATTTTTAAAAATGTAACTTTTAATTTGCATGCACTTTTTACATATATTTTGATACTTGCGTTTTTCCTTATTCTTCTATGTGGTATAAATTGCATAAATGTTTTATATTGTTGGGTAGTATATATTTTGTATTTTTAGATTTTTTTTAAATGTTTACTGTAATTATTTTCCTATTATTAATGATTTATATGTTTATTGTTTTGATATTTTGTATTCAAACTTAAAAATATTGATTGAGCACTGATAGATTGCTGCATTTCAGTTAAAACATACGGATTGCTTTGTTCCTCTTTTTTATTCCACATATTTTCACATTTCCTAGTACACAGTGATCAGTATATGCACTTTTTGTGTTGTGAATGTTGTACACTTTTTTTTCTCCCTGAATCACATCATCACATAGCAAGATGACGAAGATGACCTCACACCCACTTCTGAAACTTCCGGCATTCGTCACAACCTGGCATCCGTTCAGAATGAGGTTCTGCATGGCGTCCAGAAAGTTAGCAGCTCTGTAAAACCAGTTCTACAGTCAGTTCAAACCGGAGTCAAGTCAAGCGTTCAGTCAGTTGGTTCTGGCTTGAAGACTGGTGTACAGGGCGTTCAATCTGGTGTCAAAGCAGGTGTCCAGAGGGCCACAGGAATCTTCTCAGCCTTACGAAATCGTCGTGGAGCCGAGTCCACATAGGGATATCATCTCATCATAGATGTTGTGGTTGTTGTCTAGTTCATAGGTAGTGTTCTTTGTGTATTTTTTTATTTAATTTTATAGCAAGTTCGATTTTTTTTTATAAACTCATTCTTTAGAGAAAAAGTGTTTAGTCATTGAAGAAATAATTAAAAGCCACATAAGTTCTGGCAGGCTCTCGGATTTACTGTTTACTTAACAGTTTTAAATGTTGATTGGTCATATAATATAATAAAACTATTTTCCCATAAAATTAGTGACTTGTACATTTGGTAGCCTGAGAAAACATAAAGAAAAAGACCAAAAATGAAGAAAATTAAAAAAATAAATAATTGCTTGGGTTTTGTATGATTTGAACCTGTGCCTTCATTTATGGCCATAAAATGCTCTACTGAGCTGTTAAATCTTAGTACATGATTATTGATGTAGTTTTATTAAACAATGCAGCTGACACAATTTTTAACATAACCTATGTTATGACTTCGACAGGGTTTGAATGGGGCTTATTAGTCTAAGCAGATTTAAGTCAGGCCCTGTAAGAGTTCATTTGCCTTTGATTTTGTCTGTCTCTTGTGCCAGACTCTTGTTTTTTATATTTTGAATATTATCTATTTTATTGTTTTACAAAAGTGAGTGTGGCTTTAATCCCAGTAGATGAAAGGAATATTATTATTTAGGAATTTACACTGCAAAAAAACAACAACAACACAATTCCAGCAATTAAATGTCCAGTAGAATAGCAAATCTGATCATTCTGTAAAAAGGTAAGCCTTTCAGATTAGGAAGATAATAACTATGTACATTGTACAATAAATGTTTTCCTACCAATAGTATATTTAACATTGTGTTTGTACAATGGAGTACTGTAAAATATTAATGACATGATATTGGACTATTAAAGTTACCTTTAATTACTTTGTTACAGGTGAGAATGCAGGGTATATATTATAAACAGACTTAAATTAAGTCCATTTAATTTAAATTTAATCTTGTAATCTTGGTATTCTGGTAAATTGATAGACTGCTGTATGACAATAAAAGATGAAGACAATATAGTACTATCTGCTCTATTTATTACAGATAAGTTATCCTGTAGAGTTTGTCTCTGTGCAGTTAGTGTGTGTCAAAAAGTATTTCTTTATATATTTACATATGATTTTATTCTTTTTACAGTTTTGTGTCTTTCTTTTTCATGGCGTAATAAACACGTATTTATATGCAGTTAGAATGTTATATCTTGCATTAATTTATTTTAAATAGAAACCTATCTACAAATAACAATATACACTAAAGAGAAGTTTTGGTACTTAAGTAACATTTTACATGTAAGTTGGTATTTTATTTTTAACCTGATTATATTCTTTTTTCATTAAACTTCAATGTTTTCGGCGCTGTATGACCTATCAAGTGTCAGTTTGCCATAAAACCCAAAATACAAAAATACAAATACATGTAAGTTGTACTTAAACAATGTGTTAGTGGATTCTAATCTAACATTGAACTTTTTACTTGCTAATGCTGACAGCAGATATGACTGAGTGAATATCTGAAAATATCCAGCGAAAAAAACTGTGTCCACCTGTATGATTGATTAGTGTAAAGCATCACAAGTCCATATAAATGTAACACCAATTACATGTAGTTTTGTACAGACCATCATATGCTTTTATAATATATATGTATATACAGATGACTGGGAACTATTATGTATAAATATTTATTATATATATAAATACATATATATATATATATATATATATATACATATATAATTTCCAGTCGTTTTATGGCAGTCATCACTTCAGTGTTCTTTCCTTCATGTTTACAGATATTTTACTTTTTACACAGATATTTTGTTTTACACAGGGTGTGAAGGCTGGCCTCAAATCAGTGATGACGTCCCTCAAGTCTCCCACCATCATCCAGAAAATCTTCACCGACCGCGTCTGCACCGGTGACAAGGAAGACTAAACAGGGTGAAGGATATCATCAGAAATCTAGGTCAAGACAAAATTAGGTCATGGTCATTGTTGTGTCATGACCTTTGGCCATTGATCTTTGACCTTGAAATCGGACATGTGTTAAGATATGCGAGATTAGGTCATTGGACATAAACATTGTGATATGATTTATTATGGTACGAATATGTTAATTTTTAGTGTATGTGTTATATTTATTTAAAAATTGTTGCCTGATTTTTGCATGAATTGTGTCGCAATACATAAATTTGTGTATTCCTCAGTGATTCTTAACTCCTAGTTAAGGGATTATATATTATACATTTACTTTAGATGAGCATTTTATCAAACAAAGAGAAAAAGAATCACAATTGTAGTAAATAAAAACAACTTATTAAATAAATCTGGTAACTAGGACCATTTTTTCTCAAATGAAATGGCAACTTTTGTTTTATGTTTCTTTAGGTTGTTGTTTTAATAAAAGCAATTATCAGTGTTGCATGTTACCAATATAGAAAGCATAATGTTCATTTCTAATAATAAGCTCTTAAATTTAATTTCTCGTTAGGATATTTACCACATTAATTTCTCCTGTTTTTATACAGGTAATGCAATATGAAAATGCCGAGTACAATTTTACATAGTCTTGCCCTAGAGACAACTGTCTGTGTGTATTTTCAATTTAATTAGTTATTAAAAAATTAATTAAATTACTAAAAAAGTATTTTCAAACCATTGACTTTAAAGATTGGCTAATATAGAAATTATATGACCAGGTACAAGTGCATGTATGTTGCAAGCTTAAAAGCTTGATAATTCACACATGCCTTCCCCAAATATATAAACATGATGTTTAACTGTTGAGTAAGGCTTTAGTCCTGTGTTATTGTCAGCATGCATAGCTTGCATTGACATGTGTATCATGAACAAAATGGCTTTGAAAGGGGACATAATTTCTAAGCTTTGATCAAATTGTTAGGACATATTTTGTACATTTATTTTCATAAGGCCAAATTGTGAGTGCTTACGAAGACATGAGCTATAGCACTCTTAACATTTAGATTGATTATGGATGAGATTCATTAAATTTTTTTCTTCCTTTATGATAAAATTTAGATGTTCTTTATGGATTTTTATATTTTATTAGATTTATATGAACAGGAAAGGATAACTTGAATATATTTCAACTTCTTTTTCCATATCATTTTTTATCTATTGATTTAGTCCTTGTATGTAACAAACCAATAACTGGCTTCTTGGTTACCAGGTAACTTTTGATTATCTTCCCAAGAAGGTGGAAGTTTAGAATACAACCATATGAAAAGGAAATTCTTAAAAATCAATTTGTTGGTAATAGGTTTGTTTCAAATATGTAATTTATGCATTGCATTGTAATATTCCTTATAACAATATGTACACATACATGTAACAAAATATATAGATATATCTTGTTATTACTCAACAAAATCATGTGTTCAAGGAAAATGTTGTCTTGGTTACTGAAATCACTGAGTGTCATGTGACTAAATGGATAGAGTTGGGATTATTCACCAGGAGATTATCAATGTGTGTTCTGTTAATAATTTATCTTCCATATATGGTAAAGTTAGTATTCATTGAACAGAAAGTTTTATAGTAGGTAGTTATTTGTTTTTGAACTGTAGTTAAATATCATAGATACATTTAAACTGGCATTATTGACTTAAATTCCCTCCTAACGCTCGGGGCTAAGGGGACAGCATTACGCCTGACTCGTCGGTGTCAGTATAATGGACCGGCCGGGTTCAGTCCCTGGGCACCTCATAAGTGCCCCTGTGCTATAATGATAGAAATGTCGCTGCGCAGTATTGGCAAAAATGCCGGCTAATCCCTAATCCCTAATCCCCTATTGACTTAAAGTCACAACTCAAGAGAACTGTTGTTAAATAAATATTCCTCGGGGAATAATTTCATTATCTGCCACTTTTGACAAAGTCAGAACCTAAATAACCTGTAGTGTAAAAATATTATTTGTACATCATATTTATTATTCAACACTTTTCAATCAATTATACATAACTTGATTCTTATATATTATTCTTGGGGGTATCCTATATTATTTAGTATATAATTATATACAACATTCTGTTTATCACTACACAGGTTTACCACTTTTAAAACTGTTTGAAATATTTTTACAAAGCATTTTTTTTATTATTTTTTGAAGACAAATTATAGATATCATATACATCTGCATAACTTGTTTACATATTTCCATGTGACGCTTGTGTCAAAATTAGAAATTATTGCCCATAATGGTATAATGAATAAGTTTTGCTATAATCTAAGTAGTTGTTATGCTATTATAAATAGCAATTATTTACTAGTTTCTGGCATTAAATTTATGTCGTCATACCAGGTTTGATCTTCTCATAAAAATTATATAAATATAAAAACATAATGGACAGTGTGTTATATTTTTTATTTCAATGAACTTAAAATGGACATTCTGTTGAACAGGGTTGTCATACAAATGTGTTTGTAAAGTTTACATCTGCTTTACCAGTTGTTGTATAACTGAATAGTATTAATTCTTTTTACACAAAACTTTTGAGGAAAATTAAGAAATTGTGCAATCTGTAACCAAGGTTGTGATCACATGGTAGTGACATTATTTTACAGTATTAGTAACAATATTTACCATGTTACCTTATGGTTTTCATGTTTCAAAGATACGAGTATCTCAGTTTTATTTTGTAAAAACAAAAAGATTTTTTTTTTGGTAGAAAATTGGAAATTATTATATCAGTTGTAAGAGTGTTTTTTTCAGGCAATATCAGTGTATATAATATTGATATACATAATTTAATTGATACATAACAAAACATGGGAATATTAATTTATCAGATCATTATTTATAAGTATTAATCAAATCATGTAAGGATATAGGCTTACATTCAGAAGGTTTCAAACTATTGATTATTATGTTGCATTGTAGCAGAGATTTTGCTTGTTATCGATGATTACTGTTATGGTATGTGTTATGAATATTAATATTGCTTGTGTTATGAATTTGTTTATGGGATGTTTTTTCCATTGAAATACACAGCTGGACGTTATTATAGCTTGTACATAGCAACATTATGTTTGTGCATCATACCGTAGTTGTAGATGATAAAGTTAATATTTATGTGGTTAACACAATGTATTTGTACATATTTACGTTTAATCATCCGTTATTTTAAATGTTAATGCTTTTTAACAGATTGTCCAACATATACACACACATATAAAGTCTAGCTTTGCGAATGTGACAAAGTGGTTTAGGTGTTTGCTTTTTTGGAGAAAAGTTATAAAGAAAAAATATCAGAAATTTAAATTTGTATTTGAATTAAATGACTTTATACCAAATGACAATGTTACATGGATGTTTTTTATGAAATTGAAAAAAATCACATTTATTAAGAAATCTTAGAATTTATATCTAGCACAGTGGTTATTCTCAAACTTTTAAATTACCTACACCAGGTTTTCAAGTTCAAGTTTCCTTAAATAAAACTCTTTCAAGTTTTTTGCTAAAAGAATGTTACTGATGAGCAGCTTTTATCTATTTAATAAAAACAAGCACATACACAATTCTTTGTAACCATTGGCCATTTAGAAACATGTTGAATACTGTTTGCCATAAGTTATGTATGCCCTTTCATTGCCCTTTATGCTTTCTTCTTTCCATTGCTGTATTGTCGTCGGCTGGCTTACATGTTTGTTATATGCTCATTTATTCTTTTTCAGTATGTTTTTATTTTTATACACTTAAAGTTCTGATAATCTTCCAAACAATAGTTTCAGGTATAACAAGACTCTAGATAGGTTATATTGAAGATCCATTTACCTACAAAATATAATTCCATCAGAAAAGATCAGGTTATATAATGACAGATTTAGTTGTTTTCTTGGCTAATTGCCTGTTACCAATTGTTTATATCTTAGTCTAGCTTATAAACATTTTTTGCAAAGCCTTTTTTGTCTCAAAATTGGTGTCAGGTCGCTGAGATTTAATGTTAATACGCTGTCAATAACGGATGTAAGCAATCTAGCCAGTCATCAGTACACAACTCATTTGCAGAGCCTGACTTTGGCGTCAAAATACTTGGTTTTAAAGTGCAGTTCCAATTACAGCAAACTGAATACAGCAATTATGAACACCTTTTATACATCAACATGATTAGTGCACATCAATATTGAGAGGATATCTTTAGCTGGAAAAATCTGGAATTTAACCCCCCAAAAATTGAAAAAGTTTGAAATTTTACCAGCAAAAATTTGTGGGAACCCTGTATTTAAGGCCAGCTAACAGAGTGTGCATCATTTAAAAGAGAAATGGAAATTGTATTCAGTAAAGGTCTGCTTGAAAGAATTTGTAATCCACAAGATATTAGGATTTGTATGTGGTTTCTTGCTTAGTTTTCTGCATGTGTCTTACAAGTGTTGTTTTTTTAATATTGAATTAAAGATATCAATGATCCAAATCTACTAACAATCATTCTATATATGACCAATATTCAATACTTGTAACATGTACTATTATATATATTGGCTTTTTATATTTTTCATACATTTTTGTTTTCTTATCCTCTATGTATTATATTTCCTGCTTTTTTATTTATTTGTGTATATAGAAATTTTCTTTGTGCCAAACTTTTTATAGTTATGCTTGAACACTTTTTTGCAAAGATTTTTACACTGCAAAGACTTTTACACTAAAACTAAATCATATTCCTCATTATAAAGCATGGTTCATTTTCTATGTGTACAAAAACTCAGATTTTTGTTTAATGTTGCTACATTTTATGTTTAATCAAAACAATACCAATAATGTAAACTCATTGTTTGCATTAATTTACAAAATGACCGTACTCCCCCAAAGAACTGAATTAAATTTTTAACTCAATCATCCTATGCATAAATATTTTATTTTTTTTACTAATAATAGTTTGACTGTGTTGTATATTGAGTTTTGTTTGGTTTTTTGCTCCATTTTTTAGAGATAAAAGAAAAGCTGTTGTCATGATCATCTGGTCAACAGTCATTAAATTTTATCTCAAAAACTGCCAGAAATATTCGCCTTAAACTTACAACAGTTGTTCACTATCAGAATCCAAAGATATTTAAAAAAAATTATTTTGGCAGAGTTATGCCCCTTGTCAATTATTGTTCATTAAACTGTTCAGCATTGAGAACTGTGAAGCACACTGTTCTATGGTATATGTTGTTATAGTTAAAGTTCAGAATATGAGTAAAAATAATTGGAACATATTGTATAACTCTTTTGCTTCATTTCTGTCATTTAACTTAAGGAGATCTATTATGTATACTTAACATTGACAGCTTCTAGGCTCCTAACTTCGTGCATTTTGTAAGTTGTTTCTTTTTTAATTAAAATATTTCTTTTATCTATGAGGCATTTCTATTAAACAATGTTTATTACCATTTAGATAGTGAACTTATTTTAAAGCTTATATGGATGTATTTTCTTTGTTACTCGGTGCTCCTTTATTTTGGCCAGTATAGCTAATTTTAGCAGTTTTAGTTTTGATCAAAGTCAATCAATCATAATAATCAGGTTCATATCTCTTTGTTTTTATTATTTCATGTGTTTTAGTTATTGAGCTTTATAATGGGCATTGATAAGTTTGTTTTTTATCTTGATTTCATGGCTGTAATATGTAGGTTTGAACCATATGAAATACTGATACCTGAAGTGTCGAAAAAATACATCAAATATTGTCTTGTTGTGTTAATCTGATGTCATGCTTTCAACCCAACAGCACGTTCAGTCACAGTATAAAAGCTTTAAAGCCAGAGTTGTATGTCAATTCTACAGAATTTGATTGGTTATTTTTAAATGAAATCTGACCAATCATAGGCTTGATTGATTATTTTTAGTTAAAGGTTTAGCCATGACTTCAATTAAACCTTTGATAACCTTGAGTCTTGGCAGTGGATGCTACTCTTCATAAGCAACAGTGGTTGTTTTTTTAATAAACTGTCTTGGAATAGTACCACTGCTTAATGTTGTTATATTTACACTATCTGTAAACAATACTTCCTTTGTATAAGCCCTACAATTAGTCTCCTCTTTGTGTTAGTCCACAAAAATCAGTGTTACTTGCATTACTTTGTAGTAACTTTTAAGTCTCGTCTACATGTACAATATGTTTACACAAGACTGCTGTATAATAGAAATCATTGTTTTCTATTTTTGCTTTACATTCCTTTTCACTGAGCATTGTAGTAATGGAGAAAAAGACCGATGTATGTAAGGTAACAGTATACAGCGCGAGATCAGGCAGAACGTTTGGATTTGAATGAGTTAACTTTGAGCTTGATTCAGAGACCATTTTCTAGCAATTGATTTCTGTCTGATCCAGATTTGTAAGTTAACTGTCGCTGTTGTGCCAATTTCTGGGGTCGGCAAATTGTTTGGAAAAACTTGAAATCTGACCAATCAAATCCCTAGGCATGGGATCCATTGGGTCAGATTTCAAATGTGAGTAAAATTTTACCAATGGTACGTTAATAGTATAAACCTTTGGGCTTATATCTGATAGAAATTTCTGATTGGTCAGATTTATATACTTTTTGAAATTCAACCAGTAAAATCATTGAGAATAACCTCAAAGACCATGTGAGAATTGTCTAACGTTTGCACCCTTGTGTCTGTTCGAAATACTCCCAATTCTGTTGGTCAGATTTTGAAAAAAATATATTCAAGTCCAATCAGCATGCTTTGGAAATGTGTTGAATTTATTATTATTGTTATGATGTGGACACAAATCAGAGCTGGTGTTGTGTAAATGAATCCTGTGAGAAAACAGTTATATTTCAATTAAGATGATATGACCTCAATTACGAACCAATTCTATTCAACACTATGACCATGAATGTATTTAACATTCATGTAGATCAAAACTCAAGAAGAAAAATACTGAAGGTTTATCCATAAAGATGTGGATTGTTATTACTCTCATTGTGGAATTGCTTAAAAATTAGCCCAATAATTTTAAATAAGATATACTCTGTATAATAAACACACTGTTTTGTTTAGATAACTATATACATGTACATGACTGTAACTATTTATGTCACACTCTCTCAAACCTCACATTAAAACAGATTTTTTTACAGAACTAGACATGTTAAAGGTTTATTAGATTTATGGAACATGTGTTTTAAGTATTACTGGACAGGGTGAGCAAAAGGAAGGTCAAATTATTTACTTTCAAATTGCAGGTATCTTCGACAAAATTAGCTTGAATAACTTCTTTTAGAAGCTGTTAAACTTATTATCCTGAATGTGACTTTTTATTTGGAATATACTTTGTCAAGTAAAATAAAACAAAATATCTTGACTTTCAATAAACTATTCTCAAAAATTTATCTGGATCCACTTTCTCAGAAAAGTGTTAAACAGAAAAACTAAACCCCAGTCAGGCAGTATTCAGAAAATATTTATTTAGAATCTTAGAACACTTGTCATGTTTTCTGACCCTTATCCATTTTTCAATTTGTGTGTTGTGATGTGCCATGTTTTATAACATCAAACCTGATTGGTCATTCCTGTTCTTGGTAGTCTCTTTTAACCAATCAGATTTGTTGACACAAATGATGATCATAAAATGTGTTTGGATTGGTTTGGAACAAAGGGCTACATTTAAGGAATGACAAATAAACTTGCAAAATTGATTTTGTTTGTCTTGTTTTATCAATGCACCCAGTTGTGGTCCAAGAAATACTTGTAGATGTATTACAATTTTGCCAGTGGCCTTTTAAAAGAGTTCTTAAAAGTGGTACTCCACAATAGGGACCATTTTTTTCTTTTCAGACAGTCAAAACAAATATTGTTACTTAAGATCCCATAAAATGCTGTTTATTGATATCCTGCATCTTTGTGAAATGTGACAAATAATTCTTGACTCGTTATTATAAACCTGTATTTATGCTGCACAGCTATTGTTGAACTAAGACAGCCATGTGACCATATCCCTTTGAGATCATATATCATCATTCGGATAATCCAATATGACATCAATATCTATTTTTAGTAGAACTCGCCATCGTGCCAATTTATAGATTTGTAAAGAATGAATATATAAAGTGATTTCTTACATGATTTCTACTGAAAAAAAGTTGAGGGATTGTTCATATCATCTACAGTTTGTGTTTTTGCAGAAATTATGCCTTAATCTCCCAAAATAGTGAAAAACACTTACCGGTACATGCATTTTGATATAGACAAACTGTTGGATAGCACCTTCACATCTGGTGTCTATCACTTGTTTCATGTCTCGCACACATATAAGAGGGTATACGATAGTTTATGGGTGTTTGGGATTGAGACATGTCAATGTTTTTGTTGTTAGTAAAGACAATTTTCATCAATTCTTTAATGATAAGAGAACATAAACCCCCAAATACTTGATTTATCATGTAATTTTATCTTTTTTTTATACCTGAAGGGAATCCAATATACTGATTCGATAGCAAATTCGTTTGAGTTTCTACTCTGTACAATGTCCGGGCAGGTTCAAGAGATAAGAGATAGACAGCTGTTTAAATATCATTTATGAAATGTGGATGTCTATGTGTCTTGTGTATAATTCCCATGTATGTAGTTCCCGTTTGTAGGAATTTGGTAAAAAAAAAAGTCTGCCAAAACACATATTAAAGTTTAAGTCAAAGATCTCAAATGGTACAGTTTATAAAAAAGTCACCATATATACTACTTCTTTTTGAACCTATAAATAAGCATGTTTCAGATTGCTGCTAAATATAGATGTCTTTATAATAGCTCTTCCTCCCTTACTTTACATATGTGCTGTATGTTGTGACTTGGGTTAGTGTTATCCAGTTTGTTCATCTAACAGTAACTTCTCAGATTCATGTAACAGTAACTACTCAGATTCATGTAACAATAATTTCTGATTAATGTAACAGTAACTTCTTTGGTTCATGTAAAAATAACTGTTTCATTGTAACAATAACTCCTTTGATTCATGTAATAATAACTATTCATTATAACAATAACTTTTGATTCATATAATAATAACTTCTTTTATTCATTGTAACAATAACTCCTTTGATTAATGTAATAATAACTTCTTTTATTTGTTGTAACAATAACTTCTTTGTTTCATGTAATAATAACTTCTTTTAATCATTGTAACGATAACTTCTTTCATTCAATTAACAATGACATCATTGGTTCATGTTAATTACCTATTTGGTTTAATGTAACAAAAACTTATTTTGGTTTATGTAGTAATTACTTATTTGGTTAATGTAACAATAACTTATTTTTATTCATATAACTACTTACTTGGCTAATGTCGCAATAATAAATTTGGTTTAATATAACAATAGTTTATTAAGTTCATGTAACAATAACTTATTTGGTTAAGAAAATATTTCTCAAACTGTTTACCAAGGACACTATATGAGAAATCAATATGGATAAATTAAACAACAACTGACACTGTGTCTGACTGACCAATATACCTACATGTTACACTTTCGTAAAACAAAATGTAAGGAAATACTGTTTCCATGATTTTAGCAATAATATTTACCATTTATGCATACAGGTAATAAACAAGAAACAACAGCTTTGTTTAAGTATTTATTCAACTGATTAATTTAATTAAATATAAGTTTAAATACAACTAGTTGACAATATAATATTATGACAAATGATAAACAAAATACATCCTTTAATTAATTTGGGTAGTAGAACAAATATAACAGAAATGATGAGAACATGAAACAAGGCAACAATTAAGAGCAAACAAGGACGGCATCTTCAGGGATGGTTTCAGCAATTTATCACAAAAACATCACACAATCAAACATACCATAACATAACGATTTATGATTTAATTAACACACTTGCAATTACTGAACTATGAACACATACAATGATAAATTATCTTGTCAATATCTGGCAAAATGTTAGTAGTTTTTAGTCCTAAAATTGTAAAGTTTTGATTCAATATCTTCCCCCTCTAAAATCCTTCTGACAAAATAAAGGTGACTGAGCAACTTTCATGGAGAAAGATGCTAGAAAATGATCTAGGTTGAACGGCCACAAGATAACTGAAAGAACTTTCAAGAAAGTTTTCACTCATATGGGACAAATGCCTCTTTAAATTTAATATTTAAATGGGTTTATTTAATATGAAAGGTCATTTATGGTAAAGAGTGCATGTGGATCAGTCAATGGAAAACTATTGTAACAGAAGTTTTCGGATTTAACCATTGGTGTAAACAAAATTATTAACTAGTTAAGCCTCTATGGTACAGTTTGGATTAAATTATTACAATGTTTCATGGCATTAAGTCATTATACAACATAGAATGTCATTAATGTTTCTTGTTATTGCTGTATAGTCACACATTACATTTTTTTTCTTCAATACGCATGATTCGTACTGACTTGATAATGACATAAACAACACTTAAACAATAACTCATTTTGTCAATTGAAAACAACAAAAGTAAAAGGTTATACTTATAAAGAGTTGTCCAATCTTTGTTAAATAAAGGTATTTTAATTGTAGTTGTTTGAAGATAGAATAGATTTGTGTCTGATTTAAGTTAGTCTTCTTCCAGTGACCTATCACTGTCCTTTTTAAAAATAAATAAACTCCTTAACATTATGCTTTAGAACATGTACTTTATTTCTATTTTAATTTGGTGAAAAGATTTTTAAATAAATCTGTACTGTGTCAGTCAGCTTGAAAGATGACTGTGTCAGTTATTATAATAGGGAGTGTTTCACAACCAATCAGGAAATGTTAGTCCCTGAGCAGGACTTTTGACTGTATTTTGTTCCAGGACTCCTCAAAAAGTGGTCCAACTCAGGATGTGGAAAATCAAGAGAAAGTGGAAAATCATGAGGGATATACATTAGTAAAGAGAACTTGTTTCCCAACTACTGGTAGTTTCCTGATGGTGAACAAATGTTGCAGGTAAAACCTCTAATTATGTAATTCCTTACCACACACTGGGTTTTTAATCATTTTTACATGTATATATTTGGTCTATAATAATTTACACATGGATATATTTAAACACAACATGTTCCGGAATAGATTCAAGTTTGTGTGTTTCTTTCTCCATTGGAATCTCTTCAGATACCCGAGGAAAATCTGTGGCAGCACTGTATAGTATTAAACAGAATTCTCTCCTTATTACTTTCATAAATATAGTGGATTAAGTAAATGTTATAAATAATTGTTCTGAATGTATGAACAACTTGCACTTATAAAAACCAAATCTGAAAAGTTTGATTTATGTTACTAGGTTTTGTAGGCAGGTATTTTAATACCGGTAATCTTTTCGCTTAAATTAGATTTAAATTATACTGAATATGTTTAATACACTTACATTGATACAGATGATGATTATCAATGTGGACAGAAATATATAACATTTATTTTGTATGTATGAAATCCAAAGTTGTAATTAGAAACAAAGAATTAAATCCAAAGATTAATTAATTTTTATATAATTCTTACTATTGTAACTGATCAAAAAAGCTACAGTAATTATTTAATATTGTTTCACAGGCATGCTTGTATGAAATTGTGATTTGTGACCATATCAATTATTTTCTGAATGTCTGTGAAGTTTATGTGAAAACTACAAAAGCATTTAAGCATGCAATACGCTTACTTGCATGTAGTGCTCTACTAATGAAAATAAAAATGCAAATACGATAAATGCTTATCTTATCACAACAATATAGCGGTAGTAAGCAGATGAAGTTTCTACAATAATTAACATAGTCTCCTGCCATGTGCTCTTAAGAAAAAAATTGTGAAAGCAAAATTATGTCATATTTTTGTATCGACATTTGCTTATATTTTTTTTAAATAAATAATAAAAAAGTGTTCGCAATTCATGCTTTTTCAGAATAAGTTGGTGAAGCAAAATACAAATAATGATTTTTTTTTTATAATAATGCTTAGTTCAAACAATGTTTTTTTTAAATAAAGAAAAAAAAGGTTGTTTTCATTTGGAGCATAATGTCTGTTCATAAAAGTGCCATAAAAATACTTGCAACAATGTGAATGTAAGTCATTGACAATCATATACATGGGAATTGTAAGTTAACAAAAATACATGTCAATAATCTGCTCAAAGTGGCAATTTACATTTACTCAAGGTACCTCAGTATATTACATAAGCATTTGCTGTATCAAACAATTTGTCAGTGAACAGTGAAAAACATGTGGAAAAATATCACTGGAAAATTATACTTCTGAGAATGTTGTCCACAGAAACTTGTCTAAGAACGTGTCAAGAGGTAAAGTAGTTTACATTCACTTATAGTTAAAACATTTACATAATCTATTCATGTATTGAACTTTTATTTTAACCCATTCATTCATAGAACATGTATAGGATTTTGAAAATTTACCTTCTTTTGTTGACTTTCTTTTAAAACTGTTTATAGCATTTTAGAGTATAGAGTATAATGTATGTTAAATTATGTATTATTATAGATTCTAGGCTAAACCAGTCAACAAATTAACTATTGATTGTTCCGATTCTAGTGGTGATTAAAGTAACAATTGTGTGAGCTAAGCACAGGTGTAAAAAGGCATTTGCATGAACAAAAGGTTTAAACAAAGAAAACAGTCATGTGACATGGAGCACGCTTTTACATTGTATATAGGAATAGTGAATTCCCCCAACATCGTCATTATCCTATCACAGTTCACATCTGATCAGTGGTCTGGGAGCAAACATTTGTACATCATATATAAATATTCTGTTGTAAACTGGGGAAAATATAACAGGTGGAAAATAAATCACTGAAAAAAAACAACCATATATGGGAATAGTGAGTTTACAAAAACATGTCATAATCTTAGTCAAGTGACACTGGACAACCACGAATCATACATACAAGTGTAATGATAAATACATGGCAAACATAACACGTTGGAAGTTACACACACCAATGTGATCAAAATAACTCATGCTGTGTCATTCAATCAAAACGCTAACTTACACAGCTTTACGGGAGCTTTTTGCTTTTCCTTTTTTCTTTCTAGAAAGAGAAAAGCAGAGAATGGCTCAACGGCAACAACACCACAAGTTTTATTAACTGGTGATGGTAACAGTTCTTGTAACAGCTAAAACATTCATGAAAATGGTAAAAGATTAATCAGTTCTTCAGTTACGTTTGTTTTGCGTACATATCATTAGTAATGTGTACCTTGGTCATACATACAAATTGCAAATTCATCCACTTTTTATTTTAAACACATCATCTCAAACTGTACTAGGTTAAAAATACTTTTCATCACCATATGTTTATCATGTTTATCATTCAAATAACTTGTAATTTTTACAAAAAGAAATTTATTCAATCATTCATGCTACACATTTCATTTTCAACTTGTACAAAATTTAACTTAACATTTTTTCTAGTCATACACATCATTTCAAAAAGTATAATCATTTTACTAACAATTTATTGCAATATTTAAATGCTGTTGATGGTCAACACAACACAAATGATGAATGGAGTGAGTGTTAGGAGACTTTTAGAGTGCAGAGAACAAAGGGCAATAACTCCTCATTCTCTTGACAGAACAGGAGTGTACAAAAGTCGTGTCCCTTTGGTGATGTGTAAGGGTATTTCAGGGAGACCAATACTTTGGTTGAAACTGAAAGAATATGTAGGAATATGTTGAATGGGGAATGATGAGATCCGTTTGCAGTTACAGTGCATTATATGTAACTTATTTTGTTGTGGTAAAATAAAATAAAAAAAAACATTAAAGAGCAGTCTTGAAGTAAGGTATTATCAAAATCTTTAGTCAATATTAAATTTGAAAACAGTCAGTGAAAACTATTAAATATTGAAACTTTTCAGGGAGAGTAGACATGGAAATGTTTGCTCTTCTTAATGAATAAAAAATGAACAAAATGAAGCACTTTCTATTACTGTATTTATCTTATGCAATGAAATGTTTTCTATGAATCCTTTAGATGACCAGGACAAAGCTTTGAATCACACCCATCACATACATATTTGATGAGGATATAGAGTATGCAAATAGAATACATATTGTGTATTCAACTTCACAAGAGCCAATGAGGTTTTAAACATTCAAGCTAAAAAGGAAAAAAACAACATGCAATAATAAGTTCTGAATAATGGTGTATAAAGTAAGAAGCAAATTTTATTGTAGAATATACATTGTATCTGGGGATAAACAGGAAAGTTTTTATCACTCAAGGGGTATCTTTATAAAAAAAAAATAATTTCAAATCAATGGAAATGCGAATAAATCCCAAAATAAGTCCATTTAAGGGATTTTTTTTTAAAACAGAAAAAAACCATACAAGTAACATGACAAGCAAAAAAGAACATTATTAAACCGGATTTCCACTGCAAAAAATAATGAAAAGATTTCCAAACCAATCACATGCCTGAAACTACAAAGGATTTTCCATATGTTTGCAGTAATAAATCTTTATACAAAACATTTTGAGTAGAGAAGATATTTTGGGACAAATATAAATGCAATATGACTAGGACATACTTCTTGTAATAGATTGTTTACATTTTGCGGGGAGAAGAATGAGGTATGCTCTACTCATCTGTGTAAAAAAATAATCTGGGATTATGTTTTACAAGTTGATGTACATGCATAGTTACTTCTATTTCAGTTTACATGTATGTACTGGTATTGTAGAAGAAAGACTAATTGCAGAGACTGGTATATGAGATACCTGCCCTTAATTAACCAGAGGTAACACATGTCAATCATCCTCGTCACTGAAATATTAAAGAATAGGGTCAGTGTTTTATTGTAAAGTCAAGTTTAAACTTTGCAATTCCAAGAAAAGAAATGCTAAACTTAGGAATAAATCATTCAGAAATGTGCACTGAACACTTAAATTTTTATTAAATTGTTGCTGAAATTAGGATGAACAACTTGAAACCATACTTTTTGCCATAAATGGTAAATTTGCTTTTCAACAGAAGAGCCAAAAGTTTCATACAAAGGGAGCAAGTAACCTATTTCCATACTTCTTAACCCAAACTACACCATTCTAACTAGAACCATGTGATTATTTATAAAAGTGTATTAGAAAACAAAACCAGTTTTGGCTTGTTTATTTTATATTCTTTAAGAATGGTATAGGTCATATTTGGTGGTGCTTTCCAAAAATTGTCACATTTGTTCAAATGAGTGTCCCAAGGCAGGTTTTGAAAGTGAAAGCAGGTTCTTTTTTAAACAAAATTCCCCATTTATGTAGTTGTGGGGTAATGTTTATATACGTTGTCTCCACATTATTAGATTTTTATAACAAGTTGTAGTTTTGTTGACTGAAAAATCTAAAACAATCACCTTAAGTGATTTGTTCCATCATTACTGTATGTAGCAGTAATTAACCACGTCTGGGCATGGATTGACAGGCAAAGAACTTCTCGACAACCGCATTATGTATAGCTGGGTATAATTATGTGTATATTTAAGTGTAATTAAGATGACTGTGAACTGATGGGGAATGACTTACTGATGGTATGATTGATCTTAAAATTTACAAATTAATACTAATGACAGCATCTGCTTAGTAAGTGGAACACACAAACAGCTTTTAAAAGAATTATTTTACATAAGTTTAAGTTCCAATAATTTTAGATTATTTACACACATATTATGAATTAGGACAGAAAGAGTAACATACCAATAATGATTTTAAGTTAAATTTGCAAATGAATAAGAAATTGTTGAAAATGTGAAAGTAATTAAGCATCAAGGGGAAATGCATTAAATTGTACATTGAAAAAAAACATCAGCAATGGCAATAATTTCAAGAATAAATGTGCTAGCTGCTCACATGCATGCAATGAGAAATTAGAAAAAAAAATATTATTCATACAAGCAAATGCAGGATGGTGTAATGAAAATACATGTACAGCAGACATAGAAACTGATCTATAAACCAAGTTCCAAGTTTAAATTTGTTGTTTCAGCCAATCAATGCACATGAATCAGGTTGTTAAACTTAAAGTTTATACTAAATGTAAAAATGATCATTTTTGCCATCTAATCTTAAGTCCAAGACATAACATGAACTTGAATTAAAAATTATATTTGTACATACAGCTATGACAAAACATGTATAATGAAGTCGTAAGGATGAAAATATACCAGGACACCACTAAATTGTGTTTTTATTAAGCACCTTTTAACGAGAATAATGCTATTATAGAAAAAGTTCACTTATCAAAATATAAATTCAAACTTGTGATTGTACAAATACCATTTTTTTAACATTTTAAAAAAAAAGCTTCGCATTGTCTACAAAGGATGACACTAACTCATTGTGTGCCATTCTTAAAATTCATAATGAAGGACTAATGAATAAATGCACAACTGTATGTACACAATTATATCTATGATTTAAGAATGTGCTTTTGAACTATGTGCAAGAATAAGAATTTGTTTTAACTACAATACATGCAAAGAGAAATTAATGCAAAAACAAGCTTATCATTTAAAAATGTGTACATTTGTAGAATGCTTTGTAAAAGATGTGTGTAGGAATCAATTTTGTAGAATGCTATCTAAAATATGAGACATATATTTTTAAAATGTTTTGTAAAAGATGTGTGTAGATGTTTATTTGTTGAATCTTTTATAAAGCATGTGGGTCAAGCATGTGTGTTGACACACATTTATAGAACGCCTTGTAAAACATGTATGGGATATGTATGTAGAATGTTTTGTAAAACATGTACAGAATATATATTTATAGAATGCTTTCTAAGAGCTGACTGCCCAAGCTTTGAGAAATAATTGTACCATGCAAAAGTGATTTCAAACATGTTGGTGTCTGTACTCTCAATCAGACAATAATTGAATGTTTGAATAAATAATACTGGAAGTTTCTTTAAAGATAATTAACCTTGTCTATAACATGTATACTTTTCATGCTATCAGAAAAAATAAATCCTAAAGCTTTTACAGTTTCAAAAAGCTGTGTTGATGATGATTTATTCTGAAGGAGCATTCATATACCAACATTCCAATAATTCAAACATGTTTTCTTATGAATGCTTTCGTCAAAAATAAAACTGAAGTTTTGAGATTTCTTTTTTATGCATTTGTCAGGATCAAGTCAGAAGATGTTAAGACATTAAGACAATTAAGACAATTATAATACTCATTATTTGATATTCATCATATCTTCAAATGAACAAGGCACTTCTTATGTAATAAAAGAGTCTTGGTAAAACAAATATATATTTTTGTTAGTCAATGGTTAATATCTTATATAAAAACTTCCCACATACATTCATTCAATAAACATGACATACCCTGTAAACAACAGTTAAAAATAACAGTTTTAGAACTGAAGGCCATTTTGGTACTGAAAGAAACATGTAAAATTATTTCAATCTTTGAGACTTAACCTAATCAATAAACATATTAGGTGATGGATATGAGCATTCATTCAAAAATAAATGTCACCATATTTAATTATTGCTAGAACACTGACCTTAATTTCTGCAAAAAGTAGCAAGTGAATAAATGCAAATGTCTTTAAATATGAAAAAAAGAAGAAATAAGCTTTTATATACATTAGCACCTACAGTTTTAAGACTCATGGAAAGTATGAAAAGCTAGTGAATGAGATTACATGTGACAAGTGACAAATAAAACATGCACAAATGACTAGATTAATTGTATGATATGGAAATACTAAAAGTAAGGTATTGTGGTTAAATAATAAATATAATATCTGAAAAACTATTAATACTGCATATGTATGGGATTTTTTATGGATAAGAATGTAGTTCTAGCTTTTTATTTAAAAAATATGCTTATGAGTAAATCTAACAAAATAAAAAATAGCCTTAATTGTAAAACAATTAAAAAGAATAATCTAAGTTATAGACAAATAAGTAAAACAGCCTCTTAGTAAACAATATATTGTAATAACTAAGTTTTCAGTGTTGCTTAATAACTTTAATTCACTAGACTCTATTGATAACTAATTTCATAATAATGACATACTAGCACAATTAAATACATAAACAAATGAAAATCTGTTAATGCTGTAAAAATGCACCTGTATACCCATAACCTATTTGAACAGCCCTGTTTACCATAAATATTAAATCACCCCTAAAGATGTTTTCTGTAACATATAGGATTTCTCCCTGCTTTGGTTGGATTTTTTACATACTGTATCAGTGATGGGATGATGCATTGAGAGTACAGACGAATACACACACATGCACAGATAAGGTAGTTGCAATATTGCAGCGGGTGAGAGGAAATGTAAGATGCACGCTCATCAGCAGCCATATTCACCTGAAAGGCGCAGGGTGTTTCACAACTTTCACGTGTTCCGACACCAATGGTTTTTTCTCCTTCTTTACCACTGGTTCGGCAAGGGGTTTTAAGCGGTCCATTAGCTGGGCATGTGACAAGATGGCACCAGATGACTTGCTGCTACGTTGCAGGGTTTTTCCAGACGATGTGCTGTACACCTTGGACCTAACCACTCCCGAGTATGACTGCTTGGAGTAGACAGGGATGGGTTTATTTCCTCCGCTGCTGCGAAGTTTTCGTGGTGCGCGTTTGGATCGCCGATCCAGCAATCTCTCCTCATCTCCTTCTTGCTCATGCTCTCCCTCGATGTCTCCATTTTGGGTAACCTCACTATCAACGTTCTTTGCTTTCTTCTTGCCACTCAGCAATCCCCGGGCCTTGGCTCGCTCCAACACATCCTTATTAGTGTCCTTGATGTCTTCAGGCTGCAAGCATACAGGTGTATAACTGGGAGAGTGGATAAGGCATGACAAAGGTAAAGGCAGTATAAATGTCTGGTTCAAAGAAGAATGAAACATTTGGTATATGTGAATGCCTAGCAAATGTCAAAGTAATAAGTAATAAGTAGTCATACTGTTCAGCAAATGTAGAACATATTTGATACATTACAAAAGGAAAAGAAGTCAAAGTATTTTTTTTTTTTTACTTCCCAACAACAGTTATGTGAAGATGGATATAAGGCTGCCTTCACTGTGAAAGCATGCCACTTAACAACAGCTAAATGTAACCATAATGACTGATTACATGGATTTTATGTATTTCATGAGAAAATAAAATAGCAACAAAAAAACATCACCATGGTAACAAATATACTCATCTTCTCTAGATGTAAACATAATCACTGATTACATGGGTTTGATATATTCCATGAGAAAAAAAAGAAACAAAAAACGTCACCATGGTAACAAATATACCCACCTCTCTAGTGATAACGGCCACGAAGCAGCCGCTGTGTTTCTCAGAGGGCTGGAACTTGATGTATTTCCCGTGTATTCCTATACTTTTTTCTATATCATGGCCGCTGAAGGGGAGAACAGGGGGAACTACTCTGAATGGATACTTGCGGTGCTGTGTCATGTTTATCTGCTCCACTGCCCTCGTAACAACATTCTCATTCTCCGAGTCAAGCACAGACCGTGTCATATACACAACTGCTTGAACACGAGTTACTGAAACAGGTGAAAATCTAATGTAATAAATCAATGTTACCAGATGCCTTACATAAAATGGTTACCCACTTGTTCAGCTTGTGTCAGGCTGCACATGATACTGGCAAATGTTTTAACTTGTGACAGGTCAACAGTATGAACTGGTGCTTTCTTGTGAGGTAATGTTAGCAATGACGACACTAACCATTTTCTTTATTTAATAAAAAAAAAAAGAACTATATGTTGTGTTTTTCAATTTGACTGCAGACTTTTGAGCCACCTCAGGCCAACAGCTCTGACTCACAAAAAAGCATGATTTGACTGTATACAGTCATTTTAACATTCAACCTAACTCTTTAAATGTTAACATGTGATAAATTTGTGCTAAGCAGTCTAAGAGTTATAAAGAAATTATAAGAACTGGCCTACTCTTCATGGCCTGTCGTAGGATGGCCCCATGGTTTCCAATCATCTCTCCTAGCTTGCTTTCATCTGTTTGTCCAACTGACAGATATTTCAGAATCTTCATGTCTGGAAAATAGACATGGCTTCATTAGACATTGATTAGTAAAACATGTAGAGGAACATTTTGATAAAGTAAGGAACATATTACTAGTCCAGGATCTTCAGGTCTGAAATAAAAGCATTGCATGATCAGATACTGCATAATAAATCACCTGTGAGAATTAGAATTTTTTTATGAAATAATTTAAAAGCTACTCATATCAAATGTCTTTAAGTTTGAAGCAATTTTAGTTAATATATTGGTAACAACTGAGATAAGGAAATAGAATGGACTCTTTGACTGCTACTTGCTGCCCTTTGGTGCAAACCCCACAACAAAGATATAGAAAAATATGATACACTTTGTTCTTGGATCTTTTTGGAAATGTCTAATATATAGCACACAAAACAGATCTAAAAGAAAGGGAGTGAATCTGTTTTCTTGCAGCAGTATATCTTATAATTCTTACCCATCTTCAACATTATAGACACTCAAGTCTCAGCTTAATATTTTCTTCATGCATGTAGTTCCTTTCGCTATTTTTTTGTATAACTTGGCTCTTACCATTGCATTCTTTTAAATGTACATCTTACATCTATCCACACTGTTGAGTTATTTACATTGACTAAGACTCAGGTTACCTTAAGCCACATGATTCCATAGGACATCAATGATGGGATGTAATTTCAACATAGAAGGATCAATTTGGCTATATACTTAGCTTGTAAATATTTGGGTGGGTGGGGATTGTGAGCCTGTTGCAGGGGTAGATGTGAAAATACGGAAATACAACTCTGCATAATGGGATGTCTTCTAGCTATAAGGCCAGCATCTCTTACTTGAGTTTCGGAGACAAGGGCACTTAAGGGGTAAGCCAGTGTCTGAACCCTGCTGGTCACATTATCTAGACACAAACAAACCAATCACAATGCTAATCCTTAAAATCCTGAGTACCAGAAAGAGGAGCTATTAGTACCAAAGTGTTGGCTTGACCCAGCCAGAGTACCTGCAGCCTTCTGAATGGCAAGGAGACTCCCTACCACTGAGCTATGCAGCTGGCTGTTTATTGGTGTTTTTTGTGCTGACAGCGTGATCAGATGTGAAACGTCAACATCCACATCAAAATTCTTGTAAATAAAACAGATTTTTGTAAGTAATTAGGGATTTAACTTCATATATATTCCACAATGTTAAAAGTGTCACTTTACTGACTATTACCAACAGAGTGCAAGGATTCTAATTTTAAGAACCTATTTTAATCCTATGGTCTCGCTCAGATACTTTCTGTAAAAGGAGACAATTTTGTATATTACAACAGTACAGATACAATAAACATATGTCACAAAACATGAAAGCAAGACTATACATAGTACCTTCTTCATCGCTTTTAACTGGCTTTTAATTGGTGAGATTTAAGTGCCTGATAACGCCTTCTTCCACCCTCGCTTTAAATAGGTGAGATCAAACTGGCTGATAGTGCCTTCTTCTTCCTCGCTTTTATTTGATGTGAGCAAACTGCTTGAAAGCACCTTCTTACTCCTCACTTTAATTGGTGACTCAAATAGTACCTCTGATTACTATATTATAGGTGAATATAATGTCCTTTAAATGATTTCATCTTAAAGTTGGGTTAATCAATGTGTTGTGAGTTATGAAATCTATTTTCAGCCTTTCTAAACACAGCAGACTGGAAAAGCTCTAAAGTGGGCATGGAGAAATATACCTTCTATTTACATATAAGTGTACATGTACCTACCCTACACATTGGCCAGGTAACTTTAACAAATACCCAATGAATGAAATTGCACTAAATTAACCTCTGATATTAGCCCTAAATGTGCTGCAAGATTTTATAAACCTATACAAAATTTTGAGTCTTTGCTAACAACTATGTACAATAGTAAAATATTGCCAGAGACTCAGCGGCAAATAGTGCAGATCCTGACTGGACAGCTCAGCTCCAAGATAGAGCTGGCTGCTCTGGATCTACAATGTAGGTCTATGTATGATCAATGTGTGTTTATTGGGTTTAAGGTTAATAAATGAAGACTGCACTGTATAACCTTTTATATAACAATAAAACCTAATGAAAATAATCACAAAGACCCCCATACAACCATTTATTACTGCCAATAAAATATTAATTTACACATTATTTATTTCCTTATACCTCCTTAACTCATTTCCCGGCACAAACAAAGGCAGTGTTTATTACATCAATAACATTCAAGACCAAATGCAGCCAGTGAACTCATGTTCACCTGCATGTCAAGACTGCTTAGTGTGTTTACATGGTCCATCCTGCAATCTGGAGAGACTGTTAAATTTAAACACGTGTAGTGCTACCATCACAGTGAAAGCATGAGTAGAACATCTAGCATGATAGCACATTAAGTCACATTATCCGGACCATCAGGCAGACCAAGAGTAGAGCTACCCTTAAATGCTATGCATAAAAAAGCAAGCTTCACCACTTCCTTTTTTGCATACATAAGAAAGGAAGCTATGCCACTTCCTTTACAAGTATAAGAAAGGAAGCTACACCACTTCCTTTGCAATCATACAAAAAGAAGCTACGCCACTTCCTAAACTTGCATAAGAAAGGAAGATTTTCCACTGCCTTTACAAGCATAAGAAAGGAAGCTATGCCCCTTCCTTGTAAGTATAAGGAAGGAAGCTATACCCTTTCTTTCCTTTAAAGAATTATGGTTTGAACCCAGCACTTTGTGTACCTGGAGCCAACATTCTTCCAATTATACTTAACGGGAAGATACAGGTAGCAGAATATTGGTCTCAGGATGTTCCAGGTTCAAAGTCCAATCTTTAGCTAAGACAAGTTATTAAAGTCTTTAAGGTCCTGTCATCCAGGGGGTTCATATCAACCCCACCACAGACAACAACAACAATAACTACTGCAAGAAAAACTTTTACCAGCATAATACCTGCTTAAGATACAGTAAACCGTAACATCAAGTGGATGTTTTAAATTCCTAAACTTGGTATTCATATCTATTTAAAAAAAAAATATTTTGTAAGTTATGCAGTAAAGTTGAATAAGTCACATCTTGGACAATACTTTTCAATACTTTTTACCAAAAATGGTCAAGGTATTCCAATAAGGTAAAGTTAAATGAGCAACGTTAATGAATGGCAGAAAGTTATCATCTGTCTGGATGGTCATGTAGATGCAAGCTAGCCATTTATGCTGCAATGTCCCTAGTTGGAACTCTGCATGTCACCATTGTTTTATTTTGTTTTACTTTTTAGTAAGAATAATTATATAACTATAATTTTTAAAACATATTTTAGCAAATAACAATACTTGTGTATTATTATTTTAATTATATGAAGCACAAGAAGGATTTTTGAACCATTTTTGCAAGCATTATAACAATAAAACCAGCTTAAGCAAAGGATCCTTAAGCAGGCAAGTTGTGTAATTACAGAATCAATCCACTGATTTACAGCCATGTGGGCTGATAACACCTTCACTTGATGTTTAATGGTAGCCTGCCCTCCACAGTTTACCCAACTCAACATTTTATTGTCGTGGCTCCAGTTTAATTACAATCCTAACACTTCATGAAAGTAAAAATGTTGTTTTTAGTTCCAGACATACAAGTATGACATGACCATGTTACACATGACACTTACACAATGACCTCAGATCCTGATGAGACAGCTGCCAAATCTGGCACTACACTGGTTGCTTAGGTCTGATCAATTTGAGGCATATACAGAGCTATAAAGGCTGTTTAACAACTGGCTGCTTTGTATTAGAATAATTTGTCTGAATACAAGGAAAATAAGAAAAAATCCTACAAGAATATCATAAATATTTAAACCTGGGCTACCTCTTGACAAAGGCATACAAAGAAAATGTAAAATAACAAAAACATAATGAGGGGATCTTGTACCACACCATTATTGTATTGTTATTACACTGAACTGAGCACTTTATACCAATGTCATTCTAACAACACAGCTACAAATCTGTTATAACATAACTAAATGCTTTGTTTTCTGGACTTGTGGTCAACATATAAAACTATTATTTTATTTTCTGCTTCAGCCAAGAACCAATACCCATAATTATCATTGCCTAAAATGGTAGTAAAAAAAGTAAAATCCAATAACCATGCAATATCAAGTATGCAGGAAAACAAACAAGCAACATTTTTTTGCCCCAGATACCAGCTGTTAAAACAGAAGCCTTATCACCTGGTTGATTTATATCTACTCCATTGTTGTGGTGCAAGGGGAAGTAAATATTGACATTTGGTTCCATTTGTTTCAAATATAGAAACATGTCCAAATAGTCAGAATTGATTTTGAGATGTTGCTTTGAAATCACTGTCTACAAAGGAAGTACACCTGCTATTAATGCATAGGAGGAATGTTGATTAAAACTCCAGCTGTCTTGACGCCCCATATATCATGTACCCATGTAATGTGTTGTTGTTATATACAAATCTTAAAACAAATTTATAGTCAGTATAAAGAACCAGCTAGGCACCACATGTTAGTTATGGAGTAGTAATTTGTGCCTAATATACTTTACATTCAAAATTGACTTTCAAACAAATATTTTCATAACATAATTGTGACTGGCACAATTTGCTTCATTTTTTGTAAAAAAAATGACAAAGTATAAACAAAAAAATAGAGTTAGTGATACATATATGCCCCTCTAGTCAATTGGTTTTGCCTACTGATCCAAGAACCCAAACTTAAATATTGTTCAAAGTTGTGACCTTGACCTTTGCACCACTGACTCCAAAACCCACGGGGATCATCGAGTCCTCATGACCAATGTCTCTACCAAGTTAAAGGATTATGGGCCCATACACTGTCTAGATATCAATCTGAACCAAAGTGGTCTATCGACACCCAAACTAAACAACAACCAACAAAATAATAGTCAGGTTTGGGTCTGAACCTGGAACTCTTTGCCTGTCCTTGTTCTTATTATCCATCACACTGGTACAATGATAAGGTCAAGAACAAGCCCATTATATAAAAAAAGATTACGACATCAAGCACTTTAATAGGGTAACAAAATAGGTGTTAATAAGAAAATTGTTGACACAAGATGTTGATTTTATGAAAAAATACAAACTTATTACCCATATCAGACTTAATTCAGATCTTACCTTCTCCCTCGTTGACAATGAAGTCCACAGGGTTAGAGATGGCTGACTTGCTGCAATCAGTTGTAACTAGGATCACCTTGACATTCTTGTACTTGTTGTCCTCAGGATCAATCTCCAGGAAGGACTCAGACTGGACTTTGATATCTGAGGATCAAGGGTCAAGGTCAAATAGAAAGGATAAAAGGTCAGGTCAAATATACAGACTGTCGGGTCAAATATTCAGACTAAAAGAGAACCAACACACTTACATGTTTTTCTCTGATGGTTTTTAATAATTTCAATATTAATTACCTTTTTCAATCATAAAGTGGGATATCACAAATATCTTGGCATGGTAGATAATGCGAAATCAGTGGAACACTTGTTCTAATAACAATTTGCTCCCATTTTGGCCATTACCTCTAGTCACTGATATTTCTTGCCGTGATATTCGTATGTGACATTGTCATTCATAAATCTGCATTTCATGTGTATCTGAATTGCACAATAAAATGAAGTTTCTGTTTTAACAGATAACAATATTAATGTTTACAATGGAAGCATGCCTGGACACAATTGATTCGTCTAGTCTTCTTACACGTACATATTTGTTCAATACATGTACTACTTCTTCCCAGGCATGAATAACTGACCGAGAGAAGCCAAGGGTATTGCAGGGTCAATCCTGAAATCCAGCTTTCTTGTACTTCTGGACAGAAAAAATTGGGCAGTTGAAAGTCTTTTGAACATACAAAAAGCTTTAAAGAATATGAGTCAGTATTGTTTTTCACAGATACATTGTAGCTTAAACTTATGGTAGTAGAAACTCTTATTTTATCCTCTAAAGCATATTATAAAATATTCAGTGAATGTAAACTAAAATATAAAAAAAACACACGTAATATGAGAACATCTTTCATTCCAAGTAAATTTTAAATAATTCAGTACGGGTGGGATCTTTTCATCAAAGTTACAACACATGTTCATTACTATATTCTCAATGTTACGCTTTGTCATTGGTCTAATACCCCCAGGCTCCCAATTGATACAAATTACACTCTTTCATGTTTATGTCAATGTGGAAAAAAATATAATATCATTGTTCCTTAAAATTTTATTTTTGAAAATAAAAAAAAATCAATAAAACCGAACCTTTTTAATTCTTTAGAATACGTTAATTGACTTTGTCAATATATAGCCCTATTATGGTAAAACATAGTAGACCAGTATTTTCCATTTTTAAATTACAAAAGTCAAGTGTCACTTCACACTTACTCCATTCTACTTTAAACACAAACGATTACAATGAATGAATACTTATGCTACACTTAACATATCCTTGTTACCTTATTGATATAAACCTAAATAAACACAAGAGAGAATTTTTGTCAGGGAACAATGACAATGACATAAGAGACAAACAATTTGTATATAACAAAGTGTTGAACATGTCACACAAGCTCAACTCTCCAGCAGCAGCAGTAACAAAGCATAGTTCGAAAAAATCCCCGGCACAGAGCAGGTCTCAAACCTGGGTCTATGAAGTGAGAAGATTACACCATAACCACTAAGCCAACTTAACTCAACACCTTTTGTTATATACACATGAAAAAGGAAAGCTACATGTATACATGTTGACGGTTGATGTATGCCCATAACAATCTTAAACTACAAAGACTGAAAAATGTCATGTGACCAATTCCCATCTTTCCAAAAAAAGTTTGGAACAATATGCAAAAGAGAATTGCATATGGCTGTAATTTTGTTTTTCTTAAAAGATTTTTTTTTTAAATACCTTCAAGAGATACAGAAAAAATATATCCACCTTTTATTTACCTGAGGTCTACAGAAAATATTGCATTTATATAAATGTAAAGTAAGTCATTCGAATATTATCTTTATTATTAGTAATAATTATCTTTATTATTAGAAATAATAATAATAATAATAATTATTATTATTATTATCATTATTATTTTATTATAGTTATGTCTTAAATAAGTGCAAATGAATATGATTTCTTTCTAGATTAAAAAGAAAAATATGAATAAAGACAAAGTAAAAATATAAAAAATTGGTCGGTGAATTAATACTGACCATCAATTTTAGTCATTCAGACGTACTTGAACTAATGTATTATATAAGTTTATTTTTAAAAGTTCTCCAAAAAAAGTAAACGCATGACATTTATAAGTGTCAGAATTTTTTTCTGCCATTGGATGTAAATTATGTGTCATTCTACAGTGCATGTGTATCAAATTTAATTTGAAATGCAAAGTTGTAACATAATAATGGATTTCTACAAATAAGCAACACCAATTGAAAACTTGAACCTGCAAGATATTGTGAAAGCTTTGATTGTCCAAACATCAGAATAAAATTTCCTAAAGGTATCAAATTCAATGCAAATGAAATTTGATTATGCAAAATTAAGAAACAAGCATAAACATCCAACAATTGTAGCACTGTTTTGGAGAGAACATTACACTGCACAATATATCCATTTGAAATGAATAAAACAAATAAGATTTTTCACCTGGGGCATTGATTACCATACATACATGAGGCATTGTTAATCTAATAAATGTTTAATTTTACTAAGAGCAAAATATGATAAACATAGTAGTATATATGGTTGCAAAACATGAACATGCAAGCAGGAGTTTCACCTGCCATAACTAAAATTCGAGCATTATAAATGTTGTTTGGCACATTAAGTATGCATTATGTATGCATCTGCCAATGAACTAAAGTAAAAATTCTTCACATAGTATGATACATATAAAAAAATAATTAATACAAAAAAATGCATTTGTATTTTTGCAGTACAAGTATCTGTTTATGATGTCAAGGTAGTCTATGTTGATATATTTGCTGTTTGACCTTCATTTAAGTAAAATTAAAAAACAAACAAGAAACATCTTTAAAAAGATATTCAGCCTTGGTGTTTCTTTCCTATAAAAAAATGGGCATCCAAGTACTGAGAGTCCAAATTATTATACATGTTACACCAGTTGCTCGCTCCTTCTTCAACTCTCAATTCAGAACCTTTTCATTTAATAGACAAAAAGCATAATAAAGTAAGCTTTTATGCCTTATACATGTCAATACTGTAAGGAATTAATTTAAACCACCATTTTTCAAAATGTTTACACAAAAAAAGCAATGAAGAGTGTGTACAGTTATAACAAAGGATACTTTTGGTTCCGTATTTATCAAGGGTGGCTTGAAGAGCTGGCCCCTTAGTGGCCCCAAAGGCGAAGATGCTCCCTGTAGAATTGTGCATCAGACTAGATATATGGGCGGTGGTCACGCACGAGCCTGCGTTCACGTGGATTACATCGTCGTCATCACCAATAAGGTACTGAACAGTCTGCGGGGCGATACAACTGGATTTGTCCTGTTGAAGAATGGAAAAAGCTTTTGAACGACTGTGTTTTTTTGTTGCTTAATGTTTAATTAATTTGGGCATATTATCAAAAAATAGACTGTCATTTGTTTAACTAAATCAGCAAATTTAATTTTGTTTGGCCATATTGATAAAAACAATGTCAGTACCCTCAAAAACAAAATACAGGATTGCATTGTAAAATGTACATATAACATATTAAACAATGTATCACTCATTTTCTTCTAACCAACATTTTGGTAAGTTTTTATTAGATGGTTTTAGTACAATAATAGTGTAGCTAGTATTTTTTTAGTAAGATCTTACTTGTTTAGTTAATTTGTTTTCTTTCTTTTATTCACACACATAAGCAAAACATAATAACCCTTAGCTTGCTAAATTTTGCTAAAAACAAATGCTGAATTCTCAGGGTTTATTGCTTTAATATCATATATATTACACATCAGGGTGATATACAGAGACTGAGCAGCAAACAGGGAAGATCCTGATCAGACAGCTCCCAGCAGCAAGCTGGCTTATCTGGATCTACAACTGCTTGCCAAAGTCATATAAATAAGCAAATAGCAGGCACAGAGACAATATTATAGAAGGAATTAAGATAGTCTTGAGCATGAGATCACTAAACAAAGATCACAATCAAGAGGAGATGATTCAGTATCAAGTGTACAAATCTTATCAATGTTTTTTGTTGGTGTAATTTAAAGTGTTTCAGTATGTGTATGTTGCACTTGGCAACAATCTGAAATATTGCTGATAATGACCTGACATGACTTGATGAATATTTGAAGACATCATCAATCTGCGATCTCAAGGTGCCAATAGTCCAATCAATGTGAGGCCTTGACACCACAGAAGCAGGACTCCTGATTAAAGAAATATTATTTCTTTCAATCAATCCTTGATTTAACCTCTAAACACATACATCTCTATTACTCATCATGGTAATTACTGGGACTAATAGGGTTATATGGTATTTATTGCCTAACAGTTGCTGCATAACTTCAAACCACACCTGTACAATACAGGTGGACATAATGTGTTACATTATTTTCTTCCAAAAGAATAAGTACTTTAACCACTTTTCACCATGGAAACCATGTTGACCTGCTCAGAACAGTTTATACACTCCAAATTTACAAAATGAAATTTGCTTGTGATCACTTTTTAGGGTTGATAAATCATAGTTTTCTGACTGATTCAAATAAACTAGTTTGGAGCAGTCTAATAGGAACCACAGGAGAACTGGTTCAACAGAGGAAGTAAACTTGAGGGAACACAACAGAAATAAGACCTTCCTCTCTACTGTGTTGTCCTTGTAAAATTAACAACGACAACAGTCTAGTACCTGAACTGACTTGGCTACTAAGGTAACAAAGTTAATTAGGAGTAATTAAATAATTAATGGTCTCAATGCAACAAGGCTGGGCAGAAGTCAGGTGTGGGATGGATCGTTGATGACCAGACATGGCACCACAGATCCAAATCAATAGAATAATAAAACAAGATGATTACAGTGTCTGGAGATGGGGGGGAAGGGAGTGCTAGGTAAGAAGGTTGTGGATTGGTAAGAAACCTGACTGTCAGGCATTTAGTTTTTAAAAATCAGAATTTGAAATGCTAGCACAAATGTCTGTATTCTTATCTAAATCTTCACTAGGACAACTCTCACTTTTTAAGAAATTATAAGTATGATGTCATAATGAGGATGAAACCTGAATAATTGTTTATTTCTGTATAGTGTTCGCACCAAGACTACAAGGCATATCATTACTGGGCTAAAACAATCAGAAAGAAGCTCAATATTCTATTGAAGCTAATATATTTAATAAAAGGACTGGATATCCATGCAAGGGCTTGGAAAAGTGTAGCAGTTTCTTTGGTAGTTCGTTCACAGAGCCTCTATAGCTCAGTTGGTAGAGCGACCAGCTAGTACTGGGGAGGTCTTGGTTTGAATCCCTGTGGAGGCTCATTTTTTCCACTTCTGTTAAAAAAGTAGGAATTTTCAACCCATTTATAGCTGAAAACACCATAAGGGTGGAGAATGTGTTAACAGGACAGGTCAGTTTCCAGCAAGTAAAGGGTTGAGGACCAATAGATGGATTACAGATGAATAGACAGCAACACATTAGCTCACAATGGACACCTGAGCTTAAAAAGGGATGAATTGATGAGAATCCAAAAAAAGAGAAGAAAATCTAAAAAAAAATAAAAAAAAATATTTAAATGCTGATAAGAACAGGAATGACATAAAACAGACTGATAGAAAATATTGCCTTCATTTGCATGTTAATAAATTAATAAATTGTATTTATTCTTCCAACTTGTTTCCAAATCTACAAACTGTAATGTGGTTAGGGAACATGCATTATAAAAATAGGCCAAACAAAAACACATTACTACTAAAATAGTGTTCAGTAAATTCATATTACTAGGGGTCAATTTAATACATTTATTTCTTTTTTTTAGGGAATTCCTAATTAAAATAATTCATTGAGAAAGAACTATAACATTCATTAATAAAAACAGGCATTTTCGTACCATGGTTTGTAAACAAAGGACTGGCACAGAAATTGAATGAGGAAAATATGAATTAATCAATGTATGTCGTCATAGACTGATAAGACAGAATATTTCACATGTCAAACAACAATTTACTTGTCAAACAAACAAATGGAAGCTGCATATTAATCAAAATCCCCAATTGAATAACTGTAATAAAATTTTCTCAAATATTTGACAAGTTTTAATTTTCTCTTAATGAAATAATGGACTGGTTTGGAATGGCAGGAAATATTATTAAAACTTTCTATTGAAACTTAAACAATAGTAATAGGATTATTGACATGGATGAAATATTGTCATGTTTGGAAGAAAGCAATTTGTATTTCATCATCTATTTAGTTTGGTGTGAATTGAAATGAATGATAATGTCTACAAAATGAATATTGGGATGATTAATGGGCAATGTATAAATGGAATAGGCCTAGATTCCAGCCAGATAACCAGAAACAACCTATAGTATATCAGCCAGATCAAGCTTTTCTGCTACATTTATCAGCCAATACATTAAAAGAACAAAAACAACAACAATGACAAGCTATTTGAAATAAACAGCAAGCAACATTGTTATTTCAAATTACTTAATTTGTTTATTAAAATTGATAAGAACCGGTCCAAATCAAAGTAAAGGTTGAATTTATCATACATGGGTAGCCTTGTTAAGTAAATGTGAAATCAACATCATAGTCAGGATCTTAAATGTTTTAGCATCATTGTGTGACTACAAGCATTATAAAATAAACCTTTTCCATTATCTTTCAGTGTTTTGACACATATGCAGGCGTATGTAAGAAAATAAGCCCAAAGTGTGTACTGTAATAACTAAACATAGCAGGAGTATGCTTGACAAGACCCAGTATAGACACAAGTAATTACATGCATATCAAACTGACAATGGGGTTATAAGGGCAAATACGAAGGACATGTGAATAATATTAACACTAAAAGTTAATATATATTACTGTTTAATCAGGATTTACACTATTTGCTGCTGCTAAGACATTAATAATCCTGCCTTTCAAACATGCACAATGTTGTGAATAGAAAACAAGAATTGATAAATGGTTATTACTGTTGTTCTTTAATACAATGCAGTAACCAATTATGTTCAATATAGCAATGTCCAGCTATATTGGTGGGGGAATGTCTGAGTAGAACCATCGGCACACCACAAGTCAGCTGGACGGCCTTCCCACATTAAGACTTTTAACCCAACTGGGATTTGAACCCACGCAGTGGGAGGCTAATCAGTGAGAGGAGTCGGTGACAATAACTATGCCATGAGTGCTCCTCATTGATAATTAATATATGTGTATGTATCAGTTTCAATGTGAAAATCACTGTTATGAAATCTGTACTCAGGAAAGTATTTGTTCTGAAGGGACATACATATAACAATTATAAGCAAATGCATAATACAAACTACACTTTTGCATGAAAGGGTTTTCCTCACCTGCATGACCACGCTGCCACCCTGTAAAAGGTCATGGTCTGTGAGATAGTCGCGACTGTCAGGCGGGAACACCAGCATGTCTGGGCAGTGGAAGTCAATGTAGAACACTTTACCCTCCAGTGGGTGGTCACTATCCACCAAGGTGTAACTGTCATCCTTGAACAGGCTGATGGCAGTCTCCATGCTGGAAATATGGAAAAAAACAATGAAATAAATTTTTATTACAAGGTCAGTTACTTATTAATGTTAGTAACAAAAACATGATAATTAATGGCAATAATCAAATCAACCAGACCATTAAATCAATCTCTTGACCAATCTTCATGATTTAGTATACAACTTTCTTTGATGGTTGTTGTCTCTAGATGGGGTACATAACAAGGGAATCAATCAATCACCAATCAATTAGTTGATAGTTTAATTAATAAACAATAATATTTATGATTGAACAATAATATTTGTAAAAAAAAATCAAAGCAATGTTATAAGGTTAAATCTATTTCTTTATAGTGGATCAGAAAGCAAGTTCTTTCATCTTATATTATTCCAACTTGAATGCCCACTTTGATGGTTGAACCCAAAATTCTGAGTCCAACACCTTACCCAAGTTGATGTTAATAATAATGTTTAAACTTATCTGATATTACGATAATAAACAGGTTGGTGATTATGTAATAATGCTAATGACCTTCTTTTCAATAAAATGAAAATTATGATAATGATTTTATCATTGTCAATAGTGCTAATAAAAGGATAGGGATATTGATGATAAAATAAACCAAAGGATAACACAATTAAAGACATGGCTAGTAATGGTCTAGCAGTGACTGGAATCCAGGCCAGAGAAGTGACCATCCTGAGAGACTGTGACATATTCCTGTCATGTGGAGAGCTAATTGTCCCAGCACTGCCAATCCCATTACTCCACCCAAGTGCTTGTTAGGCACTTCAGGAAGGTAAAGTGCTAAAGTGCAAATTGACTAGACCGTGGTAGATAATGTAGATCCAGATCACCCAGTGCTCTCTCTGAGCTGTCTGATCAAGATATGAACTATTTGCTGCAAAGTGTATGCCTTGTTATCTTGACCTGTTATGAAAAACATTAAATTGCAGCAGGGAGCTAACTGATGTGGGACTTAACTATTTGCCTCAGAATATTCTTAGCCAGTGCTTAGCATGCTAAATTTTAAGTGTTTACACCGGCATGTTGTAGAGATAGAAATCCTACAGTTGTTTATCTAATCCTTAGGTTGTTTAAGGGAAACCTTGCAAAATGTGTAGTGAATCTCTGAAGGGGAAGACATCTGTAAATTGTCCCAAATACATTTTAGTTTCAGTTTTGATATAAACATAATATTGACACAATTTATGGTCATTATTGTGATGCCCTTTTTGCCAGGATTGTGAAAAAACATGATAAACATCTGAAAGAAATACTGATCAACAGACAGACCAGGTCAGTTGAAAGACCTATTCACATGGAAGTTCTCTTCACATCCTGGTCTCGAAACCCATGTGGAGGGGTTACAAGTCTCTTACTATTTGGCCACAGGCAACCTTTATCATTTAGAAATGACTTTTCAACAATTCTAAATCTGTCTAAAAACAGCCTAGACACCAAAACAATCAAATGTATAAGCCTATAGACATCAATTGCTAATTTTTAGCCAACTTAAAGGATTGATTGACATGTTTTCTATGTCTAGGATGACAACTTGAGACTCCTGCCATGAAACATTTAATTAATGTCATAATATTTAATTGTCAATTATTAGAATGCTTTTTAAACACGCTGACACCAATGTTTAAACTGATGACTATGAAGCATGCTAATGGATCTATAAAATAACTTGTTTTGTTTTGTTTGTTTTATCATTCCTGTCTAGATGGGATCTAGGCCGGGGGTTCTTAAAACTTTGAGCTGCAGTCTCAGATCACTCTCAAGCTCCTGATTTCAAGCCAGATTTCAGATTTAATTTTAAATTAAGCCAATCAAATCCTTCAGAATACTTTCACAATCCAGTGCAAAGTTTTATAACCTCCAGTTCAGGGTGCTGTTTCATCAAACACCTTAGGGCCTCTGTTCACAAGACTTCTAAATTATCTGATCACTAGATACTATGTGAACATGCTGCCCTTTCAAAAGATTGAATTGAAAAACCTCAGGATGATTTTAACTTTTTGAGCTGTTTTTAGCTAAACAACCTTATAGAACTCTAAACTGTTCTTGCAGTAATATATGTCATGTATATTTACTGAATTTGCTGAATAAAATTGTCATATTCTTGCCATTCAACAATCCATAATGTTCCACATGCGTGGGTCTGAAAATTGAAGGCGGGTTTTTCACATACAAGTAACAAAGGTGGCTAACTGCTTAATAGGTAATATTGGTAATAGGTAATACCAAGTTATAGTCTACTTTAAGCTACTGCTTGTTCAGTTGGCTTTACAGTTTATCCCCTGGTCATTGAGTGTATTCGTCAATCCCATAATAGGGCTGCCGACACATGGCACAGGAAAGTCATATTACTGACCTGAATAACCCTTGCAGGTATCCATTGATACCCCTGGGTGGAGTGGAACAATTCAAGGTAAATTTCTTGCTCAAGGAAATTAGCAGCAACCAGACGAAAGTTCGAGCCATGGACTCCACTCCTCAAAATGCGCTCAGTCTGTGTCAATGTGCGCTTATTAAAATATTATTTCAGTAAAGAAAATGTTTTTGATTGATTTAAGTGTGATGTTCGGTATAATGAAATAAATATCACATCCTACAGACGGTGATAGAACAGAATGTTCACCCGAGGCAAGTTTATGTCAGCCACGGCCAATGCCTCTGTTGATATTACTAGAGATGAACATTTCATTCGATCACACTTTTTGGGATGTGATATTTATATAATGTCAGTCATAGACAATAAGCAGATTGACTCAATAGTGATGCTTTAATTTTAATACATACGAAGAGCATATTGTGTGGTTCAATGTATGTAAAACTGCCCATGTCACTTTAAATTGGTAAATGCATAACTCACCTGGATCTAAGTTGATTCACCCATATATATACAGGCAGTTTGGATCGAATTTCCTCATTACTGCGGACCTTGGCTGGCAGCAGAAACTCTAGAGACGGTGCCGAAGCCTTGATACGATGTCTTGCCAGTGATGCATTAAGCTTCGTCTTGAATTCTAGTATTGCCTCCTCGACAGATGTGACAATAGGATCTAGGGTTTCATTGGGAAATGGAGTTCGGCTCTGGAACTTTCGGTTCTGAAAGTCCCATAAAACAACCATGACCAATGCAAGGTCTTCCTGGCACTGAAAATAGACAGAAGTACAGTTAAGTAGAATGAATAAGCAAAGATTAGGTTAGATGAAAAAAAGATAAATTAGGAGTCTACAGTATTATAGGTCTGGAGCAATAAAAGACATCCAAACAAACAAACCTTGTGTTTTCTTTTTTATGTCAGTAAGTGTTGGTTATAATTTTGTATGGTAAGTTTATTTTTGTTGTTGTTTATTGTTTAAAGAAATTACCTTATTCGGTAAATTCATGCATACACATTCTAGCTGAATCATGTTTTGGTGTTCTGTACAGCAATGTAACCCCAGTCTAATAGGCCTTGAAGCCACTAAAAAATCTATATCAACATCATGCAATAAAAAATGGTCATTATACTTCCCTTATCCTCACAAGAACGTGCCCAAGGCCCCTCCCTGGACTAAGACTGAAAACCATGTGATAAAGAGCTGAATGGGTCAATGTTGGGATCTCATAATATCAATTGCTTTGCTATCCTAGTTCTATTATGGTGGATTTAATTATTTTGTTTTTTTGTTTAGTGATCTAATGGTTAAGATGATGCACTCAGGACAAAGGTTTTTTTAACCCTATATGCAATGCAAGACATTAGTCCTTGAACAAGATTAGTCACTACTCAATGATCCAGTAAGTTAATTAATACCCAATTACTGGTTCTACACATACCCAGGAAGGAGGTAGGACTTAAGAGTTCTTTCTTACTTTTATCCTTGAAAATAAATTTTAAATAATTCTTAAATGGGTGTAATTATTTTATCATTTTCACTTATTGCTTTGAGAAAATATTGATAAAATAGAGCATACATTTATTGTGCACCATTCTCATACTTCATTGTATTATCCAACATACGTATACAGATAATCAACTGGCAGATACTGACATATTCTTCAACTTGAAGAACATTTCAAAGTCCAATCTATCAAACTTAATGTATTTATGAGGTGACATTTATTGCAACTCCAGACTTATCATGTTTAGCTTTTAGGTCTTAGATCTGTACCCGTAACTGCAAACAGATAAATTATTTATTTGTCATCTGACATGAGAGGATTTTATGATCTGCTGATGATAGAGTGCAGTTTATGTGTACACAATCATGGGCATGTAAGTGCATTTTGTCATTACAAGTCGACTAATGGCACAGGACTACAGACAGAAAACAATCAGACCTAGAGATTTTTTTTGATTTTTTTTATCTCTTTTGTTGTTTTGTTTTGTTACATTGCAACAACACAATAAAGTTCATATAGGAAGCATCCATCTTATTACTGCTGGAGACATATGTCTGGGTAGAACCAGCACAACCCATCAGGTCAGCTGCAATACATTCCCACATTAAACTTCCCCAAGCTGGGACCTGGCTGATCAGGATCTCCACTATTTGCCAAAGCCTTATAAATACATGCTTAGCAAGCTAAAGGTTAACCCTGTCCCAGCTTAGCACAAATTGATCAAGTGTGGCAAAATGTGTAGATCCAAACAGCCAACATCCATTGCATTATATGCTACATAGGCTCTATCAACAAGTATTTTCAGCTTTTTTTTTCTTTCCGTCTTGACTGTCCACTTTCTGTGTCAAACCGGTACTAAGGTAAAATGGTATCTATAAAGAGCTATGCATGATAGTCATAGTCTTGTTTAACATCTTGTGTATGGTGATGAGCTCAGTTAGGACTTCAGCATCCCAAGGCCTTACCACTTGGCCAGAGATCCCACAGAATTAGTTAGCATTGCTTTATTACTGTCCTTTCTTATATTCCATGTTTTGATATATACTTGTATGCAACTTGAAAAGATTTGTTTTAACAATCAATCATAACATCTTTTCATGGATTTCAAATGTTTTTCTTCTAATTCTATAATCTATACATGGGTGGTAACTGGCACTGATTGAGGGCTTATAAATCATCTTTTGTCAACTCAAAGGCATTGAATAAATAGAGTTTTACCTTAAGTAATCAAACAAAATTATAGTTGTACAATTTTTAAAAAGTATGTAACAGTTTTAAGAAATTAGAAGAAAAATGAGCAGATTCAGCTGCTTCTACTGATGCCTTTTCCAAAAGTTTTAAATCTTTTTAACATAATAAACACCTTGATAATTGCAGGTGTTAAAACTTGTAGAAATCAAAATTAAGAAATGAAAATAAGTAATAAGTGGTAACTCATTTATAAAATACTTTAGATCTTATCTTGAGTTAATCTAAGACTTTTTCAGGAGCTCTCTGAGCCATTTCTCATGTGTGATGTAATCAACTCATACGTTTGTTGCTGCAATTAGAACTATCAATGAAATTCAACATGCCAGTTGTCATAATAAATAGTCACAAAGTTGAATACAGAACTTTACCTGAACGTTGAACTGTAGCCCCAGTGTCAATGTTTGTAGGGAGTCTGCCACAAGAGTTTGCTTACCAGGTATGTCATGTTGGGCCATTGTTATAACACCAACCTATTAATAACTCTCAGCCTGCCAAGCACAAACTGACCAGGTTAAGACAAATGCTGGCAGTTTTCTGATCAGGACCTACACTGTTTGCTGAAAAGGTCTCTAGTAATTTATCAAATAACCTTTTTATGTAGTTATAAACAAAAAAAAACAAAAAATTACTAGGGGTTTTACAAATGAAGCAGACTATGGGTCACACTCCTCTAGTTTGCTCATTCATTAAACTTGAACTTGAAATGTTTGTATATAACCATTACAATGTTGTAGTTTTATTACTTGCTAGTAACTTACATGCAAAAGTAACAGCAAATATTGCATATCCTGGTTAGAGAGCTCCCAGTGGGAAGCTGACTGGTCTGGATCAACACTGTCTGCCTAAAACTTTTTAAACAGGTCAAGAATTATTAATCATTATTTACGTGTAATTCACTGTTATTTGATTACTAAAATTACATGCTATGGTAACTAGATGTAGTGTTAAGTGCCTAACAATAAACAGTGGCAGTCCTGACTAGGTGGCTTCATTGGGAGCTATCTGATCTGGGTCTGCACTCTTTACCTTACACTGGTCAATTTGCGCTTATCATGCAGGGTGTAAGACTTGTACACATATACCTACCTACATTGAGCTTGATCAAATATTTATTCAGGCTGCAGAAAGAATGGCAAAGCTGTGACAACAGAGACTATGCTGCTGAGCAGGCTTGTTGAAAGATCCATGGGTCTCAATTGCCTGGTATGCATTGTCTATAAAGACCTATAGACTGGTACATGCTACACAATGCCTTAGTGTAATTCATATATTTCATTTGTATTCATTGTTTTCTATTTTTACCAATTGTATTATCAGTTAAAATGGACCAGAGATAAACTTAACCCGTATCATGCTAGGTACAGTTTTCAAAACACATACTGAATTTCGTTATTCATAAATGAAACATGGGTTATTGATAAAGAATTGGCAAGAGATAGTGCAGATCCTGATCAGAAGCTCCCAACAGGGGTAGGTCTGATCAGGATCAACATGACTTGCTTAAGCCTGCTAAATATAAGCTTAGCATGATAAGAGTTGTCAGATTGAGATAGTTATGGGTGAGAACTGGGAATAGTGTCCAGACAAGACTTTAAAGTCAGACCATTCCTTTTACTTTCACTTTTCGACAAGGTAGCCTGGGTGACTACGTCCCAAACCAACCGGTCCTCCAATTTTTGGTTGTCCTGTCAAGTATATTTACACAACTCATCTTCTAGACAAAGGTAAAACTAATAAAAAAATAAACCAAAAAAAAATTGGTGGCCTTAGATAGGCTTGGGTTGAGTGTTAAGGGTAAGCCCCACAGACTTCTGTGTTTACTTATAACCTTCTGAAAGGTAAAGCATTGACGACAATAACGAAACTGGAAAAGAGACACTGACGTAATATTAGCATTTGCTGAACTCCAAAAAAAGAAACATATTTATTTTCAGAACTGAAGATCTTATTTATAATGATTTTACTACACAAAGAAACAAAAGCCATTCTGGATCTTCTAAGGACTGTTGTTGTTTATATTCCATGGCTCTTACTTGATCACAATACCATTGGGACATAACAATTTCCAACTGGAACAAAATATCGTGTTTGAGTCCTATCTACATACTTAATCTTTGAAGCCAAAATTTTTTGAAAAAATCCCCATATCAGTGTTATTTTTTTTCATGAAAATTCCTAGAATGGATCAATATGCAAATTTAGTTAAAAAAAACCCCTGTAGAAATATATATTTTACCAATTTATATTAATCATTTAAAAATGGCTTCATGGGGGGGGGGGGGGGGGGGGGAAAGGCCTCGTGGTCTAACTATTCAAGGCCATACCCATGCCATACAAAAACCCTGCTGGTATAGTATAGCTCTCTTGCTACACTCAGCTTATAAGGGTTTAGTTCCATGATTGGTTGGGACAGAATCAGAATTATGTGACAGCCAATGGTATCAGGTTGTCATATCATGCTATCACAGTGAAAGCAGCATTATACATGTAAGCATCTTCAAATGAACTCCTCCTCTAAATATCTCCACTATATATAGTAAGACAACAAATCCAACAAGATAACATGCATTATCGATCAGAGTAAAGAACAAGTGCACAAAATGGGTAAAAAAAACCCTGAGAAGTTCAAATCATCATTTATAAGGTGTCAGATCAAAATGTTCATATCGATGGCTTAGAGCGAAACTGGTCTAAGTGACATTTTTGTCAAATATCATTATTTTGCTCGAAAGACTGAGAATTAATGGGATACATCTACCATAAAAAAATTGACCTGATATTTTTGTAAATAAAAGGATTAAAATTGTTATTTGCACTAATGTTAAAAATTATTTACGTTTTGGTTCCTTGTTATGTTTTGCTGGGGTACAGTAATAACTGCCATTTTGAAATAATGTTTACACAGATATTGGTGTCATTGTAAAATGTTCTTTACGATTTTTTAAATGTAATAAAATCAAAACATTTTTTTAATGTAAACATTTCTGAATTTACTGTTAGAATGGAACAATAATGGTATACTATTTAAAAATATATATATATATAAAATTTTATAATCTTGCTCAATTCTTGTAGGTCAAGCCTATTGATGATTTTCCTTTTTGGTGGCAGAGTTTACAATAATCTGAACGACATGTGACCTCTGACATGGAGATCAAGACTTCCCTGATAGATGTGCATAGTGACCATAATGAACCCATAACCTGCTAGTATATTAATAAATAAAGATGTTCAGTTGCAAACAACTTCATGCAAAGGTTGCAAGGCATAGGAAGATTGACACTCAGCTGGTGTTGATTCTGATCAAACAGCTCCTAACCTTCATCAATACGTGCTTAGTGGGCAATGAGTTGACCCATTCCTTGCTTAACACATATTGATAACTGATACCATTTTGGCATTTAACTTGTAGCTTGCTGCATTTTGTTAAAAACCCTTGCTAATTCTCATGATTTTTGCATTAATATTGTATATGTCACATGTCAAGGTTGATGTACACATACTTATAAACAGAGACTGAGCAGCAAATAGTGCAGCTTCTGATCAGGCAGCTTCCAGCTAAACTATTTGCCTAAGCCTTAAAAATTATGAATAGCAGTTTAAGAGTTAAAGTAGATCTAGATCAACCAGCTCCTTGCTGAAAGTTGTCAGATCAGGATCTAGATCAACCAGCTCCTTGCTGAAAGCTGTCAGATCAGGATCTAGATCAACCAGCTCTTTGCTGAAAGCTGTGAGATCAGGATCTAGATCAACCAGCTCCTTTGAAAGCTGTCAGATCAGGATCTAGATCAACCAGCTCCTTGCTGAAAGCTGTCAGATCAGGATCTAGATCAACCAGCTCCTTGCTGAAAGCTGTCAGATCAGGATCTAGATCAACCAGCTCCTTGCTGAAAGCTGTCAGATCAGGATCTAGATCAACCAGCTCCTTGCTGAAAGCTGTCAGATGAAGATCTAGATCAACCAGCTCCTTGCTGAAAGCTGTCAGATCAAGATCTAGATCAACCAGCTCCTTGTTGAAAACTGTCAGATCAGGATCTGCACTATTTGCTGCTAAATCTCTAGCAATATATCTAGGCACCTTTGTATGTCAATGTAAGAAGATAAACTATAGATGAGTCTGGGTTTTTAACAAATATAGCAAGCTAACTTAGCTAAGGGTAAACAGAATGGCCAAGCGACCTGATATTACAAACATGTTGGTAGTCTGACACTTGACAGCAGTGAATGTTTATGTCAGTTAGTATAAAGATGACAAAACTCTTAGACTAGGATAGAAAGTAATACCAGATCTTATTACCATGTGTTCAATAGAGTTTGACAAGCAGCCAACAACTGGATCATTTAACATTTCTTTAGATATTGCCAAAGTCAGAATGATATATGTGTAATGGTTGAGTCTTAAATGAAAATAAATGATTACTCACTTGAACACAAGAAATAAATTAAATATTAATCTTGAAGTGGAAATTTGCAGATAGCTGTTTGAATTTGTACTGATGAATTGAGATTTAAGTGCCTTCAACTGATAGATTTTTCCACCTTAAGCATCTGAATTGATCAAAAATGTAAACTAAGAGATTTTAAATGAAACCCATTCAAAAATAAAGAATATGATTTAAAGCATTTCAATAACATTTTGGTGTTTTTTATGCTTAACCTATGACAAGTGGGTGCTATATATGCAATCTCCAACGCAGTGATCTCCCCCTTTTAGTAAGGAGAATCTCTGCCACCACACAGAAATCCTTCCAGATCTGGAAGGATTTGATTTTTTTTTACTTTTAATTTTTGTTCAGTAAAATGGCAATCGGAATGAATGTGTATGTTAGAAAAACGACTAATAATGGGTGAAAAAACAAATTCTAACGATAAAGAAAAAAACAACAATGTATTTATCACTACAATCGTAACAACTCGGCCATTTCCGTCCTTTCGCCGAGGGCGAAATTTCAGTGTTACACCGGTTCAATGTAAACAATCAATGGATGCTGTTGAAGAAATTCACAAAGTAATAACGGAGTTTGACTCCTCCATAAAAGCGAAACCCAAACAAATCGAGTGTCTGCAGTCTCTGTTGGCAGGCAAAGACGTCATAGCTAATCTGCCTGTTGGTTACTATCGTCACGTGATTTTGTATGATGGCAGTGGTTTTAAGCGAGCGTAGGGATGTCGTAAACCCTGTGCGGAGTTTGCTATATATGGTTTATCTTGTTTGTTTCATAAATGTACCAGAGATGGATTTAGCAAGGCTTCCAAAGATAAACAAATTTGTTTTGATTTGTTTTGTTTTTAACAATTGCAGCAACCATTTATGATCATTATAGCAAAGTCCAGCTTTTTGGTGGAGGAAGACCCCAGACACATGTCTCGGTAGAACCACTGGCGAATACGTTCTCACAGTAAGTCCATTGCCCCGAACAGAACTAAGCTAAGTCAGAGGAGTTACTCTATAAACAAATTTATTGTATGGAGGTAAATAGAATAAAAGTGTGTATTGGTATAAAAAATATTTCTCTGTTTTAAGGGCACTGTAGCAACACAATTATGATCATAATAGAAACATCTTCAGTTTTGGTGGAGGAATACCCAAGACAAATGTCTGAGCAGAACCATTGGCACACTGCAGGTCAGATTATAGGCATTATATATGCATATCCACAAGTGCATTAAATGATGTCAGATGTTATTTCCATACAATCGAATAGTTAAGAAGTTGTATTATCTTGTAACTTTATAATAACACTGTCTGTAAACAGACTGCTCTTGAACATGATAAAGACACAAGTAAATATTGCTCTGGCAGTCTGGGGTATATATCAGTGTTACAAGGCTGCCCCAAATGGGCTTTATTGATGTTTGATTCTATGACTTAATGTTTTGCCAAAAAAGTTAAAGCATTGTACAAATACAGAAAGATAGAGAATATTGACACAGATTACAAAAGAAATGGATTAAAACATGTTTTTGTTGTTGATTTTTGTGGGACAGGTGTAACTTATGTTCTTACATTTTGTTTTGATTGGTTACAGGTTCTACCAACAATCTTCAAGCTATCCAGAGTCTATGTTCACTTGAACCAGATACCATGCTGCCATCAATATAAGAGTATGTCATGAACAATCGCTATGTCACATCAAGCTTACGCCCAGTCAGCTGCAAAAAATCCTTATTTAGCTGAGTTTAAGCTGGGGACTCTCTATCAGTACCATTTTACTGGTGTATACTTTGAAGCATGTCACCTTTGATGCAATGCTATGGTAACTTTGGTAACTTTGAACCAAGTGGGTTAATCAGGTTTTATTCTCACCTGTTTGCAGGGCTGTACTGAGGCTTTAACACTGTCAATTGTTTGATATGTTTAAATGAGCTCCATATAAATTTGGTAACATGATCAAATTAAATGTCAAAGATATCTAGACAGTGTGCAGTACAAACAGCACAGCATGTCATAGACAAATATACACGTGAAGGCAAAGTATCTGATAATTGTTTATTTTATCTCGATGTCAGAATACTCATCAGATGTCCTTACTTGTCAGGCATCATTGTCTTGAGTCCGATCGCATATTTTATCTGATTACCATTGACGTTTTTCAAACCATAAACCGAGACTCTAGTAAAAAGTGTGGAACCTAACCAGACAGCTATCAGTATCAACACTATTTACCATAACTTTATCAAAACTTTATCAATTTGTCCTTAACAGACTAAGATGTAACAGAGATTTTATATGCCTCAGAGATACATTTCTGCACATTTATTGCACTTGTTCTACTTAGGAAATGTAGGTACCAGGCTTGTATCACAACCAGTGCATAGATTGGAAAGTTTGTTGGGTTGGTCATCCCACAATCAGTATTTCAGTTATCTGGAGACGGTGTCCACTTGAAGCGAATATATGGCTGCCTTCACTGTGTATAGCATGCCGTGAACATCTGGCATGATACCACATCCAATCACATTATCCTGACACCCGGCCATCCAGCCGTAGTACTTCCCTTATATCTGCTTGAGCATTAGCAAGAGAGCTATACCACTACCATTTTTACGACTTTAGTATGTCATGGCCTTGGTTTGAACCTGGGACCTCCTGTACCTGGAGCCAACACTACCTATTGCACTACCAGGATTGGTCAGATTGGAAAAAATTCTCACCCTTGCTTTTGTATTGAGAACACCTGTAAACCCTTATAACCACCATCTACTGATTGTCAAGCTCAATAGTTTCTTTACATGTACAATGCATTACTTTACCTAAAACACTTTATTGTTGTTTTCATATAGAAGAACTTGAAAAGAAAAATCGATGGTATATGATTGGAACCTCTGCAAAGACTTTGACACAAAACATGACACTAAAGAATTTAAAAAGTCTAGTTACATTAAATAAAGAACAGTCAAAAGAAGTATATAAATACGATGTTAACAAGGAACCAAAGTTGATAAAAAAAATAATAGAAAAGACGATGATGAAGAAATCTGAAAAACAGAGAACTGAAAACAGCAACCTAAATACAGATAACCATGATAATGGAATAGCTTGAACTGTTTTACATAGAACTGAAAATTGCAGGTATAAAATGTTTGCGGTGGCCTACAAAAGCATTTATGAGGTTTTGTTTTGTGGCACTTCATTCCATATAAAAGTGTTTGTGTTTTGTTCCAAGGCATCCACCGGCCTCTTGACAAGTGATAAGAAAGGAACTTATGGTAAATAAAACTATAAATAGCAGACGTGAATTTTGGTCGCTCAAGGACAAATGTTTACTGGTGGTAACCAACAGTTTACTTACTGTTACAATATCTTGCCCCTGTTCTGGGGAATTTCTGCATAATTACTGTATAAACCTATATTTAGTTCTAGTAGAGGCTGTTAATAACATTACCTCACTTATAAGACAGTTCAAGTAATGAAACATGCCACTTCAAATGGTCATTATTTTCAAATCTATAAATAAGCACAAAGGAGATTTCAGCTACAAAAAAGATATCAATGTCATAGCTGATTACCTGGATAATGATTGAATGTGATTTTCAAAATTAAGTCTTCACTTGGTTTTCTAATTAGTTTAAAAATAGCTAAGTGTGCAGAGTGGCAAGGATAGAAAATATATTTTTGTAATGACAAGTGGGGTCTTATTCTTTACTTTTAAAATGGATGTATGGTACTAATAATAAAGCATTTTGCTAGCTCTTTTCAGATTACAATTATTTCAAGAAAAATATTTAACAAATGTGAGAGAAAAAAAAATGGTTCAAACTATCAGATACCATCTTTAAACTAGACTTTCTTGATTTTTGATTTGAAAATGGTATGGGTCTGTAATTCAAGAATACAGGATATTTCTATGATTTTCCATAAAAGTGACATGAAAAGCCTACTGTATGGGAACATACTGAAAAATCCTCAGCTACCAGTTAACTTTTGAAAAGACTGCTATATCATATGTCAAAGCTTTTGGAAAGACTGCTATATCATATGTCAAAGCTTTTGGAAAGACTGCTATATCATATGTCAAAACTTTTGGAAATACTGCTATATCATATATCTGCTATATCAAGAGTTTTCAGCAAGAGAAAGCATCTATATACACTTTTTATATAAAGTAAGCAGAAGACATTTAAAGAATTAAACCAAATTTTAATAAATGAAACTTTCAACCTTGTAATAAAAATGCTATCATATTTGCAAACTAGTTAGATAATAAATAAATTTTAGTGCAACAAGTTCACATTAAGATAAATGATCATGCAGTTCATCAGGCAAATTAACAAATGCATCTATCACTACATATAGCCCTATGCATTGAAGACACAAACTTTGGGCATTGTGTGTTTTGTAAATTAATTGATTGCGTACATACCAGTAAATGCTAATATGCTATTGATGAATATAATTTATAATTCTAAAATGACATATAGAGAACACATCTACTGTAGGCATACAACTTTCATTGACCCATTTCCTTCTCCTTATTCCCAATCTAAACAGCCTTGGATAAGAATAAGAGGATATTTATCATGGATTTAACTCCAAGTGCTAAACTGTGTTAATATAAACTCTACTAAATATCACCCTTCTTCTTTCAATTACATTACAAAGTGAATATACATATTCTTAGAGACTCAATCAGCGGCAAATTGTTCAGATCCTGATCAGATTGTGGCCAGTGTGAGCTGGCTGATCAGAAGCTACATTATTTGCCTAATCTATATCAAAACATGCTGAACACGATCAGACTTTACCTTTATCCTGCTACATTTATTTATAAGCAATACAGAACATCGAAGTTATTTACTAACTTCATCCAAAGACAATACCAGATATATTTACAGTAATAACAGCAAAGAGAGCAGATCCTGAACAGACAGCCCCTGTTTAAGAGCTTATTGATCTAGGTCTGTGTTAATTGTCTAAGCAGGATCTATTCAAGCTTAGGAGGTTAAGAGTTTGTTCTAATTCAAACAACCTTGAATTAGAATAAGTGGGTATTTACCATGGATTTAAACCCCCTACTCTTTTCAAATGAACACTGATATTTTTTTCCCGTCAATGTCATGCCTTTAACAGATCATTTGGTATCACATTCACTGCATTGAATAGATTGAAAAACCGTGTGATAACAATTACAATACAAAAGCTGAAAGAAAATAACAAAGAAATGTTTTTATATCTTTTCAAACCATGAAGTATTTCTTGCTAGCGGTGTGGGAAATACAAAGATTAAGAAGCATAGTACCAACTGAGGGTACACATTTCTCTATTTACAATAAAATTCTAAAACCAATGAGAAAATTATTTAACAAGGTAAGGTATCAAACTTCCTTGATCAAATATTTGAGCAGTACATGTGAATTATTTTTCATTCAGGCGTAACACAACGTGTCAATCAGGTATAAACTAACTTTGTTCCACGTACAATATATTGTGTGATTATTACAGTATTTATTTCTTCAATTAAAATAACTTCAAAGTATAAGACAACATGCATCACTGCCATAAATATATATCAGCAGTAGCATGATCAATGCAACAGAATAACAAGATAACTAGATGCGCCATCATGTCAAACCTTTAAGACATGCTATCACAGTATTGGCAGCACTATTATCTGCTATATCAAGTTAACACCACCCCTTTAAAGCCAGAAAGATTTAATGAAGGATACTTTGCCTTTTTCCCAGTTATGATACAAGAAAGTACACAGATGTGAAACATTTAAGATGCTGGAGAGAACATAATTATGCATTATTTTTTACAAGAAGGTGAAATATTCTGGAAACTAGACTTGTTACCCTGCTTTATTCCTTGTTGTCTGCTACATTTTTTTGTTATTGTAAGCTGCAATGGTAATTTGGCATACTTTAATCTTTTCTTATAACAACACCCAAGACCTTGTAAAACAGTTGTGAATTCTTGCTATTGCCTGATACATTATTCACATCTTTTTTTAATAAACACTCAGTTGTTTTCTTATTTAAATATCGCAAAAGTCAGCTGCAAATTTGTGTTAAAGCCTGCTGCATTATTGTTCTCATTCTATAAGAGGCATTGTCCTACAGGCTGATGCCAATGATCAACAATCAAAAGATAGCTCTTATTTTGAATGGTGTTTATATTACAGTTCCAGGATAGAACCAGTACCATAACCAAACTGTATTGTTGTGGAATAGTCTTGGTTTATGACTTACTTCTATTGTTCAGTCTTTGGTTTGCACCAGTGGCCCTATCATTCAATTAACAACAGATGTATCACTAACCTTAGAAAAAACGAAAACACCCTAACATGTCATAGCAACAACCTAACATAACTAATCATACTACATATTTTCTACCATATCAAACAAACATTGCTTGCCTCACGAAAAACACAAACAGCCCTATCTACATCTATAGATATTGAGCTGTATCAGACTGTGTTCCACTAAATTAGCCATGATCTGATTCAATTTACTCAAGAGGGGCTCACAATCTATGTTACCTGATAAATGTATCAAGCTGTTTGCTTGGTGTACAAGAATCAACAATGTGTAATAAATACTTGTTTAAATCTCTGTACCATCAAGTGGAGAGTCCTTACATGTCCCAGGGTCACTGTATCAGTCCCATTGAGGTACACAAGTATTTCATATCCACAGCTATGGAGGTATCACTGAGGACTTTTTCTAAGTTTGATTTTGACAAGCTTTGTCACACTCACACTATACTGAACACCAATGCTTTAGGAAGAATCACACAAGTATAAGAGTAGAACCACATATGTACAGCATGTCAGCTGACAACCTTCAGGTGAGAGGTCACTTTTCTTTAAAAAAAATTTATCTGCCATTCTTGATAAAAAAAGGCTAATTCTCAGTCACAGTCTCAGTAACAGTTTTATTTCAAGGATAAAGTCTAAGGAAAGTCAAAATGCTAAAAAATTGTCACGATTTTTTATTACATTAAAATGTTTAGAACATAACATTGACAATGATGTCAATGTACACATGTATGATTTTCTTGATGGTCTTGTGCTTTTTTAGACAGCAGTGATTACTTTAAAGCAGTGTGATGCAGTGATTCTTTTTGATTTTTTAAAAATTTCCCGTGGCTTTTAAATTGTGAAAAAAAAAAAAGCGTGTAAAGTTTCAAAACTGGGAAAATTTTCAAAACAGCTTTATTATGAAAACACAGTTTGACTAGTTTTTCACAGCATAGCAACATTCCTGTCATAAACAGTAAGAAAAATAGCTAAAAAAACATTTTCTCCTTAACAGAATAAGCATCTTGTCAACACCTTTTTTTCAGCTAGTATCATGAATTGTGCGACATTTTGCTTCGTTACCAAAACACTTGCAGAAGACAAGCTTTCTGACAATGCTGATCGCTTAACTAAATCCCAGTATCGGGATACAGTCAACATCAGTGTTCACTGGAACAAAACAAATCCCGGTGATAGCAGGTTTTTTTTTGTCTTGTGGTGTTTTCTTTTCACAATAAATATGTTTTATGCATATGATATTAAAATATCTGAGGGTTGATATATTTTTTTAGGGAGAAAAAATGGTCTTTTTCTTGTGTGGAAAATACTGATATTCGGCTAAAATTTTAGGCGAAAAAAATCGCTATGATGTACATGTATCTGGTAAGAGGAGTGTATGTGGTGGTACCAGAATCGCCAGTGCACCGCAGGTCAGCTGGTTGGCTGGAAAATCTTCCCACTTTAAGCCCTGTGACAAAACAGGACTTGAATCTGCATGATGAGAGGTTTAGCAGTCAGAGGAGATACAAGTTTGTCTTATTTTAAAAGGTCCTTGGTGCTCTAGAAGAAAAAAATAATAATAATAATTATAATAATAAAAAACAAGAGCCAGTTGGAGTATATACGCAATTGAGTAATTTAAAACAAACTGCTGTGCACTCTTGAGGGGAATAACTTCAAAATCATGATGTGCAGAGTGATGATTTTAGTGCAATGCACTACGTCTCAATGAGATCTATCCACCTATGAAGTTTCAAGTCAATAGCTTTGATAGTCTTGGAGTTATGCTCCAGACAACAAAATTAAATCAAGGGCAATAACTCCAAATAATGAATTGCAGAGTGATTTCTCTTGTGCATTGCACTCTGTCTCAATGTGATCTATCCACCTACGAAGTTTCAATTAAATAGCTTTGATAGTGTTGGAGTTAAGCTCTGGACAAACATATGCCCGCCTGTCTGCCATGGGTGATCATCTCGTCTTCAACGGGAGAATAATAGTAAAAAAAATCATAACAATAATAATTAAAATTAATTCTTGGCATAAATAAGAATTTAAGAATGTATTTATGACTAACAACTACCGGTACTTACAAAGGACTGACCAACTTTATTGTTGTGTATAATACTAGTTTCAATGCATGAAAGTAAAACTGCAACAGCAATTTACATTTCACATGCCAACCACCTGTAATAAAGGAATCTAGATGTAACTGGTAAAAACTAGTCTGACATTTTAAAGTGTAAATGTTAAAGTATTATAAAGTAGCCTTTGAACTCGCCACAGTTTATTGTCAAACCTCCCATACAATAGACCTATTTGTGTTATGTCCACAGTAACATTTTTTCTTACAAAGCATTTTTAAGGGAGCTATAAAATGTGTGCACATAATGTTCATTGGCAAGACATGAAACAAAAGTATGTACTTGTCAAATTCTGCATCAAGCAGTTGTCAAGTAACAAGAATTTTTATTAAATTTGAAGGTGCCAAAATTCATTGTCTTCAATGATATTGCAGAAATAAATATGCCAAACGACTGGTTATATAGAGTGAGATAAAATAATCCAGGTAAAAAGAACTACACTCTTTGGACAGACATATTTTATAAGAAATGTGTTAAACAATCAGTTCTATACTTAGATTGATACTTTAATCTCCCTGCTTCTTCAGCAGTTAAATCATTTATAACAGGGCTAAAAATTTGAACATAAAGCAGTTGACAAGTAAAATGAATGTTTATTAACTTTATTGATGGTGCAATGGGTTTTCTTTGAACATCTTGCGTAAAAACATTTGACTGTAAACAGACAGGTTATTTTATAATATTAATGAAGATTGGTAATATAGACTGCAACTTCAAAAATAAAATGAATCAGCAACTTCAAAAATAAAATGAATCAAAGACAACTTCAAGAAAAAGGAATGTTCCAACAGCTTCAATTTAAAATTATTTATTTAATCCTTTTTCTAAAAATGCTCACACTCAAACTTTTAGCTAATAGCCTTTTTCAGAGTTAAACACAAACAACTGCTCTCTTAACAGAATAGCAAACATTCATAGGCATATATGGTAGCACAACAGAATAAAAAACGTCTATATAAAAAAAAAAATTATCAAATATTAATTTTTCAACTCATGACACTGATGAATCTATGTTGAAGATTCTGTTCTGATTAATTCTTAGTCTGTTTAATAAAAATTGATCAGGCTTGTGCAAATCGTGGAGATCCATTTTAGACATCTGCAGCTCTGATCAGGGTCATCATTATTTGCTGCTGAGGTTCATGCAATAAGCTGTTAGCAAATATCTCAGATTATTTGGTATATTTGGTTATAACAAATGTATAGCAGGTTAGGGTTAAATGGACTCTGACAATCTGACCTAGTCTGTCCCAATCTGTCAAGATCCTGCTGTCAAATGCAGTAGCCAATAATCAATGATATAATGCAGCACACAAAATAATGGACATAATAGCACATTGAGCTATTATTGGTGGAAGAAAAGGTCTGAAAAATGTCTTGATCAAACCAAAGATGCAAATCAGTTGACTGGAGGACCATCACACATTTAAAATTTCACCATGACCAAAACCAGGCCATGAGGGGCCAAGAAGTCTGGGCAGTTACAAGTGGGCAACTCTGGGATGCTTAAGGTGCCCCTTGTCAAATTTAAATAATTAAAAGTGTTTTTTCCAGCACAGGCACATTAGTTTAAATTTCTTTTTCTTACTAAGACCAGTTTACAATGAATTGCGATCCAATTGCCACTTGTGCGATCATGTTTTTAGCTCACCTGAGCACAACATGCTTAATAGGAGCTTTTGTGATACCGCTTTGTCTGTCGTCTTGCCCTCTTGGTTTCTATTACCTTTCACATGTTGTATCTTTGACTACTGCTCTTTAAGGTCTCATGGATCTTAACCACGTCTTAATGGACTTGCATATAACTGATGAGCTTACACACATCTTCAATAGCAACTCTCAAGCAACCAACTTGAGACCAACCACACTCAATGAGATTGACTTGCAAAGGCAATGCAATTGCATGGCAAGCATTTGGGGATGGCTGAGAGTATAATGCAAATGCCTTGCAAACTTAGAATAATGATCAGTAAGAGCCTTTTTGAGGGGGCATTGCAACCTTTAAGCAACCTTTTGAAGACTTGTATGAGAGTTTATGCAATTGAGGGAGTAGCTTGTTAAAAATAGAAAAGAGAATACAAACACTGCTACTTATACCAGTTGTCTACAAGATTTTCTTGAAATAAGATGCACCCTGACATTAAATATACCACACTGATGGTTTTGTGCGCCAGGATGAGGCTCAAATGTACAGGAAGCTGCCATGGAACACATCTCTGGGAATTCCAGAGGAGAAGATGTCCCTAGCAGCATTTTGTTTAAGGTTGGATACTGATGAAAGGCTAAAACACAGCCAGTTTTTCCACCTGGTACAGCTTGAAAAGTTACTGAATCAACATTTGGGGCAGCACCCACATTTTTATTATTTCAATGTTCCAATGTTTCCTGCTCCAGTCTGTCCGTGGTTTTCTGTCCAGATGGTCCAGCCTTTGAGGGAAATATTTGCTGAGGATAAGAGCCAAATATATTGCACCATATGCATCCAAGATTTTTCTTTGTAAATTTAAAGACTTTTTTTTTAATTATAAGGTAGATAAAAAAAACTCAAAATCACTCAAAACAGTAGATGAAAATACCAAAAGGGGCAGCGATTGGAACATTCACACAAATAATCTTTCTAATTATTACAGACATTTTATAACTTTAAGGCTTGATGGGCTTATAATCATTGTTTGCCTTGTTAGTTTAATATGACACCTTAAAATCTGAGTGTAGAATACCCTATTGAGGTATTGAAGACAGCACTGCATTACAATGAAGACAGCACTGTATCTGAACTCAGTGCAGACAATCTGTGTCTTGCATAGAATTAAAATTGGAATAACCAACCCAATAAACACTGGGACAACCAACCCAATAGTCAACATTTGGTTGTTGGCAGAACACTTCATACTGAAGGACAGGTTGATGATTACTGGGTTGCCCTGAAAAGCTAGACTCTTGACCTGTTTAGCACATTTTTTTCTAGGCTTCGGCAAATCATATAGATCCAGATAATACAACTGTCACTGGAAACTGTCTGATCAGGATTAGAGCTTTTTTGTGAACAAGACCTCAAGCAGTCATAATGTCTTATTATTACTTTTGCATTCTATATGTGTTAATAATATCCTACAATCATTCTTTATTGCCTTATAGTGTATTTGTTAGCAAATATAACTAATTGTTGGTTCAGCACATTAATTATTTTGAACACATTTGTCAGCAAAAAGCTTTAATACATGTTTAACCATTAGCTTACTACATATTGTTAAAAACCTATGATAAATTCTCAAGATCTTTAGCTTTAATATTATATATATACTTATAAACAGAGACTGGGCAGCAAATAGGGGAGATTCTGATCTGACAGCTCCCAGCAGAGAGCTGGCTGATCTGGATCTAAACTTTATGCCTTAAAGCCTTTTAAATATGTGAAAAGCAGGCTAAGAGTTAAGAAATAGTAAGCTTATTACATTTTTATAATCTCCGGAAACATTTTGTATGGCCATTTACCTGTATACTGATGATGCTCAGAGGGTACAATGCACAGATAACAAAACTGTGTCGGATATAGCAGGGAAGAGGTTGGGTTTGTTCAGATGTGTCTTTCTTGAGAGGTTTTACTAAGTTGTTAAAAAAAAAAAGGAGGGAGGGGGGGAGGGGGTTACTACTGTAAAATACATTAATGAAATAGACAACGTTCTATTCTGTTTTGTTCAGTTAGATAAATGGACCTGAGGACTCAATATCTCCTCATGAAGACTCATTTTCTGATAACACGGCCATTACTGGTAATCACCATCTCATGGTACCTAGCAGCTTGAATGGGCAATGGGCGCAATTACAAGACTGCGGTCATCAAAGACCAGTCAACAATGGATGATTCTGAGCAAGCACTTATCTTATTGACAAGCCCTGATTGCAATAATGAACTCCCAGTGCTTTTGTTTACAATGGTTTAGTGCTTGAAATCAAACAAATATATATCAGTGTGATCTAACATTGATATATGAAGTCTTTAGATGGATGTAAGGGTGCTTTAAATTAAAACAAGTTGCAAAGCAGGGTTGCTTGATGTTGACATACAAGTTCTTCCTTGTTTAATGTTAATAATAAAGAAACATGGCCACAGTTAAGTACAGGATTCAGAGAATCACAAATCATATGTATTTAATTTATTGCTTCATTAAAAATTGAATCAAAAAGTATAATTTTTATGGCTTAAGTGTACAGATGTATATTTCTGCATGTGTCCTGTGAGGCTATTTTAGGTTGCTGAGCTCCAAACTGCTAAAAATTCAAATAAATTAATTAAAAAGCATGGCAACTTGTTTGATTCTCACAATTTAAGGACAACAGTCTTTTAGAGAAAAGCATGTGCATCTGAAATAAAGTGATCAGTGGAAACATTATATCTATCAATCATTGTAGTTCAACCAAATGTATTTTTTTTTCAAAGTTGAATTACTCTGAGCAAGTCATACATGGAAAAGTTATGATTAGGTTGTTTAGAATGATCAGAGTGATCTAACATTAAAAATGTGGTTTCTTCTCCTATGTTTAATTTAGTATATATTAACCAAGTTGTGATCCTGGTGATTTGACACTGAGTTGTTCTTTCTACCTTTGATACAGTATTTCTAATAGACAAAAGCAACCACGGTCGCTGTAACGTTAATACATGAGTTTACTTTTTTGTAGCAATAGGGCTTTAAAATGGACAAGTTAAATCAGATTGCTGTAAAATTGATATATAAGTATAATATAGTCTCTTCTAATCCAACACTTGTTGATCCACGTGAAATAAATAACAATTGAACATGTTGATCAGCCCTACTGCTGATTTATGAGTTGTTGTTTCTGCCCTGTGAAAGGGATTATGGGTGTCCATAGAAGTGAAGTGAAACTTGGTTTGAAGTCTAAAAAAAGTTTTACCTACTTAAGCCAGTTTAAAACTGATATATAGTGTGTGATGCATAAACATTGATAAGGTTATCAAAATATCTCTTTGTTCTTTGAGGAGACTTTTTTCTGAGCTAGATTAGAGTACAATTTGATCAGGCTTAAGCAAATAGTGTAGATCCAGATCAGCCAGCTACAACTGACCAGGGTATGCACTATTTGCTACCAAGCCTGGAGTTTATCTTTCAAACTTCATGCTAGCTTTTATTATAATGGTCAGTTTAGTGACAACCACTTATTATTTGTTGCAGAAGATACTAGAAAAAAGTGGGTAGATCTGTCTGGGTACAACCACAATCACTGCATGGCAGCTGGTATAGATCCCCACATGAAAAATGTCCACCCTGACAATGACTCAAAACACACTGACACATTAAATGGCGGAGAACTATTAAGCAATGGACATCCCCTTCTGAACAGGACCTGGTAGCACATTAATGGAGCATCAGCTCCAGGTACTGAAGGCCTGATGATCATTTCTAGACAGTGACATACTGAAGTTGTTAGTGCATAGTTCCATTGCTACCTCTTTGGTTAATATAAGGGTAGTATCACAACTGGCCAATCCAATGTCAGGAAAATATGACTGGCCATGGGTACCATGCCAGGTGTTGAAAGCATGGTATACATAGTGAAGGCAGCACAATATCTGCTTCAAGACATCAGCATCTAAAAAAAAAGCCTGAATTACTGCTGGTGGGAAGATAAACCCAGCAAACAAACATCCCATTCTTGTCTTGCAAAGCTCTTATTAAATGTGCAGAAGAATCAATTTAGGATTGCAGATTGTTGTCCATTTAATGTCTGTTTGAATAGGTGAGTTATTGGTTAGAACAATTGAATCCCCATAAAGGGAAATACCTCCTGATGTTTATTGTGTAACCATGTAATAAATTATATAAATCCTAGAAGCCGATGTTAATAAAATCGAAGATGAAAGAGATTTGTGAAAGTGCAATATCTAATGACTTACATGCCATATCTGACACCATGCCAATAAATCCTCATATCTGTTGAGAGAGGGAGGTGGGATAATATGATTGGTTGATTAATGCTTTAGTCTCAAAGTTTATTGTTCACTGTGACTCTTATAGGAATATAAATCCATATTTGTAGTATTTTCTTTTCATAATTGTTTAATAAGTAGTATTGCCATGGTGCATGGATAATAGATGAGAACACCCGCTTCTCTCACAATTATTGCAATATTTCATGAATGTGCAGATTCAGAAAAAAAAAACGTAAACATTATATAGCTGGTCCTATTCCACTGCTGCATTTTCACAGATATCATTAGGGTAAGTGAACCTTATGCTAATAAGAACAAATCCCAAATGTAAGCAATTCTATTTGCTATCCATGCCTTCTTTACAGCTGACTTCCAGACTTGGCAACATGACCGTTAAAAATATTGTCTATATGTGAATAAAATTTCTCTTTCATGAAAAATGAAACAACACATTTTCATCATACAGCATAAGTAAACAAACTGTAACTACAACAAAAACAGTTACCCTTCAAAACCATAGGGAGTATGATTTTGGCAAAACGGCATCGTAGAATTTGCTTTTGTTGCTGAAGGAGAACTAATAATAAAAACTAACAAAACGAACAAATACATGGGAAGTTCAATATTGACATTTAAAGGAAGACATTTATGATTGTCAATTATTCAAAACTGTCGCACTTACCTCTGGGAAGTGTGTGAAAAAGCTGCATTCTTGTAATAAATCCTCGAACACCCTTTGATCTGCAAGATAAAAAGGACACTGGTTTACTCATCTGGGAAACATAACAATTGAAACACGACTTGGAATACATTTTGCCACTTTTTTTTTTTGCCACTTTTTTTTTTAATCATCACAAATGAATAGGAAATATCATGAATGCAGTCATTAAAGCACAGTGTAAAATATCAACTGGATCAAGGTATGGATCTCATATGATTTAAGGTTTAAAACCCGAGCTTTAAGATTTTTTTTTTAAATTATTAATTAAAAGAAATATAATTTGTTTTTTCTAAGTTCATTTAACCAACAATGACAGTTTTTTAACAAATGTAAATATTAGCACAAAACAGCTTTATTTTAGGGGTTTTTCAATATTATTGATTATTTTGGTTATGCTGGAACTCTAATAAAGACTGAGGAACTTTTGGTAGATCTATCTGAGGCTTTCTGATTGGGTCAATCTTAGGCACAAAGGTTTCTAGCTGTTGGTGTTGTTAACTTCACTTCTTTCAAATGTACATTTGTTTTTGAGAGAAAGTTAGTGACACAATCATGATCATTAGAGAAGCCATCACTATCAATTGTGGAAGAAGAACCCAGACAAATGTCTTAGGAGAACCGAAAGCAAAATGCAGTCAGTTGGAATATCTCCACACATGTAAGCTTTTGATCACACTGGGACTAGAGGTGCCATGATGTGGGTATACATTTTGTGTCTTCTGTATATTCTGTTCAAACTTAGTGCACAAAACCCTTTTTGTTGGAACCCGTGGCCAAGCAGTTAGAGCCGCCAACTTGTAACTTTTCACCCCGCAGCAAGTGGGTTCAAGTTCCGGCCCGAGCAAGAACTTCAATGTGGGGAGGATTTCCAGCTAACCTGTGGAAGCCGGTGGTTCTACCCAAATATAAATCTGAGGTCATTCTCCACCAATAATTTGCTGGACATCGCCAATACGACCATATTTGTGCCAATGGAATGTAAGAAGAAACAAAACAAACAAATAACCCAGTTCTGTTTCTAACACATAGTATACAGTCACTTGAGAGAGGAATGGATGAGTGAATGACTGACAGATAACAGTCCATTGACCACCTGACATGACCATGTGTAGCAGACCAAAGTACCAAGATAGCAGCACAATGGAAGCCTGATAGTACTGTGATTATGACACACAGTCACAAATGATAGTACTGGGTGTGGGAAGGTGCCACGGTATGTCTTTGTTTAGAAAGTCATGAGGAATGTGTGCTTTTCTTGAGCAAGAAATTTTTCCAACAAGATTTACAACTTCTTTCTTAATTAAAAGATGGAATTTCTGTTATTTTGAAGAAAAAAAAATCAACAGCAGTTTTAACCTTGTTAATTCCAGTTATCTTCATATAAATCAAAGCAAAATGACACACTCCTTGAGCATGTACTATAATTTTTCATCTTCATTATATATTTAAAATTATATAGCCAAAATAATAATTTAAAAGAGAAGGTCCATTTTTTTCTTTTTATTAATGCAACTTTAAATTGTACAAAAAAATCCCATCTTGCCAGAATGAAAAACAACATAAATACACTATCTCATTAAATATGAATGCAAAAATATACCAGTAGTCACCTCTTATTCTCACCCCTATTCCACCCATAACCTAACCTACATAAAACAAAAATCTACTTATTAACATTCACTTCCACAAGTGATTCCAATTAAATCCAAATTTCCGCCCACTGCCAATTGACAATATTAAAGTAAACAGGCTCACAAACTTTTCAAAATGATAAGTTGATGTGTAAACTTTTCATTTTTTTTCTAATGATGGGGACCTCAAGTGTTATTGGTCACATAAACCATTGATAACATGGCACAGTTCCAGGTTAGCAGGGGCAACCTGACTAGATGTATCCATCTATCCCATGATTCTCAACCAAATGCTTTTGGCAAGGGTGGTCTAGAATTTTACCTTATGAGAGGCCGAAAAATTATCTTATCACCTTTGATCTCTGTCAGAGATGCATTACAGCATGTATCCCAATCTAGTAATACTATTTTAATCTGGACAAAAAGTGACTAAAAGTTACTTATATATTAAGAGTATTAACATGAATTTATATACAATATATTTTTTATGTATGGTCCAAGAAGTTCATGAAGGAGCATGGGCCGAACCCATGGCTGGTACTCTTAGAAATAATCTCATTGAAACATTTCTAATCTGTACCTGCTGTTTAGCTTTTGGTGGAGAAATAAAGGATTTAGCATTTAAAATGCACTCATTTCATCAAAACATTGTGGTCATCCATGGTCTAGTGGATAAGACTTTGGACTCTGGATCGTAGGGTCCTGGGTTCGAAACACGAAAACTGACCATGTGATGTTAATCCTTGAGCAAGGCTATTTACTGCACATTGCTCCAGGTACTCAGAAGCTGAGTACTGGTTCTACCCAGGAAGTGGGCAGTTGAGAGGGATTAATATAAGTTGAAAGAACTTGTCCAATTTATAATTAAATTCATAGGTTTAAACTTATACACTGTGGATCTATATAAGAGAGGTCCTCCAGGTTTAGTTGGGAGCGCCTACCATCACCATAGGAAGAGCTGACATATGTATAATGGAAAGATGATATTTGTTCATTTCTGAGTTTTAATATACTTTCAACAATTTTTCATCAGTCACACTGAAGTAATGTTCATTTAAAACAGATATTATGCTGCGTTTACTTTTATAGCATGTTATAATCACCTGATATGGTACCACACACATTCTTCTCACCTGAGGCAACGACTTGTGAAACCACTATTTAAGTTACCTATGAAGCCTTAACGGTGGTGTCCTACAGTTTGTCTATTTCTAATACTTATAACATCTTACCCCTGTTCTGGAGAAGGTTTGCACTATTGCTGCATTAACTTATATCTTAGTTTAAATAAAGGCTGTTTATAACATAAGCTTAGTTGTAAGACAGTAAAAGACATAAAATACATCTTTAATAATACTTTAAATGTGAGTGAATCCAAATCTATATTTAAATATGATGGAGATTTCAGCTAAAAATAGAAATCACATCAGAGCAAATTACTAGGATGTTTATGTAAAATTATATCAAAAGTAAGTGGTCACGTGGTTTTCTTAGTTTAAAAACAGCTAACTGTGCAGTGTAGCTTGGATAGGAAATACCAGTTTGCAAGGACAAGTGAAGATTTATGCTTTGTTGATCACACGGATCTAGGGCACCAATAAACTGCATTTTGCAGGTGTTTTTCATGTAACAATGACTTATTTGGTTATCTGACAAAAAAGATTTGGTCCAAACTGTCAGATACCAGCTTTAACAAGGGAGCTGAAAAACAACTTTGTACTCATTCGGTAGACTTCAGATGATTCACCAATCATCTCTCGGATAAATGATGGGAAAACCCCACAAAAATATACATGTTGGTGCCTTTGACAAGACAAAACAACAAAGATAATAATTTTTGTGTCTCTATAGACCATGCAGTAACAATTGTATATCTAACTAATTGTGAAATGTTTATTGATAAATTGAAGTTTATATGGTAAAATATGTTTTTGTTTATTAAGTTTAATATCCCACCAGAGTATTTCAGCTATCTGGAGACAGTGTCCACTTCAAGCAGATATAGTGCTGCCTTTTGCTGTGTATAGCATGCATTGAACACCTGGCATGATATCACACCCAGTTATTATCCTGACACTGGGCCAACCAGTCATGGAACTACCCTTATATTTGCTTTAGCTTTAGCAAGGGACTACCATTTTTAACGACTTTTGTATGTCGTGGCCCGGGATCAAAATCGGGACCTCCCATACTTGCAGCCAACGCTCCATGCACCGAGTGCGCTACCAAGTCCGATCTATAGTTAAATAACCCTATAAACTACACTATTGACATTTTAAAGAAGTGTTTGTCACATATTTGTCTTTTGGCGAAAAAAAAGTCATGATTCTGTAAGTATCATAACAACAGATACATCCAAGGGATGACCGTATTGTGTTCTGATTGCTTTGTACAATGTTTTATGACTTTGTTTCATCTTGGGCGAGATTGAACTTAAAACCTTACCTTGAGCCTACGGGTCTGATTACCTATTGTCATGGCAATGATAACCTAAAGGTTGGCAGATTTTTTGGTTTGGGAAATACATATGGGTAGTTCCCCAGGCTACGGTGAGAAAAAGTACAAGGCCAAGGCCTGAATGCTCTACTATGGTTGGTTCAACATATTGCTCTTATTTTTGTTTTTTTATATTGCAGTAACACAATTATGGTCATATTGACCTCATCCAGCTAATTATTAGTGGAGGAAGACTCCAGACTTATGTCTGAGTAGAACCACCAACACACTGTAGGTTAGCTGGAAGACCTTCTCACAAGAAATTTCTCATCAAAACAAGCACTTGACTACCTTTTGCACTACCAGGGTTAGGTTAACAGATGAAGAGGAGACTCTGTGTCCACAAATATACCAAATCATTGTGCTGATTAATATGTTAAACTATTGAGTACATACAGTAGTTAAACATACTATCTTGAACATTCAAACCATGATCTATTTGTTGTTTATTTTGCTGATTGATGCTTTTCAAATCTGAAGATCTATTTATCAGTGACAAATTTCATTAAACAGAACAAATATCAAATGTGACTTGCCAAAATTTCATCAAATAGGAAAATATTGAAAGGATGTGTGTACTATTAGAGTGGCATCAGAGAAAGATGCATAGTTTATCAGATTCTGTTCTCTTTTGTTGTGAAAAATAATAATCATATTTTAGTAGGGAGATTTGATATAGTATTTTTTGTACGCAATGCATTATTAACAATGTTACCGTTGAGGGAATAGCAGCCAACCTAAAAGAGTTCAACTATTTCTAGCGCAAAAAGAAATACATGTAGTTCAACTTATTTCCATTAAAGAGTGTAAGACGTAAGAGTCACAAAGTTAACATGATGCAGCAGTACAAAACTGTCAAATGTTCACAACAGTAAGTCCAGCCTGTTTAAACTAGATGTAAAAATGATTATAAAATGCAACAAGAAATTAACTACTTTATACATAAACCACCACCTAGAGCACATAGAAATAAACATCCTGTGAATCCTGGATGTAACCAGCACTGGGCGATAAAAATCACTTCTCCCGGTCTTGGCTTGACCAGTAACCTTCTACTAATCATTATAACCATTACAGTGAATGTGAAGTTTTATAGTTTAAGAACGGGCAGTTTATCTTACACAAAAGATATTTTCATTGTCAAAAAATTTGATTACTTTTCTGAAGCTGAGAATACCTCAGTGCTTTAGTTCTTCTTTGTTGGCTTTATCATCCTAAGAGAGTGCTTTAGCAGATATAGTGCAGCCTTCTCTTGGTATAGCATGCCATGACCACCTGCCATGATACCACACCAAGTCACATTATACTAGAACATTATCCTACCCAACAATTATAAAACTAACTAACCTAAGACATGTGTGTTTTTCAGCGCAAAAGCATGGGAGCAACATCACTGCCATTACTGACTGTCAAGTTTATGTAAGAATTAAGATCGAACCTTTAGACTTTACCCTATGACCCTACGGATATCAGTAAGGAAGTCTGAACACTTTTGGGCTAAATGTGAATGTTTACCATCTTAAGGTCATGGTCAATTTACTTATTATCAAGGACAGGCATTTGTACATAATTAGTTAAATATACCAGCAGCGGCTTAAAACACACACACACACACACACACAAAAAGGTGCACTTGCACAGACACACTAGTTTGAAATATCTTTTATACATTTGCTTTTTTTCTATAATAAATTGGTTACTGAAATCATAGTAAAAGCAAGTAGAAAAAAAAGTGATTATACAAAATCTTCCAATTATATGACTATGGATCATGATAAAACAATATTGCAAAATCAGATGATAAAACTTACAATGTCATCATTGATTATATTTAATACCATTATTTTTCATACAATTATAATAAATACACAAATAGAGCCATCTTCATGATCTAATTGTAAGACAGAAAATTTTCATTCGTCAAACTTGTCAAATAAACAACCCTAACCCTATGCCTGTTAATCAACCAATTACCACATGCGTGAAATATGAAAATCAATTAATAACAATAGTGTGGTGTCAATTTTCAGACATAGTTGTTTCGACAATGTCACATTGTGTGTCTAAGACAATGCAGGCCTCCTATCTCCAATTACTCTCTTTTATTAAAACTAATAAGATAAGGTACTGTTGTGAAAACTGATAGTCTAAATGGGTTAAATAACATGTTGTATGAATGCTTTTATACATACTATGGCCCAACTAGGCACAAATAATGCGTCAAGTTACTTTTTTTGTTTGCTGTTTACTAAGTTTTACTGAAATACGTCAAAGCTGTACATGTAAAAAAAAAAAATAATAAAAAAATAGCAATGCATAAAAATTGTATCATGTTGTATAAACACTTTTACATGTCTTTTGTTTCTACTTGATAAACAGGTTGTATCAAATTAGCATTTATTGTTAGCGGTTAACTTTAATACGTCACAAAATGTGTTTAAAATTTCCTTTGTGCCCAAGTATGTCACAGATGCATAGATATACATCTACTCAAACTGAATTTAGGTTTTTATAAAAATTATTGCCTTTACAACCTTTGTATTCTAAAACTTAAGAAGTAAACATTTTACCACCAATACTGACATTAAACCAGTTTTAATACATCATTTAGAACAAACAATATTTTACCTTCATACTGGTATATTTGTTAATAACCTATACTTAAGTTTTCGCCTTATAACTAAATGCAAATGAAGCTAGATCTGTTGCCAGAAACTAAGCAGCATAAAGGTGGATGCTGATCTGACAGCTCCCAGCAGGTAGCTAGCCATTCTCTCACCAGAGGGCGTGCTACACAAGTTTCGCTTACACCTCTGTCAACGCCCGGTGTACAAGATTCTTGTACAAAATATAAATAATGAATAAAATGCTCGTGAGATTATTTTGATCTCTGTATATTTTACTTAAAATGAAAATGGGTATTTTTATTTTTTTTAGAACAATGTTTAAAATATATTTTAACCCAAAATTTCGGGAAACTATTTTGCGACATGTGACGATAGAATATCACGTGTATGAGAACTATTTTTCCCGGCGTTGACAGAGGTGTAAGCGAAACTTGTGTAGCATGCCCTCTAGTGAGAGAATGGTAGCTAGCTACTTTATCTGGATCTACACTTTTTGCCTTAGTTTAATAAATACCCACTTAGCATGCTAAGAGATACGTTTTGAAGAAGCTCTACCTACAAAAGATTTGTTGATATAATATAAGCTGTAGCATTTGTTTTAGGCTTGTTAAAATCAGGGTATGTATTGTATTACCTTAATTATTTGTGAAAAAAAAAATCATCATCATTGTTCCAAATTTACTTTAATACATGGTACATTTATACATTTATTTACATTTTTCATAATGTCAGAATATAAAAAAGCCAAAATAGCAAAATTTTACACAACCGTGAATATTATTTACAAAAATCTGCCTTCTTCAAACTTGAAAATGACAGCACCTTTGACATACACATACTGGGATCCTTGGTCATAGTCCCCACTTGCAACTCTCAGTTCCCCACTCTGTGGGTTCAAGTCCTGGTTGAGGTGGGATATTGTATGTTTGGTTAATCTTCCAACTGACTTGAGATAAATGAGTAGTCCCACAAAACCATATGTATGACATCTCCCCCCACACCCAACCCCACCTAAAAAAACAAAATAAACTGAGTGACCGTCACAGATATGCCAAAGTTATGTTGGTGAAATCTATCCTAAACCAAAATCAAATCATGGTGACCATTTGACCTCAATATGGACTTAACTGCCACACATTAATCCCCAGTTAACAACACCATTTGTAGAATAACCTGTACAGACATTCTAATTTTAGCTCATGGATCAATCCAAGATCAACATTGGTCTATTATTTCCACCTTCATATAATTGTATGTTAACACAATGACTATAACGAGGAACTCAAATAAGGACTTAACTGAAATATAAAGTAGAAACCACTTTATATGTAGATGGTATGATTGCTGAACAAAATAAGCATGAATAAAAAAGTTGACCTCATTCCCAATGACATACTGTGGTCTCAGTTTTTAGTATGAAAAAGAAATTACCAAGTGTTAATACAGCATACTTTCAACCGTCAATAGTTAATAAGTAGAATGATAGTTAAGGTTATTCTGAATAAGTTTCAGTTGTTGATTTTTAATTTGGGGAATGAATGTTTTTGTTTTGTAACTAGAGAAAGTCTCAAAACAGAAGTATAGGTAGAACACTGAAATAATTGAATGGTTTGCACTATCAGCTGAAAACATCTCCACATAAAGTTTTTTGCACTGGTTATCATGTTTGTTTGTTCATTGAGTTTATCGTCCCAGCAACAGTATTTCAGTTATCTGGTGATAGTGTTCACTTCACAAGCAGATACAGTGCTGCCTTCACTGTGTATAGCATGCCATGAATACCTGGCATGATACCACACCCGGTTACATATCTTGACACCAGGCCAACCAGTCATGGAACTACCCTTATATTTGCTTGAGCGTTAGCAAGGGAGCTACAATTTTTAACGACTTTGGTATGTCTCCGCCAGGGATTGACCTGGTGACAACCCACAGTGTGAAAGTTTGACGAGTTCTCAGCATACTGCTGAGACTTGGCAGCAAATGGTGCAGATCCTGTTTAGACAGCTCTCAGCAGGAGTGGCTAATTAGAACCTAGACTTATAACTTAGACAGTGTTCATTTGCTTAAGGTCAAGAGCAAATCTATGTAGAACAACAGGCACAATGCATATATGCTTTAAGGCTGAGAAGTTGGCCCACACACCTTTTAACATGGACATGTATTAAAACAGAATGCTATGGACTGCCACAGTGTCTCAATAATAAAAGTCGTAACATATACCGGTAATTAAAAAATCAAAAATCATGCTCACAAAAAACTACATAATAGACAAAAGAAGCAGTATCTTTTCATTGTACGTTATTTATTCATATTCAAATTAAAGAGCTTCTTACATTTTTTAAAATAAGAGTAAGGAAATATAAAACATTATGTGAATACAACACAAACTTAACTCATTGTGTGTTAACTGAAATTTATCTGTCTTAGGCAAAAACAGTAGATCAAAATCAGTTGAGATCGGCCTGCTTACACTTGTAGTTATTTGATCAGAATCTGCACCATTTGCTGATGAGTTTCTATCAAGACATCTGGCTTCCTGTCCTCAGCAGGAAGTAAAGCAGAGAAATCAGTTCTTATTAAAAGGCTTACTAACTCTTAGCCTGCTAATCACATATTCATAAGGTTTATACAATTATTGTAGATCCAGATCAGCCAGCTCCCTGCTGGGATCCATTAACTCTTAGCCTGCTAATCACATATTCATAAAGTTTATGCAAATATTGTAGATCCAGATCAGCCAGCTCCCTGCTGGGATCCATTAACTCTTAGCCTGCTTATGACATATTTATAAGGTTTATGCAAATATTGTAGATCCAGATCAGCCAGCTCCCTGCTGGGATCCATTAACTCTTAGCCTGCTAATCACATATTCATAAGGTTTATGCAAATATTGTAGATCCAGATCAGCCAGCTCCCTGCTGGGCTCCATTAACTCTTAGCCTGCTAATCACATATTCATAAGGTTTATGCAAATATTGTAGATCCAGATCAGCCAGCTCCCTGCTGGGATCAATCTGATCACAATCTGCATCATTTGCTGCTGAGCCTTCCGCGATCAGGCTTTTGATCCTCAGTTATTAAGTTACTAGCCAATAACTAATAGTTTAGTCTGGGCTATTTACAGATGTTGCATATTAAGGGTTTATATTCAAACAGGAATGATCAGCACCTTGTACTTTTACCAAAAGGCGGGGGGGGGGGGGTGGTGGATTAGCAAGTCTTAATCCTAGATCATGATCCCTTTCAGCTCCCCTCCTTTGAAACATTCATCATCGATTCTGACCGCACTTACCTCTTTTGAATGAACATGCAGCCACAGAAAATACTTTATATAAGTCCCCATTCATCTTTATAATAAAATCAGCGAAATGCAACCAAACAAATTTATTGTTGAACATTATTTCCATAAGTGGACTAAGTCTAGGCATCAGCATGGAACTTTCAACAGTTTCAATTGCAAGATAACATCAATGAGGATTTTGTGGATTTGTCTATGGAAGATGTATACAGTTTGTTTAGATGGATTCCAATTTGATTACCTTGAACCTTTCAATATGTTCAATTTTATAAAGTAAATATATCAAACTTTAGAAACCGGGGTAGACATTAAGGCTTAAGATGAAAACTATTGAATTTAAGACATGACACGTTACTAAAGAAGTAATGATAAAGGAGGAAAACTGCAAATAAATGCACAAGCATTTTCAAATAGATATGTGTTCAACATTGAAGCACCAGCAAACATAATTGATTGAATTTATTGTTTATTTTTCCTAACTAAACATTTCTTGAGATTGGTTTGTTGTCGAAAAACAGTGTTTAAATTCGCACTTTTTAATAATTAAGGTTTATATTCTTTATATAAAACTTATTCTTTAATAAAAATTCTTTGCTGACACCTGATGAAAAATAAAATAAATGTCATTCCTATAAGCTGCTTTCTTATTAGTTTCACCATTATTACTTGAGTATGCTACACAAGCAAGTATTTCATTTAAACAAATTTGTTTATAGTCAAATGGGAAATAGTTCTTTCAACTTATCTTAACCTTTCTCTACTGTCAACTTTCTAAGTAGAACCAGTACTCAAGTAGATCCTTCCTGAGGACTTGTCACTAGCATCCCACATTTGGTCTGGGTTTGATCCAGGGGTTGTCCACTCCCTGAGTCCAACATCTTAACCACAAGACTATGGATGCTGACAGTATGTATTTACAATATTATAAGATAAATGTTTTGAATGTCCATTCTATTCTCTACAAAGAAAGATGACACACAGACTCTTAAAACAAAACCTTTTGTTCATACAGACGTTCATCAATCTATAATTGCTGAATGAAAATATTTAAAGTATGAATGAAATTTCATAGCCTGAATAAAAAAAAACAAATTTCTCTGTGTACCTCATAACAAAACGTATATCGTTTGTATTGATTTGTTAGTATTTATAAATAAAATACCTTCTAACATGAAACATATATCTTGTATGTATGGGTATCTTCTTTTCCATGCAAATTATTGAATAAATTTTAGAAAGCTTCTTTACTATGTATGTATGTTCATTAGAATTGTTTATGATTGATCGAGCTATTCTTGTGCCTGTTTGACAATATTTCTTCTTCTTTTATGCTTAACTAACAAACATGCCTAGGTATGATTTTATTGATTTAAATGTGTCAATGATAAAATAATTTATATTTCTACTTCCAATGGTGCTTTATAGTGTCAAATGAGTTAAACCTGTCTTATGTTCTTTTACCCAACTTTTTGGTGAATGGGACAAATTCTGACCAAATTGTGAATTTATGCATCATAAAATCATGTAAATTGTGAACAAGAAAGATATGTACAGAAGATATGTGGCATTGGTGAGGAATTAACACACAGTTTCATAGCGTTTAAGTTTTTATAGGAAATACATTTGTAAGAACAAAGACATCAAAATATTATACATTTTTACACCAGTCCCTCACTCCACCTGCGCCCCATAAGTCGTGACTCCAAACAATTTTTGAAGTGACAAGTAAATTGAAAAGTAAATTGATTTTTTCTTTTTATTCTATAACTAATAAATACTGCTTTGGCATTTGTTTATGTTTAGAAAGTGTAGCATTAACTCTCAGCAATCCATGATTACCCAAGTATACCTCTTTTCTGGTAACACTGTTTCACCTTTAACAATGAATAATTTCGGCGGCCGATGGAATGGTAAAATGTAAAATTGCGCCAATTAACACTGCTCTACAGTGGTATATGAAGATGGAAATGACAAAAAAATTGGTTGAAAATTGACTTATTTTGTAATTGTGAGGTGTAGGGAAAGGGTCCATAGTCAATTGTGAATGAGTCCCTTTGCCAGTCCTGTTTAAGAAAAAGGCAACTGTAAATTGATGTTGGAAAATGGAAACACCATTATTGTGTGGTACAGTTTGTGTAAATTGGGGAATGGTGTTTTAAGCAAGTAAAGGGTTAATATGTGATTATTTAATTATTGACCCTAATAATCTATTTAAAAATAATAACTACATTGATGTAATAATTGGACAGGTAAAATAATTCAACTTAGTACCAAAGTATGTTAATGTAATGGAAAATTAATAAGTTTACATTAATAAAAAGTATTAAAAATTGCTTGTAGAAAGGAATGTTGAAAAAACAGTGACCTTATATTTAACTTGTTAAACTTTTATCAAATTAAACTTAACAATTCTTTTTACAACTAAGTTTAATTGTATACACTTCTTTATGGCAGAGGTTGACATCAGATTTGGCTGAAGCAGTTCTTTGTACAACTAACTTTCATTTTTTGCAAAAGAAAACACTTAAAAAAGCTGACACTGTTGTTTAGAGGAAGGATATTATGTACAGTCAGCTTTTCATGTAGAAAGGTCTTAAATTAAAAAAAAGGTTGACTTTTACATTGAACTTAATAAATCTTTTGTTCAATTAAATGGTTTTGGTACTGACTACTTTTTGTACAGAGAAGTTAAGGACAGGTGGTTTATCTGTGGCATTTAATGAATGGTTATGCTCAATAATGCTGCACTGAGTGAAAATATTTCTATACATCTAAAAATCAATGTTTATACACCACTGTTGTCAACAACAAATTTATGTTTGTCAAGTACAAGACACAATATATTTATTAATCACATTTGATTGATAATCAGTTATACTTTATGGATATTTCTTGATTTTTTAAATATAATTTTGAATTGGTTCCACTATATATCTTAAACATCTCTGTGCAATTTTAATTCAGCTAATATAATGTACAAGATTTTATGTGACTTTTTGCAGATCTGAGTTTCATCTTTATTTATGTTTAATGAAAATTGCAGTAAGTCTTTCTTACAACAATGTCAAATCCAAATATAGATATAACTGACAAACAACTTTCAACAAAACACAAAAAGGACATCTTAAGACAAATGTTACTTACACTTTAATGTCTCAAAGGCCAATTCAAACGTGAGCCTTTTTTCTGTATCATCTTCAAATTCTAAATCTGGCAGCAATGCTGGTAAGTTTGGCTCAGCCTCTTTTCTCCGCTGATATGATGGGTTTTCTAACTCCTCTCGAGTCTGTTGTCGTAAACTGTTGAACACTTTAGCACTATTAACATACACTTTGTGTGAATATAAACAAGGCTCCTTGAAGAAGAAGTCATATTTGTGGGATTTTTGTTTCTCTGCCGAGAATGAACGAGGTATGAACCCATTTTGGTGGTTTGTGCTGTCTCCAGACATAATAGCTGAGACAGTTCGCATGGTTTGATCTGTCTGTCCTTGGAAGGGTGAGTGAAGAGACACGGATGTACGTAGACCTACACTTCTTGTCTCAGCTGTCGGTGGCATCACCAAAATGTCAACTTATCGAAGGCTGAGTACTCCACGCTATGGTGGCAAGAAGTCCCTTCCCGCACCAGGTCAGCTGATACGTCTGCCTCCTGGTTACTATAGCAACAGAACAACTCAAAAAGAGTTCAGCCTCCCTATACAGACTCGATGAAATCAGCTTTACCACTTCAATGAAATATTCATTATTTTTACATCAGTCAAAATATTTAAAAATTGTTTTCAAAAATAACTTATTGATACAAACCTAAAGTTACTAAATACTTGTTCACAGTCTTCTTAAGTCAATCTTTCACTGATATATATATATAAACCAATATGGATAAAATTCTCAAATCACTCAAAAATCAATCATTTACCTTTTCTGTTTTCCTAATATTTACCAAGTGACACCAAATTTTTCCCAATATAACACTTCCTTTAAATAAAAAATATCCAATAAATAAATCCTCAGCAATTTAACAACTGCTCACCTCAATGAGACCACAATTCTTCACAAACTCGAAAGAAGCCTGAGCACTATTAAAGACAACCAGATAATCAATGTATAAATTTTATGGTAATAGTGTTTTATTTAATAGCTCTTCTAAACGCTTTCGTCTACTCTGATATTTCAGGTCCATACAAGGGGACCCGTATTGGAAAAAGTTCCTTCGTCTACTTACGTCTTGCGAGGCAGTAAGTTGACGAGCACACCTCCCCAAGTTGTAGTTTCTCTGATTTGTCAATGAGACCACAACGCTTTTATATCCACTCCTGCAATGGTAATCCAGTCCTCCAGTCCTGTTCGTAAGCCACTCTCGCTCTCTGGCCCAGTGTACCAGTCTACCAGTGGACTTGCTCAGGTATCAGAGACGGTCTACCTGTAGTACAGTAAACAAACCAATCTTAGTCCCTTACCTTGCTACATTTAGAACAACCTATACTAAATTCATATACTAAATAACAACTTCATGCACAGGTAGTTCATCATAGTTCTAGAGACCCAGCAGCAAATTGTGTAGATCTTGATCAAACATTGCCTAGCAGAAGCTGGCTGATCTGGATCTACACTATTTACCTTTGCCTGCTCTATACATTCTAAGCTGGTATATTAGAGTGACTACAGCATGGCTTATACAGTCATGTAAACTTGAAGTTACGTTAACGGGTTAGTCAACAATAAAATACCCGTCATAACTTACTCAATGTTTACTTTCGGTACTATAGGGTTGATAAGTGGTACTGTTTGTATTTACAAACATGATTAGCATTTGGGTTTATTGGTAAAAAAGTGCATTATGGTAATGATTATGGTTAAAATTTATTTAAAATTAATTCAAAATACCTCCCTCTTACAATAAGGGCTCATATAGTTGAGTTTAAATGTATGACTAAAATAAAAGTGCTATATTATTACACCCTCATTACAAATTAAATACAGACGGAAAAAATCTAGAATTATGGTATTATTCTCTTTAGTTGGCCAAAGTAATATTGTGTTAGATTTCATAACAATGATGTTTAACTTCTTTTAAATGCAAACAGAAGAATAGTATATGCTTTGTTTATTGTCAAACTTTACCAACTGAATATATATTAAAATAACAGAATTTTAAAATCATATTTAAATCTTACAGGAGTCATTTTTAACAAGTTTGCAGTAATGCAAGAACAAAATGTGTTATAATGCCAATAAAATCTTTAGCAATAATATTGACAAGGACGGTACATGAATAAACAAGGTATTTAATCCATTTATACAACATATAAACAGTTACCGGTAAGTGTTACCAGAAAATGGTCCCATGGTTAATGTAATGTCTTACATTAAGTTTCTAGATATTATATATAAATTGCAAGTACTAAAATCCAATTATACAGCAATAAAAGGCAATGCTGCAGCAGAAAATAGTTCCTTGGTTAATATTTAAGTATTGCTGTGAACAAAAGTATGTACAATGACAAGGATGGTAAGTTAGATATTAAAGGAATCAAATTAGTAAGCTGTAGCAGGAAAGGCTCCATAGTCAATGTAATGTCTCACATTAAGGGCTGTATCCAACAGTTTGCCTATATCAAATACAGGTAACAATATTTTCCCACTGTTTCAGGGAATTTTGGCATAATTTGGTTATAAATTCATAATTAAGTCAAAGTTAAGAACACTACCAATAGAGTTAGTACAAATTGTGATCACTATAAATGTTCATCCTTTCCAAATCTATAAATAAGCATGGTAGTGATCTCTGCTAAAAACTGATATCGACATTAGAGTAGATAACACAGATGGTGATATAACATGATATTAAAAGTAAGTTGTCACATTGTTTTCTTTGTTTAAAAAAAACTATCTCTGCAATGTGGCTCAGATAGGAAATACCTGTTTGCAATGACGAGTATGTATTTATTATTCACTGTTCGTGCTGATCTAGGGCATCAATGAACAGCATTTTAAGTGACATTTTCAGGCATATGACTTATTTAGTTATTGGAGAAAAAACAACTTTGGTCTAAACTGTCCCATACCACATTTAAATTTCTAAAAAATCTTAGTCCTATCTATGTATCAAGTTTTAAGTCAATAGCTTTGATAATGTAGAAGTTATGCTCAGGAAAATAAAGTTAAACAAAGGGAAATGACTTCCAAAATCATGAAATGCAGAGTGATAGTTCTTGTGCACTGCACTCCATCTCACTGAGACCTATCAACCTTGGAAGTTTCAAGTCAATAGCTTTGACAGTCTTGGAGTTATGCTCAAGACAAGAAAATTAAACAAAGGGGAATAACTCAAACATCATAAAGTGCAGAGTGATGGTTCTTGTATACTGCACTCTGTCTCACTGAGACCTATCTACCTTAGAAGTTTCAAGTCAATAGCTTTGACAGTCTTGGAGTTATGCTCAAGACAAGAAAATTAAACAAAGGGGAATAACTCCAACATCATATAGTGCAGAGTGATGGTTCTTGTACACTGCACTCCGTCTCACTGAGATCTACCTATGAAATTTCAAGTCAAAAGCCCTGACAGTGTTGGAGTTATGCTTCAAACAAACATCAGGATGCTGCCTGCCCACCCGACATGGGTGATCCTATAATACATCCCATCTTTGATGGGCATATAAAAATAGCTCTGTGGTTAAAAGAACGTCTCACATTAAATTGCAGCAAAGTCTTAGATATTAAAAGGGCATTTACCGGTAAATCCTTTTATATATACAGAATCACATCAGTACACTATACCATGGTTCTTTGGTCAATGTAATGTCTCACATTAAATTTCAGTAAATTCTCATAAAGCATAGCATAAAATGGTTCTATGGCCAATGTAATGTCGAGCATTGGCAAGACTAATTTTCTAAGGGCGGCTGATATTATTGATTGCACTGCTAGGACGATAATTGGTTAACTCTGACCTTGCTAAGTATGATCAGATCAGAACAAGACAATTAGTGTAGATCCAGATCAGCCAGCTCCCACTGGGCACTGTCTGATCAGGATTCCACTATTTTTGCAGAGTCTCACTTCAAAGGTCTAGTCAAAAGGAGATAAGAAAAAAATTATTTCCATTATTAACAAACATAGCAGGTTAAGGGATAAGTGACTCGAGGTTTATGACTGAGAGACCGAGAGTTGTTGAGATAAGAACAAATGATGAGATAACAATATGACTACTTATTCTTATTGATTATTAATGTTTGCTAATTAGTGAGTCTTGATTGTTCTAGTAATTCAATCAATGTGCCAATAATTATGTTTGTGCTGTGATTGTCATCGAAAATATAATAGTTATGACATGATTTTTCCAGCTCTTTATTGGTGAAGGATGGTCCAAGATTAACATTTGCTAGGGTAGAACCCGCACCATATAAGCCTGAAGTCCTCTCATATAACTTCACAAATTTTATATCATAATTTTACTGAAACGATAAAGGCTGATGAATGTTTTTATTTTATGATAAATTACAATGACATCAATACTGATTTACAGAAGAAGGATCTACACTATGGTCACATGCTTTTTTTGGTTATTGTAGTGCAGCAAAACGTAACCAGTGCGAAGAATGTGACCACTCACATTACGTTTTTAGCTCAGCTTGTAGGCAGAGGAGTTGAAAGTCTTTAACCGGAACTGCTCTGCAACATCCACCCTTCATGCTTTATGACAGTGAGAATAAAATGTCACTGAAATAAGATCCAGTGCTGTGCTAACAATATGTCCATTTATCTTAGTTGATTATGATTGTTTGCCAATTAGTCAGTCTGGATTGTTCTGGTAACTTCCAGGTATGTTGGTATAATAATTATCATTTAACAATAAATTAAGGACTTGATTGATTCCAGCTATTATTTGTTAAGGATGGTCCAGGATGAATGTCTGCCAGGGTAGATCCTCCAGCACACACCAGATTACCTTGAAGGTTTCCCACAGCCCAACTGGTACTTGGACCCAAGCAGTGAGGGGTCAAGGACGTACGAGTCCGTAACTTGAAATGCTTGGCAAGCCTAGTCAGCTTTATGGCCAAGACACCAAAATGTTGATAAAATGAAAATATGTCTTCTATAATTATTGATTATTTTTCTTTGCTTTTAGTCAGTCTGAATTTCCTTGTAATTCAATTAACAGATGTTGCCAATATGTTTGTGCATTATTTTTGTCCCAGACAATTTAGACCTGATTTATTTGAGCAATAATTGGTAAACATTGGAAAAAGAAGGCCAAAATGTCTGGGTAGAACCACTGGGACACATGGTGACCATGTCAACTTTAAAGCGTCCCACAAGAATGCCAAATCTGTACACAAACCCAAGAGTTTAGGGGCTTAGCAGGTATGTCAACTAATATGACACTAGCCCGGGCTCCAAAAGACTGTCTTGGTAGAACCAGGTCAGCTGAAAGACATTTTCAGTCCTCGTATAAAAAATTTATCTTCTGATTAAACCTACATAGGGCTTATGGTTGTGCGAATCCGACTACATATTCATGTTTGCTCGCATAAATTATGTGAGTAAAAATATAAATTTAAAAAACTGTTTTAGCATCTTGCCAAAATGGATTGTTTATTGTAGTAACTAAATTCTTTTATAAGTTTTATAAGTTGCCAAGCAGTCTGATTCACTGACTTGTAAACCAACAGTCCCTTATCATGTGGGTTTAAATCCCAGTTAGAGCGAGAACTTTATTGCGGGAAGATTTCCAGCTGGGAAGATTTCCAGCTGGGGAGATTTCCAGCTGGGGAGATTTCCAACTGTGGAGATTTCCAGCTAATTTGCTGTGTGTCGGTGGTTTTGTTCAGACAGTAGTCTGGGGTTTTCCTCCACCAATAATTAGTTGCATTTTGCCAATATGACCATAAACAATTATGTGGCAATGTAACAAAAACAAAACAAAAAAACAAAACAAATAAAAACATGAAAATTTATTTCTTAGACACTTTGTATTAGTTACACCCATACGTCTATTGTTCATGGTAATAAATTATTACTGACTTATAACTGATCGTTTTAATGGAAACGTTGAACACGTATGTGCCATTATGCTGCCTGATATTAGTTTTCATCAAACAGACCCTGCTCTAGTAAATATAGAAATATTTGGGAAATGGTAAACATCCCATTGAATTAGAAAATAAATTGTGATTTGTTTGTGCACTAATATTTACTTAGAAATTCTATTGATGGAACCCAAATAGCAATCTGTAAATTCTGTGTTAAAATTATATGTTACTTTGATAAGATAACAATTGGAAAATTGGTTGGTTTATAGTAACATAGAATTTAAAAAGTTATTTGTTAAAAAACAAACAGATTAATTATAACTTTCATTATGTACATTTTTCAGAACAAACTTGTATTTGTTAGGAAAATCAAATAAAAGTGTACATTTGTAACAATATTGGATGGCTGACTGGCTCTATCAATAGAATTAATTCAATCGCTTTTAAGTTACCGAAAAGGTAAACATAGTTTTATCAGACAGGAAATGTTTACATACATAAAGTTTATAAATAGACATCCAATTCGATACATTAATTAAAAATGCGTTGGCCTTAGTGGAACTGAGTACATGTATTGTTATCCATACAAACAAGTTCCCAGTATATCCAAAAAGCACTTGATTTAAAAGTGCTTTATCTAAAAAAAAGTAAAAGAAAAGAAAAATATGACATAAAAAGCTGATATTGGTTAAGTGTCAAAATATAATGACCTATATGGTAATGAATTTTGACCATTTAATATTTTTTGCAATACTTTTCAGTTCATCTTAATATGATTGTGTGCTGATGTAAATGTACTTTTAGTTCATAATTTTTTTTTATATATGGCACATGACAACTTTGAAACATATTTCTTTTAATACTGACCGTAACATACTTGAATTTCATAAAACAAAATGAATTTGACATGTAGCAAGCGATAAATTCGTAACAAATTTATCTTTTTTTTGAACATTTATATACAAGGCATTTGAGATTTTACATTTACAGGGATCATATTTCTTTATAAATACTGGTGACTTTTCTCACACAACTTTCCTTAATTTTGAAACATTCATAAAACCTTTTAACTATTGAACTTCCTGTAATCTAAGGAAATGTTTTTAAATGACAAAATCAAATGACATATATTTTAAATCATGATTAGTTTGGAGATACCCTTGGATAATGAGCTAAGAGCAGCTAAAAACAAGTTGCAAACAGTTGCGACTCATTTAATTCTGCCAACACAGAGACAACACTAGCTTTTGAAGGATAGCATATTTAATTTTTCACACATAATGTTCTATGGAAGGAGATATCCGCCAATATTCTAATAACTATTTCAAACTTTCAAACATGGATTTGTCACTTCAAATGTCAATTTGTAAATTGCAACAGCGCATGCTAAATACCGCTGTCTAATTACATCCTAACTTTTATATATCACATGAAAATGTTCCCTTTTCAACAAATTTCTGCATATACAATATACAAGTTACAAATCGCGGGGCAAAAATCATGAATTCATTTTATATTTCTCGAATCTAATTTACACATTACTAATCTAAAGGCGCAAATTTCTAATGTAAAATGTACACAGCATAACACCAGTTCAACATTAGGACGCAAGCAGGCGCTTCTAACACGGAAAATGTCCACCTTTAAATAGAATGTATACCGCTTGAACTGGTCCGCGTGCGTGTGTACTATCATGTGTACTTTCAAATTTGAGTTTCTTACCGAAATATTAGACACATATATTAATTATTTGTGCTATAAAATTTTAAGGATATTATTCTGCATATCTCCAGTTTTAACCAACATGATCCAAGCTGGCAAAATTCTGTTAACGGTACATAGTACTAAGTTCCAACCCAAGACTACCTCCCTAATCAGGTGCTCTACCACCTGGTCTACTTGGATAGGCAGCTTTTAACCTTTGTTATTTTTAAGCCAGCATCAACTGGACAGAACCACCAGTAACCTAACCTGTTCCTGCTATCTGAAGAAACCTTTCTGACGCCACTAAATAAAGATGGAAAAATCCTGTTACCGTCAGGGCACGGGTCAAACCCAAGACCTCCTGCTCTTGAGATAGGTGCTCTAGCAACTGAGCGAATTGGGCAACTGACTCTGCTTAAAGCATACTCACTACATCAAGTATTCCTGTTGATGTAGTTCAATTCCAATGAGTTGTAAACAAATCCGAATGCGAATGAGATAGTAGGTTCTTTTGGAAACGTCTGTGGTGTGGTACTGCCACATAGTGCCTGAATGTTGTAAATTCTTAACTTGTACATTAGTAATTTGTGACTTGAGAATTGTGACTTTGAGATTTGTAACTTGTAAATCGTAAGCAAACATAAAATTTGTGACTTGATAATTGTGACTTGGGATTTGTAATTTCTAAATAGTATACAAGAAATGTGAATTACATACAGGTAAAAAAGAATGTGTTTGTGCAAACAAATAGCAAATTGAAGCATATGCAGTGTTGCTATTTGCAAATTAGAAATTGAATATTTGTAGATATCCCCTTCAATAATATACTGTCCAGAGCTAATATTAAATTCCGTTAATCATTGTGGCTTAAGATTCCCATAGCTTTTTTTTTTTTCAACAAAAAATTGACCAACTGTAATCAAGTCACTTAAAATGTTATATGATATTTGAAAACCCTCTCCTTAAGTAAATTATATTGTTTTAGAGATTAATTTTTCCTTCTTATTGATATTGACTTGATCTAAATAATTTCCATTTTAACTTTTTTTTTAAATAAAAATGAACAAACATGTCCACATTAAATTTCCACAGAGAAGCCACACAAATGCACCCCAGTTGACTTTCTGACAAAATCCTCAACACTTGAGGATGGGTGTACAGTTACCTATTTAGTCTGCACTTGAAACTGATTAATTCTATGAAAAGTAAAACAAGACAAATGACAGAAGAGCCACTTCATGAGCTAATAATTATATTCAGTACTTGTTCTTGACACTCTGATGAAGTAAAAGTATGCATAATTTTCAATCATTTTACTCTGAGGTGTTACAGCAAACAAACTGGGAAGTGTGTGTGTGTGTGGTGGGGGGGGGGGGGGGGGGTAAATTGTGTAAAATAATTATAACTTAATTGATAATTTTTTCTTAACTTAGAAATAATTTATATTAGCCAAAACACACTGGACTATTTGTGTGTGTTTAACTTGTTCTCTGAAATTAATAACCATCCATTATTAAGACTATAGTTAATCAGATCTGACCAAAACTATGGATTTTTCACCACTCTGTTCTTTGTTAATATTTAGTTATCCATTAAACTACCTATTTGAACACACCCAGCCACCTCTGCTTGCATCCAATGGTCCTATTTTATGAATAAACACAAGTCAAGGTGAGAAAAGGGGAGAAAACCAACTGTTCAAACAAAATGCTAATGATGCTAATGCTTGATAGGGAGATCACCTTATTGAATATTCACATTTTCTGTATAAATAAACAGTTCCAGATTAAAGGGGTCTCATATTTACTGTCTTTGGTTGAGTGGTAAAGTGGTTGAAATCCCAGAGTGCAATGTCCCATGTTTGAACCAAAGACCAGCCATGATCTGTCCTTGGGTTAGACAATTTACGGCCATATTTTACTACCCAATGTCCCAAGTTACCACTCCCAGCTCTTACTGGAACTTATTTAAGAATCCTAAAATTTTGTGGTTGTTACTGACTACCCACACTGTATGGTTTAATCATGAAATAATATATTGCTTCATTGTATCATAAACTGAAATAAGAATTACTTAAATTACTCGAAATACAATATACATGTAACTCAAAAAAGGCAAAACTTAATAAATGCAAAACAGCTTAACTATAACAAAGAATCTTTAAAACATTTGGCCACAGTTTTGTGTAAGCACAATATTCATACAACAATTATTGGCGACGCGCTGAAGTGCAACACCTATATATAGGGAATACTAACAAAAAAATTGCACATGGGGAATGTTTGTTTTTCAGACTTTCTAACCCTGATAAAAATATGGGTCATAATTCGGTAAATGGCATTCTATTTTAATTATTTATTTTTATATTTATTTTTGTGTGTCTGCAACTTTTTGGTAAACATAGCAGTAACAAGAGATTTTGGTTTATTTATTTTGTCATTAAAATTTCTGAACCTTTAACATAAATGTACATGAAGACTCTGTACACCCTTACTTATGAAAGTAGATAGGAATGCTCCATCGATGTTCAGACTCCATGTTAACAAACTGAGATTATCTAAATTAACAATTAATTAGTCAGGAATAGCAAAAGAAAAACTTGTTCTGAATGATCCACTGAGTATGCATGGTAAAATAAGATGCAATGTTTATGAAACATTTAAAGATAATCAAAATATACATTAACAATTTCTGTAAGGTCGCACAAATCTAAAAATAGCATTTCCATTGCTGTAGCAAGCAGGAATGCTTTTGTAGCATCTCTGAACTGTTTATGGTCAAGAGATTATATTTTGGATTCTGTATCGGCCCGTTTCAAATTTAAACCTCTGTATGGAGGGTTCCAAATTCAAACCTCTGTATTGGACCATTTCAAATTCAAACCTCTGTATTGAAGCGTTTCAAATTCAAACCTCTGTATGGAGGATTTCAAATTCAAACCTCAGTATTGGAGGGTTTCAAATTCAAACCTCTGTATCGGAGGGTTTCAAATTCAAACCTCTGTATCGGAGGGTTTCAAATTCAAACCTCTGTATTAAAGGGGTTTAAATTCAAACCTCTGTAATGGAGGGTTTCAAATTCAAACCTCAGTAGTGGAGGGTTTCAAATTCAAACCTCTGTATTGGAGCATTTCAAATTCAAACCTCTATATGGAGGGTTTCAAATTCAAACCTCTGTATTGGAGCGTTTCAAATTCAAACCTCTGTATTAGAGCATTTCAAATTCAAACCTTTGTATGGAGGGTTTCAAATTCAAACCTTTGTATGGAGGGTTTCAAATTCAAACCTTTGTACTGGAGGGTTTCAAATTCAAACCTCTGTATGGAGCGTTTCAAATTCAAACCTCTGTATGGAGGGTTTCAAATTTAAACCTCTGTATTGGAGCATTTCAAATTCAAACCTCTGTACTGGATTATTTCAAATGCAAACCTCTGTATTGGAGCATTTCAAATTCAAACCTCTGTATGGAGGGTTTCAAATTCAAACCTCTGTATTGGAGCGTTTCAAATTCAAACCTCTGTATGGAGGGTTTCAAATTCAAACCTCTGTATGGAGGGTTTCAAATTCAAACCTCTGTATTGGAGGGTTTCAAATTCAAACCTCTGTATTGGAGGGTTTCAAATTCAAACCTCTGTATTGGAGCGTTTCAAATTCAAACCTCTGTATTGGAGCGTTTCAAATTCAAACCTCTGTATGGAGGGTTTCAAATTCAAACCCTAGCCCTGTCACAACAAGTTTTCAAAAGAATCTTAATGAAGATTCCATTGATCAATTCACTTGCAACATACCAAGAAACCATTTATAAAATGTTTGAAGTGTTCTTGGTCAAGAGGTTAAGGTTATAGACTCGGGGTTGGAGGATTCTGGGTTTAAACCCTACACCTGACATGAGATTTGGTTCCTTGTTGAAGACTTTTATTAGCCAAACATTTTACAAAAATAGAGTACGTTCAGACTAAGTATTACATCCTTACATCCAGATTTACTAATTAGCAGAAGCTATCTTGGATAATATTAAAATATTGTATTTCATAATAAGTCAGTTAGATGTTTTGTAGTATTTCGGTCCTATATTAAATGACATACTTCCTTTCACTCGACAGCAAAGTTGTTTTTTTCTTAATGTCAGTTCAGTGGGTATTTTAAACCACAGTAGCCAGACTTATATAACAACACTGTTCCGTTTTTTCCGTCGGCTTTGATGCATTGCATCAATGACTTTTCTAGTGATCTCTAATTCATATGTAAACACTGGTAATGCATCAATACTGAGCAAATTGGCCTTTTATTCTCTCACTCTAAAGAAAAGAAATCTTTGTCAGTACAACTTTGACAATATGATTAAAATAATACCCTGAAAACTGCTCTGCTACATTTGGTAAGACCTTAAATTAGTGAGATTGAACTTTGTCACATATCAGATCAAGTTATCAGGGTAAGTGTTAAAATAGTTTATTTATTGTTTTATTATAAAGTTTTGCTTTTTGTGTACAAAAATAAAATTCAAATTTAACAAAGTTTAATCTAGTTGCTTGAAAGGAAGAATAAATTGGAGCAGAACAAAGGGATCAGTGACTGTTCTCTAGGGGATTTATTTTAACTTCTTTGGGGATTTTATTTACCACTACTTGACTCATGGTCAGCAGTACCAAGATCTTCCAATACAGGTACACTCTTATAAGCGTCCCAAAAATGATCAATTTATGATTATTGACAGAAATAACTTGATGAGTCAATTTCTTTAAAGGGGAGTTTAATTGAACTGTTAAATGATGTGTCATATTAATTTCATGATGACTAGCTCAAAAGAAAGACCCACAAAAAAAAAGAGAAGAAGCCTGCTTTTTGCGTATTTATGAGGCATAGGCAAATAGTGTAGATTCAAATCAACTGCTGGAAGATATCTGATCTGGAACAACACAATTTGCTGCTTAGTCTCCATTTATAAGTATATCATCCCTGACATGTAACATTTATAATATTAAAGCAACAAACACTGAGAATTTAGCAGGGGTCTTAACTTAACATAAGTAAACCTTTTTTTCTTTTTGGCCTGACTTTATTCTTAAAAGGTCTGAAAAGTGCCAGTAGAAGGCCATCTAAATCAAAGCAAAAGTTTTATTGAAAGCTCTATGTAAGCATGGTGCAAGTTGCAATGTATGAAAAAGGTTTGACGAATATAAACTAAGTGTCTATGTTGCAGTCAGTAGTGGAATAGACTGATATACAAGAGGTCCTGGGTTCAAATCTGGTAATCTTTTTTGATATTTTTTTTAATAAAGAATAAAGGGAGTGGTAGATACAAACACCTATTTATGTTGCGGTGTCCCCCTCCCACACCCCCTGCTCTAAATGACCCTTGGGCCAGTAACCGTAGACGGGCCCTTGAGGTACAAATTAAACCAGTATATAAACTATGACAAACACTTTGGGAGAGAAAGAGGGAAAATATTTATACTAGTTGATGATCAACATTCCTCTTCAAACAAGGGGAATGTTCAGACAATCTCCAAGCAAATGACACAGCCCTCTTCCACTGAATCTGCTATGAGCAAAATGATGTGACTAGGGTAATTATCTGTCTGATCAGGATATGAACCAATTGCTGCAAATCCTCCTGAGCAATAAGACCACTTATAAATATGTACTTTTTTGATAATATCAGTAAATGCACTTAGACGGTATCCAAAAATTAAAAATGATCAATAATAAATAAGGCAGTGTAAGGACAATGCTCCGAGAAACAATTCTTGATGTTAAGATGTTTGCTTGATGTTTGCGCACACCATACTTAATAAATGATACAACATGATACGGCACACTAAACATGCTTACGGGTAAAATAATTGACAAACAACAAGAGATAATTGTACTTGGTTACCTATTAAACAGTCGTTGATGGCCGCAGATGATTTCTGAAAGAATTGTTTGTCATTGTTTTTCTCGATAATTGGAATTCAATGTTATAAAACAGGGCATACGGAGGTTTTGGACCAACTTATTATGAAAGTACAAAAATAATGCCAATGAGATTGGAATTGGGATTAGCCGGCATTTTTGCCAATACTGCGCAGCGACATGTCTATCATTATAGCACAGGGGCACTTATGAGGTGCCCAGGGACCGAACCCGGCCGGTCCATTATACTGACACCGACGAGTCAGGCGTAATGCTGTCCCCTTAGCCCTGAGCGTTAGGAGGGAAGCCACTACTTCCAAATTTAGTCTTTGGTTTGACCCGGCTGGGGTTCGAACCCACGACCTCCCGATCCGCAAGCCGACGCTCTACCACCTGAGCTATTGCGGCCGGTTAATGCCGATGAAAAATAGTTGAGATTCAAACACATTAAATAACAAAAATGACAATCATGTTACAATACAATGTTTCAATCAGTCAACATTTGACTCAACAAGTATGTTATTTTGCTAAATAGTGATTTTCAGGAGTCCAATTTGTAAGAATCAACAGATAATGGGATAATAAAATAACATTGTTTTTCTTTATATTGTCTTCTTTGTTGTTTTTGTTGTTGTTGTTTGTATTTGTTTTGTTGTTGTTGTTTGTTTGTTGTTTTTTTTGTGTGTTTTTTCTTTGGGGCGGGGGGGGGGGGGGGGGGGGGGGGGGGGGGCACCAAATACAATATGGCTTAAAGTAAATAAAGTACAACTAGATTAGATTAAATTTGTAAGTAGAATTGTATACATCAGGTTAGGATAATAAACAAATTTATAACGGATAAACTGAAGCATGAAACACACAAAACTATGACAAAATAATACTGGAAAGAGAGCAATTTTTTTTCAATTTTGTTGTTATTACAATCTGATTAATTTACATCAAAAGACACACAATTATAGCCATAATGACCATGTCCAACTATTATAACTGGTCAAGGAAGATACCCATACATGGATCTATGAACACAATTCCCAGCATTTCTACACTAGTTTTCATGGGAAAATATTTAGCATAAAAAAATCATAAATGCAAAAGTAGAAGTAGATCAGTAAGCAGTCCAGGCAGTTCAGTTTAACGGCCTTAGTAGGAAAAGTTAAGTTAAAGCTTTCAAACTATTAGAAAAAACACATAACACACTTTCTAAATCTCTCAATATAGCTGCTGAAATTTTATTGTTTCTTAATGTTTGTACAAGCCTATAATTTAAATGATCATCTTGAAACAAATATTTATAACACACAGGTGACAATAGCGGCAACAAATTTTCCCATGCTGTAAAATATATATAGTGTACAAGTCTATAATTCAATGGATCATCTTGAAAGACAATTTATAACTTAACTGTGGCAAAAACAAAATCCCATGCTATAAAATATATATCAATCCATCATAGAGCTCAGTTATAAAGTTAGAAAAATCCCCCCTTATCAACTTTATTACAGATTTTATCAGTTATAATTTGAGCACAGAGTATCATCAATCTTGTTTTTATCCAGAATGAGGTGAATTTCAAGAGGAAAAAGTGGTGTCAGTTAAGAACCTGCTTCCATAAATTACATCACAAGCAAAAGCATGCATTTTATCTCTTAGCCTCTAAGCATAAACTTATCAGGCTCAGGCAAAATGGGCAGAGTGAAGTCAGACAGCTTCTGTCAGGTTTTCATTAAGAACACATTATTAAACAAGGCAAAGGCCTTTTAATATCCACTGAAGAAATGAAATGAACTGTTCATTTAATTGCCTAATTTTACCGGTTCTGTAAGACTGTTGGTCAAATAGTACAGACTAAAAAAAAATGCAAAAACTGTATGATTGTAATAATTGCAGTTAGTGATCAGTATTTATAAATAGAATCACATGGCATATCCCTTAAATGGTTGAGTGTTATCTTGCTTCAGTCTAATAACTGGGGTCCTTGCTTCAAACTCACCCTGCTGGAATTTATTATTTTACGATGCAATGAAATAACATTGTGGTAAATGAATTTAAATTTGCTCCAAATCCATTTTTTTTATGTAAAAAATGATGATTGTCAGTTGGTGAATTTGTGAAGACCTTACAAATATCAAAGATAATCTTTTGGAAGGGACTGAAAAAGTGACAGCATGTGGTAAACACCTGACAGATAATAACCAATTGACAATATCTTGACACTAGGCCAACCTGTTGTGTTACTACCAACTGAGTATAGGCAAGGGTGCTATAATATACTGCTATCATTTTTTACAACAAAATCTATGTTTCAAGCTTAAGGTTATGAGTTTTTAGTACCAATTTATTAGTGCTCTGGCTTCGATGAATTTTAACACATAAAATCTGGCTACAAAAAACATCAAGAAAATGCTCAGACTCCTTCGTATGTTCCTCAAGAATCCCTATTTGTATTTTGTTCAAACAGCTGTCACGTAATGACAATCAAGCAAGAAAAAAATGTGCAGCCAATTTGGAGCTCAGCCCTGAGACTCTAATTAGCTAACAGTATTAGACAACCCTTTCACATCCACCCCTGTCAAGCTAGTCACAGACATGCTTTGAACATTTCAGAGATGATAAGATAAAAAAACAACAACACCTGTTTTGCTGGCCACATGACATTATGTTGTTTTCTTTTCTAGCTGCATTAGCACTTTTCCTAAAAAAATCTATATAAAATGGTAAAAAAATCCAATAAAAACTAAAATGTAATATTTAAAAATTGTGTTGCATATTCTCGAAATACAGAGCTAGCCTATATTTAGCTTAATTACAAAATCCTTTTTTAAATGCAAGCTATAACCAACGCTTGATGTATTTGGTTACTTCAGGAAGCTTAAAGAGCAGTGTCTGACAACAAATAAAAGTAAAAAAAGGTTTCTCATTACCCAACCAATTTTCAGAAAAAAAGGCTAGTACTGCCTAACCTTGTATAACTGTGTTTCTACTCATTATTAAAAGGGTGGGACCAACAGGAAGCAAAGTAAATCAAACAACTTTAACCCCTAACAACCCTGATCAAAACATTCTACCACCATCATTTTTTTTACAGATTAATGTCCGAGATGGTTCGATTTTTATTGATTGTCATTGACACCTGAACTTTATCCGACTCTTGTAATTAGTCGTCAACTCGAGCAACCAAACACCAGGATAATACAAACCAATCAATGCTGGTCACACAAATATGCATGACAAAAACATGGTAAATTCTCTCGATAAAAAAATCCATGTGAATCCCGACCTGGTGTAATGTTTGAATGGAGACCCAATATGTTTGAAGTATTGATGGAGACAGTGAACATTTTAAGTAATAGATTTATAAGTGGGATATGATATTTGTCACAAGCGTTTTACTTAAAGTACATTTATTTTTTATTGCAGTTGACTGTTTTATATCATACTTAACTCTTTTAAGGAGTCTAACAAAAATCTTTTTTTATTTCTTTTTGATTGATTGGAATCTCTACAATTATTGAAGGGTCCAGTTGATTTTGTTTCATGCTGTGCATACACATGAACTCTCCCACTTTGGGAGGGAGATAGTCTGGTTCCCAGCTTACTATCCTACGCAATAGTATGTCTGGCTGATGCTAACAATGGTGGCCTCCGCTGTATTGGAAAATAACACGGTAATGTTTGGTGTTATAACCTTTGCAAGTGTGCCAAGAAGTTAAGACTCTATAATTAAGTATTGTAAAGACATTATTGTAAAAACATCAACACTATTCTACTAACTAATTTCTAGAAACAGGTAATGTACCATTTAAAATTACTTATTGTAATCGCTTATATGAACTAAGTTATGATCATAATAAAAACATCTTTCGAATGGCACAGCGATAAATTATAACTTGTGCTTCGCTAAATGTGTCTGTAAACTTACATTGGTGGTCACCATTTTCAGTCTGTGCCTGACCCGATAACGTAGTGAAAGGGGAAGGAACTCCAGACTAGGGAGGGAGACTGCCACTTTCAAAGTTCTAAATTACTTGAAAGGAGGGGCATTGTACACTTTTTTAGAAATATCCCTATTTGGAAACAGATAACTTTCTTCTTTGCAAGTGAAAAAACTCCCACTTTGGCCCCAGAAAAAGTCCTCATGTATATGGCTGTGCTTATTGTGTTCAAGAGGAAAATATTAAGATTGAACTTTCAACTATATGTATAAACTTTTTCATTTTCAAACAAATAAGTCTGTTTAAATTCATATTAAAACCTACAAATATGTTTTAAAAATATCATTGCAGAATTTAAGATATATAAAATCATAAATACCTAATTTCCATATTGTATTGACTTACATACATTGTTTCTTTTTCAAATCAGAACAACATTTCTAGCATGATTAACTTAAAAATTTTTGAAAAGATTCTGTTCAAGAAATTATTTTAAATGAATAGATTGAACTAAACATTATTGAAAAGATTGAATGAACCTCTGCTTTAAAAAAAAAGATTGGTGTATGTTTTTCTTAGTATAATGGTATGATTGGTATAATGAAGCCGAAACCAGCAGTTCATTAATATACTTATAAAAAGATTAAAATATATTTTGAGCTTTTCTAATACTTATTTAATATCACATAGAAAAAGTATTTATTGCAAGAACTATACATTGTTCTAATGAATATAATACAGAAACTGAAAGATATAAGTTACAAATAAGTGATAGAAAATGAATGTTATTCAAAAGTCATTGTATTATAAATTATACCCCCATCTTATACTTATTTACCTATTGCATTTATACAAAAAACAACTTGCTAAGTGTCAATAAAATACCGTTTCTAATTTTTTTGTTAAAAAGGGCAACAATGTGTAGAACCTCACTGAAAAGATGATTGCTAGATTATGTGTAAACATGTTTTCTTCAAGATGTTGTCTTTATGTTTGGAAAATCACAATTGTTTTGATGTTGTTTTTTTAAAAACAATTAATTTAACTTAACAGCTTAGTATATCTCTGAACTGCACATGTATTGATGAGTCGCTGAAATACCATTCTTGCAACATTAAAAACAAAAATTTATAGAAGGTAAATTCTGATTCTTTTTTAATCAGTTAAGTGAATGACCATTTTTTTACCATACATTATGACAAAGCAGTGTTTTTGTTTCTTGAATTAATTGTAAGTTATTTATTATTTATCAAAAAGATTTGTTGCTATTGCTTTTATGGAAAGTATTGTTTTGCCTCCTTATACTGTTCAAAATGTATATTTCACACAAGATAGAGCAAGCTTTTTTGGTGAACAGTACATAAAACACAGAAACTTCCAGCAAGAAAACTCTTTTTTTTCTTATAGTAATATTTACATTTACAAAAATCAAACTGGAATGTGACTTAAGTTGTTCAAGAGTATTCTAACTAAACTTATACTTTGTTTGCATTAACCATGTTTAGGTTTATTATTTTGTAAATTTTACAATTTTTTTGTCATAACTTCCATTTTATATACCATTTAGCCAAATTATTATAAAATATACTGGGCTCAAAACATAATAAAATATCAGGAATAAATATTTACGAAAAAAATTGAGATAAAATAGTTTACCTTATGATTGTGCACATCGGTCAGTCTATATGTTGGGTGGCTCGAATGATATTGTAAATTAATTTGTATAATACTTCATTTTAATTGTCAGGTGTAGATCTTGTGGTTCTATGTGCATTGTACCTATGCAAGATTGTGACCATGCTGCCTTTACTTCAAGAGACATTTTGATATCATATAAAAGATATTCACATCTTCAAAGTTCTACATAACAATGTGTCAGAATGCCACACTGAATCTGTGTCAAGAGTTTATAAATTTTAACAGATTTATCAAGTGTTTTGAAAGGTGTTTCAAGTGTTTATGTACACTAACACTTTTTTCTCTGCTCAAACACAGTCTTTGATTACCAAGTACATTATAGTAAACAGGCCTGAAAATGGGCTTTTACTAAAAACATATTTTATCTGTTGCATGCTATTCTCCTAGGCTATTCTACAGTATCATTTCCAAATTTCCTAATCTTCATTACAAGTAAGTGACTTAAAAGGTTGCTTATTATATATTTACAAGTAAATTATGAGTAGATTTTTGCAGCATTGAAAACAGACATTCCTTTTCTTTCCCACCTTTGTGGGGAATGGTGGCAGTGTCCTCCAAGAGATGAAAAATTGTGTTTACCAAAGGACATAAGAAGACGATTTTTTGTTTTGTTTTGTTACATCACACCAACACAATTATGGTCATATTGGCAACGACCAGTAATTTTTGGTAAAGTAAGTATCCAGACTTATGTCTGGGTAGAAACACAGGCATGGGTTAGCTGGAAAACCTCCCTGCATGGCAGTTCTTACCCGACCTAGACTCTAACAAATGTGGTGAGTGGCTGAGCAGTTACAAGTCTGTTTACCAGAATGTACAGCCAGGGAATATTAATCATGCGTTTTGCTATATATATATGACTAACATGTTCATCTTTAACATCAACTGTCTGACAGTCATCTTCATCATCCGTTGTTTTAAAAATATGAAAAATCTATGTCAGGTCCGTTTAAGGAGATGCAGCATTTATTTCTTACATTTATTTGGCATTGTTCTTTATTGTGAAAATATAAATATAATAAGTATAGCCTTCTCTACTTTAAAGATGCGCAATGCATAAAAACAATAGCTTCTGAATATTTGAGCAGGTGCGCGAATATCGGTTGATAAAGCTCATCTTTATCACACGGGTTTTATCAACCGATATTTACAGAGATGGTGGGATAAAAGGAACAGCCGTGCGCATAAGTAAATCAGTTAAGTTCATGGTTTTTGTGCGGATCAAAACCCCTTCGTATACATGGTATTTAATTAATTCAGACCTATATTTCTTTTTATTCTGATCATGTGCAAGTGTTATAACGTAAATCCGTAAAATTGTGCTTGTTTTACATAGCACCAACATGTATATGAAAAATAGTTATGCAAACGCGTCATAAATGTCATTTCAACATGTTTTTTATCTGCGGCACGACACCTCTCTGAGGCGACACATTCTCTAGACTGGAAGCACAAAAATAACCTTTTAATTAAAAGGACATATCTTATTCCAAGTACAAAAGTACAGTGTTAATATTCGTTTAGTTAACAGGTCAAACAATTGAAAAAGTGAACCGGTTACTGATATCATAATCAGTGCCATTAGTAATATTTATATGTATACATTCATACTTTATTCATTATTATAGGGTAACAGTGCTGGAGATCTGCCGCCTCTTGTTATTTCACCTGTTTGAGTGATAACTATAAATGTAAGACATTTCGCAAACAATTATTTGAGTGTATGTCCTAACAAGTGGATCTTCAGTTTAATGTTTAAATGTTTGATCATACAAAAAGTTGATCGCCAATCCAGATATTATATCAACAGTTGACTCTTAACCTGCTAAAATAAACCATACTTTATTGTAAAGTTTTGGCTTATAGCAATGTGCAAATGAAACTAGAAAATTTGCCAGACTGATCAGGCTTTTCTAGATCTTCACTATTTATACTTTAGTATAATCAATGGGTTAATAGCAGGCTTAATGTTTGTAGTAAATGAGAGGCATTGAACTTGGGTAAAGTATTTGACAGAAGGATGAACTGGAAGATGGAACTAGTAAACAGTGTAAACATTAAGAAAAGTACTTGCAATTTAATAAAAAGTGGATAATATCTGAAGCTGTGTATCTGAAGCTGTAGCAAGACATCATATTAGCTTCATTTAACAACTATATTACTTCTTGTTTGTTTCTAGATTCTTTTTTTTTTTCAGGAAAACCAATTCGGATAGGGGTGCCGGGATTTAGTCATTATTGTTTGTTAAGTTTAAACTAAAACGCTTAAGTCCTACATTACTTACATTAAGCTCATTACGTACAGGCCCAAAGAAAAATCGTATTTTAAATGTTGATATGACAAATTATTTCACTTCAACCATGTTCTTTGTCGTTCATTGCAATATTTTGAGAGAAAAAAAATGAAATAAATACCACATAATGACATATCAAGATGATCTTCGAACTTCATGACTCTGTATAAAGCTTGAAGAACATATTTGCGTTTAACAGCTTCTCCTTTTTAGTCTATGCAAGAAATGAAAACAAAATAACACACTTCAGATCTTCACTAATCATTCAATTTTGTTTGCCAACAAAAAAGGGAAAAAAACAACACATATTTGCTTTGAAATGAAAATAATATATATTACATAAAAACATCTGGAGGCTGTAGTAACTTGATACATACCATTCTACTGGGCAAAAAAGCATAAGTTTTCTTCCAATTTAGTGACGCCACACTGAACTTAATATGACGTCAGAATATGTTTTTGGAGTGTTGAGTTTTTGAAACAAAGAATATGATTGGTCGAAATGATTTTTCATCCTAGAACTGATTCGTAATTAATTTTGTTGTTGAAGGAGTTAGGTAACCAAGCAGATTTGATTTTTTTTTTATTTATTACACTTTGTTTTAATGAAGTTGTGGAAAAATAGTCTTAACTACTTTCAAGACCTGTATCTATTTAAAGTTATCATTCACAAATACCAGAAGACAAACATCTATCACCATAACACGAAGTACAATTGTGTATTTAATACGGGCAAGTCGTCGGATACATCATTAGATCTTTTAAACTCTTCAAAATTACCAATGCGCTTCAGGACTTTAGATGTCTATATCCAGACTTAACAAAGATCAATTATGTAAGAGAGCATTATGATTTACCTAACAGTGAAGAATATTCGCCACAAATCGAAACGACGACAATCTTAGCAGAGTTTTGTTTTGATTTTACCCCACATTATTGTAAGAGAGCAGATAAAATATTCAGATCGGGTAAGTCGAATCAAGGTCATCGTCGTAATGATACGTTTTGTTGATTGTCCAACATCTTGTCGGACGCCCAGCAATGCTGTCGCTTGAAGTTATTTTTAAACGAAATATGTAATCGGGGAAATAACTCTTATTTCTATCAGATTTAAGAAAGAATGGATTATCTTTCTTGTTAGCTTAACGTATAGCAAATGGGCTACATAAGACCACATTTAGATTAATGATAATATGATATAACTATTATTTGAAAGGTGGAGTTTGTAAAAACAACAACGAAAACACACAAACAACAACAAAAACATAACTTTGTTACATTCCCAAAACTGGTGGGTGCTTTACCACTGAGCTATAGAGACTGTGAACAAACTACCAGTACTAGAACTGCTACACTTACACTGTGGCAGCAGACAAAAGATGACAGAATAACTAAACTACTTTAAAATTCTCATTTTAAAATGCCGAAAAGAGTAGAGACATGAATATATAAACTGCTAACGCGCATATAGCACTTGTAAATGCGATAAAAAGCAGACAAAACATTAAATATGCTGAAACAAATCACACACTGTGAAAAAAAAGCAGATAAAATTTAAAAGGCAAATTTTTTACTGAACTTGATAAGGTCATGTATATTTCTTTATAAAATAAGATTATGTGTGTGCAAAACCACAGAAAGTATATATATTTCACTTATTTTTTCCCCATCTAATGTCACTTTGTCTGCTCTTTGTGAAATCCCGCGATTTTCTGCTATCTAGGGCTAAACATGATCTACATTTCTCACTGCCTCGTAGTCATAAAGAGGACATCACTCTTTCAGAATTAATATTGTGTTACCTGGCCTTGTGAAATGGGTTCCGCTTTTGATGACGAAAAAGTATTCCAATTAAGTGAACATTTTTATTGCTGTCGAGTGATGGACTTAAAAAATCAGACACTTTTTCCTATAGGGAACTACTTAGATATAAAATATCTCTTTTGTTACCTTCGTATACATATGTCATATATTTGATTATTGGATGCTAAAAAGGTACGCGAATGTAAAAAGCAAGCGTATCCTGTGAACATTTCTATTGAAAGGGTCGTAATACTGAACATTCGAGATAAAGTAATATATTAGTGTACTTATACTTAACACGGATGTTAACAGATGCCGACGCCGACGAGAGAGCCATCGCAATAGCTCCACGTGGAGCTTTAAAGCACAACCAAAACAAATACATAAATAGATACACATGTTGATCCTAACATAGGATTGAGCTGTATAGTCTTCAACTTGGTTTATTTCTTAGATTTATCTGCTTTAACTGCAAGATAATGAACTTTTGTGACAATTTTATTTTGTAAAAATGAAAATAAAATAAAACAAAAGCTCCTAAATGACGCGCCTGACTAATAAGACAACGATACTTATTTTATGCCAAAGTAATGCGCTCGATTTGATTAACAACATTATAATTGCAGCAACAACATAATGTTATATATAGCCAGTGCTAGGTCAAATGTTTATTTTTGTAAAATAAACCATTAAAGAAATAAGTAAGGAACTCTTCTAAATAATTAGTTTCATTCGCTCTTTTTGTTATATTTTATAACTTTTAGTTCATTGTGTTTGTCGCTTTGTCATTTATATAACACTCTTTATCTTTAGTGTTTTCTTTTAACTTCCATCTATGTTGTGGTACTACTTATCTGCCTTTGTTATATTTTGCACATGTTTTCCAAACTATATGTCTTAAATAATCAATTTATTATTAATTTTAAGATATACAATATGCACAAAGACAGATCATATATATGTTAAGATCATACTCCAATTTTAAAAAAAAAACTATGTTGCTTTAAAAGGGGGAAAGAGTGTGGGCGTTATCTTTATAAATTGCGATTTACTTTAAGTCCAGAATTACGCTTTCTTTCAGGCTTGTGCTGCACGAGAATTTTGACGCTTCATGTGTAATGATTTAGACCTGCAAACATGAGATAAACCAGAAATGTTACTTTGGTTTCCATCCTCCACATTAGGAAGCATGTGGATCAATTTTACCAAACTACGTTTATTATTCAATAACTGTAAGATTTCAGTGAACAATACGTTTGATGTGGGTGCGAAACTAATTGGCTCACTCAGAAGCAACATTTTGTATTTGTATTTGTATTTGGGGTTTTACTGCACACCGACACTTGATAATTCATACGGCGCCGAATACAGTAAAGTTTAACGACAATATAATGTATTATCAGGTTAAAACTAAAAACGTGAGTAGAAATAAAAATCTATCAGGTTAAAAATGTGAATGATGAAAACTGGTTAACATATTAAACAGTTAAAATGTATAATGTTAGCATAATAAACATTTTAAAATTTTATAACTTATTAATAATACCAATCTCGTTCAGAAAGCAAACAAGCTTAGCATCGGATATTGTCGTAAATATTTCGTATATGTTATTGACATTAAAATATTTAGACCGAATATGGTCTGTGTCAATACATTGTAGTAAAATATGACTAACTGTAAGAGGTTCCTGGCAAGGAACACATTCAGGTTGAACTTCTCGTTTTAGAAGATATGAGTGAGTTAATCTAGTATGTCCGAAGCAACATTTTTATTATATTTTTGTTACTTGTCTATTCTTATTTCTTTTTGTCATCGATCTGGAAATAAAGTGATAAAACGTTGCAGTTTGGTTTGCAAATGTGTCGCATATATTTACATTTGTTTGTTTTTATTATCAGAAATGAAAAGTTTACAAATAAATGTAATAGATATAAGTCAATATCATGTTACTAGTAGTTATACTTTGCAATTTTGTCAAAGATATATACTTATTCATGTATGTAATAATATTAAACAGGTTGGTATGTTCTTCCTTATTTATGGGAACTAGTTTTTAAGACTACGAATGTTTAGTAGCAAATGAAAAATTTCTTGATTCTGCGCCAGAAACTTCCAGCTTTGAGCTTTTCCACAACATCTTCTTCCATATTATATTTATATTTCTCCTCCTCCTCCTCCTCCTCCTCCTCAGAATTCCACTCGATGCTGTCTCTGTCATACTCCCATTTATACTCGTAGTATGGTCTCAATGGGTCTTCCCCTGTGTACTCCTCCAGTACGATGTCCATGTCACTTGCACGAGAAACCGGAAGCTGGTAGAACATTCTGCCATCTAGCCTGCAGGCGGCACTTTCTTCTGGTGGCAGGGGCGAGTAAGGCAGATAACTCCCAAATGGGGCAACTTCTGGTAAGATATAGGGCCAGGAGCGGCGACCGGCTACAAAATCTTCATCCCACACAACTTCCACGAACTCCTCCTCTTCTTCTTCTTCTTCATTCTTATCATCATCGTCCTTGTAGCTGTCATTGTCGGATTCCATTATATCGACGTCATCCTGTCGAAAATCTGCTGAGGTAACGGAGTGAATGGACATTGTGTCTGAAAGTTACAGGAATGTATCTAGATAGTACCAGTAAAATAATGCTTGCATAATTTTAATAACATATCAACCAACTTGTGCTATAATCACAATTAAAAAAAGGACAAAGATACATAAAGATGATTATGTTGTTGTTGTTGTTGTTGTTATTGTTGATGATGATGATGATGATAATAATGATGATAATAATAATATACTATTTCTGCTGCTGCTAATAAATACAAACCATCTGGTCTGTAAAACCGCCCTCGTGTCACATCCGATTCCATTGTCCTGTTGGCCCAGGCAGAGTTCGAGCCCCGGCGGTCTTTCCTTGATGTGAGCCACTTCAGTACAGGCTTCCCGCCCTTGGCCACCAACACAGGAACCAATCTTCCGCCCGAACTCCCGCTCTGTACATTATCCGAACTCCCGCTTGAGGAATAGCTGTATCCACTTAGGATGGAAGACGGTGTTCTCTGCTGACTTTTCTTCATCTCCCGCCACGTCGGGGCCATATCTCCCGCTCCACATGATATATACGCAATCCTCTCACGTATTTTGTTTATGTTCACCATTATCTGGCTTTTGATTTTATTTGTTCCTTTCATTTCATATAAAATCACATGTAACGAACTGCAAAGTGTTTTAATGTTAGAAAAACACAAAATAATGACGTGTTGGTGTCACGTTGACAACGACGTCAATGGCGTCATTCGACGTCATTTGTCTTTGCGTCTTTATTTCAAGTAAACATGTCTTTTTTTAAAGTCTGACGTGCTAAAAGTATATATTCCGTTTTTATGACTTATTTCTAAAGCTGCCCAATTGATATACATGTATATGTGCATTTGTCTGCTGTCATTTTACTGTGTTATTTCTCCATGTATCTACCACGGCAATAAAGTTATCAGCAGTAGACCCATAACTGAGAAACTAGAAAAACTGCAGTATAAAGCAACCTCCAGATGCGCACACTTGCCTTGCGAGAAGTTGTTCATATACTAAGTTGCCAATCAAACACGTCACTACAGGTATTGAAGTATTTAAATGCCTTTATTAGGGGCGGATCCAGGATTTGTCATTGCTCGTGTCCTTATTGAGCGATCACCAGTGGTGCTAACCGTGCTTGGAGGGGTGGTGAGGGCGTGATCCCCCAGAAAACAATTGAAATGTAGCAGCCAAATAGAGCCATTTCTTTAATTGCTATAGTTGCTATTTTTCTGTTAATATACTGTTTGCTTCCGAAGAATCTATTTTGATCTTTTCCTGGTTATATTTTATGGAATTCGCGCGTAGAAAAATACCACCAAATGCACACCTTTTAGAATAAAACTAACAACCAGTCCTGCTAAGTGCGGATACTCGGATTATTTCTCTTTGAAAAATGTAACGCGAAATAGCGCAACTGATTTAATACGTAGGCCTAAATTAATGCCCAATGCGCTTTTTACAGAACAGAACAGAACATATTTTTATTCAGATTTGTACATATGTACATCATCGTTTTGGAATAACAATGTAAAATCTAGTATCCGGTTTCTTACTATCATAAAAGTCTGAAATACAAATGACACTATTTCCAGCTGCGCATGTAATAATTTCATTATAATAAATATAAAGAATATAAGAAACAGCAACAGCAATGTATTAAGTACACACATTGTCCTTCTAAGTGAGATTGCTTTCTTGATAAATAGAGCGAGATCGGTAAGTATGGTTTTATCTTTCGAATCAAATAGCAAACCGGTGTTGAAATTCTCTATTAAAATTATGAACAATATAATTATTTAAAGAAAGATCTGTTTCAGAGGATGCCATGTCTCATATATAAAGATAATATCGTTGTCTCTAATAATATTTACAAACTCTGAACAACCACGCTTCTCACTAGTTAGTCCTTGGACATTCCAAGAAAGCACTTTAAGTTCATTCTCACAACACCCCTATTTATGTATAGCCTTTCCATCTATGTAGAGAGTGTCATATACAATCCAAGCTTGTTTTCCCTCCTCCCTCGCTTGCTTCATCTGCGGAACAAGTTTGCGCCGTGTATCTGCCACTTCCTTCGGGTATTGTTCTGACACAAAGAAGTTTGTACCTTTCAGATGTCTGCATTGCCTCCTCACGATTTCTCTATCTTTAAACCTGTGAAACTTGGCTACGATCTTCCTAATTCTACTTCCCTGTTTGTAGCTCATTCTATGCACACGCTCAAAGTCCATTTCATCCACAATGCTCTGTGCCAGCTTCAGTTTGTCTTTTATGAAGTCTCTTATTATCTTCTCTGTCTGCTCATGTGTCTCGTGTGCGTCCTCAGGAATGTTGTCAAATATGAGATTGTTCCTCATGGATTGAGACTGAAGATAGGTCACTTCATCTCTTAGTTCCTCTTTTTGCTGCTCCAAGTAGTCAACCTTGCTACAAAGCCTCCCGCTGTCAAACTCATAAGTCTCTACCTTTTCCTCCAATGCATGAAGCCTGCCATTCAGTTTTCTATCTCTTTCTTCTAAGACTGTCCACAACTTTTTGACATCTCTGTCTATTCCTTCCACCTTTTCTTTCACTTCTTCTAAAGCACTTAACCGCTTCTCTACAGAGTCTAACTTAGAGTCAATTTGTTTAAGTAGAGCAATTATATTACTTTCCTCTGTTCCCGGTAGATCACGCACAGTACCGCTAGCCATTTGATTCCCACTAGTTTCATCTGCGGTAAAAACACTATCTGATTCAACTTCTAAGTTGTACAACACCCTGTTAGCCTCACTAATGGCCTCACATACAGTCGAGCTTGTGTTTGAGGAACCTCCTGACGGGCCTCTCACTTTAACTATTTTATGTGTCACAGAGTCACTGCCACTCCCACTACTACGGTTTCGCTTAGATGACTGATTATGGCTGCTATGTCCACTTTTTTGTTTGTTTTTCATGTTGACCAGCGTATTATTTTTACATAGTCACGTTTGCTCAATTCACTCTTGATAATAAATATAGCTGGTTAGTATGACATGCGAAACCCGTAGTTCTAAAAGGGTATGAGACAGGAGCGCACCAATCAAGCGTGACGAATTACGAACTCTGGCCAGGTGAACACATCTCAAGTAGAACACAGTCTAAAAATAGCTTTTATGTATACAATGGCAGACAATGGAGTACAGGTTTACCTCATAAATGTAACGAAAAAGTGTCTGAACAAGTGTCTGTACAAGTGTCTTTAAAGACGGAAACGAAGTGTAATTAAAATGTCATCCTAATCAAAGTGTCCATCACAACAAATCCTGAATTATTCCAAAACATACACAAAAACACAAGTACAAGAGACACCGAGAAAAAACACGTCCACTGCTTACACCGGAACCGGAAATCATATCATAAAATGGTTTAATTTTATCGCGTGCTCACTCGTCTTATATGTAGCGCTGGATATATATACGTTACAATAATACTACTAGTACCATAAAGATGTGCCATACCCTGGAATGTTAAAAAATACCTTCATGGAAATCCGAACAGTTATTTTGAGTCAAGTGTCACATTTTTATGTATACAAAGGATTATTTTGTTTTAAATTTATTTATTTTTTATTTATTTTATTTAAATATTTATTTATTTATTTACTTCGAGTTTTAGTTTTGAAACGGGGACTTCGTGTTTTCGTTTTTTTACTAAATTATTTGACAACTTTTTACCGTTGCATCTGTAATACAATATCTAAAATGTATTTTAGTCTTCCTATAAAATGTATTCCTATACAAAATGGGTCAATTTTAAAAGCTTATATGTTTGTTATTGATAAATCTAAGCAAACGAGCCAATTAGCAAAATTGGCAAACCTTTGAAGAGTTGATTGGCCTGCGACAGGGTCGTTAAACTGTCAACATATGCTTTTCACTGGTATACCGGATGTCCTTGTGTAATGTTTTAATCCGTGGGCATGAGATTGTCACTTGTCAGGCTAGTGTTATTTACCTTTGTACTGATTTGTATTATAAAAATACGTTTGATCTATATTTACTGATGTTATTAAAACAATTAAAATGCGTAGAAATTAAGCGCATTTTTATTGATGACCATGTTCAGTTATACACCACAAGTAGTAATGATAGAAATAAAACGAATACAGGAAATGCACATGTTTAACATTCCCAATATTCACTCTAGAGCTCCTAAAATTGTCAGCTTGTGTACATGTTTTACATCAATACCTACACACAATATGGGCCATGACTTGTTCACTGTTTAGAAAGTGTGTAAACTTTCATGCCACTGCTCTTTGTAGAAATTGAAAAATATCCAACTTGCCGAAACAGGTTAACTAATTCTCTAAGTACAAAAAGGGGGAATTAATCAAGAAATTAGGTAGTCAGAGTTATGTTACTTGTCAGGGTTACATGTATGACATGTGCACTGTTAAGTAAGTTAGTAAACTTTCATGCCGCTGCTGTTTGTAGAAATTGACAAATATCAAACTTGACGAAACAGGTTAAATATTTCTCTAAGTACAAAAGGGGAGAATGCCTATGAAATAAGATAGCCAGATTTATGTAACTTGTAAGGGTCATGACATGTGTATTGATAAATAAGTGTGTAAACTTTCATGCCACTGCACTTTGTAGGAACTAAGAAATATCCAAAATGCCGAAAAAGGTTAAGGGACGGACGGTCGGACGGACGGGACAGAAGGTTTAATTACTAGATGCCGGTGGCATACAAATTATTGCTGTTAACAACATGAAATATTGGGTAGAACTAACAGCTGTTTCTGTCGAACTAACTTCCCTGAATACACCACATGAACACTAAGCCTCCATGCCTTGCACGTTTTAACTAACATCAGCAAGTCATTCTTTCTGATCACAGGACAGACAGTTGACATTTTGATCAACTGGCAGACAGGGCCTTGAAGAACATAGCATTAAATGTAGCAGGTAATTGTTTATTTTTATTGGAGTTGTCTGCAATAAACCTGTTGCTAATACAGGTAATTTTAAATGCATCCAACTGAGATGTTCATATAATATAATGTATTATTATTAGAAAATTTGAATCATTCTTACAAATGAAATGTAGTAAGATGAGGAAAGAATTTACTTTCCAAAATATACTTTTCATAATACACGTTACTACATATGTACTTCTAAAATTGGGGTACTTTAAAGACAAACATCAGCAACATTATAATACCTACCATTTGCTGTGAATTGAAGAAAAGGGCATACATGTATGTGGTAATTATTGAAAAGTAACAGAGAACTTGAAATTGCCGTATCGCAAAACTTTGAAGATGCGCTGATTTACTTCATGTCAGATATTCTGTGCAAACATACAGAAAGTGACATCGACATTGACCTCATTGATCTGAAAAACAAAACCAATCTTTCTCTTCCCATAAGGTAGCTTCATGTACCTACTAAATATGATCATCACACATGATACACATACGTACAATCCTAATTTAGTTTACTTGACGGAAACAAAACATATATCTAGTAACAATGATCTTGGCTCAATCACAAAATGCCAACCGCTTTCGTTCGTCAATCTACTAACCTAGGCCCAAGTTGGGTTATAGAGCTTTCAGCCTAAGACATATTTTCAATGATATGATTGGCTAAAATTTGAAAAAAATCAAAATCTGGCCAATCAGATTATGCAGAATGATCTCAGGCTGTGAGTTCAAGGTTTTATAAAATCTAGACCAGATTTTTCTATTGGAACACCTTGTTTGTTAAGTTGACCTTGGCACTGAACTGATTGATTTCAAAAGCAAAGCCAATGTCCGTTCTGTGATAAGCTATTATTTGGAAGCATTAAACTAGCACTCATGCATATTCGCTGGGTTTCGTTAACGGTTAACGGTAAAATACTAACTAAAATACCAACAGTTTAGCAAATACGTAAATATCATAATAAAAGTAATTAAAATTATATACATAATCAAAAAAAGTTTTTGTGTAAAAATCAGCAATTATTTTACGTTGCTCTAATTAAAAGCTGAACAATTTTCCACTAAAACAAAACAACGTTAAAAGTATCATTATAATATTTGGCAACTGTTATATAAGAGCACGATTTTTGTGTAAATTTCAAAACGCAACATAAACAGCACTGTCTGTGCTTTGAGAACGCCAGTGTTTGCTTTATTCATTCTTCCATCAACCAAGGAAGTTCAGTTTTACTGAAGCTTTGTCCCCAGTGGAGATGACTAAGGCTGATGCTTCTATCTCCGTTTTACCGAATTTCATTAAAACTTTCACATCCCGATCGCCTCCTGTGCCAGGTACGCTGACAGTTATTTCGCCAATATGGCGACACTCCGCCTCGTCTACCAGTTTTGGGTTAAGTTTCGTACTTGCGTAAAAGTGCACACCAACCCTTGTCTGAAATGGAGAACTAACTGTATATATTTCACTTTTTTCCTCGTCCACGCCGATCTCTTGTCCAGCTTTCACGAGCAAACTGAAAGCATCCCTGCATCTGATCGAGCCATCGCTTTTATCTAACACTTTATGAGACTCCGGGTGGAAACCTTCTTCGAATTTGCTTTGGCATTTAACTCCATACGAGTACTTGCTTAAACGAGACGCTATCACAGTGGGGGAGTGGCCAAAGATAACCGCGCCCTTCAAGACCGCTAGTCCCGCCTCTTCTGGAACGATGACCCTTATGTTCGAGAAGTTCCGACGGACTTCGTATTGCAAGATCTTGCTCTCAGAGAAACCTCCAACCATGAGAATAGCTGAACATGTCCCGACAGCGGGATGTGTAAACAGTTCTCGGAGATGTTTCAGGATACTATTAACAGCGTCTTTGAAGAAACCTTTCACAAGTTCCATGTCCAGTCGCAATCGGTTGCCTAAATTATAAATGAAAACATCATCATCCTCACCATCATCGTCGTCATCATCATCATCATCATCATCATCATCATCATCATCATCATCATCATCATCACAATCAGCTGCAGCAACAGCAGCTGCAACAACAAATTCAATGTCTTTATCATAATCAGCAGCACTGACTCTTTTAATAACCTTATCATTATTACCAGTACCATTACAGCCAGCAGCATCATTATCAGAAAGTCATCACTTAGCATCTTTATAGCTGTCGTTGTGATGATAAAGATGATGATCATCATCAACAACAACAATAGCATCAAAATGATGTTTACAAGAACGAAGACATTTATTATATGTTATCTATTGTCATACGCCCAGTTTAATGGCGTATACCTTAATAACTATTTCCTTTATGTGTTTACCTGCCCAGTGCAGATGACGGGAGAAAGTAGCATTTTTGATGGATTCCTTGAAGCTTTCGCCAGTTTTATCCTCATACAGCTGCACCAGAGAGACTGGAATGCGTACAGTGACTTTATCCGTTTGTGCAGGGTCAAGGGTGCGCTTCTTGACCTCAAAATCTTCAAACATCTCCACATAGTCGTCCATGTGTTGCTCCCGGAAAGCGTACAGCACTGGCGCGCCTGAATCGTAAACAGACGGAATAAGTCTTAATGATGCAAATAATAATACTAAAGCGTAGATTAGAGGCTGTTGACATCCTCACATAGGAGTTTGATCTGCTATGACTCGACTAGATTCCTGAGTCTGGTCCGCCAACATGATCATAAGTTGACCGTTAGTTTTGGAGCGGCCCAAAGACAGGCAGAAGATGCTCCTACCTATGATGAAAAAAAACCTTGTAGGCCTTAAACCATATACATGTACATGGTTTAAGGCCTACAATGCATTTTTTTCAATCTTTTCAATAGTAGTCCTAATTTCGTGAGTAATGACGATGCCTACATAGAGAGGACATATTACTTACTAATAACACGGAAGAATGACACTGGTCTGCACGTCCTCGTAGATATACATTCATGATGTTATATAACTATATCCAGGTTCATCGTCGGCAACCACAGTATTTTCTTCCGTTACACTCCATACATAGCGGAGTAATGTAACGGGGGATAACCGACGATGTATCCAGGTTAAGCGACAACATCATATACAAATCTAGACAGTCATCGTGAACTGATCATATGCGAATAAACACAAAGTATGTCTTTAGTGAGGTGTATCAAAGATTCGATAGAAAGGCCTTGATTTGTCAGAACTGAACACAATGTACTACAGAACACAATATATATATATATATATATATATATATATATATATATATATATATATATATATATATATATATATATATATATATATATATATATATATATATATTGTGTTCTGTAGTACATTGTGTAGGGTCAAGGGTGCGCATCTTGACCTCAAAATCTTCAAACATCATCATATATATATCATGGCACAACCACTGAGCAACTCTTTTGTAAGCAAGCACTGAGCAGGAAGTCTTTTGTAAGCAAAGGATTCGTTTTTCTTTGTTACATCGCACTTACACAACTGGGGACATATGGGCGACGCCCATCTAATTATTGTTGGAGGAGACCCAAGACATGTCTGGGTAGAACCACCGGCGCGCCGCAGGTAAGCTGGAAAACCTCACAACATGAATGTTCTCGTCCTGACCGGGACGCGTACCCACGCGGTGGTGTGTGTGTGTGGGGGGGGGGGGGGGGAGGGGCGGGGGGGGGGGGGCTCAGTAGTTGTTACAAGCCGCTGACTTTACCTGCACGGTCACTCACCCACGCACCAACCCCTTCCTGCAAAGGACTTACTTAGTAGCTTGATTATGAACTGTCTGTATGCCTCATCAACCCGTGTGCCTCCCCACGCCCCTCCGCTGGCTGTATGGAGCTCTTTCAGTGTTCCGTTCGTCTGCACTTCATGCACAGTAATGTCTACAGTTCCACCTTAACATAAAAAATATTGTTTTATTGTAAATTTTCGTCGTTAATATACATGGAATAATGTATCTCGTAAGAAATGTTTACGCACAGTATTAAAAATTTATTGCGTTTTGTAATTTTATCAAAAAGTAGAAATATAAAGTCATGATACCATTGTTCCAAGTTGCATTTTTGTTTGAACATATTGAAATTGCTTATACTTTGTTTCCACTGACGTTTTAAATAGGAAGGTATATAGGTTTACGGTAACAAGATTAAACGCAGTAGCAGCATCTTTTATTAAATATGGAACATTGCAACTGATGCGAAAGGATATCCTTAGAAAAAGATGTAAGCCAATCAAACGCTTATTACAAGTTACCCCCGGCGTCCAGTACAAGATACTTGGTTCCGGCGGAGAATTCCGCCAGGCTGCCGGTACTCCTCTCCAGCGGCTGGTGACGGCAGTACAGCGAGGCTGCTTCCGGTTCAAGGGCGATAACCAGCAGGCTACCTTGAATACCGGCCTAGCAACATAAACGTACAGCCATCATTTAATCCACATGGTTAAAGCTGGTCATGTTTGCAATGTTTATTTTTGTTTAAAAGCGGAGCCTTGATTAACAGCATTGATTAATGAAGTCAAAAATAATGGTACCTCTGATTAGCGTATAGTAGATTGTAGGTGAGCAATGTATTTTGTATCTCTACTGGAATTTCTAGCCAAAAAACCTGATTTTATCTAGATGACGACTTTTTATTCTTCAAAAATCTCTCTCTCTTTCTCTCTCTCTCCCACTCTTTCGCGCGCGCCCCTCCCTCTGACGCTTACGCTATCTGTCAATATCTCTTTTTGTCTCTCTTTTTGTCTCTCTCTCTCCCTCTTGAGGGGGTGAGGACGGGTCGGAGTGGTACGGCAGGTACTTTACGATAATTCAAGTTAAAAGTGACTTATTTGGTACATATAATTGCTTGTTCAGCTTAAAACAGATAACGATGGGTTTTCTAGATCCACCAACCCACTCACCATCTCGGCAGCCTCTCGCATAAACTGTTTGGCGGAGTCATCCCATATGGCAGGTACTGTCAGTACCCATTTGATCTCTCCTTCCAGCAAAGTTCCCGATTCGGAATTCGTTCCCAACATCTGAAGCAGACTGTCCTTTAGGAACCGGATGCTTAGTGAAAACACAAGTAGTGCAGGAAGCTTCTTCATTGTCTCGTCTTCTATTTCCGCTGTCCGTAAAACACCCTGGTCGAAAATAAAAACCCTTTTTGTTGTTGATTTTATTGTCGTTGTTGCTTTTGGATATCTTCAGCTTGTATGCACTTTTCAATTGCAATTCAAAGCAATGAAGACAAATCATGTGAGGATTTAGGATTTTACCAAAGAGGTGGGGGTGGGGGACTGGGCTCATAATTTTGTTATATCTTGGTTATGTAGAAACAATGTGTTTTAACGACTTCAATATATGAAAACTTCTGTTTCTGAGATGCCGGACGTTTTGACATGTTTCTAGAGCAAAACCTTTTAGGAGATAAACTTAAATATATATATATATATATATCATAAACGTATGTTAATATAAGTCCAATTCGATAATGATGCAAAGTGTTGTTTTACCTCTTTCGTGAAGAGTGTCATTTTAAATCTCCGGAAAAAGTACCAGTCAGTGTGTTGACCTTCCCGGGCCAGATCCGCGTATTTGCTCTCGGCTTCATATCCGAACCGATCAAGCGTCTCTCCATCCGGTTTGATAAGAACGCATGTGGGACCTGCATTTGCATAAACATTGACAAAAAATATGTGCAGGCTGTTCGTTTAACTTAAATGCCATATCATCTTGTATTGAATAGTTAAGTTTATAGTCATATCAAAAATAAATTAAAAGCAAAAATATAACCACTCATGACTCAAAGGCAAACAATGAAAGTTCAAAGACGGCCCGTCCCGAACAGTAGCAAAATTTACCGACAGGTACTCGTCAAGGTCACGAAGAGTGTATTATTTTCTTAACTCTTGTTTGTCTTGTATTCATAATTAAGCATGCCGCATGTGTGCATATTACTTGTTCATTATATAAACTGCCGCATGTATACATTATATGCTCGCAACTTTATGCATTGATATAAGAATTTATTTATATAGACAATTTGTCGACTCTGAACTGACATATGCCAGTATGAGCTGGACATACACTATTTGCAGTTATATACAGATATCTTAGATCAAGATGTAACCCTTCCCCAACAGAAAAACAACAACACACTCACACAAACCGGCACGAAATGGCGCACGCAAGCAACGGCGCGCACACAGGCACCCACAAAATTTGCGAGTTACCTTTGGGTGAGAGAAGGGCTCCGCCGGACCAGGCTTTTGATATGACCTTCAGCGGATTGGATTCGAACTCGTGTCTTAAGGAGAAGGCTAGGCCCGAGAAGGTTGTCCCGAAGTCTATGGCTGCAACCAGTCGTGCTGGGCTGTCCGTTTCCATTGAGAGTTCACTAGCAACAATGAACAAATTAGCAACGAGTCATATAAGCAAACTGCATAAACGAGGGTTGTTCGAAAGGTGTCAGTTTTTCTCATACTAATCGTCTGTGTGTCTCGGCAATAAATAAACGTTATAATCGGCCGACAGGAACATTTACAGTTAATGCTCCCGAATAAAAGGTCAGCCGGCTCGGCTTGCCTGCCTGTGATTAAAAAGTATTTAGAAAATTACCAAGATGTATGTCATATTTAATGTGTTTTGTACGAGTTTTGCTTTTTAAGTATCAGGAACTACATACCCTTATTTATTGTGTTTATGAAAAAAATCTTCCAGAAAAGATTTAATGCTTGACAGAGAAAATAAAAATACACCAGATTTTAATCTTAATGCTATTATTGCAACGCCAGGTACCACCACAAAATAGCGCATTAATATTGCATTTTCTTCTTTTTTTTATTAACTATGTATATTTATATACCGTGTGGTATTTGTGTGTTCTGAAAAATTCAAAGCCACCCAATATTCTTCTTATTTTTTTCATCATGACAATGAATGTACGTGAAATTATAAAAAATACTTTCTTGGAAAAATGCACATTAACCCCCCCCCCCACCCCGCAAAAAAAAGAAAAGAAAAGAAATAAATGTTTTTATTCATATTTGTAACATCTTAAAATATGACATAACCGATACCCATTAACTTATTTTTTTTCTACGTTACTAATAACACTATATATATAGATTAAAACACATAAAATATGACTATAAGCACTACGAAACCGGAAATAGATCAATCATAACGATAATAAAATGTATGTATTAACCGACCTATGACTAAGTGCTTAGTATAAGTACCAACCATTATCAACCACCATAACAACACTAGATTAGCGCACCCTTAGACGAAGAAGAAAGTGGGTAATTGCAGATTCGTGGGTGTGGGGTGGGGTGGGGTGGGGGTGGGGGGTGTATGAAATATGGAAAGATAAATATCAGGAAGTAATATCAATGTATATACATGTATGTTATTTTCATAAACGAAAATTCATTCGTTCTTACGCCCAGACAATGCTCTTGTAAATAAATGATTGGCAGAGAACCATAAACATTTGTCTAACAACTAACACCACGAACTTCTCGGCGCCTTAGTCTGGGTTCGAGTCCCGGCCAGGGCGAAATACTTTCATGTGAGGTGTGGGCGGTCTCCCACCTGACCTGCGATGTGCTGCTCGTTCTACCCAGACATGTGTCTGAAATCTTTCCCCACCAATAATTAGTTGGACGTTGCTTTTTGTTTGCCTGACCGTGTCGCTGCAATGAGTCTAAAACACACAAACAATTAAAAGCGAAAGCGAAAATAGAAAAAAACAAAATCTCAGAAAATACCTAAATGTTCTTTTACACATAAAATTTACCTGAAACAAGAGTCAACACAATCTCTATCAGCTGGTTAAATGTCCCACATGATAGTTTATATTCCGTAAATGAAATTAAACATGTAGTTAAACATTACCTATCCTTTCAACGAACAGGAAAACGAATAGAAAACGACAGAAATTACTTACACGAACCTTTAGTTTTACATGTTTTCAAAAGTCACAACATTAATCCCCTTTCGACAGTACGTGACAAATATGACAAATCAAACTGTAATCCTGTATCATATATAAGTGTAATGTACGCCGAAATACACAACAACAAAAAGGGCGACAACTCAGTGTAACTTATTGTATTCAATTTGACAAATTACTTCCTGGTAGTTAGGACTCGACAGCAGACAATCGCGGGATTTCACAAAAAAGCCGACGAAAATACATTTAAAGAATAAAATGCACATTTTGAGGGAAATGTAAAATCTTTCTGTCGAATCACTATGGAATCAACTACTGTACATATATTTCGTGCAAATTTGCTGTTAAAACGCACATAATCCAATTTAATAAAGAAAAATACATGACCTTATTCCGGCTTAGTAGAATTATATGTCTGACTTTTAGTGGATTTCTAAATATAATTTGAATTATATAGCCTATAATGTACATGAGTAGTTTTAGCTGTTTTATAGAGGTTTTGAAAAATATATACCACATTTTAGTGACCTTAATGAACCTGGATTGGTTTGTGTGTCTTTTTAAATATAAATATATAGCCCTTTAAAACACCTGTTATTTTTGTCTGCTTTTTAGTGCATTTTAAACATAAACTATATAGACCTTAAATTAACCTGGCTTGTTTTGTCTGTTAAATGTTTTTATAATATAATAGATTATATAGCCATCAGTGTACCTAGTTAGTATTGACTTCTTTTTAAGATTAAAATACATGTTTCTCTTCAAAATGTCTACAGCATTCTCTGGGGTATCATGGGATGACAAACCATCATCAACGTAGAAATTGTGGGTCACAAAATCTGGAACATCGGGTCCATAAATGGGCGCTGCTGTCTTTGTTGTTTGCTGAAGTCCATAAGTTGCGACTGCTGGTGATGGCTTTTTACCAAAGACGTGTACATTCATCCTGAAGTCAACTAGGCCTTTGTTCAAGTCATTGTTCTCTGGCCACACAAATCGTAGGTAGTTCCTGTGGTCGGGCCTCACAAGAAAACTATAGAACATTTTTTCAATGTCCGCAATCACTGCAACTTTCCCTGTTCTGAACCGCAGTAGAACACCTAGAAGGCTGTTTGTCAGATTTGGGCCGGACAGCAATACATCGTTTAACGACAGCCCGCCAAAAGTTGCTGATGAATCGAACACAATTCTTATCTTGTCCTTCTTCTTAGGGTGATACACGCCAAACAGGGGAAGATACCAGGCTTCTTTCATTGGATCCAGATCTGGTGCTCTTTCTGCATGCTTGTTGTCAAAGAGAGCTTGCATGAAATCTAGCGTGTGCTGGCGTTTACGCACATCTGACTAGAGAGATTTAACGAAAGTACCTGTCCAACTCATTGGGTATTTGCGGTTGTTTGGCAGAGACGGCCTTCAATTCTTAAAGGGCAATCGCGCAATCCAGTTTCCATCACTTTTTCTCTTCATTTCTTTGGACATCAATTCATTGAACTGCTTGTCTTCTATTGATAAGCCAGGTTTGTTATCATTGTCTGTGGTTCAAAAAACCTTTCACTTTTGATCGCATTTTCACATGGTTCAAGTGTTGATGGTCGGCCATTACTATGGACGTAGGTTTTCATAGAGTTCATAGAACTGGGTATGTGTGCACCATCCAGATAACATTCACCAACAATAACCCATCCCAATTTCAATTTCTGAGCAAATGGCTGGTTTTCATCTCCCAATATCTGTTCTACAACATGATGAGCGAAAACAGCATCCCTACCAATCAACATCACAATGGCGACATCTTTGTCAAGTGCGGGAAGCTCCTTAGCAATAGTTGCTAGATGCGAGTGGCGTTTAGCTACCCTATGCGTTGCAATTTCGTTGCGATTATTTGGTATCAGGTCACATTCAGTAACTACCGGAAGATTTATAGATGCTGAACCATCAAGGGACTCGACCACAAACCCGGGATATCGCCTTCCAGACAGAGTTGTCCTCCCTCCGCAACTTCTAAGGGAATACGGCTCTGGTGCACTGTTTATATGAAAAGTCTCAAACAGTTCAGATTTCGCGAGTGTATGGTCATCAATAATCGCGTAGCCTTTCATGGACACATTTGAATGGATATCACGTATTCTGACCAACACAATCTTGGCGCACGATTTTCCTGGGTTGCTTTCTGTGCACAGCTGTGTGCAGTTTGTAACTATTTCTCGGGAGCTCTCCCCGCCTTGGCTGTTTCCAGCTTCGCGATAAATGTGCATGGCTTTTGCATGTGTTCTCTGACATTCAGTGCACTTTACTAAAACTCCACAGTTATTGTATAAATGGTTCCCGGAACAACATTTAAAGCACACTCCATGCTGTTTCAACAGATTCTTACGTTCACCGAAGGCTTTGTGCCTGAATGTTCTACTTTCGTTCAGAGAGTGTTGTGCTTTATGGATGATACACTGGAATTGTTCTTGTACAGTCGTTTTTGCTACTGTCACATTTCGCACTGGTCGACTCGCACTTTCAGCGCTTGAACTGAAGTCAAAGCTGGGACCATTATATGCGAAAGCCATATCTGATATGAAATCACAAACAAATGTGAAGGGCGGAAATAGTACACCATTTTTCTTCTTGACAGCTAATGCGCGATCTCTCCATTTGTTCTGAATGTTGCTTGGAAGTTTTGAGATGGTTGTGTTCACTCCCGCGGCAGAATCTAGATAACTGAATGAACCAGCGTAGCGCGTGTTTTCTTTCACTGAACGTATTTCAGACAAAATGTCAGACAGTTCATAGAGTTTATTTGGTTCTTTGTATGTGATTTTTGGAACGCTTTCAAGTTTCTTCCTTAATGCAACCTCGACATTTTCAGGAGCTCCAAACTGTGCACTTAAACGATTCCAAGCTCGCTCCAATCCTAACTTTGAATCTGATGAGTTAGCTGACTTAAAACTTTGTATTTGCTTGGCACCAGGTCCTGTATAACGTATGAGGAGATCTAGTTCTTCTGTATCGTTTGCACCAATTTCACTTATAACACTTTTGAATGTTTGTTTCCAGGAGAGATAGTGTTTATGTTTTCCAGAATACTGTTGTAGTCTGTCTTTAATCACATCCTGTCTGCACACATATTGTGCGAATGCCCGTTTTGTGGCAGTGACATGTGGAGTTCTAGCACAGTAACTGTTTTCATCCTCTAGTGATATTACATAATTTTCCGTTCTTCTTGCAACATTTTCTGTCTCTATAGGCGGCTCGTTGACTTCAATTTCAACAGATTCTAACACTTTGGTCTCGGCTTCTTTTGAGGCAATGTCCTTTTTTAGCTCTAACAGTTCAAGTTCCTGTTTTAATTTGGCTTCTTGTTCCATGAACACTAACTTGGCCTTGGCCCCTTCGGCCTCTGCTCGTTTTTGTATCGCACTTGTCACTGAACGCGCACTTCCTTTCGATAGATTTGACCTTGAGGAACGTGTTTCCAATGCCTTTTCTCTTGCTTCGTTAAGCCGATCGAACTGCTCAGATACACATTTTTCAGTTGGTTTTAATGTTTCTTCTCTATATGTTGTGAAATGCTTTAGCTCTGTACAGCTTTCAACACTTTGATTTCTTGTTTAAAAGTCCAAATACTGGTTCCATGCCAGGCAATACCTATCGTTAGCTGATTTCAAATTAACTTCTGTGCTTTCTATATTCATATACAATAGTGGAAAGTCACTATTTATGTCGGTAATTGAGGTATTTAAAATGTCGTACGCGACTTTGAGGCTTCGCATACACTTTGTGCTATTTTCCATGGAAAGTTCAGTTCCTTTCTCGGTAAGTAAACGACCTCTGGGCTGGTCTGTGGCTGCAACCTGTTCATCCATAATCGCAAGTGTAGGCGTGGTTGCCGAATCAATTCACTATACTGCCTTGCGCAGTTAGCTAAACCAATAAAGCAGGGTCAATATCGAAGAAACGCCTTGTGATGTCAGGCAGGCTACTTTATTCTGTTGGTGAATTGCTACAAGTATACAAATAAACAATAGTCAATACACATGAAACAAAATATTAATAAAATGACTAGCATTAAGTTTTAAAAAGCAAAGAAAGATCTTCTCCATGTTATCTTCTAAATTCTTAAGTACGAATTCAATAAGTTTACAATCCAAGGGAAGTAATCCAGTAACAAATGTGCAAAAGGTCAAACAAGAGTTGTCTTTTATATAAAATCAAATACCAGCTATTTATAAAAATGGCATCCAACAGTAATTTACAACTGTTTTAAAGTGTATTTAGTATATAACCTTCTCAGTTAAAAATCATACACTCAATTTCTATAGAAATTCAAATAAATGCAAAACAACAATTTATCCCATATTTCGGACAAAGGCTTTCGGACGGCATGGGCAGCACAGACTAAAATGTAAATATTACGTTAATGCGTTCAAATGCCAACAAAACTGTATTTCTAACAAATATTATGTTAAAGGGCAATGAAAGTAAATAAAGCTTACATTGTGACTTGCTGGGATTCAACCAAGACTTCAAAAACAAATTGGCCATTCGTGTCCATACCCCAATTTTGAAGCTTTGTATCCTAATTTTGATACTCTTCAATTGGACGTGCATCATTACATTTGCTCTACCTTAAGGTAACAATACTTGTTATTATTAGTTGTTTGGGAGAAAGAGTATTGGCCCCAACAGTCGGATACCACCCTTAAAGCAAAAGCAACATCAATGTCTGCTTAGTATCTTTACTTTGTACAAAAAGTGCATTACCCACTTAAACAATATTCCATTAAATTCTGTAACCCTTTGACCCAAAAATTAAATAGTATAATATTCAAACAAGATATTGAAACGACTTGCTTATTACATGTCCATATCCTGGATTCGTGCGGTGTTATCATGAAACACCAGAGATATTATTTAATTGGGCTAAATACCATACCTGTATATACATTATAGTTACCTGCATCAATTTTAAAACCAGCCACCAGAAGTTAATTGACACCGCTTGATATCAAAAGCGTAAACATATTATAAGATGAATTGTTTATCATCACAGTTTGTTTATTAACATTTTTTTAAATATTTTTCGATATGAAAACGCTTTATTGCATCATGCAGACACAACTGTAGGTTGATATAAAATGGAAAATAGTTTTCGATGCGGTTTGATGAAGATTAGCAAATTGCAAATAAAATTAAGACTAATTCTTTTACAAGAATTATTTTATGAAAATACACACCCGCAAGGGAGTTAAACATTGTCGGGGTACTGAACTGGATCGTCAATTTTATTAGCAGACGGTTATGAGAAGAAGAGAATAAATGAATGCTGTTTTCATCGGTAAATTACACATATTATTTTGATGATCGGGATCTCGATGTGAACCCAATGATACTTAACTTAACGAAAAAAAGAAGTGAACAATGTACAAACCTATTCGCTGTCCTTACCGGCAATTACGAGGAAATTTAAAGGTCACTGAAAGTCATTTAAAGCTGTGCAAAGGGCGTCAGTTATATGCAAATATAGAAAGGCAACAACGATTATGTGAACAATGCAATATGAACATGATAGAAGATTGTTACCTTTTTTATTAATATGCCCAAAATATAAAACAATAGGAAAAAGTATTTTAAACCATAATACTGCCGATGGGCGACAAATAATAAATGTATATTGCTCATGACAAATGAAAATAAGAAAGTAGTACTTAGTTTGGGGAAATATATAATAGCTGCATAACAACTGCGACAAGCACAATAAAATAACAGACAAAATCATACCAAAGACAAAGTGTTCAAACATAATGATATATAATGCTTATATTTAGACAAAAAGGATACCTTAAGTTGATAGACACACAAGTAAAATGCATGTATTTTCTTGATGTTATCCTGTTGCAGAAAATATTTGGCTGGGTACACAGGAATGATACCGTTATAATGATTCATTTATATCAACAAAACAACAGGTACCACACCTATTACTCGCCATCGTGAAGAGACATCCGTATTTTGAAATCCTCCATGAACTGTAAATTGTTTCCGTGAATCCAAAATCTGCCAATTTACAGTGAATGCGTGTTCCGCAGTATACACTGGCAGGTGCACGGACTTCGAGTAAACTTCAGCAGTACAGCTACCACCGTAATGTCCGTAAATACACGGACGTCACCGTTCTTTGTTTCTTTTGTTGTTGCTGTTTGTTAAATATAAGTGCAAAACAAGTGAAAATCTATAGCAACAAAAAACATTTTGTAAATTCACAAACAGTAATGAAAGTATCGCCTAATCATTAACTGCTTAAACGAAAACTGCCTTCGAATCGAGTTGACGAGCTAGCTTAGTAGCCTATTGCATTTCTACTTGGTGCGAAAAACACATATGAATTCCTTATATAATATACAATTTAATTACTTACATAATATATACAATCAGCAATTAGTTTTGTTAAGTCGTTTACTTAATTTCATAAAAAACCAAGTGCGATGTTAAAAATTTAAATCAAATACACACGATATTTTTTCTTCCTCTTAACTTAGCGGTATACTTCAATGAACTTGAATGATTGATTCAAATCCAAAACATCTACATTCGTACTGGCGTAAATTAACGTCACTATCTGTATGCCTATTACTATTTTCTATTTAAATACTTTACTCTTAGATTGAACAATACTTTGACTAAAATATGTTTGAACAGAGGCCATAGATTGCAGGCAATCTGTATTTTGTTTATAGAACTGTAACCGTACTCGAAAAAATATAACACCGATAATCAGAAACTACTTGGTTTAAGGTATTCCTTGTTTTCTTTACCGGTTACTGTAGCCTTGGTAACTGTTTTGTAGTTGACATGATGTAACCGGTGGGAGGTCGGGTGGATAAGAGGTGCATATACCATAGAACTTTGAAATTACATTGATTGGTTAGGACTATGAGCCTAACAGCTGATCCCCGTACAGGGCACCTTGTCGTGGCAAATGAATGACCTTAACCCCTACTGTGCAGTGTATATAACAATTTTAATTCCCCAAAGGGCTTATACGCAAATGTCTGTAAAGGTTTTTGCTGACAGGAACCGTGTTTGGGATAGCTAAAGTATAATACGGCTCTTTTATAATAGAACAAAGGATCTACTTTATGTGGAGTTCTTATCTTCGAATAGTGGTTAGGCCAAAAAGCGGTATTCTTTTTTTAATTCAATATGTTCTCAGATTAAACTAAATTAAAAGGTGTAATTTTAATTTGTATAGAATTAAACCAAGCGTGTTTAGTTTTCAGTTTTCGAGTGAAACATTTTGAGCCTCAAAAGTTGCACGCAAAATGATTTAAAATGGTTATAAATGAGAAATCACATAGTAAAAATGCCTGCATGTTCGACGCATAACGTTGCAAAGCGTCCATACAAATAAAAATAAATTTTCCTAAGTAATACAGTATTATAGCATTATATCGTTACAGAAGTATAAGGCACATTGCACAGTCTTAATCGAAATTTCAGGGAAGACAACTCTTGCCGTTGCGCATGCGCAGACGTTCACTGTAAATCTGTGCCTCCACGGCTCCAGACTAAACTTTGATGATCACAGAATGATAAAAGATATAATGAAGTATCTTCTCCCTTTAATTGAAACCCACACTTGGATTTTTTTTATTCTGGTGTAATACAACTCTCTTAAATCAAAAGTAAATTTACCTGTTGTAAACAAACACTATCATTTAACGGCATGCTTCCGGATAATGTGAAATCATAACCGGATGGACGCTTTCACTCCACAGACGTACACAAAACTTGGTGGGGAGAGAGCGTCTGGTTGATCGAAACGGACTTGATTCACTGAAACACTTCACTAATATTTTTATTAAACACTATCGGGTACACTGCGTGAAATTTAAATATAAATTGTTTTTTTTTTTAATTTTGGGCTTTACGGCCCACCGACACTTGATAGGTCATACGGCGCCGAATACATTAAAGTTTAACGACATGAGAATATAATCAGGTTAAAACTAAAATACGTGAGTAGAAATAAAAATCTATCAGGTTAAAAATGTGAATGACAAACGAAAAACAAGTTAATATATTAAACAGTTAAAATGTATAACGTTAGCATAATAAACAGTTAAAAAAATATTACTTACTAAGAATACTTATCTCGGTTAGGAAGCAAACAAGCTTAGCATCTGATATTGTCGTAAATTGTGACATTAAAATACTTAGACCGAATATGGTCTGTGTCAATACAATGTAGTAAAATGTGATTAACTGTAAGAGGTTCCTGGCAAGGAACACATTCAGGTTGAACTTCTCTTTTAAGAAGGTATGAATGTGTTAATCTGGTATGTCCAATGCGACAGCGGGTAAGAGCTACGTCTTCCCGCCTACTTTCTCTGCAAGTAGAGATATTGGCACCGACATTAGGTTTAATGGCGTGTAATTTGTTATAAACAGTATTATCCCAACTTGTTTGTCATTTGGTTAAAATATATCGATTGATAAGTGGTTTTAAATCGGTGTGGGGATGCAAAGATCTGTCTCAGTAAGGGCTGAGACAGATTTCGCACTCTTATCTGCATCCTCGTTTCCTCGGATGCCTACATGACTGGGTAGCCAACAGAAAACAATATGCTTATTAAGGGAAAGTTCGTTAAGTTTCAAAAGTAATTCTCTAATGAGGGGGTTGGAAAAATTAAGGTTTTTAATAGATTGTCAAACCAACAAAGAGTCAGTAAATAATACAAATTTATCGCCAGGATGTTTTGAAATGAAATCAAGAGAAAGCTTAACAGCCTGAATTTCGGCTGTAAAGATGGACGAGTCGGGTGGTATTTTTGTTTAAAACAATGAATTTTACTTACGGAAGCACAACCGATATATGAATCTGCTTTGAGCCATCAGTATATATTTCGAGGTAGTTAGAGTATTTCTTGTCGCGCAGTTCGTTAAATTTTGAGAAAAGTACGAGAGGGTCTGTTTTTGACTTATTATTTGTACAGAGAGTTAAATCGACTTCGGGAGTTTTAAATTGCCATGGTGGAAATTCCAAGACATTATTTTCTATAACTTGATTTAAATTAACGTGAGATGAGTGTACGATTTCTAACATTCGCAAACCAAAGGGTTTATTTGCCTTTGGTTTACGCCTGTACAAGTGTTCATATTTAGGATTGAAAATAACACTATGTGCTGGATTTTTAGGATTAGACTTAACTTTTGTTGAGAACTGAAGCGCAAGTTTCTCTCGTCTAAGGTATAATGATGGCCCATTAGCTTCAACGTGAAGGCTCTCTACAGGAGAGGTCCTGAAAGCTCCAAGGGCCAGACGGAGTCACTGGTTGTGGACAACGTCTAGCACCTGGAGATATGATCTTCTGGCAGAACCATAAGCAATGCTACCATAGTCTAATTTCGATCTTACTAGTGATCTATAAAGTTGCAATAGAACTTTTCTATCAGCTCCCCAGTCGGTATGGGACACAAATTTCAACACGTTAAGATATTTAAGACATTTAGATTTTACATATTTAATTTGCGGTATAAAAGATAATTTACTGTCAAATATGACACCAAGAAATTTAGTTTCCTTGACAACAGGAATACGAATGTTATTAAGAAATAATTCAGGATCGTTGTGAAAAGTTCTTTTTTGACAGAAATGTATGCAGTTTGATTGGGGGGGGGGGGGAATCTAAAACCATTGTTGTTACTCCAACTTTGTAATTTGTTGAGGCATTGTTGAAATTGCCTTTCTATCCTATTCATATTTTTGGAACGATAACAAATAAGGAAATCGTCCACATATAGTGAACAATCTACACCATTATTTAGCGTTTTTACAATGTTATTTATTTTGATGTTAAGAGAGTAACTGACAATATACTACCCTGAGGGACACCTTGTTCCTATTTATGAACAGAAGACAAAGTAGACCCAATTTTAACTTGAAAATTTCTGTCAGAGAGAAAACTGTTAATAAATGTGGGTAAACGACCCTTGAGACCAAGGTCACCTAAATCCCATGTTTCTATGTAGTTTCATATGCCTTTTCAAGGTCAAAAAACACTGCTACAAGGTGTTCTTTTTTGATAAAGGCATCTCTTATAAACGTTTCAGATCGAACGAGATGATCGAGTGTACTGCGTTGGTTTCTGAACCCACCTTGAAATTCTGTGAGTAAATTATTTGATTTAAGATGCCAAACGAGTCTATTATTTATCATCCGTTCTAAAGTTTTACAAATACAACTAGTCAAAGCAATAGGTCTGTAACATGAAGGATCTGTGGGATCCTTTCCCTGTTTAGGTATAGGAATGACGAATGCATTTTTCCACGAATTTGGAACTTGTCCAGAAAACCAATTTCATTATAAATAGACAAAAGTAAATTAAATGATGTATGCGCCAGATGTTTCAAATATCGATAGGAAATATCATCTGGTCCAGCACCTGTACCATGGGATTTGTTCAGTGCTTCCCTAAGTTCTCTTAAAGAAAAGGGTTGGTTGTAATTTTCTTTATTGTTCGACTTAAAATTGATTTTAGTTTTTTCAGCCTGTTCCTTCACATTTTGAAATTCTTTCGAGTAATTTTCGGAAGATGAATTTTTAGCAAAACTTTTAGCAAGGGTGTCTGAATTGTTGTTGTTGTTATTATTGAGTCATTAGATTTTAGATGATTTACTGTCGCTGTAGGAGATTTACCGCTAATTTTCCTAATGGCTAACCAAACATTTTTAACTGAAGTTTTACTGGTTATACCAGAAAAAAATTCTGCCAAGATGTTCTTTTGGCATGTTTAATGATTCGCCTACTCTTCGCCCTTCCATTTTTATATTATTTAAATTAACAGTAGTAGTACGAATATTAAATTTCTTAAGTGCCGCTCTACGTTTCCTAATGGAATTTTGCATTCATCATTAAAAACAAGGTTTGTTACGCTTTGACTTTGTCTTGGTCTTATGTATACACTTTTCTGCTATGCTATGAAGAATTGTTGAGAATGAATGTATTTTATCATCAGCATTCTCAAATGTTGAAATTGTCAATTCTTTAGTACAGAATATTGAGAATAATTCCCAATTTGCTCTGTTCATTCTCCAAAAAGTAGTATTGTCATTTAAGTTGACAGAATCGTTGGTTAATATTACATGAAAATGATCACTTCCACATAAATCGTCATGTACATCCCAACTATAATCAAGATATATAGAAGGGTGACATAAAGAAAGGTCAAGAGATGAATAATGTCCTGAAGCAGGATGTAAGTAAGTTGCCTTTTTATTATTCATTAGGCATATATCATTTTGGGCAATAAAGTCCTCCAACGTTTTGCCCATATTATTATTATCCGAATATCCCCATAATGGGCTTTGTCCATTAAAATCACCTACAAGAATATAAGGGGACGGTAATTGGTTTATTAAATCGTCTAATTTTGATTTAAGAATATCTGAATTAGGTGGAAGGTAAACAGAGCAAACTGTAATGACTTTATGGACTGTTACTCAAATGGCAACAGCCTGTAAATCAGTATTAAGGTTAATTTTTGAATGTGGCAGTTTGGAGTTGACAAGTATTGTCGATCCTCCAAGCGCACTATCACACATTGTATGAATGTGATTAAATATAGAATAACCTTTAAAGTCAATGTTATCACTTTCCTTCAGAAATGTCTCCTGAAGGCAAGCATAGCAGGGTTGAAAGTGGTCAATAATAGTAAAATTTCATTAAAATTGGCTTTAAGGCCCCGAAAATTCCAACGCACTATTTTGTTGTTCATGGGATTATTATTAGTGGTATTTAAAATAGGTTATGTTGGAGCTTTAACTGGTGACCTTAATGCTTTGTCCTTGTCTGGTGGAGAATCTGTCTCCATCAGACAATCAAATCTATTGAGAGAGTTGGACCGGCGGCCAACTCTCTTCTCCCGGGAATTAGGAGTACTAGGTCTTCTTGTTTTCCCGGAAGGACTTGTAGTTTCTTTTGAAACTTTTGCCATTGCGGCAGCTTTTTTCTGCCTTCGTCTGCTTTGAAGAAGGCTCTGAAGGTTGGGTAGAAGAGGATTTGGTAGGTTGTGTAGAGGAAGGTTAAAAAGATTGTGTAGAAGTTGGTTTTGGTGGCGTGTTTTTGTAATTCCAGAAGACTCTGTGTTTTTGTATTTTGTGGGAATTATTATTTTGTCAGAGACTTGGTCACCTGAGAGTATTTCATATTGAGTCGAATTGTCCTGGCAAACCGAAGTGTTTGATTTTGTAATTGCAGCGTAAGATGTTTTGGAAGAGACAGATTTCTGTTTTTCTTGCACTGATTTACGCTCTTCTGGAAATGAGATGTTGAGGGTATATTTTATTTTAAGCACCTCTTTCTCGAATTTCCAAGTTGGGCAATCTCTAGACCTAATTTCGTTAGGTCCGGAGCAATTTGGACACTTCGGTTTCAGCTTTACACTTAAAGTTTGGGGTGTGACCGGGTTCACTGCATCGTCCGCAGATAATATCATTTGTACAATTAGACTCATGGTGACTAAATTTCTGACATTCAAAACAGCGTAATGGATTTGGAATGTAGCCTTGAATTTTGATCAGAAGATAACCGATTTGGATTGCTGGTGGAAGTTTTGGGTTGTTGAAAGTTAAAACTAATGGGTTGGTGGGAATAATGGGGCCTTCCTTGGAGAAGGAAATCCTCCTGACACCACACACACATTGTGGTGTGAGTTCTGTCAGGATCTCTTCCTCCGAAAGTCCAGAAAGATCAGGGCAACGGATGGCACCTTTTGAAAAATTGAGGGAATTGTGTTCGAAAGTTTTGACTTTAAGTGAGCAAAATTCATTTAGTTTCAAAATTTATTAAAAAATAGGTTTTCTATTAGTTTCAATAAGGAGGCAGTCCTTCTTTTCTTTCTTGACAGAGTCAACTGTTCCAATTATGCCTTTAATTAACTTTTCGATAACAAAAGGTGGAATTTTGGTGATTGGAGTTTTTTCGAGTGACTGGATAACAAGAAAACGAGGAAAATTTGAATTTGCTGATGCAGAGTCGGTATCAGAGTCTTCTGAAGACATTTTTGGAAAAGGGTCAAAGCATTTGCGTTTGCGATCCATGAGAGTTTATTATAATTTATAAGGCATCCTGGCTCACAACCCACCGCGGAGCCCAACAAGGGGACGTCTTATGGTAGTGGATCTCCGACCTTCCAACGCCAGTGATACCAAGATGCGATAATCCGACATAAAATATACTCTAAAGCATACAAAATGCCAGATAGATCCGTTAAGGGGGTGTCGACCGGCAACTGGGTTATAGTTAATACGTTTTAACAGCCTGATTAACAACAGCAAAAAACGCAACATAACGACTTTTAAATCATGACAAATTCCTTCAAATTCGCTGTGGCGCAACTAGTAGAACGTACAATGAATTTTCCTGTTTTGATACTGGGGCATTAGGTTCTAAACTTTTGTCATTATTTTTTGACAAATTTATCAATATACACCCTGTTTCACAGAAAAGGCACCCAGTTTTTTTTCATCTTTACATGAGCCGAACATTTGCCGAATGACTTGAGGAAACAACGACAAAAACAATGATGTATATAATACACGGATTGTGTTTAAACAATGGTCGTATTCATTTGTTGCAACAAAACAAACCGTATACATCTCGTTTTATAAAGCCGTAAAATTATCAACATGTAAATATTAGGTCGGAGAAAATACCGACATCAAGTTGTATATTTACTCGACATATTTTGTATCTTTTTTTAAAAAAAAAAAAAAAAAAAAAAAAAAAAAAAAAACCCACTCCCCATTGTCCTTTGCTTCTTGATGATACCCGGTCTATAGCATGTGAGTAAGCTGATACATATTATAAGAATCACACTATAAGAAATGTCCTTGATCTCGTATGGTCCTTTAACGAGGTGCCACTGGACAGCTAAGTCAGTGCGTTTACAGCGGAAATGCTCATATATCCTGCGTGAAACAAATTGTACACAAAGTCTACAAGAAAAACACAAATTATGTCCTGCACACAATTATAATTAGTAATTTTCCGTATAAATTTTCATGCACTTCTATAACCAGCCTCGCAGAACCTCAGTCGCCAGTAGTATTGTATAGTGCTATATATAACGACATGGTATAAACATCGGTACTCATGTAATACCATGTTATGTGTTGAACATGTTAACCCTGTAAGCCCAAATAACTATTAAAGCGTACAACCTCGATCGAATCGGGTGATATCAATTATCGACATAGAGTTATTAGACCGTATTAGTTATCGATATTTAGTTAACGGGCCGTAAAAATTGCCGTCATGGAGTTATTAGATGGCATTACCTATCGATGATGAGGCATTCAGTTGCATAAATTACCGACATGGAGTTTTTAGGCTTTATACGAGGACATTGTCGGCATGGAGTAACATGTCAAATGAATTACCGACATGGAGTTATTAGGCGGTATATATTGCACACTTGGGGATCTTGTCAGTATAAACTATAGACATGGAGTTATGATGCCTTTGCCTTAGGGTATTAGACTACCTACATGGAGTTTTTAGGCCGTATAAATTGCCAGCATGAAATTAATCCGATGTATGTAAATTCTTTTTACCGGAATTGAGTTATTATGCCGTACTAAATAAAGACATTTAGTTATATGCCGTTTAAATTACAGACATTGAGTAATTAGTCCGTTTTTACTCTCGACATAGATGTTTATGCAAAAAAATTAAGCGTACGTGAAGTTGTCTCGATTCTCGATTCATGCTTGATTTTTTCCTTTATATAAATAAGTAAGTTCAAATGGGCATTGGTTGAAATTTAACTGGAGCTGTAACATCATCAATGTTGTTTTTCAATATCAGAATAAGACAAATAATTGTACATTCACTTTAACTATTGATATATTAGTGAGACTTGACTTCTCTATGTTTAGACACTAGGAACAGTCTGAACTATAATAAATCTGAAAGATTAAAAGAGTTCAATAAAGTGAAAAGATGGAGCAAATATTCATTTGCTCTTCACATATTCGTTCATCAACTTGCAATTGTGTAAAGCGGTCACATGACAATTTGCTATGTTTGATTTCAAGGGAAGGACGTGTATTCATTAAATGCCAAAATTTCTAGATGAATGGGGTACATTGGTGAAATGGAAATTGTCTCCCTTGTTAGATAATATCTGAAGTATTCCAAACAGTAGTTAGGTCATTTTAGTTGAAATTCTTGGACTTTATCGCCTGTTCCTTTGTAGACATTGCAATAACAAATAGTGAAATTTCTTACTATTGCACAAATATAAGCTTAAAATTCATTTACATACTTATAGAGATTTGTTATTTTAAAAAGAAAATGGAAGTGCTTGTTGATGATGGGTAACCTGCGTATCACAAAAAAGGCAGATAAGTCAACATACACTCCAAAGAGCACAAGCATAAAAACCGAGTAAAACAAATGAAAGGACCTACTTCCTTTAGGGATTATTCAGGAGAGACTATTCATCAATGTCTCTCATTGTGCATTTATTGCATATTTCGTCAATCATTTTTCAACAACTGTAGCATTTTACTATAATTAAAACTATGCTTTCTTTACAGCGTTCGTTCTTAAGATTGCGATGTAAAATAAAATGAAACAAACATTTCTATCTCTTTTTATAAAAGGCGTGCATTATGAATGTCTACTTAGAACACAGATGTTCGTGTTAAGATTTACGGCATACACATAATTGAAACCGTGCAGATAAGAAATATTTTTATAATATGTCTTAATTTATATTATAATAATGGTACATTACTGCATTGTTAGATAACCATATATTAAATAAATTGTCTTTCAATAAGCAATAAATTATTAATTGAATGATTATCGTTGTGTGATCATGGTAGAAAAACACATATGCTGAACACTTGATTGAACAAAGTCGTCTTCTACGCGCGAACACCGCACGGCATAAAGTGAAACATTATGAATAAAGCATGCTTTATCCATCAATTCTAACTGGTGCTAATAAACATACAACATTGAATAAAATGAGCATGATTAGGCAACATCAAATGTGTCATAATAATAACTGTATTATTCCGAAATCCGAAAAAAATGAAAGAGGCGATGGTGAGTTCTGCAAATAATAGTTACATCCATATTGTCATTTGATTAGATACCTACATCTTTATCTGTACTTTCAGGGCAACCAAATTGCGAATATCATTATCAGTGCATTTCATTATATCAATGCGACAAATGGTACAATGACTTAATTAAATTTACATAACAACAATATATGACAAGGCTTTAAAAGGAATCGAAAACGTGATGGCATATCTGACTTTAGTCGGCATAAGGTTATCTTCGCTCACATCTGCAATTAGCCATTTGATACATATTGAATACCTTGACAGACAACTAAATCCCATTGTTTCACTCGATAGGTTGCAAATGCGGATATTTGTCGTACACCGAACTCTCTGTACATAATGTCTTCAAATATGTCGACATGGCCGAGAGAGAAACAATTGCTAAGAAATCTATAACAACCATACATAGATCACATACTATTCAGATCCATTCCGACAGATTCTTTCAAAGGTTTTCAAAACATACTCACATTACTTTCCTTAAGCTAAACGGTTCTAGAACAAATGCCTGAATAAGAATATATGAAAAAGTCCTATAAGCATTGCAACATATACCAAACTCCGAAACGGCAGAGAACAAAGGTATTTCACATGCAAGCCAAGCGAAAAGTAGGAACAAATTTGTGATGAGTCATTTTACGAAAAGAGCAAACCCGACAGTTACCGCATTGGTACGGTCAGTCGGCAATATGGACCGACTGGGCTGCTTAAACCGGTTTTACAGAGCTCTAACCTCGCACTTCCTGACGAGTTTCTCAAATGCAAGCAATGAAAAGAAAAACGATTTATTTGAATACAAAATGTCCGAGCGCTGATATTTTCTATAAGTTATGATGAAAGTAGTGACGTCATTGAAAAATAATGTCCACATACTGTTTAAAAAAGAATATGGTATTATTTCGATTTGAAAAACTACAGAAAATGGATGACTATAAAAGAAATCAACTTTCTGAATCATTAACAAACATGCACAGAGACAAATAAATGGTTGTAGCATCCTGTTCATGTGAAGATGGAATTGAACACAACTGAAACGTCAAACCGACTTAACATTCAGTTATAACCACGTCCTACGTGCTGATCTCTCTTTCGATAATCTGTGTCACGGTCCGTTCACTCTTGCGACATCGATTAATTTGGAAGAGAATCAATTGCATACATTCCTCATCTTATTATTTACAACCTTTCCACAAGAAACACCAATATACCTCAAAACAACAAACTCCGGTATATACCCTTTGCAGCCATTCCGGCTCATAAAAGGGTGACATTTCTGAATCTAGGTATCATCTTGCTTTATTTGTAGTAAATAAGTTACATCGTAAGACTTGGACGGGAACCCTCTTGAATACATGAACATTTACAAACTTACTTTCCGAAATCAGAATACAGCGATTTATAATTTTGATTTAAACTTTACCCATTTAAACACGATTCCAGTCGCAACTCTCCACATGCTGAATAATTAAAATTTCTAAACCCGAATACGGAGTGTTCCTGTGATAAAATTGGTCACCCTTCGGTCATGCAATACATGTAGCACTCGTACGATTATTAACGGATGCACTTACCAATTAGTAACCACTCTATAAAAGATTACCTAGTAATTCTTTACCACAATGCCAAATGAAGTAGAAAATATAAATACATTGTTATAGCTATTTAATTTAATCCTTTCATTGTTTTAAAACAGTCTCCAACATAGTTACATGAAGTATTTGACTGATGAGAAACATTTTGGGGCATTTAAAATTTCCACAGCTGCATCTTTCATTAACCTCAAATCTCGACCATTATGATAATGATGCAGATCATAATGGTGTAGACCCACATCAGCCAGCTCCATCTTGAAGTTATATAATCAGGTTCTGTGTGTTTTGCTGTATTCCATACTGCCGCTTGTCTTATCACTTTTGCATGCTTTTTTTTCGCACAAAAATAGAAATAATTACTGGCTTTAATTGAAGGTTGGGTGATAATGATTTATGTTGTGAAAGATATTGTTCACGAAATCCTCTTTGTATTACTACTGAGATGATTGGAGTGTTCAGCTGTATTTTTCAGTAGACCATTGTTAACCATCGACCAACAGAAAATCAGTGCACGTTTTTATGTCTTTCAATATCATAAGTTATAAACCTAGGAAACGTTTTTTCATTACATGGATAGATAACACCGTATTCATGTTCTAGCTTTAGCAACAACCAAAAGGACTTCATAAAAAGGTTTCTTTTTCATGTGGAATCCTAGCAGCGACTTCACTGTTTAACATCAAAGTTTTGTCCCACTAAATGGACGTAACCATGCTGAAATAGAGTAAATGTATTAAACTTGTATAAAATGGCGTTGCGTTGCCAGGCGATATGAAGTAACAGGAAAATATTTAAAACATTTGATTCATGTAGTCTTCGAGCCTTTCTTCATTTGACGAAGGTTCAGAAATGAATTAGTCTTTATTAATATTGGTAAACTTTGAGACAACTCATTTTAGGATATTGCATCTGCTTTATCTGTATTAAATCAATGCACTGAACAATGGACGCTTAAATTATTGGGCGTGTACTTTACAGTACTCGTACTGTTATTGTCTTTTTACATGCGTTTAGCCTCTTAACGTTAGCGGCCATCATATTTGCATCTACAAAGATCAAAGCGACCTTCAACGCATTTTTATATTCACCTCATGATAGTATTAAGTTATTTTCTTGACTCATGTTGTCGTAACCAGAAGACAACATATTTTTTTGCACCGACTGGATCAGCTCGATGTTTTAATGTGGGGCCGTGTGACTTCTTCACACAGGCTTTCTAAAGGATAAAGCCATGTAATCTATGGTGGGAATGATGATGCATGGATTTGTCCCTTCACGACCCTTTACTTATACAGATAACAGAAGTTATCTTATGTGAACAAATCGACTTCTTTTATACACCCAGGTATCTTTCAGAACTGTTATTATCGATACATATAAACAACTCCGTTGGTTCGCCTTTGATAAATATTGCCATTATATCTCTATTGTACCATTGATGATAGTAGTTATCTTCGGGCATGCGTAATCATCAACATTTAAGTATCATGCTAAACGAGTGTATGCTGCAAGATTTTCTTAAAAAATTGCCTCAGTATAAAGTAGAAGGTACAATAGAAAAAAACCAAGCTTACGTATTTAGAAATTTGTTTAATATAAATTATTTTGACACAAATTATTTCATTTGTTTAATTTGATGTCTTGTAGAGAGCGTAAAAGTTATTCTTTATGATTCAGTCCTTCATGCACATGTGAAAAAATCAAATTAGTATCCCCTTATTAACTCATAAATTATTCTTCATCTGTAACCATTATTGCTTTTGGTCGTAACTTCGCTCAAGGTTTGTGGTTACAGAATTTAATTTTTAACTTTTAGAAAAGGCAATAAGTACATGAAATCTTATGTGAGTAAATCCTTTAGACACAGAGTAGCCCCCAAGTGCCATTGGTGAAATGACGAACGAATAATAGTGATGCACCATGGTAGTATATTGCTAAAGGGCGTCTTGAAGTACTGTTTTGGTTATTGCACATATGACAGTTTTTTTTAACAGTTGTTATATATTAATTTGTAAATTGCAATGCAAAAATGTAGTGTTTTAGTTTTATTATGAATAAAAGAAATTCTACTTGAAGTGATCGTGATCATCGACGAAAAAACAAAAACACACAATCTGTTTTTTAGTTGTTACGATCAAGTCGCAGTCTGATCTTTTCTTCAAAAGAACGACACGTTACAACTCACCCAGACCAGGACTTAGTATCTTATCAGCTTTTATAGATGTCACTATGACGAGATGATTTTTTTTCCGCGGGCTTTGATTGGTTTGGATGTTTTCTTCCTGTTAAGTAGTATTTACACAGCTATCGTCGGAGATTTAACCCAGAAAACTAGCAGTGACTCTGTGCTTAACAGAAATTGAGGTAAATGTCTTATTTTTAATATCACATGAATGATCTTAATAAAACTTTTGTTATCTACAGAAAACAAACTAAAATGGTTTTATTAAGTTGCATAACAATGTGTGCATTTGCATGCAATGAGGACTTGCACAATGAGTAAAATCTAGCCATACATATCTTATAATTGTTTTGCTGAATGTCTTAAAAATGTTAACCTTGCTAAGGTGGTAATTGATTTATCAATATACCAGGTAGAACAAACACAATCTTGAAAATGACATTATATCGTTATAAAATTTACTAACTCTGATAATGATTGTTTAGATTTATCATCATTTTAACAAATAGAACAGGAAGAGAATCAGTGTGGTGGAAAAAACTAATGAAGTAAGCAATTATGTGCCTGTTTGCATATGCACATATGGTCCTCTATTAAGTATTCTTAATGATATCTGAACGTGCATCTTTCTTGCCTTCCCACTCCACCACAAATTACTGTTATTGTTACAAAAGTATAAAACGCGATGTACACATTTTACAACTTTGTTTTTTCATAGAATCACAAGCAATAAACTAAACCGTTTTCCTATCAGACAAAATAAAAACGTTGCAATTACTTTTCTTTATTTATTCAGTGCACACTAAATACACATATACATTTGAATGAATTGAACAGGTACCTTGTTTAACATATCAGAAAGACGCAGTTACGCAACAACACGCGTAGAAAATGAAGAACTACTTTTATCCTTTCTGTCTGTCTGTCTGTCTGTCTCTGTCCCTCTCTCCGTCTTTGTCACTGTGCCTCTGTGTGTCTGTCTCTGTGTGTACCTCTTTGTCTCTGTCTCTTTTGCTGTCTGTGTGTTTGTGTCTGGAGCATGCCTGGATAGAACCACCGGCGCACTGTGATCTATATTTATTTTTATTATCTGAAATAAAAGCCCGACTCCAATTAAACTCCTAAAAATTATCGAAATGACCCAGAGACTTGTTCTTACCTACCCTACACTGATTACGTAAAGCTAACTACAGCGTCTGAAGACACGAAAAGAATCCGTCATGTTTACTTTCTGGCGTGTGAATTCGGGCTGATCACGGGACACGGCCAGTAACGTTGATGTCTGTACGCAAAATGCGCAGTTGCGAACACATTGTTTCCGAATAAAAAAGGTAAATCTGCAATAAGAAAACTTGTCATAGTACTGGAATAGGATATATCGTGGAGGTTTTGGCACAAACCTCTATTCAAGTAAATGATAATACATGAGAATGTTTTTTTTTTCAGAGAGCAGAAGTTGGGATACCCAGTCCCACAAATTCATCCACGCTGTGCCTTATTTCCCTGCTTACAGTATCTTTAACCAATCATTTCCCTGTTATATTCATTTTGATGTTGTATATACCCACGTACAAATATATAAATTACTCGAAGAACAAAACAAAATAAATTTGATTAATGATATTACCTTATTTTTTCTTTTTTAGATATTTCGCTTTGTTTAGCCCAGTGTGTAGTGTACAAAATGAAGAGAGACTTCGACACAGGTTTGATATCATAATTAAGTAGTTATGCACATGATGTATTTTAATGTTGAATTAATTTGGATCTTTGTGTTAATGACACTGTAAAATAAATGCAGATAACTCATTAATTACTCGAGGAATTTATATATTATGCTATCTGACATTCTGAGTCATGAATAACGGCGAGAAAAAATGCAAACAACCTAGTGGTTGACATGATTAATGTTATAATGTGCTTATGTCATAAAGGTGTGTGGAAGTTGGCTTGTGATTTCAGTGGCGAGGTTTTATCTCTACCTACTCAGCATAAATCACAGGACAGTCCACATGGAGTTTTGAACACACAGATAAAGTAGCACATTTACCGTTTTTATTAATAATTATTGTTTAGTAACAAGCATTTGGTTGCAAGGTTTTGTCATTGAAATATATGTTTGTTTTGTCAAATTTGAAGTAAATATTTAATGGAAATCACCTTGGCGTCTTAAATTGATTGGAACATAATGAAAAATTGGATACTATCTTTAACTGTTGTGGCTATTTAACTATGCCTTAACTCCTTTAAGGTTATTGTTTTGATCACAGGAAACAAATACAGACACATTTGAACAAGTTTACGTCATGAAGTTTTATTAAGTAATATATTATTCTTTTATTTGCTCACTGTTGTTTCTATAACAAATATTTGAAAGTAAGCTAGTGTCTATTGACAGATGGAAACTGTTATGCAACTTGTAACTTTATGACAGTGTCCGTGCTTCACGAGGACAGGCATACTGCTACTATAAAGTCGGAGCTTAGGAAATTAACGGAAGGCGACCCTGTTAACGCCGAAAGAACAGCAAATGGGTAAATACTTCCTATGTGTTCACTAGGTGACCTTGTCATATTGGTTCTGCACAAAAGTTACACATGTTTGAATAACCTTGTTACAAAATGTTAACTTTAGCAAAACAAACAAAAAAGAAGTTATTGATGCAATCATTAACAACAACAACAAAAAAGAGAAACATTTGAACAGGGTAAAAATGGAATTATAAATACACAATTAATTTATTAATAAGTTATTTTTTTATTTGCAGGTTATAGGTAATTATGAATTAAAAAAAAAACTTCCTTCAAACATACATCCTGAGACCAAAAAAATAGTTTAAAAACAAAACACAAACGCAGTATAAATCAAAACGAGAAACCATTTAATACCTGTAGCTCTCCAGGATGTTACATTATGATGTATTAATTTAGACTATTCTTTTAGAAAATCTAAGAAAAAAATCAAGCAGGTTTTTTTTTTTAAAAACTACCCTTGTCTTGACCATGTAGGCATTTCGCAAGCGTTTGATAAACTATAGAGAGCTGGACAGTGGTGCTAAAAAGCAATATTAGTGGATATTTTTCTCAGTTATAAATCACATGTACAAACCATAAAGGCATAACATAACAGCCTTTAACATAACCTTAGCGAAGAAGATAAATTTAACTGGTGTTGATAAGTTATCGCATGTCAATAATACTTAACATGTAGTTATATTTTAGTAAATATTTCAGAAAACAACAACACTTATCGGTACTTGACAATTAAGCCTATTCATCTTTAATGCCAGAAATGTTGTTAAATAACCCAAGGAAAGGACGTCATCTTTTAACTACTTGTAAACATCAGACAACGTCCTACTTTCACGCCATTTCTATCCACTTGTTTATGTATACATTACATATATCATTTATTTATTATTTATTATTTTTTCAGCTATAAGCGTATTTTGCTTTGAAAGAAATGTTGCAATGGAAAAATATCATTGCATTTTATATATATACTATTTTCATATATACGTCTAGACATAATTCTCTGAGCGAGTTGGCGTATAATTTAAGCACTTTGCCTATGTGAGATAACCCCTGTGGGATAAGATTTTCAACAGCGGCTATTTTAACAATTTTTTGAGATTGTTTTATCTAGTTAGTGAGAAATATTTATGTCCTATATCAGCTTGAATGGTCTGGGGAACTTGAGTATGAGAGGTTAGCACATAACAACTAAACCATCCAGACAATGGCTACATTGTCACCTTTCATAACTGTTGTTTGTTTAGCTATACTGTTTGTTTAGCTATACATTATCGAAAAACATTTACCATGTTCGTTGAAAGAAACAATTGACTTTTCCAACTTTATTTTATTATTTTTAGATGTCATTGTTAACAAATACGTTTGTAAAAACTTTTCTTTGAAGTTTCATAACAAAATTTATTATCATTGGTTTTCTTTCATTGTTTCCATTTTCTAGAACATATTGACTAACTGGCATCTCGGTGGCCTGTAAGTTATTGTTTTTACTCTGTCTTGGATTGATCCATTCCTATGTGGACGCAGCATCTATGCGTTATCAACGGATGTATAAATATCTTTCACAATTATGTTTACAGGAGCCTTAGAGTAACGGCTACGGTAGGAGGTGTTGTCCATAGTTATCAGTCAGAGCCTGTTGATATCGATGAGGAAATAATCGTCGAGGTAATAAATTTGTAGCTTGAAATATTTTCTTTAATTTGGACCGTTTGGTGAGAGAGTACCTTCCAGCTTGCATCGTTCTAGTACTGCCATTGGTATTATTCAATAAATATACTAATCAGTACATCAGTGTTACAGTGAGGCTTTGATTAAAGTTGGCCATATCTTCAAAATCGCTGCATATCGCGCTAAATCTTCACACATGCTTTCTTAGGCTTATAATTTCAAGCAAGAATGCCACATGTGTGTATTTTTTAAAGCATTTACTGACTTAGATTTTTGTAAATAATTTAACGTACTCGATTTTGCATAGATTGTAATGCCTACAGTACTGAGAAATGGTCCGGTTTAAATTAAGTAAAGTTGGATACATATCCATGCAAATGTAGTAATTTGAACGGAAAACTATTAAGCTTGCATGATGCTAGCATGCAAATAATATGTCGTGCTCTTTGACAGCCTTTGTTAAAGTTATTTTAAAATATTCACTAACTATCATCAAATCTCTATTCTCAGAAAATTGTAAGCAAAATCTGAGTCCTTGAGTAGCCAACATTTTCTGCAGCTTACAGAGAGTTGCTCTTAAAAAGAACTAAGATCTGTGCTGCATACAAACCCAGAATAAAGGACTGGTTGTGCAATTGGTAGAGTGTATAGAAAGCCTGGAATGTATCCCAGGTTGCGACATACCAAAGATGTTAAAAATGGTAAGGGTAATAATTCCACGAACACTCTGCCCGTTGTCAAGCTAACGAGACTGGGTGTGGTATCATGTGAGGTGTTCATGGCATTATATAACCAATGATAAATCTGCTTTAAGTGCACATCATTGCCAGATAACTGAATTACTGTTGGTTGGACGATAAACCCAACAAACAAACAACACCAGGACTTGATTCCATAAGCCATGTACTTCCTTATCTATCATATTTACCTTTCAAAGATTTTGATATATATTTTTTATTTTTTGTCATGTTTCAGAGACACAACGGCTTTGCATTGGTGAGGGTGAAAAAGACCGGTGTCTTCAACATGGAGAACAGATTGTGAGAAAAAAACAACGAAAACCATCAACACACTAGAGCCAACAACTGTTTTATTCATTGGCAATAGAAAACAATATTCCAACCAGCACTACAATTAAACTCCTTTTAAAATGGTTATATTACAGGTTAAACAATTCAGTTCCCGGAATAAAAAATGCATACTGCTGACTGTCAAACCATGTGTATGAATTGTGTGTGAGTAATAATGATTTGATGTCGTTGTTTTACTTTAAAAACATTTGTCTTTTTTATTGATATTTTACTGATTTCAAAGCTTCCTCAAGATTTATAGGAAATGATTAGAATAATGTTAACCCGATTTACAATAAACTATACTCTGGAGATTTAAATGTTGTTTTTTCACAATTTGTTATGAAAACCATACACGTAATCTTCATTTTTAAGTAGACAAAGCCCCAACTTGGAAATATTAGGGTGGATAGTGGCGTTGGGCTGGGTAGGGATGGGGATGGGATGATGTTATTTTCTATCTTGTTCAACATATAATGCTGGGTGTGGGATGTTTGTCCACTGTCCTATACATCTTGGGGTGAGATGGGGTATTTGTCCAGGAAGGAATTTAATTACATATACACACAGCTCTGCATCAAGCCGTGCCATTATTGTGTAACAATACTGCCGATGATGAAGAATAAGAAAAGACAACGGAAATATTGCGTACAGAACAGGATCTCAATGAAACAAATAAGGAAAAAATATTGTCTTTACAAAATAAGTTAGAAAAACACGAGAGGTTAAAATAAAAGGAATAATATTGATCTCCAAAGCTTCATAGATAGAAAATGGAGAAAAAAACGACCAAATATTTCTGTAAAACAATATTCATAATAAAAGCATGCCATTCATAGAAAATTTGTTGAACAAAAGGAAATCTTAAAAGAAACAAGCATATTTTACAAAAATCGAAATAAAAAAAAATGAAGATGAAAATAATAGCCTAATTGATGAGTTAAATGGCGTTCCAAATACCAAAGCCAGTCAGAACATTAGAAGGCCTGTTAAGGAGGTCTCTTATATTTAAAAAAAAATATGAAAAATGACAAAAGTCCAGGCATTGACGGGTTTCTATCAAATTTCTTTAAAGTTTTTTGGATAAGGATAAGGCATTTTGTAGTGAGAGCTATAAATCACGCTATTTAAATATGTTACTTTTCTAGAAATGTTAAATTGGGTATCATAACATGTTTTCTTAAAGACAATAAACCCAAAAAGTTCTAAAAAAATTGGAGACTAATAGCTTTGCTAAATATTGTTTACAAATAAGCATCTGGCAGTATAGCAAACAGACTGAAAAAAGTTCTTGAAAATGTAATTTCAAGTGAGCAAACAGGTTTTATAAAGGGTAGATATATTGGATAAAATACAAGATCATTATATGATATTATGAACTATACAGAAATTCACAAAATAAATGGACTGCTAATGATGGTAGACTTTGAAGAGGCTTTTGATTTCATATCCTTTAACTTTATAGAAAAGACTCTAGCATATTTCAATTTTGGTCCATATTTTATAAAGTAGGTAAAACTGTTTCTTTATAATACTGAGGTCGCTTAACAAATCAATGGCATAAATAAATATCAACTTTTTTCGAAGTAGGAAGAGGCTGAAGACAAGGAGACCCAATTGCCCCTTACATTTTATCCATCCTGTGTGCAGAAATATTATCGTTTAAAAAATGATGATATAAAAAAATAGAAATTGGCGGAGAAGAATATAAGATAGCACATTATGCAGATGACACCTTTTTATTACTAGATGGCTCTGAAAAATCGATAAATGCTTTAAACACCCTTGATATATTTTGTTTAATATCTGGCCTCAAAGTAAACTATGATAAAACAAACTTTATCTGGATAGGGGCAAATAAATACAGTACTAGAGCAATTAAGACAAAATGCAAACTAACATGGGGAGACACACAATTCAAACTACTTGGTATGATCTTCGATGTTGATTTAAGCAAAATGGCTTCCTTAAACTATGAGCAAACCTATCAGAAAATGACATTGGCAAAGGAGAAAATTTATACCATTTGAAAGATTAGCTGTCATAAGATCATAAATAATCTCTAATCTGACCCATGTTTTAACAAGTCTCTCTAATCCAGAAAAATCATATATTGAAAAGATAATGAGCTATTTCATAATTTTATAAGGAGGTGAAATCCAAAACTTAATAATAAAATATAATAATAAAAGACTATATTGCTGGTGGCTTAAAAATGATGGATTTATATGCTTATAATTATACACTGGAACTGAAATGCACAAAAAGAAAAACAAAAACAAATAGCGGGGTAAAATTTGGCATTTTGGTAAAAAATATTGTCGATGTAGAAAAACTCTTGAACTGTGGAAAACAGTTTTGTGAAATATTAACACACAAAAAACGAAAAATATTTTCTGGAATGATGTTTTGAAATCATATGTTACTGAAAAACTGAATATTTACAATATTGACAAATTTCTTAATTTGCCTTTGTCCTATAATGACCTATTCAACCCATACCAGTGTTTGTATGTTGAACCAATGTAATTTAAAAAAAATGCAAAACACAGTATACATACTCTTAATGGTTTCAGACAAAAATTGTTAACATAATCCTTGGTACGAATTATTTGATGACAAAAATTAATATTATAGATAGTCCCATGTGCTCCTTTTGTAAAGCAAAAGAAAAAACACTTACACACCTAATTTATGGATGCCCTAAAGTTAAGGATGTTCTTTTTTTCTTATAGCAATTGTTAACAGAAAAAATGTTCTAAACGATTTGGACAGTTTTACAGTGTTGCCTGGCTCTAAAGAAATATTGCTCAACTTGACAATTTAACATTGGAATTAAAAAATATATATTTTTGCCAGAAAAAGAAAAAACATGCTCCCAACTATAAAGGGTTTAGAAAATGCACTTTAAACTTTTATTGATATTTGTGTTAACGCAAGAACATGTAAAGAAGAGCAAATTTTATACATAAAACATATTGTAAAATGCTTAAAAACTGATTGTAACAAAAAAAAAACATGTACAGTATCATAACATAGGTCTGGTTTGTCATTTTTATTTATGTTATATTTAAAGAATATATACAATTTGCAACAAATGTTAAGTTTTAAAAAAAAATATTAAAAATAGAATGTAGTATAACAACACAAGTTTTCATGTAACAGCTGATTTTTACATTGCATTTTAGTGGATATTTTGAAGAAAATCCGCCTACTTCTTGATATTAAACTTCAGTATTCTAATTCAAAAGAATGCTTCTGATTTTAGTGGAAATTCAGGCGTAGAAAATGAATACAATTTCAGTACATCTTAAAGCAAAAAGTAAAACAATCATTTGTGCTCATTTAACATAATGTGAATGAATGCCCCTGGAAAAACAGTAAATATCATTTTATGCCAAGCATAATTTTTTATGTAAGCAAGAGATTCTATTGTAATGTTTTTGCACTTTTGTGTCCTTTATTTTATGAAGTGCGAGTATAGTATTAAAATGGGACGTGTAGTTGCTTTTGTACTTAATTATTTCACAACATATGACCATATATACATCCATAATACATTCCATTCCATTTATTTTCTCACATTGCTGCACAAATGGGAGAAGCTTTTAATTGCTAAGTTATACATTTGTATTTAATATCTATTCAAATGAGCCAAGTAACGGCACAGGCAATGTTTGTAGCGTTTATTGGCTTGCGACAGGGTCGTAAAATTAGAATTCCATGGTTTTGACTGGTATGCCAGTTATCATTGTGTAACATTTTAATCTGTGTATACGACTTGTTCATGTTACATTATGTTAAGTGAGATAATTATTGTATTATGTTTGTCTACTTGTATGAATGCATTTCCCCATGGTGTATTTATGTACCGGGTTGAAATAAAAGCTAAGTCTGTCTGTTATTTGGCTTGTATGTTAAGAAGAAAGACAATACATATATCCTTATTAAACTGATATTATTAAATATATATTTAATGCTTAGAAAAACAACAACATTTGTAATTGATTTCAAAACAGAGCCAGTACTAGAAATGCAGTTTTCATCATTTAATCTACATGAAATTGTCAGTACAAACGACATAATGATTCCAAGTTTAGCTGATAGTTAACTGATAATTAGTTGAAAACACAGATTTACACAGTATTTATATAGAAAAATGAAGAACGAAACATTTTAGGAAAAATACACCGGTTCATTAACGCCTGTATAACCTGTCTAACCTTTGGCTGGCCATCGCGATCGGTTGGGGAAATCCCGTTAACGGACAAGCTGAGAGACGTGTCTCTCAAAAAGCTGAGGAAAGATCAGTTGCCATCATATCACTGGCAGAAGTATAATTTCATGTGGCGGTTCTCTAACAAGTATGCCACAAGAAAGAGCACGGATGTGAGACCTATAATGCGCGGTAGAGAGCATGCGCTTTAAGCAAGAAGATGGCTATCCTGGGGACTAAACGCTCGCTGTCGATTCATTACATAAATATTTGACAGTAACGAAACGTAACTCTGTCGGAAACAAGACTTGCTGTCTGCTACATCGTTAAAAACAAGCTGCGCTGTTAACGCCGGCATGCTTGGTTACTTTTGCTAAAACAAATACTCGCCAAACGTCTGTGAATTACTATTAGTGTCTGCTTCTTTTTTATAATTGCAAGCTACGCTTTATTGTTGTAAGCTAGCCTGTTAAAAACGGAACACGTATTCTTTTTTTTTCTGAAAATGTTATTACAGAACAACTGCGACTTCCTGTTTATTGACTGCTGCACTATAGTTCCCATGAAAAAATGCGTACCAAAAGAGGCGCTAATCATAGGCTTTTAGACATAAATCACTGCAAGCTAATCTTCAATTATTTATAGAATACTCTTATAATAGAACATACAAAACAATTCTGCGATTTATTTGCTTGCAGTACATCGTTCGCACAGTCTCCAGTATATTTGCGCAGAAAGAGATCCATTTCTATTTGTCCGCTGTTTGTCCGTGTTTAGCTTAAATGTCATTTTACTAATAAGTATAAATAAATGTCATTCGATAAAATCTGTACGTTTTGGTGTAAATTGTCGCAAAAGTGCATTATAGTAAAATAAAACAATATTTAGCAACATTTTCATCATTTGCCACTCCCTTTCCGTTTCTTACAAAATTTGAGATAACGATTATTTTATTTGAGTCGCAAAAACGTTTATTTACTAAACAATCAGTCTTTTTATTTGAAAGGCCACAACAGGACAAAAGAAAAATCGCTCAGGTGCTGCCCTGACAAAGTCATTGGAAACCTTTTAAAATGGCTGAAACTCCTCGCGTTGCGGTTGATTTGTTCAACCTTATAACAGCACAATATTTTGAAAGACAACATATCTATATATAATATATTTGTCGGGAAAAATATTCATTACACATGGCGAATTAAAAAAAACCTTTCCTGGCAAATAAAATGCAAATTTTATCAAATTTAACCAAGTCACTTAATATCTCGGCGACAAAACTTGGAAAGTAGCTTTTGCAATGTAAGATATCATTTCTGACCATTTTATAGCAATATGATTTATATGTATATTTAAATTGTCAGTTAATATAATAAATACAACAATAATCACAAATAAATTGCATTACAAATGCTTAAAAGCAAACAACGGTACATACAATATAAATAAATAGATGATACTTTTACGTGTTATTATCAAATCACCGCATTCATTGCAGTGTTCAGTGCTTAAAAATTAAGTTAAAATGGTTAGACAGTAGCCATTACAGTCATTACATGTACGACATCATTTTCAGACTAACTGGATTTCAGAGGGACAAACCTTTGGTTGCTTTATTATGGCAAAATCTTGTGATTGGACTGTTAAAAACAAACAATAAAAGGAGGAATAATCATGGCAAATGTTTTATTGAAAAAACAAAACAAAAAAAACAACAACACAAAAACAAAGCATGTTTCAGAACAAAAGGAATTGCTCTAGTAATTAGACATCAGTCTTTAAAGTGGTATTTGTTAATACAAAAATCTTAATACTACCTCGGAAATGCAATTTCTAAAGTGGAATTTTACAATAGAAAATGTGTTGCATAAACTATAGTTTAACAAAGGTGTACAAAAATGTTCCTCTACTAAGAATGCTCATAGGCTTTTCAAATAATGAAGATTTGTATCAAACTAGAACAGTATATAAAGCATAAACATGAATTCATATACAACGAAAACCTTTGTATATGTCACTTTATATACTTCTTCAGTACGAGTACATGAGGTTTTTACTTTGAGTAGCAATATGTTGCTGCTTGTTGTTGTTGTTGTTAAAAATGTTAAATGTTCTGCAAATAGGAGAAATGAAAACAAAACATTATTTTAATTTAAATACTAAAGCACTGCAACTTATCCAATATTCGTCAAAAGTCTGTTACGGAGTAAAAGGGTGCCCATGTATAATGTCAGTGAGGAGCCTACATATAATGAGCTTAAAAGTAACAAAATCATGTTACCAGTAATTTAAAGGTATGACTTTAACTTGAATTATCATCAACACGTGTAATTATATTGTTTAAATTGCATGTATGAATGAACAAGATCTGTTTAGGAGTTATGGCTTCAAGGTGGTATCCGACAATTTAGACCAATATTTTTTATTCAAATAACCAAATAATTTATTGTTAGGTGAAAAGGTTCCGCGAAATACTAATTATTTTTATGTCCTACACCTATATTTTATTGTTTTATATTTTTTTTACTTCCCACTGACATAGTTATGTTCATATTGGTGACGTCCATCTAATTATTTGCCGAGGGAGACCCCAGACTTACGTCTGGTTATAACCACCGGTGCACCACAGGTTACCACATGAAGTGAGGGGCTGTGGAGTTGCAAGTCAGTGATTCTAACCGCTCCGCCACGGCGCCCCACATCGATGGGATAAGTGACGCACCCCACTGGTCATTACAAATAGGTAATTTCTATCTGCACTACGCTGCACAATTAGCTATTTTAAACTGGAAAACCACGTGACCACTAACTTTTGAGATCACGTTATATCATCATCCGGGTAATCCGCTGTGACATTGATACCTATTTTACCAGAATATCATGTAGTGCTTATTTATAGATTTGGAAAGAAGAAACAATTAGATTAGTTTATAGACAAAGAATAATTAAAAAATAAATGAGGAGATGGAAAGAACCTTATTTGGAAAAAGAGGGTCAATACACACTTAGGTTAATTTTGATTACACAACATCAGAATAATTTGTGCCATCATTTCTCTTCATGCATTCATGCTTTTGGACAACACTTTCTACACTGGACTGAAGGATGGCAAAGTCAATGTCTTCTTTCTGGAAGAAAACACTGGTAGCCATGAGTATGATGTTTATGAGAAGACGTGTTGTTGTTCTGAAGCAATATGTGGTAATCTTAGTGAAGTAACCCCTTGCAGTACTGTCATTGGAAGATTCCATTTCACTTTCCGTTTATGTAGCCAGTGAAGCCCATTTTCTGAAGATGGTCTGTAATGCTTAGTACCTGGAAGATCATCTGGAAGTAAAGAAGTACAGGCTGAACATCACTATTACAAATTTTGGACTGTTAGCCTTGTGTGTTAACCTGATAGCTCAGGCCCACCAATCTACACGATATTCATGGCGTGGCTAGGAATAAAATCCCATCAGAAGGCATAATTTATTTTTTCTTTTATATATACATTTATGTGCCTATTGATATACTTCTATTCATCTGTATAGACATGAAATAGGTTCAAATAATGCTAAGTTTAAACAACAAGTTACGTGTTCACTACAGTTAATTGCAACATATTGTTTATGTAATACAAATGCCAATTAAGCCTTATTTAAGATAACATATAATTACATAAATATGATTTATAAAAATGAAACAGTAAAGGATTGTGATTTGTATAATGATGAATAGTGTATATTAATATGTATATGTGTATGTGTAATAAATATGCTTGAAATGATAATGCAGTTAGTCTGGAAAAAATGAGATTCTCGTGATTTTTTATTTTTATTAGACTAATATTTATCATATAGATTCATTATTTGCTTACAATATTTCACAATGTCCATCTTCTTGTAAAGTTTTGGATCTTACAGCATGTACAAGTCTAAGTTCAGACCACTAGAAATAGTAGATACATGGCCATATCTGTTGATAGCATTGGGAAAAATGGGTTGTCTTTTCCTTCAGCAATGCATATTGCAAATGCACATGTTATTTGATAATTTTATTTGGTAATTGGTGAGCCCATCCTTACACTGTTACAGAAATCACATTAAACAACAGCTCGTAGTTTGATTTCGATTGTTGTTTCACTTTCGGTGTTTGACTACAGTCATTATATATGCTACTTTCGATACCCGTTTTCGTGCTCGGGCTTAAACAACTATGTTAATAGCAAAACTTGCGACTTGGATCTTGTAGCTATAACTATGTGTTCATGGCTAGCACACTGAACACAGAAATGTTGAAAAAAAAGTTATTTACTTAAATAAAACATGCTGTTGTGAATATGTCTCAGTACAATTTTTAGCCCGCAAACATGTTTTTGCGTATGTCTAGGTGTTCCAGTTTACATGCGGTGCGCCTGTGCTTCTACTCAGAAATAGGTCTGGTGGGTCTTCCTACACCAATAATTAGCTGGACGTGGACAACATGACTTTAATTCTGTCGGTGTGATGTAACAAACAAACAAAAAACCCAAACAAACAACCAACAAAACAAACAAACAAAACTACAAAACAACAACTGTCTTCGGTGGGTTGGAAAATATAAACAACTTGCAAGTTCTAAACACGATCGATCCATTTTGTTGTCTTTATTTATTTTAATACTACACGTTCCAATGGTGAATAATATTACGTGTTGTGGTAAAAGTCTAGTAATACCCTGTCTTTAATAACTGTTTCTATTGTCATTTTTTTCTCTAATTTCTGTTCTTTGTTGTATGTTTTGTACTTGTAAATGCGCCTTTGCCATGATCTCTACTTTGTAAATGGCCAAAGACTTGCATGTCGATTTGCCAATAAATTATGTATGTACGCATTCGGAACATAATTGGTATTTTGCGATATCTTATTGTTACACACGCAATATGTTAACACGTTTAATTTAATAATCATTGAACAATTCACCACTGGATCTATTAACGCGCAATTAAGTATGACTTTGATTAGGCAATATACAATAAATGACATATGTCAGTTATGTATATTGTCATTATTGTTGTATCATTATTGTTGTCTCGGTCGTGGTTGTCGCTGTTGTTGTTACAAAAGTGTGCAATGAAACTATTAGTGTTGGACACTGACCATCGGACGGCTCAGCAAGACACCTATACTGTGAGATACCTTAAGAGGTAAGTAAATATGTTATAATGAACTCTTTCAAATTACTGAAACATATCTACTTAGTTGAAATGTAAAATCATCTTGCTTTTGTTTCTTAATACGTGTGTCCGAAACTGCTTGAACAAAACTTTAGAATTTTGTTGTAAAACGATGTTTATTTTTGTCAAATAATGACTGATTTGTTACTTGACATTACTATAAGCTTAATGAAGATAACTTATTAAATTAACAGGTTATACTTTTTACGCTTAAGACCCGCCACTGTTTAAATATTAAAAAAAACAACTTCAAATTTAGATGCTTAAGGCTGTATTTCTATACTATTTCTTCTTTTTCAACATCTGTCTTTTCTCTTTGAGAAGTTTTCCAGCTTACCTGCGGTAATATGCAGAATAGGCTACAGTGGTCACTGTTTTTTTACTGAGGTCTTTAGCTGTACATCATCCGGAGAGTATCGATCTTTTTAGCCCTGGACCCTCTCTTCACACGGATGTCAGATCGATAGTGATGGTCGGATACTGTCCCTCAGTAGAAGGCCTCCAGCTCTCTTGCTCTCTTTTGCTCCAGAACCATTTGGGTGCCCTTTCAACTGCCTGTCCAGGGCTGTAGGCTGATAATTTCCTGTCTTTTCTAAAGATTCCCAACGAGCTGAACTTTCTCCAGAAACTGGGTAAAGCCAGGTTTTTCCCTTGTTCCTCACAAAGATTTCTGGAGGTCTGTGTACTTCAGTGCCTTGGTCTCTTTCGCAATGTCGCATCTTTCCTCTCACAGCAAGGCGAGTTTAACGACCACAAGCTTTGGTTCCTGGTGACTACAAAACAATATCTTGGCGTAGTGGTGTCTGGCAGACTTTCTCCGAGAAACATACGCGCAAACAGAGCAAAGCTAAACCTAATGCTCTAAAGCTCCCAATATCAGTCTGCAAACACTGCAGAGTTTGGACCCCAGTGTCACTATCCTTTCTTTCACGCTCTAACGAATGCATAGACAGACAAAAAACAGACCAGAAACAGTTGTCTTAAACTAGCGGCTAGATGGTTATCTCATATACAATATATATAATACAAGAAAATGTACTTTCTTTACTGAATTAATGGTCAACTTTCACCAAATAATGTGGTTAGTCCCGTCATTGACACCACTCTCCCTGACATGGCCAACTTAAAACACTGATATTATTACTTTAGGTTAGGCCCATTACTTTGTCAATTAAAATAGTTTCTGTTATCAAATGTCAGGACACTGCTGTAACTTTTGTGATTTTTAGAAGAATCTTTTTTTTAGCAGCTGAACACCTGTCTGCTTTTAAATGCTTTGTTCTTTTTATTTACCACGAAATAATTTTGATCATAATTTCCACATCTTGCATTTACACAGCCCAAACAGTGCTTTTCAGAGCTTTGATTAATGATACATGTGCACACTGTATGAATTAACGTAAAATATATAACACCTCGGCTATTTTACTTTACGGAAAGGGTCGAATATTATGCGAATGAGGCCACTGTTAAGAGTTTGTTTTCGCTGTCGCTATGGTTAAGTTGAATAGGACCTACCCGGAAGTTTAAATACCTGATCGTTGTTAGATGGGCCTAGGCATAAAAAGTATCCTCGGAGGCCCACTTTTCGATAGTCTAAGCGGGAAATTCAAACTGAACAACAATTCAAACTAAAATAAACAAGATCAACTTACATACCGTATAGAACAGTCCTTTCTTTGTTAAATCCACCTCATTACCAAACTTTTTCATAAGAAATGAAGCTCCAACGTGGACAATGTTAATGTGATCTTACCTAAGCATCAAACATGGCGGCCCTATTTCCGATGACGTCACAGGAGTAGGATGTTGGTTCAAAAAAGGCCAAAGAAAGTAATGTTAGTTTACTGTCATTTTGCAAAATGTGTTCCAAAATTCAACAGTTAACATAAACTTTTAACTTGAACATATTTACAGTTTTTTGTTTTTGTTTTTTTTTTAATATTACTTGACCTATTCTTCAATACAGTGAGGACAAAGAAACTTGTCTCCCCGCCTTATCACTCTAACAGCTGTGCAATAACCAAGATTAGCCCTGTGGAGGCAAGGATGGCCATTTCTAAATCCATCACACTGGGCCCATTTTATGAACACAATAGATATGCTGTATTTAGCTTCATCAGGTGTCTGCTTGTTACATACACAGCACAGCTCCTCATCTGTCATGTCATCAATACTGCTGTCAGAGTCTACATCTAATCTCATATGAGAGGGACCTTGTTGTGGTTAACTAGTGGTAGACTTTGTCGGTTTACAACAAGACTTTTTAGGTTGGGTCTCACTAAGTTTCACAGACAACCATTAGTTCAACCGTTTCTTTATCGTTATCAAGTTCTTTTCAGGTCACAAGTTTACCAATTGTTTGTCTTGTTTTTCCAGAATTTTCACTTTTCACATGTTTAAGTTTAAGTTTACATTCTATTGCTTTCAGGATGAAAGAAGGACTGTTTGGTTTGTCAGATGGAATACTATCATCTACTGTTTCTTGCCTGCCTTGTTCTGATGTACATGCATATATTTCAGCAGGGAGCAAATACTCAGCTGGCACAGCCTTGGGATTGAGTGGATATATGCCAGTTCGTTTGAAACCAGACTGTATATTTTCTGAGCACGGTGCCTTTACATAGGCTTTACAAGCTAGCTCACATAGATTGTATCTGGTAATTTTCATTGATGTTTCCCTCATAAGTTTGTGACAAAGAATATTATAGATGCTTTCATAGGGGCCATAGCATGCTACATCTAATGATTGGAGGATATGGCTTGTGTGACTAGGAAGGATGAATATAATGATGCCATTCCTCTCGGCCTATTCAGTAAGGCCAACTGAGGGACTTGTTGCCATCCAAAATAAGAACCTTTTGGCCTTTTCAAGTTTCATTTTTCTTCTTTATATTCCTTCTTTCATTATTATTTACTTTTTCTTCATTATATTTGTTACCTTATTTTTGTTACCTTATTTTTGTTGACACATTTCATACCTGCCTTCCATATATACCTTTTATTCCTTCATACATACATACTTACATACATACTAACATAAATACTTCATACTGACATACATACTTACATACATACTTGCATACTGATGTACATACTTACATACATACTTGCATATTGACATACATACTTACATAATATGCACTCACACTCTTACCATGCATACACATACACTTACTGAGCATATACGCATTCATGTTACACATACTTTACATACATACAGATTGCATAAACGCCATACTTACAAACATTCAAGTCACTTTGTGGGAAGAAAGTTGTTCAGTTATAAACAGAGGGTTAGCTCCAGGGTAGACGTAACAGTCTATGGCGGCAAAACTGGGGCTAACCTAAAGTGGACTAACTGAGCACCTTTCTTCCCACAGTCGGAAATGGATTGTTGCCAACATATAATTGTTATTAATATATTAAAACATAAAACCCTGCTGGATTTTGTTGATTTGTTCTCCTGTATGTTCTTGATAGTGTATTTCTCATATGTAAATAAAAACTTACATATACAAACAGTAATTAAAAAAATGAAAATCAGATTTTAATTTTTTATTATCAAACATTTTAAAATTGTTGTACAGTTATATATTTATTTGTTCTTATCCATGATGTTCATATGAGAAATACTCTTTGAAGAAATTGCATGAAATAAAATTAAAAAGGTAATTACCTTCGATAACAAATCTGAATCTATTTAATAAACTAGACCAAATTTACATTTAATGATTTAGTTTAAGGATAGATGATTATTTGTAAGAAAATTTGGTGACAGCGCTTTTAAAGAAAAAATAAAACAATACAATGCATCCCATAATTTATAATAATGGACGTAAACGTTTATTTAAATTAAAACCAAAATAGTTTTTTCCTTTACAAGACAACTTCATTAAACATAATGAGATTATTTAAAACAATATTTCCTGTTAATTAATTGGAAATCCATCAAGATGTTAGATTTCATATTTTTCATAAAGCATTTATGTTTTATATTGAGCTTAAAATAAGAATTAAATAATATAAATAATTGATAAAATATAAAAAATATTCGAAGTTTTTGAATATAATAATAATAAAGGAAAAAATGATTTTATTCAACAGTAATAAGTTTATTTAAAACTAAATTTGAAAATCATCAATTTGTAAAAAAGAGTTTAATCATTTTAATAAAAACAGTTGTTTATTTTAACAAGTTTAAATTGAGGTTTAATTAAAAGGACTATCAGCAAAAAAAAAAAAAAAAAAAACTTTTCTGTAATTTTAATTGAAGTTCTTTTAAATGTTAAATAAATAAGGTCAGATATATTAAAAAAAAGTACCTTAAGGCTGTATTTACTGGTTACCTTTAAGGCATTTCTTCGTAATGTAAAGGCAATGTCTTGTTACATTGATCAATCTATTCCATAATAACGTAAGATGATGAAGATAATAAAGTAAGATGTTGGTGAAATTTATTACTTGGTTTTAATAAATTTCACCAACATCTTACTTTATTATGGAATAGATTGATTTTCTTAAAGTTAAGATTTTGATTAAAAAAGTTTTAAATTTATATTTTATTAAAACCAAGAAATAAATCTTCATCATCTTACGTTATAGATGATCAGATTAAGAGATTGATCAAATTAATGAATACATTGTTTTAAAATGCTAGTCATTCTTTACTTTGTTGTTACAAGCCAAATGCTTTGTATACTGTGATTTTATATTTGTAATTCCACACTGTTTGTCATTTAACACAAGGTAAAGCTTTTATTTTATTTTTTTATTATACATTTTATTAAAACCAACATCTTATTTTATTATGGAATAGATTGATCAAATTAATGAATAAATTGTTTTAAAATTCTAGTCATTCTTTACTTTCAATGTTATAAGCCAAATGTATACAGTGATTATATATTGTGTTGTTTTTATAACTTAAATAATTCTACATTCATTCCAGATAGTTGTTAATTTTGATCTCAACGAAATACAATAAAACTGTTTCATAAATATGTAGCAACAACTTTATTTAGAAATTGTACAATGCAAAATTATTTTCTAGTTGTATATTTTCAATAAAAAAAGAAAATTTATAAGATTGGAAAACTATTTGTCACAAATGAAACTTTTAAAACTAACTGGTTTATTTTAAACTTAATTCAAAAGTATTGCTGGTTAGAAAAATCTGTTTTAAAAAACTGAAAAGTTTGATATTGTTATATGCTTAAAATAAATTCATTCCATAAACATAGTGAGAATTTTTTTATGGTATTTTTTTAATATTGTTGAACATGGTTATAACTTAAATAATATTTTTTTTTATTTTTATATTTCTTTATTTTTATTATAATAATTTTTGTATAAATATAATGTCTACCTCAAAAACAATTTTTTAGCTCAGTTATAATGTATACTTAAAACCAAAACATGATTTCTAAATAAGTATAACTTGGTCCATATCGCCTACTAACCGTTCCAAGGCGGTAACTGTCGGGTTTGCTCTTTTCGTTAAATGACTCATCACAAATTTGTTCTTACTTTTCACTTGGCTTGAATGTGAAATACCTTTGTTCTGTGCCTTTTCGGAGTTTGGTATATGTTTCAATGCTCATAGGACTTTGTCATATATTATTATTAATAATAGTTTTGTTATTACAGTTGAAAGGGTGCTTTTAATATCATTTTTAATTATTTTTAATAACTTGTAGCATATAAAAAGAAAAATGCTATATACCTTGTGATTATTTATATGGTTTCTTTCAAAATTTATTTTGATAATGAAATTTAACTTAAACTTTCAATTAAAAAAAGTAATTAATTGTGTTTTTCATATTAGTTTTTCTTTGTAATATTAAAAAATTAATTGATAGAAAAAGTTTGGTAAATGTCTACCTCGAAAACAATAATAAAAGTAATGAAACTAATTATTGTTTTTCTTTTATTATGTTCTAAACAACATCTGTATTTTAAACTCTTATTATATGCTTCGTAGCAAAGTAATTAATTTAATTTTACATGAAGTTTTATCACAATAAGACTCCTGTGAAATTAGGTTGCCATACCATTACCTACTTAACTAACAGCTTAGTGTATTTTGTAGAAATAGATCTAGTTGTACCTAATCATGTCATGCATTTGTTCATATGGATACAATGCGATAAGAGGTTATCAATTACTTAACTTAACCCATTGAATAACAGTCAAAACCCCACATTTAAGATAACGTATGTTATAAATCGTGAAGACTGATCATCGGTGTCATCTGCACAATGGCTGAAAGACTGAATGCTCGTTGCTCTGAATGTGGACAACCATGTAAAAAAGATGTAGGTTTTGTTCTGTATCTTTAAAACATTTCGATGAGGAACATGCATGCATCAAACCCGATGAGGTTGACGAAGAGTTCGATGAACTTGAGTATTTAAGGTGTACTTTAAACATGAAACCATCGTTTAAAAAATTCCTCCGCCTTCCACCCCACCTTCCAAGACCCTAACACCATACTTAAACCTGGGTCTTTTTAAGAACCTTCCTTATAAATTCATCACGGCCCCTTTACAGGACCTTCCACCGTCTCACTGCGTTCAAATCGTATTTGAGACTATGAACTTGCAATGAGATTGTGTTTTTATGTTGGTTCTACGAACCTATTAAAAAGAAATCTATTAACATTTTCCCAGATAAGTATTAAAGAAAAAAGACATATACTGTTTAAACGTATGAAATTTTATATGAAGTGTTATTTTGCAGTCATCACAATATATTGTAGTTAAATAAACTGTTATGGACCGGTGTAAAATATTATCATTTTAATGTTGCTAATCCAACTTATTAAACAAATACGAACGTGTTTTCCATACCCCCTTTAATAAATCACGTAAACAAATTAAATATACTGATGATAAAACTGACACCTTTGACTTCGATGTGGTGAATTGTTATAACTACTATCAATAGCTTGTAAGTTATCGATGTAACGATATTTTCGTTTTTGCCTCATCGTCCTAAATAACACACCTCGTCACGTACGAATGACTCTTGCAGCATAGTTCGCTTTTAACATACTTTATGTGTTAAATAAATATATTCTCTGTGCTTTCATAAAGTTCTTAAAATCGTGGTTTATGAATTCTGACACTTTGTCAGTCCTTATTTTTGTAAATTTACGCATTTTTTAAAATCTCTTCGACTGCTTGTATACTTGTTTGCAATTTTTCATTCAGTAGTGGACGAACAATTAAAAACCGTGACTAAAAATTATCACAATTAGCAAATACTTTACACCATCATTGTACTTTGCAATGTTTTCAACAGACATGAGATTCATATCAGCTTGATCATTAAGCTCTGCAACCTGCACTTGCAGTGTTTTATATTTCCTAATGGCTTGCCGCTGAACAGCATAAGCGTCTTGATTGTCTAACCATTTCTGAATAAAATGTTCAATAAATATTCCAGGGTATTGAGGGTTTAATATCTGATCAATTGTTTTTTTAGAAATGTTTTATGTCTTTTTGATGAGAGACAATTTTATCTCTGTTTTCTAAATCATGCTTTAAAGTATGGCGAAGATTTGATACTTTTTATCATATCTTGTAACCATGTTATGTTATTAACCTTAAGGTATTTTAACTGAAATATCTACATTCGTATTTGATAAAGTGTATACCTCAAAAGTAATGCTTTTAAAAGTTAAAAGTATTGTTTACTCATTTGTATATCTAACTCAGAAACATTAATGTATTATTGATTTTGATTCCTTTCATTTATCAAATTTGACCTTTAAATGTGACCTTTACCTCAATTATAATGATTTGATTCTGATATGCATAACAAAACTTTGTAATGGTGAACATTTATAAATAGTTGGATATCTATCAGACGCTATTTGTGTGTTTGACCTCTAATGGATTTTTTTTCCTAATTTTTGACCTTTGACCCCTAAAATTTGCCATTGACCTTGGATTTTAAGACACGATTAATATGTAAATTAATTTATCTATCAATGTTAGACCTGTATGTAAAATGATTTTAATATTGATTGAATGGTTGCAGAGTTATGCATGGATTCCAGAAATCCTCAAAAGAAATATCGAAAAAAGCAGAAAATGCCCCAAAAATAATTTTCCCAACAAGAAATTTTTGGGAACTTTATGATTCATGGTATAATGCACCATTTCCAACCAATATGCTTAATATCGTTTCCGTATCAATTTTGTCCGAGTCAAAAGCTGAATAGCCTGGACTATAAAGTGATATTTATGTTTGTATATTTCGAGTATATATTGATTTTAATAATTCAATTGGCTTTTGAAACGAAATTATTTTAGAAATGTTTTATGTCTTTTTGATGTGTCATAACCAAAATGCTTTGTACAATATGATTTCTTTTGTTAAATACATTATAATAATTAAAATAGTTTTAGGGTGTTGAAAATACAAACACGTTTTAATAATATGTAAACCTTTTATTTAAGTTTTATTTCATCTAGTCTAACGTTATATGATAAAAAAATTATTCTATAGATAGACATTGTTAATTGCTCACAGATAAATTAAACAACATTAAAGTGATATTTATGCTTTGTATACTTGGATTATATATTGATTGCAATCATTCCATTGGCTTCTATAAACAGTTGTTAATTTTAAAGAAATGATTATTTTATATAGTTTAGAGTTGGAAAATATTTGATAGAAAAGTTGTAAGTTAATATCTAAAATCATTTTACTTATTGGCAGTTGTTTTTATACAAAAATCATTTATTGTTTTGTTGACATTAAATCTTTGTATATTGTGATTTCATATTGTGATGCTTAAATTTTGTTTAACACAACTTTCTACTTTTATTAAAAAATAATGTTTTTGATTATAATGTTCATTCCATTTAGAATCAAACCATTCGCTTTCTGAACACTTGATAAATTATTTTAACTGCTCATCTACCTCTTCACCAACATCTTACTTTTGAATACATTGTCTAAATTACTAGTCATGATTTACTTGTTGTAAGCCAAATGCTTTGTATACTGTGATTTTATACTGTTATGTTATTCCACATTGTTTCACACAAGATCAAGTTTCGGTTGTTATTTTTCTCAAAGTTAAAATAAAATACATTTTATTATACATCATTTTGATAGTAAAATTTAAACAACTTTAAAACTATTGTTTTATAACTTAAATTATTTTAACTGCTCATCTACCTCTTCACCAACATCCTTCTTTTGAATACATTGTCTAAATTACTAGTCATTATTTACTTGTTGTAAGCCAAATGCTTTGTATACTGTGATTTCATATTGTGATGCTTAAATTTTTGTTTCACACAATTTTCTACTTTTATTTAAAAATAATGTTTTTTTGATTATAATGTTCATTCCATTTGCTTTCTGAACACTTGAAAACTGAAATTATTTTAAATGCTCATCTACCTCCTCACCAACATTTTACTTTTGAATACATTGTCTAAATTACTAGTCATTATTTACTTGTTATAAGCCAAATGCTTTGTATATTGTGATTTTATACTGTGATTTATTCCACATTGTTTCACACAAGGTCAAGTTCTGGTTGTTGTTTTTCTTAAAGTTAAAATTAATACATTTAATTGTATACCATTTAGACATTAAATTCATTCAAGATATATTTTGATAGTAAAATCTAAATAACTTTAGACTATTGTTTTACAACTCAAATTATTTTAAATGCTCATCTACCTCTTCACCAAAATCTTACTTTTGAATACATTGTATTTTTTATATTGTGATAAAATGTGACATTCTCTCAATTTCTACCTCGAAAATAAAAGTAGTGAAACCAACCCAGCTTTCATTTTTCATTATGTTCCTAACAAGATCTAGATTTTAAACTCTGTGCATAGCAACACATTTACTTCAATACCCTTGTTATTAGCTTATCAAAGCGTGACCACTGCAACCGTCAAACTGATATACCATTATATCACTGACTTTGTAATTAGGTAGTTTAGTGTCACCTATATATAGACCTAGTTGTACATAATGATGGTGTGTGTTTGTTTTCATGGATACAATGTGATAAGTTATCCATTATTTAACATTTTATCCTCGGTCAACACCCTTTTATACCAGTTCGCTTGAACACGATAAAGTAGATACTAATGATTACAGCAGCAGCGACAAGTCAACATTCCTAAGTAGTTAAGATAGCACACTCAGCTGACCTCATTAATCTTAAGGACACTGAGTCGCTTATCTACGCCGTTTTACGCCGCCACAACAAAATGGTGGTTTTCCTATATAAACCTTTACGCCGCCAAAAAAATGGCCGCGAGAATCCCCATTTATACCTACTCGTGTGTTCATGATTAAGTATGTAATATCTTGTGTTCAGTTCTGTTCTATTCCGTACCCTTTAAAGAGCCGAGTAATTTATTAAGAAATAGTCCAGCATGTGCTCGTTGCCATGTTATAAATAAGCCTACACAGTAACGTGTGTAACTTGCTATCAAACTATCTTATATGGATATGGCCAAAGAGTAAGTTCTCAGGAAGAGATCTATGAGTTTACCGTTGAGGAAGTACGTTTTCAAATGCCAGTCACATGGAATAAGTATTGCTTTTGAGTTCTGGAATTTCATAAATGCGTTTATGCGTGTCTCAAAACTAAAATGATACTATTTAACCGTTTTATTACATTGAATGTATATGTGCTATTAACTGTTTATTGCTGCGCATACACTGCATCTTCACCTTCTTTATCCGACCCTTGTCAAAAATTTGTGTCACGGCCTGTGAGTAAATGCGTGGTGCACGGGATTTTTCATCCGGTTTACTCGCTTCTAACCACGCCACCAATTTGGCCACAGTATCTTCGTGAACGTTGTTTTATTCACGCCTTTCGACGTTCGCATACTCATTTTGGTTAAACTTTAACAAAGTTAAGTTGAAAATATATTAAAAGAACGGAGCGACTTGTAAACATGTTTGTAAGTACTATTTATTACTTTATTATTACATATTTAGATTTAGTTACATTTACATTTTAAATTGTATACCAATTTCCCAATAGCGGTTCCTGGGTGGTCTACCCAGACCAGGTGGATTTCAGGTGTTTAACTGGTCATATGTATACAATATATATATAAATATATACGTAATAAATCCCTGTCACTCAGACAAATATTTCGGGTCATTCTAAGTTACGATAAGAGAAGACGACGCATATTGACCATGTACTTATTTGCCGAGTACTTATGCGAATATTGTTGTTTTTAAATATATCGCGGGGACCAATTACGATCATTATAGCGACATCCAGCTATTTTGGTGGTGGACCCTAGACAAATGTCTTGGTGGAACCACCGGCACACCGCATGACAGCGGGAAAGGTCTGCAGGAAGACCTTCAACCATAAAGTCAAGGACGGGATTCGATTCCACGCGGTAGGAAAATAAGCGACCAGAAAAAGTTACTCATCGGCGACTCTACCACTACGCCACCACGGACGCTCCATTGTTATAAGAATAATAATGGTGACAAAACATAAATGACACTTTTTGTTGTGTTTAGTTTTACTATATAGGCATAAAAATATGTTCAAAGTGTACTTCTATCAGCATTTATTGCATTGAATAAAACATTATAAAGATTTTAAGCACGTAATAAACTGTAAACCCATTTAAATAGTTATCTGACTTGAGTTTTTCGGCTTAGTTGTCTAACCTTGCTTTTGACGATACTCAGAGATGCCGATGCACAGATAATCTGGATGAATAATCTGGATGAATATAAAAGGGGTCCGCATTGGTGGAAATTACCTTTTGTATAAGTATACTCATCTCAATGAAAAAACAACAAGAACACCACTTAACCAACGACCGATACACACTGTGCAGGAATAATTCAGGGGTGAGGGTGGGGTGGGGGTTGGGGTAGGGTTAGGGGTGAGGGGATGCATCCACCAATCAGGTAAAAGAGTACAGGTGTGAAAACACATACATGGAAGCTTAAAAATTCTAAGCTTTTAAGTAAATTTTGTCTGTTGACTGTTAAGGTCGAAGTTGTATTACCGTACTTTGTATATTTATGTATTATTTACAGCGATAAAGTTGAATGGATTTTGATTCATGTCCCGCATCCCCCCCCCCCCCCACACACACACACAAGCTCACCTCACCACAAATTTTCTGGATCCGTTCTTGACACAATGTGCTGAAGTTTAACACTTCATCTGTTTGAATACGGTACAAATTAGCCATTGCACCAATATCCTTATCTCAATAAGAAACACAGCGCTTGACTAACGACCGTTACGCGAACACTGTGTGCTAATCTGACAATATACCCAACAAAAGTGAGGCCTCTAAGGATAATGAGGTTTTGGCAGAAGCGCAAGCTAGGCGTGTCAACACCCGATAGTATTCTACAAAGCTTATGGTTTTTCAAGACAGTCCACTTTGGTCGTAGGATTGTCCAAGAACACCGTGATATGTGCTTGGGAGACATTGGGTTAAAATATGATGAACATGGCCAAGAATATCGTTTGTATCGAAAGAGGCAGACAAAAACCCGAACAGGCGAAAATCCACGAGATGTCCGGGCAGTAAACCCAAAATTATGGGCTAATCTACAAAGTCCTGATCGTGGTCCTGTTAATATTTATAAGGAATATGCCCGTCGAAGCCCTTCTGGTTATTCTACACCGGACAGCCCCTTTTACATATGCCACATTCATCTTTTAACATTTGTATCAGTTGAGTTGTAGATGGGGGGATTTACGATTTACGAGAAGTCGGGAAGAGTTGTGTACAGCGTCCTATCCCGTCTTTCACTGATTCCTTTATCTTTCCCGCTACGCACAGTAGCATAGTTGAAGTACCGAGCATCCCTTTACTACGAATACCTCATCGTCTATTTCATTCCAGCTTCACAAACTACCCAAACTCGAGCTGTCACACTTTGACGACGATATACTCACGTGGCAAACGTTCTGAGATTCGTATGAAACGTCTGTACACCAGAATCCGAACCTTAACGACGTCCAGAGATTTGCATATCGGAAGTCAGCTACATGGCGACAAGGCTAAAACACTTAAAGGCTTCGCCTTGACAAATTCTTACTACAACAGAGCTGTAGAGCTACTTATGGAGCATTTCTGCAACAAGATGGAGGCTTTTATCGCCAGGTAAATACCAGGAATCCTACGGAACACTTTTAGTTCCGGTCATTATAGACAAACTTTTCTCGGAAATGAAGCGACATCTATCCTGCATTCAGAACAACCAAGACTGGCAGCTTGACGTCTTATGACACGCCATATACGTTGAAATCAACAGGATATGCTAAAAGCATGATCAGAGTCACTCAACTGTAACATCTCTCACTGAAACTAGATCTGGTACTAGAAGCGATAAATTGAAGTCAACATTTGCAGCCCCTACAAATTCTACCGCGCCTACAATTGAAATGCTCGTTTTTTAACGGAAATCATTTTGCCGTAAAAAGCACGCAATGCAGTGATAGTACTCATGTATAAGTAATTGTTAAACAAAAACAGCTGGCAGTCATGCAGTAGCTAAATGTCGATCGACCAAACGATGCATAAAGTGTAACAAAAAACACCATACCATCATTTGCAGAGGTAGTCCGCCCACGCAACCATCTCAGTACAAGCCGGTAATGACGTCACAGACCCAGCCGGAATCTGTCGTATTACATTCAAGCCGCTGACAACAGTCTTCAGTGCCGACACAAATATTATTGACGAGGGTGCTCAAAACTCTTTCATAATAGAAGCCTTAGCACGAGATCTGCTCCATCTTTGATCCTTTTGTAACCAGGGTCATAAAACCATAAATCTTTAGAGTTCCGAAGGTTATCTAATAGCAGACAACAACGAGCATATGCCTTTACAAGTCTTGGTAGTACAGACAATAGCGACTCCCATAAAAACGTGACGAAACTGCCACACCTACAGGGATTGAAGCTAGCACAAGCATGTCCCGATTCTCGCACATTCACTGTTTCAAAGTTAATAGGGCCTGACCATTACAGGAAGAGTGTGAGAGACCACACAGTCCGGGGAGATGGACCTACAGCGGTTGCGTCCAAGTTAGACTATTTGCTGTCTAGGCCACTATACACAAAAGGTAATAATCCAACCAGTCACATCATGAAGGTCATTACCTGCCGAGCTGCCGACGAACACGATCTAGAACGTTTCTGGTAGATAGAGAGTACAGGAATCGAGTCCAAACCTTCAGACATAATAATGCAAGAAGCAAAACTGCATTGTAAAATTCAACACCCGGACTTGACGACGAACTATGACGTAATATATTACGTACAGCACAACACACCATTCAGCGACTTAGCAAGGATTCTGTTATATTGCAAAAGTACTTAAAAATCATCGCAGAGCAAGAGCTGCAGTTAATTTATAGAGAATGATACAGATGACATGCTTACCCGTGTTCAATACATGCCACACCACCCTGTCGAGAAAAATCGTCCGCGACTCCTATACTGAAGCTGTCGACAGTCTGCCCCACACCCCAGCTTTAATGGTTGTCTAGACTCAAGAACAACGACTTGCCAACAGACCAAGACTTTATCCTTTAGAAGTGTTTTCTAAGTAATTTTAGTGTAACGGAAACAGATAGATCGCGATTTATAGTTTAAGAAATGTGACTTATTACAGCAATTTTGATAACTGTGATTAACTGTGAAATGTATAGACAATCATTATTATATTATATATTTTTTTGTAAATCTTACGTGTTTTACTACTCACAATACTGACTGTGGCATTCTTGGGTGTGAAAAGAGATTAACATTATTGGTTATCTCTAGAATAATAACCATATGAACTAGAGACGTTAATAATGCAAAACATTATATTGCAGTGATCTTTACAGATACTAAATATGACATACTTTAATGGAGTTTAACACTGTTATTGCTTTACATTTATGGAGCCCTCGTGTTAGAAAAAGCGAGTTAATATACGCTACGTCACTACGTTTGGCGGCGTAGTGGCGTCATTTCCGCCTCGACATTGTTTGTACATGTTTATGACGTAACTTTTATGTACAAATGTCAAACCTGTTACAGAGCTAGTGTTATTTCTCACTAATTTACAAATGTCGAGTGTGACGCACTAGACACACCACATGCGGTAGAACCACAATGCAGGCATAAAAGTTACATTTCATTCAAAAGAGACACATCTCTTGGATTATAAGACACGTCACATACCGCAAGGTCCTATTCCATATGTTGTATACACATCACATGCAAAAGAGGCACAGATCACACATTGTAGACAAATTTCACGCAGTCACACATCACACTTTATTGACACTTTACACAAACTAAATATGTGTGTTTCACAAGGTAGAGTCACACTTACGAACTATAAAACGGACTGCTACATGTATAACATAGTAGAGTCACATCTCATATACAAATACAAAAATAATAAAATATAGAAATTAATGATTTCCGCAGGTTAGCATGTACATCAAATGTACATAAGCAATTAAGAAAATATCTTCAAAAAATGTTTAAGCATGCCGTAAACATATTTATGACTGAATAATTCGAATATATTTTGTTACTTCTTAATGTAAATGTAGATAATTATGTATACACTATATATGTATACATATATATGATGTTTCTGAAAATTACTATCCGGGCATGGAGTTAGATAGATGGATATAATTATAATACCCGTGCTTACCTTATCATTCCACTAGAGTAGTTTGACTTTTGTCAAGTCTTTCCGATATCCTATGAGAGATAGCGACAAGTATTTCAACGTTTAATACATTTCTTGTTATCATAGATATCGAACAGGAAGGTTTGATTAGTGATTAATGTACGAGTCCCGGGTCCGTCTATGTTTAAGGGTTGGGTCAACTTTTAAAGATAGTGAACATTTAAGCTAAAACACATCGAAGGCATACCACTGTCACCCGTTCGTTCGGCATAGAAATACATGAAAACCAGTAAAACAATTCTTTGTTACGGTAAATGAATAGTAACAACCAACGTGTATATAAAACCTGCAGATTTCATGATAAAAACAAACTTATAATAAAAACAAATACAAGAGGTAGTGAATTGTTTCATAATTCACAACTCAAGAACGCTTGGTCGTAGGTTGTTATGTTTACTTTGTTAGAAAAAGCACACCTTTCTTGAACCACAATCAGGGTTTATAATAATGCCGGTACCATCTTAACAGCACCAGTTCCATCTTAAAGAATATATGAACAATTTATCTAGGCCACCAACACAACAAAACGCGTAATTGTCATATATGTAAAAATAGTATAAACCAACTCTGCTGTATGTTTTACGTAGTTTACGAGTACAAAGTTTTAAATAAAATTACCTAATATTTGAACAAACGAGCAACTATAATACCTCCTTGGTACGAGTTTCGTTAAGATATTTGCAGTCGATGAAAGCCATCGCTTATTGATCTGACTTAGATACAGTACATAGGCCTTTGCTTAGAGAGAGCCGATGACTTGAATATGGTTCATATATTCTTATACGTCATGATAATGAATTATTGAAAAGAGCCTCGGATCACTGGAATCTTTGTTAACTTTGTGTCCTTGAAAATAGTCTGCTATGCATAGATTTTTATCGTGACAATTATTTTCAAGCACATGTACGCCTGTTTAGATCGATAATCTCCACCCCTTAATGTAATAATAAATGTTATTTTGGAAAATCTGTCTTAAGTATTTTGCTGATTGACGCAACATATATATATATATATATATATATATATATATATATATATATATATATATATATATATAGGCGCAGATCATAGAGGTCACTTTGTCGTGTTCGTCCAAAAAAAAATAGACAAGGTAATATCTAATCATTTTTATTTTCTTACTGTAAAGCGCTTGGGAAAACAAGTCAGTCTACAGCTGCAGATTGTTGTGATCAGGGATACAAGGTTGAAAAATAGCCCATATCGTTAATGAAATGAGCTTCAGATAGACGATGTAATAGACGTGGAATTATATAAAAAAAATAATTCACGGGATTTTTTCAAACATAGGGAGGAAGGAAACTAGTTCAAATATATAGCTCTATGCAAATTTAAGTGTACAGAGTCAAACTCATAGAATCTTACTTTTCTTAAAAAGGTTAGATAACATTTTGTAAAAACCCATGAATGCATACGGACTATTGTATTTTGCAATTACCTTTTGACATAACGTTACCTCACGAGACGAATGGACCGATGCAATTAGGTTTTATCAAATATATAACCATGTTTTGAACAAAGGGCTCTTCCTTGTCTACAAAACTATGGCGTAAGCGTGTGAGATCTAAGTTTTAATGAGCCGTTCACTCATATCCATGGGAATCAATCCATCATTTTTTTGAACAAACTTATGGTGGGGGTGTTCCTGGATTTCAACATTCCGACAGTTTGCGTATATCTAATGCATTTAACAATATTTTCACACTTTTATGGGAAAGTTATGCATAATGTCTGCATATTATTCATATGTAAGTCTACGTCAAAACGAATTTGAACAATACATATATTGATAGACGTACAAATTGCGACAATAATCAGTCTAAATGTTCATTCTTTACCAATCAATAAATAAACACGATAGTAATCTCTGCTTAAAATAGATATCAACGTCAGAGCAGACAACACGGATGGCAATAGAACGTAATCTCAAAAGTACGTTGTCACGTGGTTTTCTTAGTTTGAAAATAGCTATCTCTGCAGCGTGGCTCAGAAAGGAAATGCCTGTTTGCAATAGCGAGTAGAGATTTTTGCTTTACTGTTAACACAGATTCAGGGCATCAATGAACAGAATTTTGTATTATCTTTTATTTTTTTTCTTTAATTTTTTTGAGAACAAAAATAGTTGGTCCAAGCTTTCGGATATCACCTTTAAATAATTCGAAGTAAGGGAAATGACCTATGACAAGTTTTGTTTTTCTTTTCTAAATCCAAACTAGTTATTTGAATATAGAAATATGTGAAAATATATGGTTGAAGATTTTATAAAGGATTTTATAAATGTTGCATACATGGTAAATACATGTATTAACACGTATACCATGCGGATACGTAATGTTGAATAGTTGCTTAAGTTTGTTTCTGATCTGTTGGTCTATTAGAGAATGAAATGTATGTCCCTTTTTATTTTAAATGTCTGTGGAGTTTTAACAAAAATGTGAACAACATTTTATCTTTCGATTACGTGTTAGGACATACTTGTTATAGAACATGGCATTATTTTGACGTTCAATGGTGAAAGTAGATCTGATATAAAAAAAAGTACCTAAAGTACCTTGTGGAAATGTCATTACATGCTGTGGTTTTAAAGGCAGCCGTGTGCGAGTGTCGGCGATTTTTAACTCCTCATCGTCTCATGGCGTGGCTTTGAGTCCCGGCCCTGGCTTTGCACTTTATGCAACAGAACAGAAGATATTTCATTCATTAGACTTGTACATACATTGTCTTTATCATACAAGAAACTATGACATACTGTCAACGTGATGTATGCAAAAACAATTTTTATGAATAATAACACATACATATTTTCTTATTAGAGGAGAGTAATGTTAATTAAGAGAGGAAAATAATAAAATGTAATATCCATTTACAGATTGAGTAAATTAATACACTTATTACTCGCGTTGAATGAAAGTTAACAAAATTTGCAGTGTTAATTTATCTATTAACTTTTATATTCCCTGAACTCATCATGCAACAAAATTTATGAACTAATGGCCTGCAGTACATGTTAGATTCGAATAAGATACATATGACGAGCATGTAACATAACAATGTGACACAGTCGGTAGAGCAGGGGACAACTATACAAGGAACTTAGTCGCCTATGTGTAACTTCTATGATTTCTTAGCCTCTCACCGCGTATCTTTGAGTCCCGGCCGTTGCGATAACATTGCATTGACTAATAAAATACATATGTCGAGCATGTAAGAAAACAATGTGGCCCAGTTGGTAGAGTTATACATGTACTAAGCATTATTTGCGGCTATTGTATTTGTGCCTGTTTCTATGTGTGCACTGATAAGTATATTTACAGGTTCTCAATGTAAAGAATATTGAGTAGGTTTGGTTCATTCCTACCTAGTGTGACAATTGTAGAGCTGTCGGTTGGATCTAGAACAAAGAAATGTCACCCAAAGAAATGTATATCTGTAAGTCAAAGTATGATTCTTGAGGGAAATCCTCTTCCCACCGCTTTGCTGCTTTCCAATTTACCAGACTTCTCTTATTCTTGAGTGTCTTGGTAAACTTGTAAGGGTTGGATTTAAATGTAGCACTCTCCTTACACATTAAACGTATCGTGTTGCTTATCCTTTCTGTTGTTACTAAGTTTTGAACTCAGATGCGTCTTTAGGGTAGAGAGATCTTCCCAAGTATGTTCATTTGCTTTCCTATACTATTTCATTTTTGATTTGGGTTCAGTTATAGTTTTCTTTATTTCAGCTTGGTGGCACCAGTTAGAAGAGTGCTCCTAACGTTTCGTTTTCTTTTTTTTTCTCATCTATGCTGAATCTTTCCTTTGTCGGTGGCATATACTAGAGTTGATAGGGTTTGTATCGTTTTCGTCCCAACCCGTGCAGATTGGGAAATGTTATCCTGACTTTTCATAATAAATGTTTGGTCATGTCAAATGTCCTTCATTTCCTCAGAAATTGGTTCCTTTCCACCACAGTTATATATCATTCTTATCCATTTGTCTGAGGGTGAGGGATACTCCCATTGTTCTAAGAACTTACGACAGTCCATTTAGACTGACAATGGGCGTTCACCTAGAGTATTAGCTCTTCGAGATATGGGTGAGATTTCTTCCTCTCTTTGATGAATAGACTCGACCATATTGATCAGCTAATTCAATTGAACTCTGTCTTAAAATTACCTCGGCGGTGACCATGATATTAATTTGGCAAAAGATAATAACTAATATAGTGTTTAAATATTTGTACCCTGACTTATTAAAAATGAAAAACCACAGTAGTTGTCGTGACATAACGAAAGGTCCCGTAGAGACTTGCTGTTTTCATTATGGATCCTTGGACCTGATCGTTATACAGAGTAGAGTGACGCAGTGTTTTGTAATAGGCATTAGACTTAAAGAGCTAATACTCTAGGCAGATTAGAGTATAATATTATATACTTTTAATAATAGCTCATGCTGTTGTGTCCTGTGTTAAGTGCTGTAAACCACGCCTGTACTACAGCAAACTTAAGTTAACAGATAGACAAAAACTTCTGATTGCTAAAAACTTATCAGAATATGAATTTACTTGTGGTTCGCCAATAGTGCACCCATCATATGAAACTGTGAAGGGTGTCATTACAAGAGATCTTACATGTGGAAACCCAGTGGAACTTAGTTATTACTCCTGCAAATTCATGACATCAAAAGACATATGTTGTTATTGTGGTACAGATGGGGCTTTGGTTGTTCAAGGTCTAAAAGCTAAGTTTAAGTCGTTGCTTCCACTCGGCAAAGGTTGCATTGATGACGGGAAGACTCCAGTTGTGCAAAGGCCATTTGGTAAAAGGAAATGATGACCTTGTGCATGTATGTGTATACAAATTTGACTGATATAACTGTCTGCTTTTTGTGATTGTAGAGCACTTTGAACTGTTTAATATGTATTGAGTTCTTTAGTATTGTATGACTGTACGGACAATCTGATAAATAGATAGTACATTAAACGAATGTATAAGGCTTTCAGAATGTTATGTTTTTATTTAATATCACTATATGTTTGTATCTCATAAGCTTCAATAACACATAACAAGGGCATTCTTATGATTTATTAACAGGAAACCTTCTAGAAAAGCGAAATAACCTAAGTTGAGAAAAAAAAGTTATGCCTACCTACCTACCCTATTTTCTTTGGAGATGTAAGCGGAAACAAACAACTTTTTTTTTTGGCCTAAACAGAAGCAGTCCAGAAGCTATCATGGGTGCAGAAGTAGCATCCGTCATGGATGTGAAAAGAGGGGAAAACGGAAAAAAGGCCCTCATTGCCGTCGGCAGAAAAAGGTTAAAAGGAAGAAAACATCTGCACCAAACTGAACAGAAGCCGCGTTGTATTAGGGGATGAGTTTAACCGTTGGAGGTCTCTGATGAAGGACATCAGAGTAAAGACGGTGAAATGGCGAAGTGTTTGCTCGACAGGTAGCTTTCCTCAGGATCCCCTTGTTTTATTTTTTTTTTTAATTTCACGATTGGTTGTCATCATAGACTATAAAATCTAGGAGTGTAATAAATTCCTGATTAACAGTATTTAGTAACGTCATCCAAATATATTTGTCAGCTTATTGTTTACATAATGTAAAAAATGTCTACTGTTACAATTAAGATAAAACAAATTTTAGATTGTGTATTTTTGAGAATGATGTTCAGATGTTTATGGCAAAAATTTTAGATTGTGTATTTTTGAGAATGATGTTCAGATGTTTATGGCAAATATAAGTATTTTAACGTAGATACATCAGTATACTTTCCCCATGTACTTGTTGTTTCAGTGGAGGGAAATGTTTTGCAACTATATTCTAAAATTTGTGTATCAGCAATATCAGTGGCTCTACCCAGACATTTGTGTCAGGGTGTTCTGCCACCAAAATATATAAATGTTACTAAAATGACCATAATTGTGTCACTGGGATGTATATAAATCATTTTTTTAAGTATACACAATCTGCAATCAAGAATTTTAGTCATAATAACATTACCATATGGTAAATCAGTGTAATATCGTTAGGTGTTCACGGCATGCTATCACAGTAAATGCAAGATTGCATATGCTTATAGTGAAGTTTGTGATTATTGAAAGATTGGTTGTATATTTAACCTAGAACACATCTTCTTTAAAAAGATGAGCAATTTTGAATGCTTTCTTACAGAATCCCAATATGGACATATCAAGCATTTCAATGATGTCTGGCATGCTGCCAAAAATGTAGGGAAGAAAATACTGCATGAAAGAAATTTTCATTTTCGTAGTCTACTATGCACTATATTGTTACTTTGAGGGTTGTGTTTCAGATGTTTATGATAGCAGTTCGAAAAAAGATTACACTGTATCTGTTTCAGGTACACAGTTTAACCTTACCAATACACTTCAAAACTCCTGTAGCTTTAACACATCTAGAGTTTTTAAATTTATATAAATCATGAGCTTTAATTTGGAAAAAAAGCACATTTTTCGAAACAACTAATCAAAATAATAAAGAAAACATTTTACAGGCTGGCCAGAAAAGAGGTTGTGGGATATTGCTCATGTGGTCCAGGCACATTGTAAACCATTTTTAGTATTGTTGTAGGCAAGCCAGAACTTATGCTGGATTTGTGGTAAGATCAATGATTCTCTTTATTTATAATTTAAAAAACATGACAGAAATCAACACAATAAAGTCTTGACTGTTATTCTTTACCAGACAGCTATACACATTGCAACTGTTTCTCAACACAGAAAGTGTAAATCATTCAGATCACCCTCTTTTGATAATTGTTAATTTTTTTTTCAGATATCTTGTAAATTTCCTAGCTAACATGTTAACTGCCAAAGTAAAATACATTTATCATGTTTATGTTATAGTCTATGTGGAGAAGTGATCTTCACCACATCACCAACAGGCACAGTTGGATACTTGCTCATGGTGAAGGAACCAACCAGTGCAGCCACGGATCACTGTCAGAGGAAGAGCGAAACAAGCCATGGCTTGATCCAACAGTAGATGCTGAAGCACTGTCTGCCTTAGCAGGTGTCATCTTAGACAAGAGATTCTTGAACAGGATACATTACCTTCTAAACTTCAGGTGTGTTTAAAACTGTATAGTCCTTGTAGATCCTTATACCTTTTAACCCATACATTTTGTGAAACTATAACTATCAATATCTTGCAACACTATCTGAATTATTTCTGTCTAAGGGCTGACCTAAGAGCTCCAGATCCAGGACATAAAAGAGTTGCTAAAATGGTACCATATAGAACTGCTTACACTGCAACAAGTGTAAAGTTAGTTCCACAGCAGACAGGCCCGTGTCAGGATAATGTGACTGGGAGGATGGTATCATGCTAATTGTATGTGGCATTCTTTACACATTGAAGGCAGCACTGTATCAGCATCAGACCTAGTAGCGCAATCTGTAGAGAGTTGGCTACAGGTATTGGACCCCCGAGTTTAATGCCAGGCGTTGACATTCTTAAGTCATAAAAATGGTGGTGGTATAGCTCCCATGCTGATGCTTAAACAAATGTAAGGGTAGTTCCAAAGTGTCAAGATAATGTGACTGGGAGTGGTATCATTGCAGGCTTTCATGGCATGCTATACACAGTGAGGTCAGCATTCCCAAATGAATATAGATTCAGAATAACTACAGTACTGTTGGTATAGGAAATTCCCAACAATCTTAGTCATATTCAGTTGTACACTGTCTCCAGATGACAAATGTTTCTAGAAGACAAACTTAACTTCTATTGATTGAGAAACACCCACAATTTTGCCTTGGTAACATACCTTCTGCTTCACAAACTAATTATATAACCTTTAAATGTAAACATTTCTTGCTCATTTGTATTATCAAACTAACACACCACTGATATGTCAATGACTTGCCAATGCCACAAAATCAACCAATAACTGCTGAATTGTTCCTAACATGTTTTGCTAATTTAACCTCACACATTGTAGAAAAATAATCAAATGGTTTGCTGAATATAGTGGAAAGTTTTCTTTGTTTATATACCATAATAAGTAAGTTACTATAACAAAAACAACTAAAATAGATAAGAGAAATTGAGCTCATGAAACATATTTATTATAATCTGTAGAAGCATGTCTGAGATAGAGGCTTTTAACCAGCTCATCTTGATGTATTGTGCCAAGCGGTTTCCATACAGCCCATCTGTATATTGCATCAGGAATCTGCTGGCAGCACTTAATCACAACATGAATACAGACAGGATAGTGAAAAGGAGTAAAGATGGAAACATTGTGTTAGTTTTAATCTTTTCTGAAGACTTGTTAAACAGAAATAATTGCTCAGTGTACTGCATGTTTGAGCTATTTTGAAGTGTCAAATTACACGCTATTGAGTATCTTTAATTTTTTATGTAAATTAGAGCACCACTGGCACTTCTCATAACTCCTCTAACTGCTAGCTTCTAACCATGTGAATTCAAGTCCTATTCAGGGCAAAGGACTTAAAGTGGAAAGGTCGGCTGACATGCGGTGCCCCGGTTGTTATACCTTAATTCGCTGGATGCTGCTGTAACGAATACAGTTGGTGGTTTATGTATTGATTTTGCATTTAGAAAAACATGTAAATCAAATCTTTCATAATAATATATACTACTACTTTGTGTGTGAGAATTTAAATGTTTACTATTGTGAAAGATGTTAAGTGGTTTCTTTTGACAAATAGTGTAAATAACAATATTATAAAAACGTGTTGATTGTACAGGCTTTTAAAATTAATATGAATGTGATGCTATTTTTCTAGCTACAACAGGTACTACAACAAAAAGTGGAAAATGGTCAGTGTTTCATGTAAAAGAGGAAAAGACATACTCTCACATTCTGAAAATAGTGTGTCAAGGCCTTGTGATGCGATTGGCCGACAACATAGGGATAAAGCCAAGGGAACTGGAGACTGATGATCCTAGAATAATCAGCAGACACTTGGCACCAATGCCACCACAACCAACCCAAGTGCTGGTCAAAGAGCATGTTTCAAGATTTGCAGACACTGACAACTGATGAAGAAACAAACTTTTGTCAGCAGGGTGGGAAACAAGTTTTAATTTAGGCAGAATATAGATGAAGCCCAATAATCGAGTTGGCTAATGTGTTATAGCATCAGGTCTCTTAAAGAAGAAAGTTATCAAAGTGGATAGATTTTACAGATGTGAAGCAGAAATGGAGTGATGTAACACAAACTTTCAAGCTAAATTTTAAGCCCATATTTTGCTTTACTATTTCTCTAACCTGAATATTGCCATAACGCCTATGTTCAAGTTGCATACATTCATGTTTATATTTCAGGAACCAGTGCATAAATTGGATAACAATATGTCTTTCTTATTTATCAGACTTACTAGTCAAACAAGTCTTATTGTTTCAGGATTGTTGATGGTTTTAAAAATATGGCATTGGTTTATATGGTAAAAAATTAGGTCCATGCATGCAGATTATTTAAACTACTAGGTAACAGTTTGTCAAATTGGCATGTTTAAATAACTGGTCAATAAAGCCAAACTATGCAGAAACAAAAAAATGAGTGGATTCTGAAATCTCAACTGACTGCTAAAAACCATGTTCTCATCTAGATTGTGTTGTGTTTGTGTTGGAGAATCAAAATGTGAACTTTTCTTAGCTGTTTTAAGCTGCAATAAAATATATATTTTTAACTGGCCATGTAATGTCTATGCATCAGTCATAAACGGTACACTGATTTGCTAAATAATTATAGTAATAATATGAAACATTAAATCTATATCTTGAGAGCAATTTTTCTACTCTAATCTGTAACCAAGTTGCTTTAAAGATCTTTGTGAAAGTACACTCTAGCTCACATATTACTATCAGAAACATTATTAGTTGTGCAAGCTAACCGCAACAGCTCTTGTTATAATCAGTTGTTAAGTAGTATTTTACCTATAAGTGGACATCCATTAACACATTGCATTTGTTAAGTTTGCAGTTCTTTTTAAGTTTGGGCATATTTTTAGCTGGTCTTATTTATTCATTTCCATTATACATGGCTGTAACCTTCTATGCATGAACGCTATCTGATGAAGTCAGACTCGATTAAACCCTAACCCTGTATATAGGGTAAGGTTTGTTTATAAAACATGTTATGCAAGTTGTGAGTGTTGCAATTATGTATGCATAGTACATGTTTGTAAATTGCATCAGTTTATGCACTTTTTTCTTTGTTATGATTGTCGATTATTTTGTTAAGAAAGATTTGCTTGTAAACTTGTATAATTTTTTTAAAACTAAGCTATCTTTACAATTCTTTTGTTCGGAATGGTGAATTTTGTTGAGAAAATTCATTGCCGCAGAACATATTTTTCTTCAAATATTTATATTCATCATCATCATTATATGTTATTCTGAAATTGTTTAACTAGTACATCATAAAAAGATTTAAATTCTAGTCTTGTTAGATGGAATGTTGCACTTTACTCCACAATAATGCTGCTGCTCTTTAAACAATTGTTTACATTTCTTTTTTTTTTGTACATTTGTACATATTTCCTCATGTCACTGTCAGATAGATTCATGGTCGCAATAATTTTTAACCAGGTTTTCTTTAGAAAAGTCCTGGTTATTAGACTGGGGTATGTCTTGAGGCAGGCGGGCGTCAACAGTTCATTAAGTTTTTAGTCATAGTTGTATTTTTCTCAGTAACCGTTCAATGTAGAGCTTTGATATATTTGTCTCAGTAACCGTTCAATGTAGAGCTTTGATATATTTGTCCGACATCACAGTAGCAATTATCCGGACCAGTTTCATAACTTTTGACTGTATTTTGTCATAGTAATACCCCTTTTTCACTAAGCATTTTCATTTCAAGTTTGTTTTTCAGTTGTCTTTTTCTCAGTAACCATTCTTGAAAGAGCTTTGAAACTTAACATATCTTCAATTAACAAGTCTTCATTTAATATGATGGAGTGTTGTGTCTAAGAACCATAGCCCTACCTCAACGGTCTATGTCTTACATAGAGTATAAAGTATCAAAAAATGCCAAAATGTAGCTTCCGGAGTTTAGTTCAGTACTTACAAAAGGTATTTCAGCTCAGATGCATAGAAGAATGTTCCCTTAAATGAAACAGAGTTTTGCATCCAAGGACCATGGCCCTTTTTTTATTTTAAATGTAAACTGTTACTACAAGTAGACATTTCTTTTTTAATGTGTCAGTTTCTACAGTTATCAACAATACATTTTCTTTACAAGAGTTCTCAGATTTCTATTAATACATAAAAATGAAAACATGATTTTGTCGAATGGCGACGTTTCTTCTTGTTATTTAATTTATATTATTTTATATCTCTTAAATTAATAACCACTTTTTTCCAAGGTAGCAAAAATAAAGGCTAAATTTAATTTATGATACCTGTGTACCACATTCTTAAAACCAGATTTACAACAAAGCCATTTATGTGTTTGAACTGTGTTTAATGACTTATTTTTCTATAATGATCAGATGCAGTTAACACTCTCGAGACTTTCATTATGTGGATCATTTATTGTTGTAATTTGCATTTATATATACATGTTTACTCTTTGTATCATTTTTTTTTATAATTTTTGTTTTTGATAGAAGTTTGTAACTATAAATCAGTGAATCAGCCTACTTATAAAAATCATATATAGATTTAACATTTCTTTTTTTTTTTTGCTTCTATGTTAATTCACAGCCTTGTTAAAAACACCAATACATATCATATAACACAAACATATGATCTCACAGTTTAAGTTCATGAAGCAAACCAATACCATGCAATATTATATACAGAGCATTTTAATTAAGTTGGATACATGTTTTCCCCGAAATCAACAAGAAAGTAATGCTTAGGTATAATTCTTCTGTTGTTGCTTTTCTGATTTATTGGATATAGTCAAGTCAAGTCAATAGACATGGAGGTCTCTATAACACATACTGTTCTTATTCAACTTGAAAAGTTTCTATTTTTTTAATCTTTACTTATGCTTTCTGTTCACTAAATAAAATACCTAACATACGTTTTTCACACAGTAATGCCACTTTGTAATAAATGTTGCATGTGATGCTACACTATGCATAACAAATTGCCTATAAAAAGATGTTTAAGGCTGTAAACTATGTGTTGTTTTTGCTTTGTATAAACCTTCCATATAGTTTATATTCCAGTATTTCTCTGTTACAACAACAAAAGTGATCTTAAATGTCTAAAACAGACTTGTTTACAGAAAGAATGTTCAAATTCAGTTCCAGTAACAAAAAAAACAACTAATAAAAGACAGCAAAAACAAGTCTGAGTACTTTACAGCATAAATGAATTAAATACAAAATGCCAAATTTGAAATGATGTGATATCCTTTGAAGTATGGCATTCCTTTACAATTATATCCAACAGTTATCAAAAAAAATCTTTCTTAGGAATTTTCTTTAAAAAGCCTATAAGCAACATGACGGAATGACAATCCTGTTGCCCGTCCCAAGACGTCCATGATGCCAAAGCACAAACTGTCGATAAGCAACGTGCCTATTTGCCTTTAGAATGTCTCCCCCATCCTCTACAGAAATTCTAAAACAAACACATAAATAACTTACTTTTATTTGCAAAAAAAAGGAAATCCATAAAATGCAAATATATATAATTGTAAACACAGTAAACTAACCTACCACTAACACATCCGGTTCACGATACTTTCGGTGACCATACTTTTCGCACGCAAATCAAAATTACACATTCGTTTTCGTACATTTTACCGTAATGTAAAGTTGCCTAGATTGAATATACATGTATGGAGAAATAAAAATATACATGAAAACTTACCAAGTGGTTCTGATTATTTATTCACTTTTCAATTAAAAGGATATACCATTTAGAATATTTCGACAGGACAATTAATTGTAAAGCTAGCTTACCTCTTTGGCGCATCTTGCTGGCCATCGCGCTGGGCACAATTAACACTGGTCTGGTCTGTTCTCCCAATTACTCGTAAACGCGCAAAAATAACACAATTTAAGACTAATTTAGATAAATTTTAAAGCAACTTAGTTCTCGACGATAAATCAATAAAAAACGACAAGTTTAGACAACAAAGTCAGAATTCATTTGCCAATGGTGTGATCGAACGTTTCTGGTCTGGGTGTGTAAAAACAATGCACTTGTATCAAACCTAGCAGTTATTTAACGTCATACTTGAGTGGATATGCATCATTTCTATTGGCTTATGTTTTAGTGGATGAGTAAACATCTGTCATTGTGCGCGCGCAACATCCGTTGCTTTTCTCACCCGCAAATCATGTGCACCTGTGCTAGTTCCAGTTAATTGACACTTTTATGACACCACTAATCAGAAAGGAATTAGAAATGTGTCCATGGTCCACGATTCTTGAAATTAATTTTCCCACTTTTCTAATTTATGCACATTTCTTAAAACAAAGATTGCTGTTTTCATTAAAGGTTTTGTTGTCTCGCTTATTAATTGCGTACGTCAGATAAAAATCCTTTTAATACCTATGATTTCTGAATTGCATTTCCGAAATGAATTATTTGTTAAGTCTACACGTTTCTGTTTTGTAGTTTTATTTGAGTAAAACAGTTAATTAACCTAACAGTCGAAAAACTTTAAATCGTGTTCCGTTATGGATTGACGGGTAAATTTAATTTAATATTTATAAGTAAAAACGAAATAGTATTTGGACGATTTTATATTAAAAATCTCTTCCATAAAAGCATTATACTAAAATGGCATTATGTTGGTGGATAATAAACTACTGGGATAATAAACTACTAACGAATTAAACACGTTCTAATTGGTACTAATTTATATTTCCAATTTCACTCTTTTACTGCTCATGCATACTACTATAATTACTGTCTGATGCCCTTTTATCTTATTACGCATCATCACATGCAAACTGTCAAATACATGTACAAAAAATTGCATGCGCGGCAATTTTAAAATACCGTTATATGTCTGGCTCGATAATTAAGATATATTCTTGAACAGACGTAAGGGTATTTTCTCAAGACAGGACAATCGATTTTGGGTCAATTGTCCGCTCTGTCAAAACATGTTTTGCTTGTATTTATTAAAAAAAAATACTGACGTTAAATCGATTTTGTCAATGTGGTACCGCTAAAGTATTAGACATACATCACTTTTAGTTAATTCCAATTACACAAGTGCAGCGGGAAGAACAGTTAATTATACAATATAACATGCGAGAATCCGATCCTTTTTGTTTATTATTTGAGTGATGGGGAAAATCGTGTAATGGTTAACAGTGTAAATAAAAGGAGTAAGGGGGCTCATGGCGGTATTGCACTGTACAATATTTAGTAAAAAATCATCAAATTAGATTTGACGAATGATGAACGAAGTAGTTTACTCTGAAGTACAAAAAAGCAAACAAATCTATATGTTATTACACTTAAAAGGTTACAGGATGATATTTTGGCTTGAAGTTGTGTTACGAACAAACCGTTATGAATTTGACCATTATGTGAGTAGACAATGGTTTGTTTCCGATGTTATTTGTTTTCTTGCAGCTAGCCCATTCATGTAAGTTATTCAATACCTAGAAATCACGTGCGCGTTTATGAGCCCTAAATTAATTGTCACTTTTATGACACCTGATACCATGTTTACTCAAACTAGATGGGCAGTGTGAATGTATGTGGTAATTAAGCTGTAGTGCGCTACACCTGCATCCGGTCTCAAGACGTGTCATATGAAATCACAGCATACATTGTCTGACTGGGTTTGAATTTCACTCCAGTAAAATGTTATGAAACAGACTTTAAACAGACGTAGAGAGGGATGAGGTGAATACGAATCGAAAATCGGAATATCATAATATTATGATGATATTAACATAAACGTGCATGGGTATATATGAAAAAGGAACAGTGGACGATGGAAATGTAAAAGTCAGTACTTTACAGTGAAATTACATGTTCGTGTACATTAAATATAAATAGAAACATATGTGTTTTGGTGAAAAAAGTGCAACCTTACTTTTAAAAATCCAAACTTTGTGTACATAAAACAATCTGCTTGTAAATTATTTTTCAAAGGCAATGACAACCCAAACATCGTTTGTAAAAATTAACAGATGATAATTAAGATGTTTGTAGCAGATATACATAACGCACATAGAAATGATACCCGATGTTCAATGATATTTAAAAGGAAAAATAGTACCGGCCTGCTTAATCAGTGTATAATATTGGTTTTACTAACTTATTGTTTGCCTTCTTTATTTTACTGGTCGTACTGAAATAATTGTATCGGTTTATTTGACAAGAAAGGTGCCGCCTTCACGATCTGGATGTGGGATGATTAAGATCGAACGAATTGAACTGGGCCAAGTTCGTACAGTGTAAGTTGAACCAACTTTACCATAACAACGTGTCCCATATTATTGTATTTCGACACTGTAACGTAAACCGTACAGTATGTTGTATCGAAGCGTACACCGTATCGCATCGTAACGTGTAGATTTTCTATCGTAACGCATATCGTGTATGGTATCGCACCGTAACGTGTATGGTATCGTGTAAAATTCGCACATCGTATCGTACATCGAACGTAATCGTAGCGTACGTACATCGTATCGTGTGACAACTGATACGGTTCCAGGACTGTAACACAACAAGATCGTGTCGATATAATCGTGAAAGCACCAACACTCCTTCATCTAAGATATATACTTGGAATTCCTGCAATGAATAATGAACACAAATGAGGGTACTTTTCGTTGTGTCCCTTATAAGGTAACGTATTGTGTATGTAATAATAAACGATGTACTCAGATAAGCTAACATAACCATCACTTATGTTATCACATTTAGCATAGAGTGTTGCCACACCAGCCCTCAAGTATATACAACCAGGCATATGCATTTGTTAGCAATGCAACAAAGATTCTCTTCATTTAATTCACAGAAATATTAAAATTGCACCTCAATCATAATGGTTATTGATGGGAGGGAGGCTGGGTTGGAGAACGTTTGCAGCATGAAATATCTCCCCTTTTAATATGTAGTAACCACCCTGTCACCTCTGATATTTTTTATTTTGATCTCTTCTTGTGAAGTGACATAGAGTGTATTTTATTGCATTATAATATTTGAATTTAAAAGCAATAAATTACTTTAAGAGATGTTTATTTTTTCATTTAATTATTATGTTGACAAAAAATCAATGTGTTGTGTTCTGTAGTAAACATGGTTGCAACATTATTATAACAGTTAACTGGAAATGATTAGTATCTTTTGTGATTTAAATCCACCTTGAAAATCCAGATATTAAAACCCCTTATGTTATTACAGCTTTAAAAGTACACAAAACATACCGGCAAGACAGGCAGTTTACTCTTTCACAGCAAATCTTCGCAATTTCTGATGGCATCTGCCTAAGGCAGACACACCAGTCTGGTAATGCCCAATCTCCTGGTGGATGATATCCTCCTGGCTCCCTGGGGGTTGGCTTAATGATATTGAATATCAAAGAAGGGTGTACCTCAACAAGTTCAAAAAAGAAAAAATGTTGTCCTAAACACTGTTTAATTCCAAATATCTCTACTACAGTATATTTAAATGTATGTATGCATTATATAGGTCTGTCCTAAACACTGTTTAACTCCAAAGATCTGTACTACAGTATATTTAAATGTATGTATGCATTAAATAGGTCTAAGTTAATTATTAGTGATTGTTCACAGCGATAACATCAATCGTGTTTACCTTGTTGTTGATATTTTCACCAGATGTTGTTTTTATAATGCTGTTTACAATTAAGAACACATGAAATAAAATTTGCTGTCAGGCAGATAAACTAGTATACTTGTATTGTTGTTTTGAGATGACCCCCGAAAACTTGTTGGTGACGTCATGGAAAAAATGGCTGGTATGTGTGTGTTTAAAAACGCTGGAAATAGGATTTGGAAAGTCATCAGTGAATGAATTTTACTGAAGTGAGTAGATTAGTTTCAGTTCTGTGTTCCTTTTCCCAACCAACATGATTACTTATTTTGCTAGTAAGCAGTTAAACTGTTAAGTACCACGAAAACTTGTTGGACCATCATGTTTTGTCCAACATTTGAACAGTGGCAGATGACAGCAGAATCATCAATTTCATCGTCTTTTAAAGCGTTTCACATAAGCTACCTGGAGGTTTGTATCATCAACAAATCCGACAGCAGTCAAAATGTTTTCGAATTTTACTTGGGGAAAAATTTAAAAAAAATTCCATAACATATGTGTTAGTAGTGTGAATATCGGTCAAATGAAGAAAAAAAGAATCATAAGAAAACTCACCCCCATTCGATCTTTCGATTATCTCCAATGCTGCTGACGCGCGATCTTGACTTTAAACAGTTGTGGATCGTCCAACCCGTGACCTGACTCCTGCTCTCACCCTCCTCTTGGTTACGTTTGTGTTTACTACAGAAAGTGATGACGTCACACAAATGTGTGGAAAGTACGATTTCTTACGAACGGACCCGAATGTTTTGCGTTACACTTCGGAATCCCATTCGGCGATTGTTTATAAACAAAGATCGGTGAGATTCTCGATGGAGAAACGGTAGATTTCAACTTACCCATATTTTTGGAGAGTATGTAATATTGAAAAACCACGGATAAAATGTGTAATCTTTTCATTGTTCAATTCGCATTGCTGACAAAAATGGTAATATTTTAACACTTTTTGAACGGTTGTATGACTTTAAAAGTTTGTAAAAAAATTCCTGTGTTTTAAGCACGCAAAGGTAAACGTTAAACGTTACAGTACATTTAACCAGGTGATTCGAGGTCGTAACAAAGTCAATTAACCCTGTCTATTCTGAATCTTTAAGCATACAAATCATTGTTATTTGCTTACAACCGTAACCACTAACCAGACAGCGATTTACAGGGAGAAGGGTCAACCCCAGAGAGCGCTGTCTGATCTTGATCTACACATTTTGTCTCAGCTTAATTTGTTCCTGATAGGTAGGTTTAGAGTTTTAAAGACACGCGTAACCATGATATACACCATGGATGGATCTAGAGGGGGGGTGCGTCCACCACGTTACCCTACCCTCCACCAAACTGGTAAAAGAGTAGATTTGTAAAAACACATACATGTAAACTTAAAAAAAAAAAGAAGAAACACTACACTTTTAAAATAAATTTTATCTGTTTACTGCTTAGGTCGAAGTAAAGCTCCCTTACTGTGTATATATATGTATGAATCAATATATATGTATATTGTTTTTTTGTTGGTATATATTTGTGTGTATATATATATATATATATATATATATATATATATATATATATATATATATATATATATATATATATATATATATATATATATTTATATAGCCGGACTTAAAGAGTTTTTGGTTTAAAACAACAATACACAGACAAAATGATTAGCAGAATGGAAATGTAAACTCGGGTGGTTCCATTTAAATTATTAAGTCAGAAAAAAACAACACAGGAGAAACGGCAGATTGAGGTGGCGGAATGTCATAGACTTGGTTTCATACATAAGAGCTTTGTTCCGTTGGATTGTTTTTAACAGCAGAAGCGGTATTTAAATGTGGATTCCAATTGCACTAATTTTTCATTCAACAAACAAAGGAATTTAGCCATCTGTGGACAACTTTGCTGTACTGTTGGTATTTGCTGTTTTAACTATTTGAGGGGAAAAACACAACACTTCGTGTGTTAGATATTCACTTACCGATTTTGTTGACGAAAAACAGCTGTGCCTTATCACTATAGTATATCGCATTGTTTACAAATTAGAAATATTATTATCTTATTTGCCCTTTTAAGCATCTTCATATAATTACAACCGTAGACTTGATACAATGAAGTCATTAAACGTGGAAAAATCTCATTTTCTTTAGATTCTATAAGTAACAAGTTCAAGTTTCCTTTTTTTACTAAATTGATAAAATTTTCTCACGGAATGAAATCGCTCGCGGATGTAAAAATATAAAATATGTTTGTTATTTTAATAAATAGTAATTCTGTTTCTTCCAGCAAGCGAAGAAATCATAGCAATATAACAGCTGCCTGTGCCTATAATCATCATTTGCTTGATACACGACTCGGGGATGCACCCCCCCCCCCATAAAGAAGGTAAAAAAAAGAATTATGAAAACGCATACATGCAAGCTTAAAAATACTAAGCCTTTAAATTAAATGAATCTTGATTTATACTCCCACCCCTCCCCACAATATTCTTACTGGACCCGTCCCTGACATGAGTCGACTATGTCCTACTCCCGCCATCAGAAGTAACACAGGGATATAGTAGTGATTGTTATGATTGAACAGTCGAATTTAGACATCAAAACACAAAGGAAGGATACTTACATGTATATAAATAAGGAAAATGTATAGGGACATTAATGACATTTGAAATACATCGCAGAGACTATTATATGCAAGTCCTGCTATTCTGGTGAAGGACGACCCCAGACAAATGTCTTGGTAGATCCACCAGCTCACTGCGCCGAACAGGACTCAAACCCACGCTGTGAGAGGATAAGCAGTCAAGAGGAGTTACAAGGCGACGACTCTACCACTGCCTCCACTTACCGAGTTTAAACTAGAAATTAATATTAATTGAATTACATGTACATTACACCTAGTATTATCCTCAACATTTTTTACATATTATTCCACGAAAAGATTTTATTGCAAAGTTGATACTACAAGTTTCGTTATTGTTGTTTATGCTACGTTTGGTATCATTGGTGCCATTAATCTTGATCAGTATTAAAGTTCTTGTATTTCAAATGTGCATGTCTTGATTATGCAAATCTCTACTGCCAAAAAGAGTGTGCCATTTCAGGTTATATTTTGCGTTTTTAAAAATTGCACATCAACCAGCAAAAACCTTCCCCCACCTCCTTCTTTTCTAACCAAGAAATACATATGCCAAAATTAAAGATCTGTCTGTGGAACGTACGTGTGTTTGCATGATACGTAAATGTTGTGTATACAGGGGGTGACGTGGCCAGGAAAGAATTTGATACTTCACGCAAATTTAAGTCAGCATTTCCTAATACAAGCATCGTTCTCCGGCACCTCACAACTTATACACAAGCTAAGTTAATTTTTAATGGGTTGTTAGAGAAAATAGAAAACATTATTTTAATTTTACTTTTTTAAAACAAAAACTGTACACACCACATATTTTGACATTGTTAAAATGTGAATACTAAAATAATACTAGAAAACCCTCCACAACAAACAGTGTATAAATCTGAAAGACAAATTGATTCGGGTCAAGAAACTAAGAGAGACAAAAAAAAATTGGTCAGATATAGTGTTGACAGAGTGTATATTGATTAAAATTAGGTAGCTTATTGACAGAAAATATAAAAAAAAACGTGTAAGCACTGATTGGAAGGTTCTTGAATGCATATGGTGGTCTGGAGCGTTAAATTGGCAGTTTACACCTTCAATAATATCATGCTACATGTCCTACTAAGCAACAGTCTTAAGATATGTGCTAAATGACTAAATGCATTAAGGGTTAACAAGACATATTGCTAGATCCAGCAGCAAAGCGTGCATATCCTGATCAGACAGCTCCCAGGCGATGTCACTATTTGCCTGAGCCTGATAAATTGACAGCAGCGAAAAGTGCCGATCCTGATCAGACAGCTCCAAGGTTATTGTCACAATTTGCCTGAGCCTTAGAAGGTTAAGAGTAAATATGCCACAGTTAAACTAGCATCCACAGAAAGACATTAAAAATTATAAATGAGTGAAAATAATTTGTATAGTCAGTGTGTTTTTATTGTTGTATTTTATTAAAATTATGGCATAATATGCCCACATCACTTTTAAGCTTAAGGTCAGTCTTTGGCCTGTATTTACCAAGCATCTCTTAACCCAAGTCACCACCAGAGCCAAAGTCACCATTTCATTCCAAGAAAACTAAGCTTTTGCATGCAGTTAAAATGTGATTTTAAGCTCAAAATAACAAAGTTAAATTTTCATGCAACATTCCAGACTTGTAGCTTAATATACCCTGAAGATAGTGAATTAAAATCCATGGTTTTTCCAATTCTTACTTAAGAATAGTTGGTGCATATGGACCTTTCTGTTGGCCCTGAATAATAATGTGAATTCAAGCCAACAATAACATGTGTCATGGCATCAAAGTTTAAAACAAATGTGTGTTTGTTAAACTAAGGATTAAAAAAATTAATCTTTCGAAAATCACAAGAAGGTATATTTTGCTTAAGGAAGGATGTATGTAACTTGAAAACTGAAGCAGATCTGACTTATTGCATTTTCTTTTTAATATATTAACTGCACATTTTACCTAAGACTTAAGCATCATTTAAGTGCTTCTTATTGTAAAATAGGACATCTTCTTCAGTGCTAGCATCCTGACCTCATTTTGTTGATGTTTTTGTTTGTAAATTTAAAGGAGAGATTTCTTGTGCAGTTGATTTTGATAAAATCTAACAAATGGTGTAAGTAAATATACAATACATTAGGTTTTGAAAATTACCTGGGGATACTAGATAATGTGACAATAAAAAAGACAAAAAAACAACAAAAGAAAATATAATAGACACAAATAGCTTGTTAACTGCTAAAAGGCACAAAAATCAACACATTTTGTTTTTAAAAATCAACATTCTCTAAAGCAATGACTACTGGTCAAGAAACTTTGTTCATATATGTTAAATCTCAATTGTATGCTTCCAAGATAGACAAGATAGAAAATTATTAAAAAGGCTGGAAAATAAAATCTGATGTACAGTATCCCTTACTTTTCTTCATCAGCAGTATTTTTCACACAATAATGGCACAGCTTCATGCAGAACTCTTGGTATGGGGTAGTAAATATCCTTCAGGACAAATACCCCAAGTCAAACTTGCATTGGTAGACAAATGTCACATCTGACACCAACATGTATGGCACAGTGGACAAACATCCCACACCCAACCCTATGTTTAAAAAGTGGACAAATAACCTCATCCCAACCCAACCCACCCCACCCTAATATTTTCAATATTGCCAAAGTTGACACAACAAAGCAAATATTTAATAAAAATGAAGATTAAACATTTAGTTTGCAGGAAAAATAGTTAAAATAAATCGACGTAACATTACTCTAATCATATCCTGTAAATCGTTATAAAGCTTTAAAGTCAGTAAAAATATCAATGAAAAAGACAATTCTTTTTTAAAGAAAAACAACAAAATCGAATCACACACTACTCATACGCTTTCTTGACAGTCAGCATTATGCATCTTGTTATTCCAGGACCTGAATTATTTAACCTGTAATTTGAGTATAACCCTTTTTATATTATTTAAATTACATTGTAGATGGTATTGTTATGTATTGTCAATGCTTGAAAAAAAGATGGCTGTTCATTTATGATGGTCAGATTTTGTCGCGCAAATTGAAGTAACTGTTCTTGGTGAAAATCAACGTCACAGAGCCATCGTCTATCTGGAATATCACAAAAGATAAATAATAATATATCAACAATGTTACTTTGAAAGATAAATCTGATACAGAAATACATGTACATCTTATAGTTTGAATAATCTCTTCAGCCTATCACCCCATCAGTTTAAGTCCTAGTGTTTTTGTTTGTTTGTTTGCTGGGTTTATCGTACCACCAACAATATATCAATCAATACCTGGTATGATACTACACCCAGTCACACTGTCATGATGCCAGACAAACAAGTCGTGGAACTACTTTTATAATTTGGTTGAGTGTAAGCTATACGATTAAAAAATTTAACAACTAAACAACCCAGGATAAATCCTGGCGCAGCCGATACCTGGAGCCAACACTCTACTGATTGCGCTGTCAAATTTTAATTTTGCATGCATACAGATATACCTTGGATTATATAAAAAAATGAATGTCCCACTAATACAATGGATGTACCAAATACCACAATGGAGACATATGTCAGGTTTCATGTCATCCTAGCACTGGTTGATGTGACAGATAGAACCTTAATAATAACTCGCACTGAACACTTACTGTAGACATTATAATCTCCTACTTTCAATGATTTACAAAAACTCTACGTCAGTAAAGACTTTAAAAAATATGTGATATTCTTGCTTGAAATATAATGGCTAATAACCCTAAGAAAACAGGTGTGAATACAATATGCAGTGATTATGGAGATATGGCCTTGCACAGACAACTTTAATCAAACATTGATCCTCTGGTAATTCTACTTACAGAATAGTACAATCAATGAAATTCCTTCTCTCCTACTATCTAAAGAAGTAAAGAAAATATTGCATGTCATCAACTTTGAGAATTACTTTTTCTGATTTCACTGAGAGACAGTATTTATGAATCATGATCTTTCCAGCTGATTTTTTTTAAATTTTTGCATTCACTTCATTTTTACTGCTCAAAATTTAGAAGTTACTTAATGGTCAACCTGACTTGACACAGCTGGAGATGCCAGTGATTTCAGGGAAAGAGTGATTTTGGGTGCTATTTAATTACAATTTAATTATCTAATGATAATGAAAAGTCTGAACCAATCAATACACAGCATAAACATTAAGAGTGTCATAGGTATTGTACCAGATTTATTTGTTACAACAGACATTATTTTTATAATCCACTAGAATATCTCTCATAATAATACAATAGTGTAATCTCCCCTGAATACTTCCTGAATGCAAGTTGGTCATTCAATTTGGATTACTCAGTATTAATGCTTGTACTCTTTAAAGTGTATGTTAACTTTTATGCTCGCATTGTAATACCCAAATAAACCATCATTAACAAACATAATTTTCTTGTTTAAATAACATATCTCTGTAGGTATTTAAATGCATTTAGAGCTCAGGCTAATGCAAAAGTAAGAATGTCTCTGTTTGCAATGACACTATCTCCAAAAAATGGGTAATAAGGTCTGAGGACTTCAAATAAAAACATATACTAACTGTGGGACTACCTGGAATACTATCTTAAATGGGAGACAGTTTTACTAATATAAGATTCTGACAACCATTCATCTGATTGTTACTTCAGAAAATAAGGTTTGGATATGGTTTTGCTAACAGTTTTTGATATGGCTGGCTATAGTGATGAAAGCAATAATTATTATTTTTAGATTAATAACACCATATAATATTATCTTTGATTGAATGGCTATTTAAGGGGTGGCTCTACAAGTGTTGACCTTGGATTTAATTTCCTTATACAGTATATCACTTCCATCAAATGTAGTTTTAGCAAATTTGAAGCTAAATAATTATTAGATGACCATTAAATGTAAAAATATGTTAACAAGAGCTATGGCAGGAAAGCTTGCCCAACTATTTAAGAACATAATAGAATGCACAAGCTGGAAAGTACATTCTTACAAAAACTTTCCAAATTGAACATCAAAGGCTGCAACATCCACAGTGCCGTCACCCAATAGAACTACTTAAACAGGTGTTGAAAGCTGAACAGGATGATATACTGACTAATAAAGCAGACCTAAGTGTTTAAAAACTGTACTTCTGGACCTCTAATCTGAACTCTAAGGATGATGAGTTGTTGTTTTTTGCAATCGATAATATAAGCCTGTTTACAAAGAAAATACAAACAGCAGGGCAGTAATAATAATAATATTTCCTGTATGTAAGATTATGGCTTCTGCTTACATATTCTTTCAATGCCATTAAGTTAACACTAATCAAAAGGCATTCACAATTAAATTATAATTGAAAGATTCAAATTCAAAGAACTTAAATACATTGTGCTTTCTATTACATTAAATGGCCAGGTTTTAGTGCAAAAAGGTTTATGTTGATGATAAATAATTAATATTTCTAAAGTATCAAATGCATGTTTACACTTTCATTGAGAGGTACAAAACATGCGGGTATGAAATGGCAAATCATTTAAAAATATGTCACAGTATCAAAATGTTGGCCTTACCTTAATTTTGGCTGCGTTTGTTGCTTAAGCTGTACTTAGACATTTGCTTCCGTTTTTATGAAATACCGTATCCAAGGATATTTTTTAAGCAGATGATCCCATAATGGTGCGTTGTTCTTGCTTGAACCTGTGTTCACACAGTATCGTTCTTAAACAATTTCCACTTTCACTATGCTAGGAAATCTTAACAGGCACATAGCATAATTTAATAACGAAGATATATCTCTACATGTTTTCCAGTATACATGCATTGCAAAACCTACCACACCTCATATATATAAGGTCTGTTCGTTCATTCATAAATGTTACAATAACATCAATACTCACCATCATTTTTATCGAAAAGGTTATAAATAGAAAAACAACAATTATTCTTGCAGCCATGACACCAATTAATCCGCGTCCAAACTACTTGATACTGCGTTTTAGGTGCAGAAAGTAAATGATATCTATATGCATGATATCTATATGCCCTCGAGCTTAGCTCAACAAGATAAAAAATGCTGAAGCAACAACTTAATTACCACACATTTGATTCCATCCTGGACATCAAAATTATCAATCTGATAACCGTAGGTTTTACCGTTTACTATGGCCGTTACTTTGAGGTTCCTGTAAATATAATTATGGAAATTATTTATAGAGGCTATGGTAGCCCATTAGGACAAATGCTGAGACCATGTAGGAAAATATTCAATCCAAAGCCAAGTAGGAACAATACATTACATGCCTGAGGTGCCAGTTGGTCAATATGTTCGAGAAAATGGAAAATGAAAGACAACCTTGTACAATGATTGTTACAGTTATTATGCAATGTTTAACCTTAAAACAGTTATAACATAAGTATTTTTTCACAACGAAATATAAAACATCAATGAAATAAAGCTGAAAAGGTCACTTCTTTGATGTTTTTTATTTCAACAAACATGGTCAGAGTTTTACGTATAAAGTAAAGACAAACATTATTTTTGAACCTTGCAATGGTATCTGACTGGTTGGTTTAGTGGTAAAGTGCTAACCCACATGCACACGACCACCAGTTCAAACCCTGCAAGCTGCCATTTTATTAAGAACCTCAAGGGTGAGTAGAAAGTTGAACTAATTTATTTGCAACTCTCTGGACAGCAACACCTATATTTTCAAATGTTTGCTTCAAATTGCACGTAGAAAAACTGGGCCAATTTTGCTGGGGTTGCAGAACATTGATAATACATGTAATTAAGACAATTTAAAAATGGCAGAAAATGAGAGATTCAACATTTTTTCTTTTTATATATAAGCTATTTAAATTTTCTAAGGTAAATGTTAGTGGATTCTGAATACAAGTTTATACTTAATGTTAAAAGCTAGGGCTGAAAATAAACATAACAGATTTCATGTAGCAACGAAGAAAGACCAGACATAATAAATTATTCTGAGTGACGCATTTAATATACAACACAAAATCTTCGTACAAATATTAGGCAAAGTTCAAAGATACTTTTAATATAAATAAAAGCTTTCTGGAAGGTCATACAAAATCTATTTAGTTTAGTTTTTCTAAAAATCTAACAACATGTAAATCTTTTAAGTGTTTTGGGTTTAGGTTTTATCTTCATAAGCTTTAATATTTTTAACTTTTTATGGTCTAAGGAATGTTTTTGTTACTAATGCCAATTTTCTTTAACCTGGTGAAATGTTTCTTTTTGGCATTGCCATTAATGCTCCACTTGTTTTGCTATCTTTACTAAAGTAAAATATTTGTAACTAAGGCTTTTTTGTGGCACAAATTATATGCAAAACCAACTTGACAAGTGCATTTAGTGAACATACAGAAAATATTTACCCATTTTTCATTGAGGCAGAAACTGTGTGGGAAGCGTCATCTTTCTTTAAGCCCCTAAGCTTCAACGTTATCGTGCCAGTCTTCCCCCGATCGCTGCTTGTCACTGTCATAAAGACAAGTTGCATAATAAAAATGTTTCCATCTTTCAACAGACGTTACCTAACTAGTATAAATGTGATAAAATATTACAGGAAATAAAATAAACAAGTAATATATTAATTTAACTTCATGACTTAAACTTGCATAATTAAATAGCCACAACAGATAAAGGTGGTCTTAAACAATCCACCTATATCCTACATTTTAAGTACTGACAGAAAACCCCTCTCTTTGGGTATTGGGAAATGGTGATTGATTTGAAAAAAGGAGAATATAATTTTGCTACTTTATCTGTATGTTTGTGATGCTGAGTAGGTAGAGATAAAAACTCACCACTGAAATCATGTTTGTGGAGTAACAAGCCAACCTCCTCACACATCTATGATGTCAGCAAGAACTTTTAAGTTAGCCATTATGTTGTTTGCACATTTCTTGCCTTTACATCTGACTCAAAATGGCAGATACCACCATCAAATATGTATGTACATTAAATTATATTGAGCAACATTTCATTTTTTAAAAATTTCTTCTCTCGTAATTATGATTTTTCTTCTCTCATCTTACAGGGTAAATTACACAAAGGACCAAATAAATTCAACATTAAAGCATATCATGTGCATAACTATTTAATTATGACATCAAACCTGAGTCAAAGTTCCTCTCCCTTTTGTCCCCATAACATGCTATACAAAGTGAAATAGCTGAAAGAGAAAATAAAAATATTAGGATAATATCATAAATAAAAAGTATTATGTTTTATTTTTTAAATAACTAGTACAGCTCAAACAATTAAACATGGGGAGATAACCTCAAAACATTCCAATGGATATAACAGGGAAATCCTTGGTAAAAGTTACTGTGAACAGGTAAATGGGGCATAGCATGGATGATTTGAATGTTTATCAGGTAGTTTGCCGGACTGGGTATCTCCACTACTGCTCTCTGATAATATTTAAGTCAGCATGTATTTTACTAGCATCTGGTAGCATTAATGATCCATATTTGTAGGTATTGAAGTTAAGAATAAAGATTTAATAGTAAAGTATTGCTTGCATATTTAAATGAATTTGAGACGCTTTCGTACAAGTGTTGTTTTAATGTCGTTGTCAGTTGATGTGTGTTGCTAATCTTGTCCCAATTTATGATCAAAATAGTTGTTTTTCTAATGTTTTCTTAGACAGAGGTTATAAATATGGCTAAACCTTTGTTAAAATAATTGTCAAATACGTCTCAAAATATAACCAAGAGAATTTCGCAATAAATGCACTAATTCTTTACAAAAATCTGAAGCAATATTCAATTTATGAAAGTACTGATATTTTATTCATTTTAGGAAGAATGTGTGCCATCACGCTATAATACACTAAATTGAATCATTAAGCCTCAAGATAAAAATAATTACAAAATTTTGTTCAATTATTATATTTGCTTATGAGTTATAATTTTCCACCCATTTAAGTTCAACCCTGGATATGAACAAATATTTTCCAAATCTGAGCTTTCATTGTGGTGTTGTTATTACATTTAATATGAATTTTTAACATAATGATAAATTAATAAAAGCAATGACATTGTTATTGTTTGAATGTTAATATCGAATGGTCTTGTTTACAATTTTGCAAAAAATATGCCAAAACGTTAATATTCACATTTATTTACAAACTAGTTAAAAGTATTAATTAAATATAACAATAATGTATATTTCTTTGAATATTAAAAGTATATAACTAATGTTAACATGACAACATCAAATCAAATAGAAACTTGCCTAACAGGAAAAGCAAGACAATTCTGCCAGAAAATAAGTCAATCCTGCCAAAAAATAAGTCGATCTGACCAGAAAATGGGTACATCTGACCACAAAAAGTTTATCTGAGGCTATCAGTTAAAGGATGTTTGTAAAATTGGCCATATATAAATATTATTATTATTATTATTATTGCATGTTTTGTACGATTATTCATGTGTATTTATATCATGTTTCAATTGTGTTTTGTTCAATTCTGTTTCTTGCTAGTATTATTGTTTATTCTTATGATTAAACTTTTGCTAAATGTTACATTTTTCAAAGTTGTATCATTATTTATTGTATCTGATTTTTACCCAAGTTGAATATATCATAACAAAACAAGAGGGCCATGATAGCCCTATATTGCTCACCTGAGTACAGTACACAATTAGCCTTTGTGGCTATGTTTGTAGACAGATAAAAATTCTTTGAACACTCTTCATACAAGGCCACTAAAGGAATACATTAACTTAACAAAAAAGCTTGTGGTTTCTGACAACAAGATTTACAAAATTTTCCTATATAGCCATATAGGGAAATGGCTACAAACTTGACAGCCATGTTAAATGACGGATCCAAATGTCTTGACCAATCTTCATACAGGACCATCCAAGAAATATGTATACCAAATATTAAGGCTCTAGCTCTTGTAGTTTCTGACAGGAAGATTTTCAAAGTTTTACTATATAGCCATATATGGAAAATGGCCACACCCCTGGCTGCCATGTTTTTTTACAGATCTGAATTATTTGGACAATCTTGATACAGAGCTACCCAAAGAACACGTATACCAAATATGAAGGCTCAATCTGTTGTAGTTTCTGACAAGAAGATTTTCTACATTTTCTTATATAGCCTTTTATTGAAAATGTCCACGCCCCTGGCAGCCATGTTTTTTGACAGATCAAAATTTTTTGAACAACATTTCGTTCCCTTTGCCTACTTAAGCTTCTGAGAAAGTTTGGCTGAATTTGGCCCAGCAGTTTCAGAGGAGATATCGTTTGAAAATATTGACAGACACATAATGCCGGATGGTGGGCGATCACAATAGCTCACCTTCAGCATACACTATTTATTTAGTTTACTTAAGTCAATGAGACCAAGCTTCATCATACACATAATGAACAATGAATATTATGCATAAGTTTGTTGTGGCAGTATTTAAGAGTATTGGGTAAAATGCATGGCACTAGCATGGCACTGATGGATGTAAATGTAAAAATTTAAAGACTATGTTTCTGACAATAGTTTTATCGCTAAAAATGTGCTTCTACAAATAAAAGAGAAGTTTAACAAAACTAAACTTCAAACTGATTTAGACCATTGTACAGTCTTACTTCGATCAAATGGAAAGAATGCTTCAATAAATATTTTAATACTTGAATACAAGAAATATATATTATGTTGTAAACAACTTACATAACGCTATTCCAAGTATAGCAGGATTTAACAAGACTCTAAACTCCCACATTGATATCTGTAAAAAATGTGTCTTTAAAATATAGGAAATAATTAACACATCTCACAGTTTCTAAATCGGTACATTTTTGCAGTTGTTTGTTTATTAAACTACTTAAACACCTCTTTTCTGGCAAAATTTGATAAACTTAAAGGCATATTTTTTCATTTCTGAAGAATAACATTTTCCTTAGCATGTCACATCTTCCGAATGCATAACATATAATAATTTCATTTTAATATCCATAAAACATACCCAATTATTAGGTGAGTATGTCATGCTAATCGCAATTCGTCTAATGAAACCAGTCAAAATTTAAAAACTAAGCATGTCCGAAAATTCGGTTAACCGAATACTGCTCAAGATTTATTGATAATCTTAATAGTCTGCATGTTAATGCATTAATTGTTGTGAAGAAACACAAACTAAGACAGGGACACCCAAAGATACTTGAAAATACTTAATAACTTACCTTCAGACACACGTACAGTTGTAAATGCAACGCAAAGAGGACTGACTTTATGACAAAGACCTATACGATTTAGGCACAGGCCCATCTAACAACGTCAACGATCCGGTATTTTAACTTCCGGGTAGGACCTATTAAACTTAACCATGACGCAACGCTGCATAGCGACGGCGAAAACAAACTGTCAACAGCGGCCTCATTCGCATAATCTTCGGCCCTTTTCGTAAATTAAAATAGCCGAGGTGATATATAGAGAATACCAGGCTGCCTGATATAGATAAATGTTATCATGCGAGGCTAAGAAAATCAGAAAGCACGAGGCTTGCTGAGTGCTTTCTGATTTTCGGGCCGAGCATGATAACATATCATGTGTCATCTATATCAACACTAACCTGGTATTCTTTTGATCCCACCATCAACAGCTTTTCAAAGGGAAACATTTAAATTTTCCGCTATGTATTGCAGTACATCGTTCGCACAGTCCCCAGTATATTTGCGCAGAAAGAGATCTATTTCTATTTGTCCGCTGTTCGCATTCGTGTTTACCTAAAATGTCATTTTATTATTAAGTATAAATAAATGTCATTCGATAAAATCTGTACGTTTTGGTGTAAATGTGCATTATAGTAAAATTAAACAATATTTAGCAACATTTTCATCCTTTGCCACTCCCTTTCCGTTTCTTACAAAATTTGAGATAACGATTATTTTATCTGAGTCGCAAAAACGTTTATTTACTAAACAATCAGTCTTTTTATTCGAAAGGCCACAACAGGCCAAAAGAAAAATCACTCAGGTGCTGCCCTGACAAAGTCATTGGAAACCTTTTAAAATGGCTGAAACTCCTCGCGTTGCGGTTGATTTGTTCAACCTTATAACAGCACAATATTTTGAAAGACAACATATCTATATATAATATATTTGTCGGAAAAAATATTCATTACACATAGCGAATTAAAAAAAAAAAACCTTTCCTGGCAAATAAAATGCAAATTTTATCAAATTTAACCAAGTCACTTAATATCTCGGCGACAAAACTTGGAAAGTAGCTTTTGCAATGTAAGAGATCATTTCTGACCATTTTATAACAAAATGATTTATATGTATATTTAAATTGTCAGTTTATATAAGAAAAAAACCATAACCACAAATAAATTGCATTACAAATGCTTAAAAGGAAACAACGGACATACAATATAAATAAATAGATGATACTTTAACGTGTTATAATCAAATCACCGCATTCGTTGCAGTGTTCAGTGCTTAAAAATTAAGTTAAAATGGTTAGACAGTAGCCATTACAGTCATTACATTTACGACATCATTTTCAGACTAACTGGATTTCAGAGGGACAAACCATTTGTTGCTTTATTATGGCAAACTCTTGTGATTGGACTGTTAAAAACAAACAATAAAAGGAGGAATAATCATGGCAAATGTTTTATTGAAAAAAAACAACAACAACAACAACACAAAAACAAAACATGTTTCAGAACAAAAGGAATGGCTCTAGTGATTAGACATAAGTCTTTAAAGTGGTATTTGTTAATCTAAAATCTTAATACTACCTCGGAAATGCAATTTCTAAAGTGGAAATTTACAATAGAAAATGTGTTGCATAAACTATAGTTTAACAAAGGTGTACAAAAATGCTCCTCTACTAAGAATGCTCATAGGCTCTCCAAATAATGAAGATTTGTATCAAACTAGAACAGTATATAAAGCATAAACATGAATTCATACACAACGAAAACCTTTGTATAGGTCACTTTATATACTTCTTCAGTACGAGTGCATTAGGTTTTTACTTACTTTGAGTAGCAATATGTTGCTGTTTGTTGTTGTTGTCATTTTTGTTGTTGTTAAAAAAGTTAATTGTTCTACAGATAGGAGAAATGAAAACAAAGCAACATCTTATTTCATTACTAAAGGGCTGCAACTTATCCAATATTCGTTAAAAATCTGTAACGGAGTAAAAGGGTGCCCATGTTAATGTCAGTGAGGAGCCTAGATGTGATGAGCTTAAAAGTAACAAAATCATGTTACCAGTTATTTAAAGGCATTACTTTAATTTAAAATATCATCTACACATGTAATTATATGGTTAAAATTGCATGTATGAATGAACAAGATCTGTTTAGGAGTTATGGCTTCAAGGTGGTATACGACAATTTGGACCAATATTTTTATTCAAACAACCAAGTAATTTATTGTTAGGTGAAAAGGTTCCGCGAAATACTGTTTATTTTTATGTCCTACATCTATATTTTATTGTTTTATATTTTTCTTACTTCACACTGACATAGTTATGTTCATATTAGTGACGTCCATCTAATTATTTGCCGAGGGAGACCCAAGACTTACGTCTGGTTATAACCACCGGTGCACCACAGGTTACCACATGAAGTGAGGGGCTGTGGAGTTGCAAGTCAGTGATTCTAACCGCTCCGCTACGGCGCCCCACATCTATGGGAAAAGTGACGCACCCCACTGGTCATTACAAATAGGTAATTTATATCTGCACTACGCTGCACAATTAGCTATTTTAAACTGAGAAAACCACGTGACTACTAACTTTTGAGATCACGTTATATCATCACCTGGATAATCAGCTGTGACATTGATACCTTTTTTTACCAGAATATTATGTAGTGCTTATTTATAGATTTGGAAAAAAGGAACAATTAGATCAGTTTATAGACAAAGAATAATTTAAAAAAAATGAGGAGATGAAAAGAACCTTATTTGGAAAAAGAGGGTCAATACACACTTAGGTTAATTTTGATTACACAACATCAGAACAATTTGTGCCATCATTTCTGTTCATGCATTCATGCTTTTGGACAACACTTTCTACACTGCACTGAAAGATGGCAAAGTCAATGTCTTCTTTCTGGAAGAAAACACTGGTAGCCATGAGTATGATGTTTATGAGAAGACGTGTTGTTGTTCTGAAGCAATATGTGGTAATCTTCTTGAAGTAACCCCTTGCAGTACTGTCATTGGAAGATTCCATTTCACTTTCCGTGTATGTAGCCAGTGAAGCCCATTTTCTGAAGATGGTCTGTAATGCTTAGTACATGGAAGATCATCTGGAAGTAAAGAAGTACAGGCTGAACATCACTATTACAAATTTTGGACTGTTAGCCTTGTGTGTTAACCTGATAGCTCTGGCCCACCAATCTACACGATATTCATGGCGTGGCTAGGAATAAAATCCCATCAGAAGGCATAATTTATTTTTTCTTTTATATATACATTTATGTGCCTATTGATATACTTCTGTTCATCTGTATAGACATGAAATAGGTTCAAATAATGCTAAGTTTAAACAACAAGTTACGTGTTCACTACAGTTAATTGCAACATATTGTTTATGTAATACAAATGCCAATTAAGCCTTATTTAAGATAACATATAATTACATAAATATGATTTATAAAAATGAAACAGTAAAGGATTGTGATTTGTATAATGATGAATAGTGTACATTAATATGTATATGTGTATGTGTAATAAATATGCTTGAAATGATAATGCAGTTAGTCTGGAAAAAATGAGATTCTCGTGATTTTTTATTTTTATTAGACTAATATTTATCATATAGATTCATTATTTGCTTACAATATTTCACAATGTCCATCTTCTTGTAAAGTTTTGGATCTTACAGCATGTACAAGTCTAAGTTCAGACCACTAGAAATAGTAGATACATGGCCATATCTGTTGATAACATTGGGAAAAATGGGTTGTCTTTTCCTTCAGCAATGCATATTGCAAATGCACATGTTATTTGATAATTTTATTTGGTAATTGGTGAGCCCATCCTTACACTGTTACAGAAATCACATTAAACAACAGCTCGTAGTTTGATTTCGATTGTTGTTTCACTTTCGGTGTTTGACTACAGTCATTATATATGCTACTTTCGATACCCGTTTTCGTGCTCGGGCTTAAACAACTATGTTAATAGCAACACTTGCGACTTGGATCTTGTAGCTATAACTATGTGTTCATGGCTAGCACACTGAACACAGAAATGTTGAAAAAAAAAGTTATTTACTTAAATAAAACATGCTGTTGTGAATATGTCTCAGTACAATTTTTAGCCCGCAAACATGTTTTTGCGTATGTCTAGGTGTTCCAGTTTACATGCGGTGCGCCTGTGCTTCTACTCAGAAATAGGTCTGGTGGGTCTTCTTACACCAATAATTAGCTGGACGTGGACAACATGACTTTAATTCTGTCGGTGTGATGTAACAAACAAACAAAAAACCCAAACAAACAACCAACAAAACAAACAAACAAAACTACAAAACAACAACTGTCTTCGGTGGGTTGGAAAATATAAACAACTTGCAAGTTCTAAACACGATCGATCCATTTTGTTGTCTTTATTTATTTTAATACTACACGTTCCAATGGTGAATAATATTACGTGTTGTGGTAAAAGTCTAGTAATACCCTGTCTTTAATAACTGTTTCTATTGTCATTTTTTCTCTAATTTCTGTTCTTTGTTTTATGTTTTGTACTTGTAAATGCGCCTTTGCCATGATCTCTACTTTGTAAATGTCCAAAGACTTGCATGTCGATTTGCCAATAAATTATGTATGTACGCATTCGGAACATAATTGGTATTTTGCGATATCTTATTGTTACACACGCAATATGTTAACACGTTTAATTTAATAATCATTGACCAATTCACCACTGGATCTATTAACGCGCAATTAAGTATGACTTTGATTAGGCAATATACAATAAATGACATATGTCAGTTATGTATATTGTCATTATTGTTGTATCATTATTGTTGTCTCGGTCGTGGTTGTCGCTGTTGTTGTTACAAAAGTGTGCAATGAAACTATTAATGTTGGACACTGACCGTCGGACGGCCCAGCAAGACACCTATGCTGTGAGATACCTAAAGATGTAAGTAAATATGTTACAATGAACTCTTTCAAATTACTGAAACATATCTACTAAGTTGAAATGTAAAAAAAATCATCTTGCTTTTGTTTCTTAATACGTGTGTCCGAAACTGCTTGAACAAAACTTAAGAATTTTATTGTAAAACGTTGTATTATTTTGTCAATAGATGACTGATTTGTTACTTGACATTACTATATGCCTAATGAATATTACTTTTTAAATTAACAAGTTTTACTTTTTACGCTTAAGACCCGCTACTGTTTAAATATTTTCAAAATAATTAACTTCAAATTTTGATGCTTAAGGCAGTATTTTTATACTATTTCTTCTTTTTCAACATCTGTCTTTTCTCTTTGAGAAATTTTCCAGCTTACCTGCGGTAATATGCAGAATAGGCTACAGTGGTCACTGTTTTTTTTTTTTGTTTTTTTTTACTTAGGTCTTTAGCTGTACTCCATCCGGAGAGTATCGATCTTTTAAGCCCTGGACCCTCTCTTCACACGGATGTCAGATCGATAGTGATGGTCGGATACTGTCCCTCAGTAGAAGGCCTCCAGCTCTCTTGCTCTCTTTTGCTCCAGAACCATTTGGGTGCCCTTTCAGCTGCCCGTCCTGGGCTATAGGCTGAGAATTTCCTGTCTTTTCTAAAGATTCCCAGCGAGCTGAACTTTCTCCAAACAGATTGGGCGGGGTAAACTGGGTAAAGCCAGGTTTTTCCTTTGTTCCTCACAAAGATTTCTGGAGGTCTGTGTACTTCAGTGCCTTGGTCTCTTCCGCAATGTCGCATATTTCCTATCACGGCACGGCGAGTTCAACGACCACAAGCTTTGGTACCTGGTCAGGCGCGTTTCTGCCATTACGCACTTTACGCATGTGCGTAACCTCCGCTCGAAAATTCGAAAATCTGAAAGTACCAAAAACACTCAGAAAGTCGATGCCTAACCCGGGTTAGGAATGATAGCCTATATTTTATTTCCGTAGTTTCTATGTTATAAAATCTTATTACCACAAAGGTTTAAAATGATTAAACTTATACACTTTAGGATTTTAGTCGTTCATATTTTGCGTTAAGTTCCTCGCCTGTCCGCATTTACCTGTTATTCATTCGAAAAAAACCGAATATATTCAAAATTATTACTACAAAGTTTATTTTCCTTGTAATTGTGCGTAACTTCAAAAACGGCCCAGATACGCGCCTGTACCTGGTGACTACAAAACAATATCTGGGCGTAGTGGTGTCTGGCAGACTATCTCCGGGAAACACACGCGCAAACACAGCAAAGCTAAACCTAATGCTCTAAAGCTCCCAATATCAGTCTGCAAACACTGCAGAGTTTGGACCCCTGTGTCACTATCCTTTCTTTCAAGCTCTAACGACTGCATAGACAGACAAAAACAGACCAGAAACAGGGGTCTTAAACTAGCGGCTAGGTGGTTATCCCATATACAATATATATAATACAAGAAAATGTCCTTTCTTTACTGAATTAGTGGTCGACTTTCACCAAAAAATGTGGTTAGCCCCTTCATTGACACCACTCTCCCTGAAATGGCCAACTTAAAGCACTGATCTTATTACTTTAGGTTATGCCCCTTGCTATGTCAATTAAAATAGTTTCTGTTAACTAACGAATGTCAGGACACTGTTGTACCTTTTGTTTCAATATTTTTAGAAGAGTCTTTTTTGCAGCTGAACACCTGTCTGCTTTTAATGCTTTGTTCTTTTTGTTTACCACGAAATAACTTTGATCATAACTTCCACATCTTGCATTTACACAGTCCAAACACCGGTTTTCAGTGCTTTGATTGATTGGTAATACGCGTGCACACTGTATGAATTAGCGTAAAATAACCTCGGCTATTTTACTTTACGGAAAGGGTCGAATATTATGCGAATGAGACCACTGTTGACAGTTTGTTTTCGCCGTCGTTATGCAGCGTTGCGTCATGGTTAAGTTGAATAGGGCCTACCCGGAAGTTAAATACCTGATCGTTGTTAGATGGGCCTTGGCATAAAGCGTATAAGTCTTTGTCATAAAGTCAGTCCTCTTACCGTTGCAGTTACAACAGCGCGTGTGTCTGAAGGTAAGTTATTAAAGGATTAAGTATTTTCAAGCATTTGTGAGTGTCCATGTCCTTGTTTGTGCTTCTTCACAACAATAAATGCATTAACACGTAGACTATTACGATTATTAACACATCTTGAGCAGTATTCGGATAACCCAATTTTCGGACATGCTGAGTTTGTAATTTTTTACAGGTTTCATTAGACGAATTGCGATTAGCATGACCTACTCAATTACTAATGTAAATATGTTTTATAATCGGATGTTAAAATGAAATTCTTGTAGATCTAGTTAGAAAATTGCAATGAAACGTGATGTCAAGAGGGTACAGCCAGTGGGGGAAACGACTGGATACCCAGCCAGAAACAGTCAAACCCAACATAAACTAAACTGCCAACTATACCCGCCCACTAAACCGCCACTGTGGCTTGATTTACACAATACTCCCCCAGTATTATCTAACACTAGAAAGAAAAAAATGATTCATTTATTTTGTTTTTCATTAAATATATCTTGGTAATAGACATAATATTATTTGATCAGCATAAGTACCATACATTGTATCCAATACTCATTTACACCACCACCCGCTCCCTTAACTCTTAATGTACTAATAGAAAAATAGTGTTTTCATTATTAAATATTTGAAAAATTGTGGCGATAAAACTTGATCTACTTTTTTTCCAATTGATATCTTTATTTACCTCGTCTATAGGTGTGTGGTGGTTAAGTCCATTCCGCTTCTCACCGTACAAACATACGTACATACATGCATTATATCAGTATATGTAAAAAGTAAATAAAGGCCAATAGAAATTTAAAAATATACACACACACAAAAATAGATGAAACAAAAAAAATGTATATATGCTATTACTTGCATATTATGTATTAAGAGGACGTGACATGCCAAGGAAAATCCTATGCTTCAGAAATGAAACAATAGGCCTTAAAGTTTATAAAATATTGCCAGAAAAGAGGGATGTAAGAAGTTTGATATACAAACAACTGCAAAAATGTACTGATTCAGAAACTGTGATACGTTTGTTAATTATTCCCTATATTTTAAAGACACATTTTTACAGATATCATTGTGGGAGTTTAGAGATTTGTTAAATCCTGCTATACTTGGAACAGCATTATGTCCTTTACAAGAGAATATATATTTCTTGTATTCAAGTATTAAAATATCTAGCAAAGCATTCTTTATATTTGATCCAAGTAAGACTGTACATGATCCAAGTAAGACTGTACAATGGTCTAAATCAGTTTGAAGTTTAGCAGGGTTGTCACTAGAAATATTTTAAGCAGGCTCAATTAACTTTTGAGGAGGCTAGGCTATGCAAGCGCCAAAGGTGCAAAGCGTTGCTAGGGGGGTCAGGGGGCATACTCTTGACTAATTTTCATCTTTTTTCAAATTAGAGGCAGACCGATTTTCATTTAAGGCGGTCAAATCAGCCGCCAGCCGCCTCCTGACAACCCTGATTTAGTTTTGTTTATCTTCTCTTTTATTTGAAGAAGCACATTTTTTGGCGATAAAACTATTGTCAGAAACAAAGTCTTTATATTTTGAAATGGCTAGCGCCATACATTTTACCCAATACTCTTAAATACTACCACAACAAACTTATGCAAAATATTATTAAAACCTCATTGTTCATGTGTGTCTGATGAAGGTTGCTCTCAGTGACTTAAGTAACCTAAACAAATAGAGTATGCTCAGGGTGAGCTATTGGGATCGCCCACCATCCCGCATCAGGCGTCCGTCAACATATTCAAACAACATCTCCTCTGAAACTGCTGGGCCAAATTCTGCCAAACTTTCTCAGAAGCTTAAGTAGGTGCAGGGAACAAGAAGTTGTTGAAATAATTTTGATCTGTCAAAAAATGTGGCCATTTTCCATATAAGGCTATATAGGAAGACGTAGAAAATCTTCTTGTCAGTAACTACAAGAGCCTTGATATTTGGTATACATGTTCTTTGGGTGGATCTGTATCAAGATTGAACAAATAATTCAGATCTGTAAAAAACATAGCCAGGGGTGTGGCCATTTTCCATATACAGCTATATAGGAAAACATTTTAAAAATCTTTTTGTCAGAAACTACAAGAGCAAGAACCTATATTTCTTGGATGGTCCTGTACCAAGATTGTTCAAAACGTTTTGATCCGTCAAATAACAGGGCTACCAAGTGTGTGACTATAAAGGAACATTCTGTAAATCTTGTTGTCAGAAACCACAAGCTTTTATGTTTGGTTAATGTATTCATTTGGTGGTCTTGTATGAAGGTTGTTCAAAGCATTTTTATCTGTCTAAAAGCATAACCACAAGGTCTAAATGTATACAGCACTCAGGTGAGCGATATAGGGCCATTTTGGCCCTATTATTTTTGTTATGATATATTCAACTTGGGTAAAAATCAAATACATTAATACATACAACTTTGAAAAATGTAACATTTAGCAAAAGTTTAATCATCGTAATAAACAATAATACTAGCAAGAAGCAGAATCCTACAAAACACAATTGAAACATGATATAAATACACATGAAGAATCATACAAAACATGCAATAATAATAATGATGTTTATATATGGGCAATGTTACAAACATACTTTTAACTGATAGCCTCAGGTAAACTTTTTGTGGTCAGATGTACTTATTTTCTGGTCAGATTGATATATATTCTGGTCGGATTGACTTATTTTGTGGCTGAATTGACTTGCGTTGGGGCTGCAATATGCTGTGGCAGGATTTATTTGTAGCCAGAATTTAGTTGTGCCTATTAGGCAGGTTTCTGTTTGACTTGGTGATGTCATGCTTCTATTAGTGATATACTTTTAATATTCAGACATATATAGAGCGGGTGCACCCATTACCGAACACTTAAGCAGTATTTTTTACTGTTCGGTAATGGGTCTACTAATTTACTCCGTCTATGCAAATATTAAAAGCATTATGCTTCAACTTTTATTAACTTTGATTGCGACCTATATACATGAAGTAACATAGTAGATGTGTTTAAATAAATGGCCGGTGTCAGTAAACTTTAAATCGAACAATGGTTTGAATTCCGAACAGTACGGTTCCAAATTCCAAACATGGACATGTTTTTGTTTTGGTCAAACTCGATTTTTTTAACATGCTTTAATGCCCAGTTAACAACCCTACCTCTGCAGCATCTGTGAGCACAGTTTTGGCTCTGATTTTAGCCGATGTATACTTTTTGTAGATACGATCATGTAATGTTGTTTTGGGAATCCCATACGACTTTGCCGCTTTAGAGAGTGACATCGCTCCATCTGATACAAGTTCGGCCACGTGGTTTACCAAATTACCAACTGCAGATATAATAATTTAACAAAACATTGCTATTATTTTTATCTTGAGGCTTAATGATTCAATTTAGTGTATTATAGCGTGATGGCACACATTCTTCCTAAAGTGAATAAAACATCAATACTTTCATAAATAAAATATTGCTTCGGATTTTTGTAAAGAATCAATGCATTTATTGCATAATTCTCTTGGATATATATTGAGATGTTTTGGACAACTGATTGGTAATAATTTTTCCTTTGTGGGATATTTATTTTACCAGATTTGAATGTTTATATTTTTTTTTCTTCACAGTTATTTAAACAAAGATTTAGCCATATTTATAACCTTCATATAAGCAACTATTAGAAAAAACAACTGTCTTGGTTATAAATTGGGACAAAATCAGCAACACACATCTACCTACAACAACATTAAAACGACAATTGTACTAATAGCGTCTCTAATTCATTAAAATATGCAAGTAATACTTTATTATTAATTATATTAATATTTATTCTTAACTTCAATACCTATGAATATGGATCATTAATGCTACCAGATGCTAGCAAAATACATGCTGATTTAAATATTATGAGAGAGCAGCAGTGGGGATACCCAGTCTGGCAAACTATCTGATTAACATTCAGTTCATCCAAGCTATGCCCCCTTTACCTGTTCACAGTCACTTTAACTAAGGATTTCCCTGTCATATCTACTGGTATTTGAATGTTTTTGGTGTATCTCACCATCTTTAATTGTTTGAGCTGTATAAGTTAATTTAAAGATAAAACAATACATTTTATTAATGATATTATCCTAATATTTTTATTTTCTCTTTCAGCTATTTCACCTTGTATAGCCCAGTGTAAAGTGAACAAAATGGAGAGGGACTTTGACACAGGTTTGATATCATAATTAAATAGTGATGCACATGATGTGCTTTAATGTTGATTTCATTTGGTCCTTTGTGTAAATTACACTGTAAGATAAAAGCAGAAAAATCATTAATTACGAGAGAAAAAATTAAAAAATGAAATGTTGCTCAATATAATTTAATATTTATACATATTTGATGGTGGTATCCGACATTTTGAGTCAGAAATAAAGGCAAAAAATATGCAAACAACATCATGGCTAATTTAAAAGGTCTTACTGATTTCATAGATGTGTGAGGAGCTTGGCTTGTTACTTCACAAACATGATTTCAGTGGTGAGTTTTTATCTCTACCAACTCAGCATCACAAACATACAGATAAAGTAGCAAAATCTCCTTTTTTCAAATCAATCACCATTTCCCAATACCCAAAGAGAGAGGTTTTCTATCTGTACTTAAAAATGTAGGATATAGGTGAATTGTTGGATACCACCTTTAACTGTTGCGGCTATTTAATTATGCAAGTTTAAGTCATGGAGTAAAATTGATATATTACTCGTTTATATTATTTCCTGTAATAATTATCACATTTATACAAGCTAGGTAGTGTCTGTTGAAAGATGGAAACATTTTTATTATGCAACTTGTCTTTATGACAGTGACTACCAACGATAAGGGAAAGACTGGCATCGTAACATTGAAGCTTAGGGGCTTAAAGAAGGATGACCCTTCCCACACAGTCTCTGCCTCAAAGCTAAATGGGTAAATATTTTCTGTATGTTCACTAAATGCACTTGTCAAGTTGGTTTTGCACAAAAGCTGCACATATTTGATATAATTTCTGCCACAAAAAAGCCTTAGTAACCAAAAGTTTACTTTAGTAAAGAAAACAAACAAAGTGGAGCATTAATGGCAATGCTAGAAAGAAACATTTCAACAGGTTAAAGACATTTGGCATAAGTAAAAAAAACATTCCTGAAGCCATAAAAAGTTAAAAATAAAAAACAAATGCATAAAAAATCTTAACCCGAAAACACTTAAAAGATTTCCATGTTGTTAGATTTTTAGAAAAACTAAATAGATTTTGCATGACCTTCCAGAAAGCTTTTATTTATATTATAAGTATCTTTGAACTTTGCTAAAACTATGTACCTTAAGAAGATTTTGTGTTGTATGTTTAATGCGTCATTCAGAATAATTCATTATGTCTATTGTCTTTTTTTGTTGCTACATGAAATCTGTTATGTTTATTTGCAGCGCTAGCTTTTAATGTTAAGTATAAACTTGTATCCAGAATCCACTAACATTTACCTTAGAAAATTAAAATAGCTTAAATATGAAAAGAAGTAAAAAAAGTTGAATCTCTCATTTTTTACCATTTTTAAATTGTCTAAATTAGGACATGTATTATCAATGTTCTGAAACATCAGCAAAATCGGCCCAGTTTTCCTACGTGCGATTTGAAGCAAACATTTGATAATATAGGTGTTGCTGTCCAGAGAGTTGCAAATAAATTAGTTCAACTTTCTACTCACTCTTTAAGTTCTTAATAAAATGGCAGCTTGCAGGGTTTGAACTGGGGGCCTTGAGCATGAAATGTTAGCACTAAACCACTGGACCATCCAGTCAGATACCATTGCAATGTACAAAAATATTGTTTGTTTATCTCTGCTCTAAAACGTAAAACTCTGACCATGTTTGTTGAAAAAACATCAAAGAAGTGACTTTTTCAACTTTATTTCATTGCTGTTTGATGTTTTAGATTTCATTGTGAAAAAAACTTATGTAATAACTGTTTTTAGGTTAAACATTGCATAATAACTGTAACAATCATTGTATAAGGTTCTCTTTCATTTTCCATTTTCTTGAACATATTGACCAACTGGCATCTCAGGCATGTAAGGTTTTGGTCCTTCTTGGCTTTGGATTGAATATTTTCCTACATGGACCCAGCACTTGTCCAAATGGGCTACATGTACCATAGGCTGTATAAATATCTTTCATAATTATATTTACAGGAACCTGAAAGTGACGGCCATGGTAGATGGTAAGGCCTACGGCTGTCAGATTGATGATGTTGATATCCAGGATGGAATCAAATGTGTGGTAATTAAGTTTTTGCTTAATAATTTTTAATGGTGTTGAGCTAAGCTCGAGGGCATATAGATATCATGCTGTGTTAACTTTCTGCACCTAACAACGCAGTATCAAGTAGTTTGAACGCGGATTAATTGGTGTCATGGCTGCAAGAATAATTGTTGTTTTTCTGTTCATAATCTTTTCAATATAAATAATGGTGAGAATTGATGTTATTGCAACATTTATGAATGAATGCTTTGATGAACGATCAAAACTAATATATATAAGGGATGGTAGGTTTTGCAACATATGTATACTGGAAAACATGTAGCGATATATATCTTCGTTATTAAAATTATGCTATGTGCCTGTTAAGATTCCCTTGCATAGTGAAAGTGGAAATTAAACACAGGTTCAAGCAAGAACAATAAAACTCAGTGCACCATAATGGGATCATCTGTTTATAAAATATCCTGGGATACTATATTTCATGAAAACGGAAGCAAAAGTCTAAGTACGGCTTAAGCAACAAACACGTATGCAGTAATAATTAAGGTGAGGCTAACATTTTGACACTGTGGCATATTTTAGAATGATTTACAATTTCATACCGGCATGTTTTATACCTCTTAATGAAAGTGTAAAGATGTATTTGATAATTGAGAAATAATAATTATTAATCATCAGCAGAAACCTTTCTGCACTAAAAGCTGGCCATTTAATGTCATAGGAAGCACAATGTATTAAGTCCTTCTTAATTTTAATCTTTCAATTATAATTTAATTGTGAATGCCTATTGATTAGTGTTAACTTAATGACATTGAAAGTATATGAAAGCAGAAGCCAGAATCTTACAGGAAATATTATTACTGCCCTGCTGTTTGTACTTTCTTTGTAAACATGCTTACATTATCTATTGCAAACAACAACAACTCAACATCCTTAGAGTTCAGATTACAGGTACAGAAGTACAGTTTTTTTAAACACTTAGGTCTGCTTTATTAGTCATTATATCATACTGTTCAGCTTTCGACACCTGTTTAAGTAGTTCTTTCTATTGGGTGACCCCACTGTGGCTGTTTCAGCCTTTGATGTTTAATTTGGAAAGTTTTTGTTAGAATGTACTTTCCAGCTTGTGCATTCTATTATGTTCTTAAATAGTTGGGCATGCTTTCCTGCCACAGCTCTTGTTTACATATTTTTACATTTAATAGTCATCTAATAATTATTTAGCTTTTAATTTGCTAAAACTACATTTGCTGGAAGTGATATACTGTATAAGGAAATTAAATCCAAGGTCAGCACTTGTAGAGCCACCCCTTTCAAAGATAATATTATATGGTGTTATTAATCTAAAAAAATAATTATTGCTTTCATCCCTATAGCCAGCCCTATCAAAAACTGTAAGCAAAGCCCTATCCAAACCTTATTTTCTGAAGTAACAATTAGATGAATGGTTGTCAGAATTTTATATTAGTAAAACTGTCTCCCATTTAAGATAGTATTCCAGGTAGTATTACAGTTAGTATATGTTTTTATTTGAAGTCCTCAGACCTTGTTACCCATTCTTTTGGAGATAGTGCCATTGCAAACAGAGACGTTCTTACTTTTGCATTAACCTGAGCTCTAAATGCATTTAAATACTTACAGAGATATGTTATTTAAACAAGAAAATTATGTTTGTTAATGATGGTTTATCTGGGTATTACAATGCAAGCATAAAAGTTAACATACACTCTAAAGAGTACAAGCATAAACACTGAGTAATCCAAATTGAAAGACCAACTTGCATTCAGGAAGTATTCAGGGGAGACTATACACTATTGTCTTACTATGAGAGATTTTCTAGTGGATTATAAAAATAATGTCTGTAGTAACAAATAAATCTGGTACAATTCCTATGACACTGGCAATGTTTATGCTGTGTATTGATTGGTTCAGACTTTGCATTATCATAAGATAATAAAATTGTAATTAAATAGCACCCAGAATCACTCTTGCCCTGAAATCACTGGCATCTCCAGCTGTGTCAAGTCAGGTTGACCATTTGGTAACTTCTATATTTTGAGCAGTAAAAATGAAGTGAATGCAAAAATAAAAATAAAAAATCAGTTGGGAAGATCATTATTCATAAACACTGTCTCTCAGTGAAATCAGAAAAAAGTAATTCTCCAAGTTGATGACATGCTATTTTTTCTTAACTTCTTTAGAGAGTAGAAGAAAAGGAATTTCATTAATTGTACTACCGTGAAAGCATTTTATTTCGTGGGGCAGAAATTTCGCTGTTTGAAAAGGACGGGCATATTTGTGGGTACTTGACTTCGTGGATTGCCCTACCCACGAAATTAAAAAAAAATTACCTTCGATTTTTGACAGATGCGAAACTGAGGCCTAACACTGAAACAGGGTCAATTGCGAAACTACGGATTAGCTAGTGACTCTGCCTATTGTCTTACAACACGCCTGATGATATTGATCCACGGCAGCCGGTCAATGTTTTCACAGCCAAGTCTCATCAGATGACTTTTATGACACCAAACTGTCATTAGCGTGTCATTTAAGGGATTATAGTCATAAAGATGTTAGGGGCGTGGGTTCTTTTAAGGGTCTAATTTAACGAAGCCATTGACTGTCAATTAATGCCAATAAGCATACTATACAAATGTTGACATGATTTACAAGTAAATCTAGCTTTCGAAAGTCTAACCGAGGGGATTTTATATTGTTGGTACTTAAATTTGTGGATTATCTTGACCACGAATTCCACGAAATTAAATGCCCCACGAAATAAAATGCTTTCACAGTATTTTGTAAGTAGAATAACCAGAGGATCAATGTTTGATTAAAGTTGTCTGTGCAAGGCCATATCTCCATAATCACTGCATATTGTATTCACACCTGTTTTCTTAGGGTTATTAGCCATTATATTTCAAGCAAGAATATCACATATTTTGTAATTGTTTAAAGCCTTTACTGACGTAGAGTTTTTGTAAATCATTGAAAGTAGGAGATTTTGCTAAGATTGTAATGTCTACAGTAAGTGTTCAGTGCGAGTTATTATTAAGGTTCTATCTGTCACATCAACCAGTGGTTGGATGACATGAATCCTGACATATGTCTCCATTGTGGTATTTGGTACATCCATTTTAGTAGTGGGAACTTCATTTTTTTTAAAAATTGTCCAGGGTATATCTGTATACATGCAAAATTAAAATTTTATAAGTATTAATAAACTTGCATCTTGCTAGCAGTGCAATTAAAAAGTCGCGCTCTTTGAGAGCTTTCATTTAAGTTATTAAAAATAACTTAGATCTCTGCTTCATACAAACCCTAAATACCAGACCTGGCAGCGCAATTGGTAGTGTTGGCTCCAGGTATCGGCTGTGCCAGGATTCATCCTGGGTTGTTTAGTTGTTAAAATTTTTAATCGTATAGCTCCCATGCTTACACTCAACCAAAATATAAGAGTAGTTCCACGACTTGTTTGTCCGGTGTCAGGACAGTGTGACAGGGTGTAGTATCATGCCAGGTATTAATTGATATATTGTTGGTCATACGATAAACCCAGCAAACAAACAAACAACACTAGTACTTGAACTGATGGGGTGATAGGCTGAAGAGTTTATTCAAACTATAGGATGTACATGTATTTCTGTATCAGATTTATCTTTCAAAGTAGCATTGTTGATATATTATTATTTATCTTTTGTGATATTTCAGAAACACAATGGCTATGCGGAGGTGACTGTCACCAAGAACAGTGACTTCAAGTTGTCCGACAAAATCTGAGAAAAACAAAATATCAACACAATATGAGGACCGTCATAAATAAACAGCCATTTTTTTTTTCAATCAATGACAATACATAACAATACCATCTACACTGCAATTAAAATAATATAAAAATGGTTTCTCTCAAATTACAGGTTAAATAATTCAGGTCCTGGAATAACAAAATGCATAATGCTGACTGTCAAAACTTGTGTATAAGTAGTGTGTGATTAATAATGGTTAGATTTTGTTGTTTTACTTTAAAAAAATTGTCTTTTTCATTGATATTTTTACTGACTTAAAGGCTTCTAAACGTTTACAGGATATGTTATGATAAGAGTAATGTTACGTTGATTTATTTTAAGCCAGACTCAATGAACGGGATTTAAATGTTATTTGTTAACTATTTTTCCTGCAAACTAAATGCTTAACTTTCATTTTAGGATTGACACCACTCTCATTTATATTAAATATTTGCTTTGTTGTGTCAACTTTAGCAATACTGACTGGAAAATATTAGGGTGGGGTGGGTTGGGGGTTGGATGCGGTTATTTTTCAACTTTTTAAACATAGGGTTGGGTGTGGGATGTTTGTCCACTGTGCCATACATGTTGGTGTCAGATGTGACATTTGTCCACCAATGCAAAGATATTTCATACCCCATACCAAGAGTTCTGCATGAAGCTGTGCCATTATTTTGTAAAAAATACTGCTGACGAAGAAAAGAAAGGGATACTGTACATCAGATTTTATTTTGAAGCCTTTTCATAATTTTCTATCTTGTCTGTCTTGAAAGCATACAATTGAGATTTAACATATATGAACAAAGTTTCTTGACCTGTATACATTGCTTTAGAGAATGTATGATTGATTTTTAAAAACAAAATGTGTTGATTTTTGTGCCTTTTAGCAGTTATCTAGATATTTGTGTCTCTCTCTCACACTTTTTTTTTTTTTTTGTTTTTGAGATTGGCCTATTTATAGGAGTTGTAGATCACTTAACTAAATAAAGAAAAAATGCATTGATTTTCAAATTATTGTGCAATTGTTGGCATATTTTCATTTTGGTTCTGAATCATTTTAAGGAAGCAAATATTTAATCTTGTTTATCAGATGAAACAATTTTAAGTCATTTCATTTTTTCTTAGTTTAGTTTGTTTTATCATGTTAAATGCATATTAATCAGTAACTTCTGTGTGTTGTGATTATTCCAAACAACTTTACATTATGTCTTTATCATTTAGTAATCTATTTAAGGTTATTTTTGTATGTTTATACACATATTCCATTTTGTAAACATCCAGTCCTTTGCAATATTCTCACTGAAACTGTTTTTTATTTCTTAATTTCTTTTTGTGCTAAAAAAGAGTTTAACATTCTTGTTGGATACCTACTAATAATGAAATATTAATACATAGTTAATTAAATAATCAGAATTTTTGTCTAACATTAGTTTCTATTGTTTGTTTGTTCAAGTTTTAAAATCAAATTAGGTAAGCTTTGATAATAGAATTTGAATTTATTTAGTTGAAAAAAAGGATCAGCAGCCTGTCATATATATATATGTGGTTTAAAATAAGTTCATTTAATTGGTTGAAAAGAAACACAGTAAAATGTGTATTTGTCTAGTTTTGTTTCCTTTAAAGCTAGTATACTAAAATAACTGTTAGGATTTGTTGAAATAATTCTAATAATGCAGTTTTTGCACCATTTTTTCGAGGTTGTTTCACTTTACAATAAATTCTAATGTAAACATTATACAATATTGAAATGTGTATTTAATCAGCATTACCATTTATATTTACATTTTTGTCTTATTGTCTTTTTCTTATTTTTTTCTTATTTTCTTATTATATTTTTTTGCACGTCATTGTCACTGTTTTTAGTCAGTAGTGTCTCTATTGTTCATATTTTAATGTTTGTTTATTATATTTTTTATTATATTTTCTTTTGTCTTTTTAATTGTCACATTATCTAGCATCCCCAGGTAATTTTCAAAACATAATGTATTGTATATTTATATATACCATTTGTTAGTTTTTTTCAAAATCAACTCTTAAAATATAACAACTGCACAAAAAAACTATCCTTTAATTTTACAAAAAAAACAACAACAAAATGAGGTCAATGCTGGCACTGATGACAATATGGTATTTTACAATAAGAAGTACTTAAATGATGCTAATGTCTTAGGTAAAAATGCGCAGTCTATATATTAAAAAGAAAATGCAATAAGTTAGATCTGTTCCAGTTTTCATGTTACATACAGCCTTCCTTAGAGGAAATATACTTTCTTGTAATCTTTTAAAGATTTCTTATTTTTAATCCTTAGTTTCAAAAACACATATTTGTTTTAAACTTAGATGCCATGACATATTCTTGACTTGAACATTGTTATTCAGGGCCAACAGAAAGTCCCATATGCACCAACCATATCTAAATAAGAATTGGTAAAGTCATAGATTTTAATTCACATTATCTTCAGGGTATATTTAGCTAAAAGTCTGAAATGTTGCATGAAAATTTAACTTTATTATTTTGAGCTTATAATCACATTTTAACTACATACAAAAGCTTAGTTTTCTTTGAATATAATGGTGACTTGGGCTTAAGTGGTGACTTGGGTTAAGAGATGCTTGGTGAATTCAGTCCAAAGGCTGACCTTAAGCTTTACAGTGATGTTGTTATGGGCATACCATGCTGTAATATTAATAAAATACAATAATAAAAACACAATGACTTTACAAATTATTCTCACTCATTTCTAATTTTTAATGTTTTTCTGTGGATGCTTGATTTACTGTGACATTTATTTACTCTTAACCTTCTAAGGCTCAGGTAAATTGTGACATCACCTGGGAGCTGTCTGATCAGGATATGCACTCTTTGCTGCTGGATCTAGCAATATGTCTTGTTAACCCTTAATGCATTTAGTTTGTTAGCACATATCTTAAGACTGTTGCTTAGTAGTACATGTAGCATGATATTATTGAAGGTGCAAACTGCCAATTCAGAGCTCCAGGCCACCATATGCATTTAAGAACCTTTCAATCAGTGCTTACACGTTTTTTTGATATTTTCTGTGAATGAGCTACCTAATTTTTATCAATATACATGAATAAACAATCTGTATGTCTTTATAAGGCTTACATTTTATGACTGTAAGATTTTGTGGTCTGATGACAATTTCATGCTTTGGTTATAAGACATACTGATCGACACAGGATCGACACAGGACTTTAATGTGTAGACCCCGATATGACTGTTCCCAGCGGGTGCTGACTTTCCTGAATCTACCCTATATCTGACCAATTTTTTGTCTCTCTTAGTTTCTTGACCTAAATCATTTTATCTTTTAGATTTATACACTGTTTGTTGTGGAGGGTTTTCTAGTATTATTTTAGTATTCACATTCTAACAATGTCAAAATATGTAGTGTTGTGCACAGTTTTTGTTTTAAAAAAGTAAAATTAAAATAATGTTTGTTCTATTTTCTCTCAAAACCCATTAAAGAAAAATTAACTTCGCTTGTGTATAAGTTGTGAGGTGCCGGAGAACGATGCTTGTGTTATGAAATGCTGACTTAAATTTGCGTGAACCTGAAATGTCACACTCTTTTTGGCAGTAAAGATCTGCATATTCAAGACATTCACATTTGAAATACAAGAACTTTAATACTTATCAAGTTTATTGGCACCAATGCTATGCAAAACATAGCATAACCAACAATAACGAAGCATGTAGTATCACAACATTAGCAATAAAATCTTTGCTTTTCGTGAAATAATTTGTAAAAAATGTCGAGGATAATACTAGTGCAATATATGATAAAGTTTATTGGCACCAATGCTATGCAAGACGTAGCATAACCAACAACAACGAAGCATGTAGTATCACAACTTTAGCAATAAAATCTTTGCTTTTCGTGAAATAATTGGTAAAAAATGTCGAGGATAATACTAGTGCAATATATGATAAAGTTTATTGGCACCAATGCTATGCAAGACGTAGCATAACCACCAACAACGAAGCATGTAGTATCACAACTTTAGCAATAAAATCTTTGCTTTTCGTGAAATAATTGGTAAAAAATGTCGAGGATAATACTAGTGCAATATATGATCAAGTTTTTTGGCACCAATGCTATGCAAAACGTAGCATAAACAACAATAACGAAGCATGTAGTATCAACTTTGCAATAAAATCTTTCTGCGTTTCGTCGAATAATGTGTAAAAAATGTCCAGGATAATACTAGTGCAATATATATGTACGTCAATAAAATTTTAATTTCTAATTTAAACTCGGTAAGTGGGGCGTAGTGGTAGAGTCGTCGCCTTGTAACTCCTCTTGACGGCTTAGCCTCTCACCGCGTGGGTTTGAGTCCTGTTCGGCGCAGTGAGCTGGTGGATCTACCAAGACTTTGTCTGGGGTCGTCCTTCACCAGAATAGCAGGATTTGCATATAATAGTCTCTGCGATGTATTTCAAATGTCATTAATATCCCTATAAATTTTCCTAATTTATATACATGTAAGTATCCTTCCTTTGTGTTTTGATGTCTTATTCAATTCGACTGTTCACTCATAAAAATCACTACTATATCCCTTCATTACTTCTGAAGGCGGGAGTAGGACATAGTCGACTCATGTCAGGGACAGTATTATAAGCTGGCATATATGCGTTTTCATAATTCATTTTTCTTTTACCTTCTTTGGAGAAAGGGGGGTGGGGGATCCCCGAGTCGTGTATCAAGCAACTGATGATTATAGGCACAGGCAGCTGTTATATTGCCACCATTTCTACGCTTGATGTAACATACAGAGTCGCTATTTATGAAAATAACACATTTTTACATCCGCGAGCGATTTCATTCCGTGAGAAAATTGTATCAATTTAGTAAAAAGGGAAACTTGAACTTGTGACTTAAAGAATCTGCAGAAAATAAGATTTTTCTAAGTGTAATGACTTCATTTTATCAAGTGTTGGTTGTATGAAGACATTTAAAGATGCAAATAAAATGATAATATTTCTAATTTGTAAACAATGCGACATATTATATTGATAAGGCACAGCTATGCTTTTCATCAACAAAATCTGCTACTGGATATCTAACACACGAGATTGGGTGTGTGTGTGTGTGTGCGTGTGTGTGCGTGCGTGCGTGCGTGCGTGCGTGCGTGTGTGTGTTTTATCTCAAATAGTTATAAGAGCAAATACTAACAGTACAGCAAATTTTGTCCACAGATGGCTAAATTCCTTTGTTTGTTGAATGAAAAATTAGTACAATTGAAATTCACATTTAAATACCGCTTCTACTGTCAAAAACTATCCAACGGAACAACGCTCTTACGTATGAAACCAAGTTTATGACATTCCCCCACCTCAATCTGCCGTCTCTCCTGATTTTTTTCTAACTTAATAATTTAAATGGAACCACCCGAGTTTATATTTCCATTCCGCTAATCATTTTGTCTGTGTGTTGTTGTTTTAAACCAAAAACTCTTTAAGTCCGTTATACAAATATATACAAAAAACAACAACAACAAAACAATATACAGTACATATATATTGATTCATACATATATATACACAGTAAGGGAGCCTTACTTCGACCTTAGCAGTAAACAGACAAAATTTATTTTAAAAGTGTAGTGTTTTTTTGTTTGGTTTTGTTTTTAAGTTTACCTTTATGGGTTTTTACAACTCTACTCTTTTACCAGTTTGGTGGAGGGTAGGGGATGGTTGTGGATGCACCCCCTCTGGATCCATCCATGGTGTATATCATGGTTACGTTTGTCTTTAAAACTCTAAACCTACCTATCAGGAACAAATCAAGCTGAGACAAAATGTGTAGATCAAGATCAGACAGCGCCCTCTGGTGTTGACCCTATTCCCTGTAATTCGCTGTCTGGTTACGGTTGTAAGCAAATAACAATGATTTGTATGCTTAAAGATTCAGCATAGACAGGGTTAATTAAAAGAACTGAGTGACTTTGTTACGACCTCGGGTCACCTGGTTAAATGTACTGTAACGTTTCAAGTTTACCTTTGCATGCTTAAAACATAGGACTTTTTTTTTACAAACTTTTAATCTTTACCAAAGTGATAGGCTATACTTTTAGTGTTGTTGTGTGTTTTCCTTTGGAACAATGAAATATGGATAAAATTATAGATTTTTCTTCTCATAAAGACGTACCTAAGAGATAATGCGTTTGTTGTAAAATTGTTACTATAGAAAATACGTGTTTATGAGTGTGTTTAAATGACAAAATGTTTATTTTCCCTTACAGAGACATATCTTTAATGTGTAAGAGTGTTGTCTTGGACATGATCACACATGAAGATAAATTGTTAGAAATAAATTTTGGGGATTTATTTCAAAGGGTACAAAGTAACTATCCTATGGATATCTGAGTGAAAATGCGTCATTACGTCTTCTCACCCTGGCGAAAATGATCCTAGTCAATCATGTAATGTTTTTGGCGGGAATCCTCGCGTTATCGTCTGCATGCACGTATCCTAGCAATCTGATTGGACAATGGTATAGTACAAGTTTCGGAACGCTGACGTTCTCTAATATTTCGTTTTCCGGTTTTACGTCGGCCATTTCCGTGACGCCGTTGACGTTTACGTGTTATGACGTTTACATGACGCAGTATGTCTCCAGGTGAGTGTTTTGTTTATTCTGTGAAACTCTTTTACAACTTATAGCGGAACTTCAGTATTTCAGCTTTTTAAACTCAACATCATTTTCTATATTTTTAAGGTTTCGTTAATTCTTTCTAAACATGGATTTGCTTGATATTAACTAAAAGAAGTTGCGAACAGTTTCATTTCGCTTTGGATGGATCTTTCATAATAGTGATATTTATTTTGTGGAGGTTTACCGAGATAGTAAGGAAAGAAACAACACTTTTTAGATTAGTTTGAGTTAACTTATGTCAATTTACCGAATGGTCCTTTTTAATAAAAAAAAGTCAAATAAAAGGAACCCAATATAAATTAAAACATCAATTGATGCGAAACAGTTTTGGGGGCTTTGTTGTAACAAGTGTTTGCGTAAGAAGACGCAGTTTCCAAAGCATTTTAAGTAAGTTTTCTCAGCTGACTTTCTGTGCGGCAGTGGTTCTACCCTGACATTTGCTTTGGGCCTTTGCATGCAAACTAGCTCGACGTGCCCAAGTAGACCATGTTTGTGTCGGTGGGATGTAATAAAGATCAAATAAGTCTTAGTCAATCACTATCTTGCTTCTAATGTTGCCGATACTGTTACAGGGCGGTCTACAGCCCGTTTAGCGGGACGAATGCTTACGTGTACCTGTGCATGAATCTGTATGAAGTGACGCCAATCAAATACTTCTATACACTAGACACAGGTGAGTACAGATGCACCCAAATTTGGTGTAAAACATTCCTACGAGTTAATCGAACCTGGTAGTGCAGTAGGTAAAGCATTGGCTTCAGGTACGGGAGACCGTGTATTCAAACTTAGCGGCATGCCGTGGTCTTAAATAATAGTAGTGGCAAAGCTCCATTAAGAAATGCAAGAGTAGGTACACGATTGATAGACCTGGTGCTAGAATAATGTGACTGTGTATATTATCATGTCAGCAAACAAGCGCAGTGAAGGCAACACTATATCGGTGTTGAAGTCAATAATGTCTCAGAATAGCTAAATAATGTTGGTGGGGCGATAAACATAAAAGTGACACTCAAACTTGCAGAATTCGAGCTTAACCTCATTTGGACTTTAAGTGTGATATTAAAAACAAATGAACAGTGAAAACAAATACAAATACCGGCCGCAATAGCTCAAGTGGTAGAGAGTCAGCTTGCGGATCGGCAGGTCGCGGGTTCAGACCCCGGCCGGGTCTAACCAAAGACATTAAAGTTGGTAGTAGTGGTTCCCTCCTAACGCTCAGGGCTAAGGGGACAACATAACGCCTGACTCGTCGGTGTCAGTAAAATGGACCAGCCGGGTTCAGTCCCTGGGCACCTCATAAGTGCCCCTGGGCTATAATGATAGAAATGTCGCTGCACGGTATCGGTAAAAATGACGGCAAATCTCAATCCCAATCCCAAATACGAATATAGAAATTTCTGAGTTAACTTTCTTTACTTTATGTTACACAGAATAAAACTATGCTGCCAGTTTAAGGCTTGGACCAAAGCAGGACCATACTGAGGACTGAGCTATATAGGAGATAGCTTCGCTAAATGCTTACACATGTTCTTACTATCATTATCATTTTACTGTCAACGACTACATACTAATCCTGAGTATTGTGTACTGAACTTCTACTGCATTACATTTATTTTCTATTTAGCAATACTTTTTTGCAGCGAATGACAAATTTTATATAAAGTCACTCATGTACTGTCAAAACTAATAAAAATGAACAGCTTAACCAACCCTGAAAGCGCAATAGAACATTGGCTCTTTGCACTCAAGGTCCTGGATTCAAAACAAGGTCGAAAGTCTTTACTTATACTGACTGGTAGAAGGCAAATTTGGGTCGGACCCAACAGTGCCTTAAGGGCCGGAGTATTGTTGCATTGATATCATCATCATCATCATCATCATCATCATCATCATCATCATCAACATCAACATCATCCTCATCATCCTCCTCCTCCTCATCATCATCATCATCATAATAAAAAACAACAACAACTTTATAATCTTTATAATCATCATAATCATCATCATCATCATCATCATCAGCAGCAGCAGCAACAGCAGCATTTCCTGTTCTGAGCAGGCTAATAGTTAATCAACAAATAATATATATATCTTATATTTGCAGACTGGGATCCCACAATAAACGTCCGAGCCTACACCAGTCAGTTAAGTGACTTAACAAGAGCGCAGGTGTGCTCGTTTAGTGACGTCAGAACGTCAGGGGAGTATGAACTACTCATACTGAAATGTAAGTCCAGAGCGCAGATACTAAACCCACAAATACACTAAAAATCCAAAATCTCAAATTATATGTACAAAGCACCCCAAATACACACAAATACAGCTACATATCCACCCAAATACTGGTAGAAAAAACCGCCAAAATAAAGGTCCAAAACAACCAAATCCACCAATAACCGATCCCATATTGTCATTGTTTTTGCGGGTTGGGGTTTAGGTAGGATGGGGATATGGCTTAGCTCTTGACTTCTTGTGTTTATGTGTTTTGTGTCGGATTGAGTTTGGTATTTTATTGATCAATTTCGCAATATTACTTAAACCTGGCCAACCAAATGATTAATTCAGAATAGAACCACTTTTATAATGCCAAATCAAAGTACTAACCGTTTTAAATGGTGACAAGATGTTAAACATTGCATTTTAATGTTTAAGAATAATTGTTTTATTTGTTGTTGTTTTTTCCAGCCAACATTACCGACGCCCTAATATCGTGCCCAGGGGACCTTCAGTCTGCGTTCAACGTCACCATGACGACGACGTCGACGTCAAATTGCAATGGATCGGAGCTGGACGGACAAACGTCAACGTCATTATTGTTCAACTACTCATCATGCGCAACACCCAGATTTAATTGTTAGTTGAATTAATAGTTTGTGATTTTTAGTAATTGCATGTGTTTTATATACCAGTTTCTAGCATACATTTAGTGCGTCGATGATTCTTTACAGACGTCAGTCTGGGGTCTTCCATAACAAATAATTATGACCATAATTTTGCCGGTGTAACAAAAACTAACAAAACAGGAAAGGGTTCAAATGTGTGAAACTGCATTTTTTAAACTGAAGTGAATTATTGCACAATTCAGGAAATATCTCACTTTTTTCTTTTGCTTTTCACGTGGTATTATTTTATGACTGAAATCGCCGCGAGCACTGTAGGAATCGCTTCTTCGGACAAATCCTAGATAAAGTGTCGCATTTTATTTTTATTTTTGTGAATAATCGAACCTTTTTAAATAATAAAATGCCATTGCCAGTTTGATAGCAAATGGTTTAAGGGTATAAAACTAAGGACGGTTGCTTCACCTTTACCATAATCGTTCAACGAGACTGAAGGTCATTATTGACCTATGCTAATTACACCAAATTTCGTTTCACCGATGGTGTCTTTCACTTTAGATTGCTATGTTCTTGCGCGATCTCGCTGTCGATTCATAATTTCGAATTTCATATACTTTTGAATTTTGCAGTCACATGTACCTTTTGTTCAAGCAGTCTTAATTTCGTATTTAAAACTTAAATGACTTGATTTTTTTTTCTACAGTGGGATTTAAACTCCGACACTGCTTATGCATCTCATGTACATTAAGTCTTATTCTTCGTCTAATGATGATGCAATGCATCAATAACGTTTTTTATACCAATCTCTACTATGCTGTGAGCAATACACGTTTGTATGTTGCAGCTGGTGGACATCTAAGATGCCTGTATTACGTCAGCAATACCGTCACGTACCTGACGACGTATAACAACGACACGTCAGTAAATGGCGTCACAAACTTCCGTTTCACGTGCTTTGTAAGTTGTTTTATTTGTTTGGTTTATCGTCATATCGTCAATATCTTAGCTCACCACAAGCAGCATGAAGATAACATAGTACTGCTTTTTCTTGGAATAGCGTGCTATGAACTATTAACATAATACTATGGTTAATAACATTGTCTGAAACTATATTGCCAGTCGTGGGAAAAAATATTCAGCGAAATCATGTGACCAATACCATTATCATGTGTACAACTTCTGCTATGTCGTGGTCTGGGTTTGAACTCGAGGCTTCCCGAAATGCCTACGCTCTATCTACTGCGCATACATGACAAGCACATATCTTGCAGAAAGCCAGTTAAAATAAAAAATATATTTGTACAATGTATAATTATTTATCATAAAAATGCAAATTAATATACACTATGCTATTTACATGGCCCAATCTTCGAATATAAAGATAAACATAGCTTAGGTTAATTCACATTTAACTCTATCACTCTCGTTTTAGGCTTTCTACAATCCACGAAACATCATTTAATTACTGTATATTATCAAAATATTACAACATATTTTACTTTATTTTTGAATCACGTCTGACTCCACGGACAATCTTGTTGCAGGCGTTCTACAAATCCGGAGCATTTTTGGCAGCTACGGAACATCCCAAGGTCTGCCATACGTCCCAAACTACCACATCTGTCAATTCGTCCAAATACGTCATCTACAACATGACGGATTTATGTAAGATATTTTGGCTTTATTAGACTTACACCCACTATAACTTTTTTGATTAGTATAAAGTATTTACTTGAACCAGATATGGAGCTGCCTTCACTGTAACAGCATGGCAAGAACACCCTGCATGGTACAACATCCGGCCTAGTTATCCCGACACTTGTCACACCAGTGGCGTTAGCAAGGGGATCGTTACACCACTACTAATTTTTGGATTAAATGTCTGTGATTAAGTTTAAATCTGTCTCCTCCGTAAGAGCCGGTGGTCTTTGCTATTTTCTTTAAGAGGGGTTTGTTGGAGGGCTAATACCAAACGATACCAGGCACGTATCTGGGCGGTTTTTGAAGTTACGCACAAATACAAGGGAAATAACCTTTGAAGTACTAATTTTTGAATATATTCGGTTCTTTTCTAATGAATAACAGGTAAAATGCGGACATGCGAGGAACTTAACGAAAATATGAACGACTAAAATCCTGACGTGTATAATTTTAATCATTTTAAACCCTTTCAACTTGATTGGTGTGGTAATAAGATTTTATAACATAGAAACTACGGAAATAAGACATATCATTCCTAGCCCGGGTTAGGCATCGACTTTCTTAGTGTTTTTGGTACTTTTAGATTTTCGATTTTTCGAACGGAGGTTATGCACGTGCGTAAAGTGCGTAATGGCAGAAACGCGCCTGAACGATACCAAAAAGTAATATTAACGTACTGATAATTCATTAGACTTTGACAAGTTAAATATACAGTATGCGATTTTGAAAATAAAACAAAGAACCAATACAACGTTAATAGGACATTAGTGTGTTATTATGTTATTACAATTTAACCGAATATTTCTAAAATAACGCAGAGAAAAAATCTTTGTACACATTACTTATATATGCACAATGGGCGAAAATGTAACACGGTATAAATATTTATAAAAATGGACTATCAATAAACCGACTGGTCATAAAACTTTGTGTACTTTTATAGGATTTATCTATAATTATTTTATAACTTTTTTGAAATTAGAATATAATTCTTTATTTATAACGAATTTAGAAAGACAATTATGTGTCTTGTATGTATTTATCTTTCTTTAAGTTTCCAGAATACTCTGACACTAGTAAGAAAAAATAAATAATAAAAATAAAATTCTTCCTGCTGTCTTTAACCATTGGATATTTAGAATCTTTTTAATTGATAAATGACATGGGGGAAAACACATTTCGTTGTATTTATCTTATCTTTAAGACTACACTGACCCGGTTTCTGAAGAAAAAGATAACACGACCTTGATCGCAGTCGTCGTTTGTGTCGTCGTGTTTATTGTCATCATCTCCATCGTCGTCATTGTCGTCTATTGTAAAGTGTGCAAGAAGCCACGTCAATCACCGGAAACTCCAGAACCGCCTCCCCCGAAAGTCAGAAAAAAGAAGCCGAAGCAAGCAGTGACGGACTACTTTATTCCGCCTTCGTTGTCGAGGTATTCCGAACTTTTTCTTATTGGATGAATATATGGGTGACACCTTTGGAGAGAGCAAGGAACGTTGTCATAATAGCTTAGACACAAAAATCCTTATTATTACATCAGTAAATTCAACATTTTTTAAAATATTGATTATAAGGCATTTTTTATACTCCCAGTGTCATTTTTACACCCACTGTCACACATTCTCAACATGACCCACTTATTTTTTAGTTTTCTGTAGTTTTATTGTTAGTTAGGTTTATGGCATTTGTTTGCTTGCTTTAAATATGGTATCCGACAGTTTGGGACAGCTGTTTTATCAAACATTTATATTAATTATTGTAACCTTAAACCCCCAGCGAAATGCTCTGTATTGATGTCCTACATCTATTGAAAGGTGAGATATAACTCCTAGTAATCATTAAAAACATGTCTTCCTATCTGATCCACGCTGCACAGTAAGCTATTTTTAAACTCAGAAGACCACGTGGTCACTTACTTTTATGATCACGTTATATTATCATCCGGGTAATTCGCTCTGACGTCGGTATTTAATCCACAAATTAAAGATTATGCACAGATTCCCACCAAAATGGATAAGGTTTTGTTAATAGTATTTGATACAGGCAAACTGTCGGATATTATCCTTAATAGATGTACCTATGTTCTTTTTACCAGCGTGTGTGTGCGTGCGTGTGTGTGTGTGTTTATTTTGATAAAACCACATGACTTATGTTACTGTTTAACTACAATTGAACTAGGTCTCCTTCATGACTTTGGTGTTAAATCTGCGCGATTATAAAAAAATGCATAATAATTAAAGTAAGAAAGTCGGTGATAAATAAAGGCCTCACTGCTTGACACGTGTACCAGTGTCCATATACCCTTTGTAACAGAATATCCTACTCGAGCTCTGCTCTTGTAGGAATATGTGATTACAGCAGGTGTATGAAGCCATACCACAAAGATACAAACAATATAACTTATAAGATTTTTCATGGCGACGTACGCCACGCACATTCAACTAACAGTGTTTTATTACTAATTTCATCTTAAAAGTCATATCAGTCAATAAGTCAAATTGCCAACATAGCCAAAGAAGATAGAAATAATGGCTTGTGTACGTAAGGGTTGTTTTTGAGTTCTGTGCAACTTTACGAATTATGTACTTTTTGACTTTGCCAAACACCAGCTTCGCGTATATATGTATGTATTATTTATTTGTATATATATATTTCTGTATATTATTGAAGCCTACTCGTAACTTAAGTTACCAAGCGAAGTAACAAAGTAACACCTCGGACAATTCTTTCAACGAAAATGTTCGAGACATTCCGATAGACAAAAACTAACGAACAATATTAATGAATAGTTACCATCTCTACCTCGTTGGTCTCGTGGTTACGTCGCTTAGCTGAGGTCGCTTATTTGAACTTGTTGCAACTTGTTGTTTTTATGTTTCTAATTGTCATTTTTCGCAAGTGTTTGTTTTTTATTTTCAAACTGGATATAATCAGCATCTCTTTTTTGGTTTCTGAAATGTCGGAGTTGCGAACTGGTGTGTTTCCTGGACCAAACATGATACTATTTGTACTAGTTACTAGCGAAGTAAATTGATTTCAAAGTAGTAAGGGGAGAGGGCTGGGGAAGTTTGCGCCGAATTAATCCCCGTCAATATCAACCATGTGCTATATTGTGTAGCCGTGCATATTATTATATTAGAGCACTGGGAACTTTTCACTTGAACATTACTTCAGATCCCTGTCCAAAGAAGATGAGGGCCACATATTTAAGACAAGCACGGAGGAAATCTTAACGGGAATAGCCGAGACGGCCGACAATAAAGTCAAAGCCGAGAACTACCAGCCACCGGAAAGGGAGGTAATCCTGCAAAAAAAGGTTGCAAAAAATTAATGCATATTAAAAAAAGTCACTTCCTTGTTTATAATATAATATTTGAAAAGTTCGAATGCATAATGCATGTATGCCATGTATGTTGGAATACCTGGACTTTATCGACGATTAATTAAGAGATGAAATCATAATACGTACAAACGGTAAAATGTCTTACTTTTCAATTATTGAAAGCGACATTTTTTTTATCAGAGAATAAGACTATGCCATTAAAAGGCTTATCTTAATATTCGTAGACCGTAACATCCATACCTTCAAATGTGTTGCGCCCTCTGCCGAGCGGTTAGGGACGTGGTATTGTAACCTCAGCACTTTGTTCGCGTCGTGATTGGTGCTTCTGCTAAAATCCAAAGATTATCTTCCATGGAGGGAATGCAATTTCGACAACACAAAATAGAACTTAATGATACTTTTTTTCTCTTCTTTAGCCATGGCAGACCAAATGGGAAAAAGACATGCGACCGCCCACTCCTAACAGCGCTCGACTGTCCAGAACTCAAGGTCATTCCAGCACAAACACACTTTTACAGCTCGGAGTAATGGACCTCGAAAATTCGACATCCGTTTCAATGTCACTTCCGGATAACTTGGATCAAGATCAAGAAAATGCATTTCCAACCCCAAGAAAGCGTCTGAATGAGTCTGATAAACTAAAATCTAAATCAATGAACATATTAGGTAGTCCTATATATTCTGAGCGCCGCCATGCGTTTGCGTCAATTCCAGAAAGTACGGGAAAGTTTGGTGGACCTAATTCTTATAGATCAACGGCAACGGTTAACACTATTTCTACGCTAGAGCCGAGGTTAGGAACGATTGCAGAACTGTCGCGTGAAAACACAACCACATCCGAACGACGTCCTTCACGAAGTAAAGACCCTGTTATGAGACCAAGCACGCCAACATCTACAATGATCGGCTCAGTCAGCACAGCATCCGCTGGAGATATGTTCTTTGAACCTTTCCGACATACGAGCAGATTAAGTCACCTAAGTGCGTCAAATGCGAGCATCTTCGACGATCCAACATGGCTGCACATAAATACTGAATTAGAAAACAGCACGTTTGAAGTCGGGAAACGACTGATACCGAGCCTGCCTGACAATCAAAAGAAAGACCAGAAATGGTTTTTGAAGACTCAGCAAAAATCCGAAGTCCACAGAGAAGATATAGATCCCAAGCAATTCAAAGGCAGGACTCGTCTTGTGGGCTTGGGGCAGAAGAATGAGACAGTGACAAGGTCGAGCAGTAGTCTGCAGATTATCCAGGAGGAGAAAAGGCGGCGATGGACGAGGCTGAAAAAGTTGAACCCAAAAGTAGTCCGACCTGTCACACCACATTTTGCTGATTAGAATATACGGGGGTACTGCAGTAAAGGGTGTTTCAATCGTCCTTGGGTGCTTGATCTATACCACCTCAGATTTGTCACATCTTTATCTTACCTAAACGTGTACTATAAGTCTATGCTTGTCTGCAATACATTTTGTTAATAAGTATGTGATCTTGAACTTAAAATCTCAGTTCAGTACCATTTATCATTCCCAGATAATCTGATACTCATTTTCAGTTAAATCAATGTTTGCAACTATAATTATAGTTAATTATATTTAGAAGTATTTTTACATAGATTCTCAGTTTTTGCTACTTATTAAATATTATTTAAATGTCAAACTGATAAATGTATATATGTAGACAACAAAAAACAAACAAATTAAATTACTTTTGAATAGAGAATTGAAAATCAAAATTTAGCTCGATTAATTAATTTAACCAAGTTTCTTAATAGCCATGACAAATATCACAACCTGTTAGGCTCTTAACACAGACAGAAACCTACTTCTGACATAGAAAATATGCACAATGAATGACCACTGAATTCAGAAATCGGTCTTCATGAAATTGTACCTTTCCATTTTTGACAAGTCTTGTGGTTCGATTCCTAGCTATAGTGATACATTTTTCATGTTGATTTCGCTCTTATTACACAATTAAATATTTAAAATTTAATTTCTAGAATTTAAAAGAGATCAGTTATCTACACAGTTTGCGATACCTGCACATTGGTCTGGTTCAATCGGAACTCTTCGGTCATTCCTTTCGCAACATCCTTGGACGTGTTTTGAATGCAAACGAGCAAGATGATGTGATTGGTTGATAAAGTACCTCGTCTCACTCGATTTAACTTTATCAAAATCTTTTCTTCCATGTCACAGCGGTTTATGAATAGAGAAATAAATAAAAATAGCATTAAACTTGATGTAGGGTACGAGTGCGGTGTCAGTAATGAATTGTAAATATAGCTTAAACGTTTTTATTGCATTATTGCAAAATAACACCAGGAAAAGAAGTGACATGTCATTAGCTACTAATCTAAATTTAGGTCAAATTAACTGTTAACAAGGGTATTGATCAAAAGCCCTGACTCTTTATTGGCCAAACAATAATATCCCGATATATGACGATATCTTACGATTTTATTCAAATTCATATTCTCACTGTTATAAATATCGTTACTATATACGGGCAATACTCTTACATACTGGAACGTGTGCCTTGTTCGTAGAAAACCGAGTGTTTCGAATAAACTACAATCAATGATTTAGATCCGATTTTGTTCCGAATGAAGTGTCCGAGCAGTTCTGATCATGGTCAGGTTGCAACCCCTCCACACCCCCACCCAAAGAAAAACATTAAGTGTTCTTAACGAGGCATATGGTCAAATAATTTTTGTTCACAAACTTTTAAGTTTTAATATATAAATACATGTGTCTATATCAGAGCGTATATTTAATCATTTGTATAAGTCCAAGGTACCTTTATCAATCTTACTCGTATCGACTTTGGAATGGGACGCTTTATTTTTTTAACATAGCACATATTATTTATAAATATGTTCAATACATTTATATTCAAGTCTTATCTAACAGCTTTTTAGAAATGTGGCTATTAAAGAGGCCTGGGTAAAGTTCTTTAGTACATTTTCATTTTTATCTACGATCAAATAACACAACTTTGCTTAACTTAAAGGCATAATGGATTAAAAGTTCCCCTTTTATAAAATGTGTATATATGAACAAGATACCTATCGATTAAAAATGTTTTCAAGTATATTTTAACCAATAAAAAATAATTTTAATGGTGCGTAATTAACCCGTGATGGTGTGAATACACGTCACGTGTCCCTTTCAGACATAAAAGATAATTACCTGTACAGTGACGTCATATTGAAAAAGCACGTGCCGTAGTACACCTATCTCGTTGCACCAAACTGATTCCATGCCGCTTTCATTCTGACAAGTGTATGTACCAAAAATTTTTCTCTCTTCCAGGATTGGCGATTCAAATGGGAATTTCTTATGCGACCCAAATCACCATTTTCTTCGAGGTTTCGTCGACCCAGACGAATAGAGCCGAGTCGACCAAAGTCCGCACCATCTGGGTTGCTATGCAACCAGTTGTCAAACACCGTAGCAACAGACAAACAGCTTGACAATAAGGATAACATAAACGAAGACAATACTCAAAAGAACATATCACCGCCTCGTCGTCGTAGACAAAGACTAAGGTCTAAATCTGTTCCAAATCTCAAGAAATCGGTATTTTTCTTGGATACCGTTTTGAAGAAAACTTTTAATACTGATGATGTATATGAAGGTTCAGACATAAAAGACGTTGAGATGAATTCAGAAGTTAAAAATGGAGAAGAAATTAACGTAGAGTCTCCGTCACGTGACAGCGAGACAGCCGACACTACTACAACTGGTTCTTCTAGCTCTATTCCCAGCACTTTCACTATCGAGTCAGAAACCTGCCACCAATCATCTACAGATATTGACAACAAAATAAATGTAAGAAAGAGGCCCCATTCGTCTCTTGCGAAAAGAAAGAGTTTCGATATTTCTTCGCCGTTGAACGGAACATCTAGAGAACGAATCGATGATAAACAAATGACCGAAATCCATTCCCAAGCAGACTCTGCAATATCTACAACCGGAAGTGTCATGGCCGATGACTGCAGTGAGACGTCACAAGGAATGTGGGACTGTATTTCTATTTATTCTAGCAAATTTTACCCTAGTAGCTGGCTCATCAATGATAACGAGGAGGTGGAGGAGATGTGGAGAAAAGGGTCCGTATATTTCACGTATAAGAGGAGAAGAGGAAAATGCAAACGTTTGTATTTGTCTGGAATATAACATTGACAATCGTCTTTATTTTTCAAATAATAATCAATGTTTTTGTTTTGATGTGGGGATATCCCGATTATTGTAAGTTATGAAAGTCAGTTTTAAAAGTCAGCAAAGAAGACATTTAACAAAAACGAGACTGTGAATGACGACCATAAAAATGACATTAATGTGTAATTCCTTATTCAGCCTGTGTCGTATTATATTGTTTTCTTTTCTTTACATTTTTAAAGCTTTATTGAATTATTTTATATCACTTTGACTGTGTATATTTTTAAGGTACGTATAACATGCTCTTTTGCTGTATGTAGTATTTCTTTATAAGTGGTGTTTTATTTATTTTATTTAATTGTAAGACTGAAGATTACATGTTTACCGTTTTTATCAATGTAAGCATGTAATAGAAAGAAGGGAATGATGCGAGATCTTGGGACATGATAACAAAGAGACGGACTAAAACGGAAAAAATGATGATAAAATATGTGATGCAAAGAAGAGAATTGCGAAACGTGTTTTCCTCGCACATCCATCGCGGAAAAATATTATTTAAACAGCTGTGTGCATTGCTTTGAAACTATTGCTATGATTAAACTGAAAGAGACCTAGAGAAATGAGGATGAGAGAAAGAAAAGATTATATACAGAATGGAAAAGGACAAAAGAAAGATACTTAAAGCTATAGTTTTTATATATTTAGAAGAATGCGGGATGTGTTTTGCTCAGACATACAACAGCAATTAGCTATTGAATGAAGTGTGTAGGCATTGTTTCTATTCATATGTAATAGTCAGCCTTAATTCCTGTTACACGGTCCATGTTGTTTAACAATAAAAGTGGAACAAACAAAAGCCTTTGTCTTGTATTGCTATAAACAGAACACTCGTTACACAGTCGCATGACTTCATTGTCTTAATCTACGTCGTAATCAATACGTTCCACATTGACAATTTGGCAGTCTGGCACTTGGCTGGTTCGACAATTACACTCAATTACACAGAATAAGGAAACGAAATGGAACTCACGGAGAGGGTATAGAGGTACATATTTTTTTACTTTATTTATAATCGAGTTTTCGTATGTCTTAGTTAAGTACATGTAGGTGTTGCAGCCGGTTTGATGTGAATTTAGCCTAGAATGGCTTAAGTAAGAGCATACAGCCGAACATTTAAAGAAAAATGCTGTTTGTTGGGCTGATCGTTGTACTAAAAATATTTCATTTATTCCGAGACGGTGTCCACTTGAAGCAGATACAGTGATATGTTCATTGTAATTTGCATGCCGCGAACGCATGACATCCAGTCACGTGATCCTAACCACCAATCGCGGAAATTGTATTTGCTTGAACTTTAGTAAGAGTTATACCATAATTATAAAAATATATCATAAAACGGATGCATAAATGTACGTACTTTCGTTTAAGCATATACATGTAAGAGGAAGCTTTAAAAAACTTTATAGCTATAGCGTACAATGCATTTTTACTAAAAAAAACACTTAAGAAACGCGAAAATGGCATTTCAATTTACATAGAAAAAGTAAACAGAAGTGTTATTTTATAATATCTTTATTTCAAAGATGTACCTAAAGGTACTGAAACATTGAAATCGATTTAAAGACGATACATACATTTTTATTTCCTTTCACAGATTTTTTTTATTTCAACAATTCTATAGTAATTTCACGAGTCTTGCATTATAAAAACATAAAATTCGTCTTTAGGTAGTTGTTTTTTTCACGATGGAATCTACTGTGTTAATTACTCAGCCAACTTGAAAATGTAACTTCTTGGACAGTTTTTTCAACAAAAATGACCGAGATTTTCCGATAAATTAAACTTGAATGAACAATATTTTTGAACTGTGGCTTTAAAGTTTAGGTGAAGATGACCAAGTTGTTACTTGCCAGTCTTTTATACTCGAGATGCCCCGGTTATATACATTTTTAGCTCGATACTTTCGCTAAAATATAAGAGGTTGTTTCATTTATTTTCTGAAAAATACTAGCTTTGCATTGTGTAAACTTTGGGTTAAGCTTCAAAGTGAAGATAAATGATTAAAAATCGTCGAAGTAGTCTATCAATTTGGTATTATTGTTTGCGAAGATTAAGTGCACAGAATTACAGAAAACTGATTTAAGGAGAAAGAATATGCAGGTCTTCGTTGTATTAATTGTTGCAACCTTTTTTTTTGTTAACGTGACTCTTACAATTCCAGTACATGTAATATCGTGTAACCTCCCATGATAGTTATTGCTGATAATAAAAAAATGAAGAAGTATATTTCGGCAACTTTTTGTATTTAAAACATTGAGAATGCTACAGAATGCACGAATCACATAAAAGTGTACCTTGTTAAATGTCGTAAGATAAGAAAGGTAAGTGCTTGAGTGTTATGATCAAAACAATAATAATAAAAAGATACAATATTTCTTGTGTAAGGTTTATGGAAATGTACACCCACAAGGCATATGCCTGTGCATTTCTTTCGTTTTATGAAGACAACATTTTGCATTATCGTAAAGGAATTACTTAAATGAGGAATTGTGTTAGCGCGGTCATTCAAATAACCGTATCTTGTTCTTTTGTGAACAATACACAAATATGCCCATTTCCATGGCAACACTACTAAGGCGATCCTGGTGATGTTGCCAAACTTTGTGATGCCCTTTGCTGATCAGAACCCTTAACTGTAAGGTTCGAGGTCCCATCCGGGCGGACAATTTAGAAGCTCTTCCGGATCATCAGCGGTGGTTCTACCCGGATATCTGTCTGGCGTCTTTCTTCACAAAAATAGCTGGACGTCCGTAAATTTACATTAAAGATGTCGCTTTAATGACTTCTTAATTAAAGATTAGTATATGTTTTATAACCATAGCAACGAAGGGAATTTGAAAAGGTAACCAACCATGGGAGGAGAACAGAGCAGGATTTCAACGAAGCCACAGGAACCACCAAAACAGAAGAAGCCGCGAACCAAACGACGACCGAAGATTGTCGATTACCTTCCCGATGTTAAGCGGAAAAGACCGAAGTCAGCTCATAGCTGGACGGAAGTACAAATGGTTACCTTACTGGGAAAGGTACATGCTACGCAAGATTTGTTTGTTGTTAATTCAGTTGAAAATTTCACAAAATCCAGATCTAAATGATTCATGGCCCATATTTTCATTTCTAATAGGAAATCGCACGTCAATAATTCGAAACCATTTAGCGTAAAGTTTAGCAGGTCGTGTTGTAACATTATTTTAATGTCAGTTATTTGTTAGTTACTATGCTGTATCATTGTTTTAATATTCATTGTTGCAGCAAGGGCGTAGTGCAACCTTCGACACACTTCCGAGTCAGTCAACTGTTGACCAGAATCGAAAAATACCAGTAAGTACTCGTATAGGTCAATGATTCTCGTTAATCCTATTCGAACATCTCGGCGTCGGCACGTGCACGACTACGAGATAGGGACACTCATGTAACGAACGACAAACTCGACTTCTTAAAGATTCGATGTTATTCTTAGTCTTTCTCTACTTCTGCAAAAGCAGTGGAGTACTTCAGCGAGGAAGTAAATGAGAAACATGCGACTGTCACCATTGAAATATTTTACATCAAACAACAATTATAAAATCGATCAACATATACATGATATATGATTAAACATAAATGCTTAAAAGATACAAGCAAACAGGTGATTAATTAAGCACGTTTCCAAAACACATCGTAGTGACGTTGGCACATAAATACAAGTCTTACACTTGAAACAACAAAATACATGTGAGCCAGCGCGCAAAGCTATAAACAAACAATAATACAAGAAAATAAGTATTGGCAAAGTATTTTAACGACTGTTGTTTTTTTTTGTGACAAGGAATTTAAGCTGTCGCGCCAAAAGTAATGGCGGCGTGAAACATTTACGAGCATCAATTGTGTCCTGATTTGTTGAAGTTAAATAAGGGAAAATAACTCCTACTGATTACAACAAGTCCTACCGAAATCCCACACCTTTAACTTCGGGCACCTTTAAGTGTACACATTATACAAGTTTCTAATAAACATGTTTAAGATTTAACTTACACAATCACAAATGGATGGGAGAATTCGGGCATAACGTATGCATCAAAACATTAGTAAGTATAAGAAAAGACGGTTATGAACACTGCCTTAGCTGTGAGACTGTAAAAAACGTCAAATAAACCGCTCTCAATGTACATTCACTCCAAGTCTATAAAATTACAATGCGGATTTCTGATAAAATAGATATCGAATGAAGAGTGGATTACCTGGTTGTTGATATAACGTGGTCTCAACAAGAAGTGGTCTCACTGTTTTCTTAGTTTAAAAACAAGATTACCATGTAACGTGACTTAGATTGGAAATAGGCGTTTATGAAGACTAATAGGGGTGTTATGCTTTATTTTTCACATTGACGTTTGACATCAATAAACGATTTTTCTAGGGATGTTTTCCGATTACAATAATTTGTAAATGATGTCAGAACTGTTAGATATCACCTTATAGACAATCAAAAACACTGCAACAATTTTTTTTAACTTTTTAAGCAATTTGAAGTTCAATAACCAAGTATAGTTTTGCACAAGTCCTGCAGGAGTTATATACGCCAGTCATAAATTGTAAACTCAGTTGGTAAAATGTCGCTTTAAGTGAAATGAACATTTATATAAGGTACGGATATTTGGTATTATGCGTCATGGACAATCAATAACACGTGACCAAGCCGTTTTGCGTTAATTATAGAGCTATGTTTTACTTGCATTGACAGATGATTTAAGCCCTTTATTTGTGTATTCTATATTTTTAGCGATGGCAGAGTAAATGGGAGATCGACATGCGGCCTAACGATTCATTGGGCGAAAACTGTTCACCCTTAAAAACATGGCAAAGTATGCCGTTGCCAACCAGTGACGCAAGCATGGCGTCTCATGTGACACCAATTGCGCCTCGTTCAAATACTAAGAAAGGAAAGGGGAGAGAAAAACGTGCTGAACTCGGACGAAATGGGTTAAGTCCCCTACCAGATGTTGACGAAACGGACATATTGGAACGCATGAGCGTGTCTTCGTTACAAGAGGACCAGTATAAGATGATTTACAGCACGGACGCTCGGGCGAACAACTACATGGATTTGACAGCACGATTATGGCATTTCGGACTGAAAAAAGCTAACAAACTGTGGTTCATGGGACAGGACCAACAACTCAAGCAGGACGAAACCGTACCAAAACCCTCAAAACCAAAACCCAGTGTAAAGACTGGCTCTAGACTGCGTGGTCCACATAAGAAAACGTCACAGTCCAAGGTTACAAATATCCTGAAGGTCAGGCCAGGAAATGATACATTAATAAATCAGAAAACTCGATCTTGACAATTAATTACAAGTGTTTTAAAACTTAATAATTGCACACATTTTAAGCGCGCCCACATTCGCTTTTTGTAATTTAAGACCGTACATATGTAAGCGGATCAAGTGAAGAAAAGGTGCACTTTTGAGTGCAGACATTTCCTTTATTTTCAGCATGACTGCCTGTCTAAAATACGATTTTATTATCGCGCATGCGCATGCACATTCTCATATTCTGCAATGACCACAACTCTGTTGGACCTTATGTAATGGTCGCCATGGAATTTATATCATGTAACTTTTAAAAGCAAGATAGCCCGAACACATACTTGCATTTAACTTTAGCGGATTTTGAACACATTAATATTTCAACACGACACTTTATACCAGTTACACGACATTTCTAACTTTGAATAAAAAATGAAGTTTGGCTGAATTGTTTCGGAGATACTTTACATAGAAACGACGACTTTAATTATGTTCGTTGATATGTAAGGGAGGGGGAGTGGGTTGACATTTCTCCGCCAAAACATAATAAATAGTTATATAATTTGACTTTCATTTCATTCCTTTTAAGCATATCCTAACAAAACTTTCATGGCGAGCGTAAAGAAATCAAGAAGTAATTAAATCTTAATTACAGTTTTCAGGAATCAGTGTTTTTTCAGTCTATAGAGAACGGGTCTCTGTGACACTTTACAAGTGGTACCTGACAGTTTGGGCCATTGTTTTTCTCTCTCATGCAACCCAATAAATTATTGAAAAGATCCCTCGACATGCTGTTTATTGGTACCCTTCATCCATGTAAAAAGTAAAACATGACACCCCCTTGTAATTGCAAAAAAGTATTTCCTATCGTAGATACGTTGCTCAGTTAGCTATTTATAAACTAAGTAAACCCACGTGACCACTCATTTTTGAGATCACGTTTAATGAGCATCCGGATAATCAGCTCTGACGTAGATATCTACTTTTAGTTGAAAATCCATTCGTGCTTATTGATAAATTTGGATATGATGGACAATACATGCGGCATATTTTACGATTTGAACTGTATAACAATTGAGGTACAGCTTTAAACAGCCTTTATCTAAAGTTAAGTACACGTTTCTAACACAATTGTGCACAAATTTCCACTGAGCAGGGGTTAGATGTTATATGTATTAGATAAAAGCAAACTGTCGGATACCACCTTTTAATTGTAATTCATCCTGCCCATTAAAAAACGGTTAACCGTGACCATAATTCTCAATATTTAAATATTAAACAGTTGTTTTATTTTGTATCTTTCCTAGGCTGCATATACTTTCTGAATATTTTTACCACAAAACTATAAATATATTATAAATTAATTATGGTTATCATCCAGGAAAATCTCTAGGATTGGCTTAATTAACTCGCTTTGGATATTTGGAATGTCGGAGATGTTGTGTATCTAGACCAAAAGTGATACTTTTTTACCATTCTGTAAAAATAAATTTATATATAACAATATTTTTATATATGATAGGGAATTTTTGAGGGGAGAGAACGTGGTTTAGAGTATTTTACTGCTTCTTGTTTGCAGTTTCCTCTAGTACATGTTCTACAAGGCTATATTAAAATACTCTTAGAGCATATTCATTCATTCATTTATTCATTCATTCATTCATTCATTCATTCATTCATTTAAGCTGTGCATACAAATGACGAATTATGAACAAATAATGGCGAGACGTCCTATTAAATACCTATGAACGTCTCAGCGTCCACTGACTTGTTATATTCAAGCAGACGCCGTTCACACGTTCATTTTAAAGTTTAAGGGGTGCTTGTTGGCAGTAAACCATAGATATCTCCTTGTATTGTGTCGGAAATGGCCACCATAGCTGGAGAGTCGTGAGATCCGGGCGAAAATGCATCACGACAAAAAAAAGAAAAGAAATGTTAACCGCTTTCTTTCTTTATTTCACTTTCTATCTTACATACTTTATGAATACCAAACTTACCTCTCAGACCAGTATTTCATTTCTTTATTTTCTTTCATAAGACATAAGTCACATATTAGGCAGGTTTAACTGCGTGACGTAGCATGAAGATGTATTTAAATCAAGACATACTTACTTGGAATTGTAGCCGAATGATAGGAAGAGAAATTGTACGCGGTCCGGTTTTATTCAGTCGGTATTAGCCCAGTTAGCGATGGGTTCCAGGTTCGAGTCCCGAGCTGTTTGTGCATTTTTCTCCCTATGTTATAATTGCGCCACGTGTTAATAAATATTGGAGGAGAAAAATCATGTTCCTAACTGGGATCGAAATCAGGACCTTCAGTTCTGCAGACAGACTCACAATCATGTCGCTAATAGGTAAACCCACAAGCAGTGCAGTTGGAAGTGCACACAAGCACAACACGTGCCCCTCTGTACTTTTCACAGCTAGTAAAATCTCCAAAAAGACTACGTAGACTTCAGTCTGAGTCAGGCAATCACACCGGACCTGGTAGCATAATCGATAGAGCGTACGGTAGGCCCCGGGGTCGATTCCGAGAAACGACATACCAAAGTCTTCAAAAATGTGGTGGCATAGCTCACTTGATAACGTTCAAGCAAATATAAGGGTAGTTCCACGACTGGTTGGCCCGGTGTCAGGATACTGTGAGTGGGTGTGGTATCATGATCACGGCATGCTATACTCAGTGAAGGCAGTTGGAAGTGCCCTAAAGAATAATGACGTAACCTGGAATGACGTCGCTGACGTTGTTGTCAAAGTGACGCCAATACGTCATAACTGCATTTATTTTTCACATAAGCACATTGTAACGTTCTTTGTGATTTACAACATAAAATGGAAGCGACAAATAAAATAAATAGCCAGATTAAGGTGAATGTAAGCAAAATACGTGAGAGGATTGCGTATTTATCATGTGGAGCGGGAGATATGGCACCGACGTGGCGGGAAATGAAGAAACGTCAGCAGAGAACCCCGTCTTCCGTTCTTAGTGGATACAGCTACTCTTCAAGCGGGAGTTCGAACGAAGTATCGAGCGGGAGTTCGCGCGGAAGATTGGTTCCTGTATTGGTGGCCAAGGGCGGGAAGCCAGTACTGAAGTGGCTCACATCAAGGAAGAACCACCGAGACTCGAACTCAGCCTGGGCCAACAGGACAACTGAATCGGACATGCAACAAGGACGGTTATCTAGACACGATGGTATGCATTCATCATCAGAAGCATAAATCGTCTTATAATAATAATAATAATAATAATAATAATAATAATAATAATAATAATGATGATAATAATAATAAAAAAAATAAAAATAATAATAATTATAATTATGATAAAAATAATAACAAATAATAATAATAATTATAATAATAATAATATTAATAATAATAATAACAACAACAACAACATAAACAGCAATACTAATAATAGTAGGAGCAGCCGAAGCAACATCAACAACAATGATAATAATCTTCATCATCGTTATAATCATCGTATCATCACATTGTAAAACAAATGCTTTTATATGAATGTTTTTTTACCATTTTCCATACTCAAGCTCATGGTCGTCCCGAAGACAGACTTATCTTAGACGTTCTGATTTGAAATATGTGTATAGAATGAACAGAGCTACAGAAATAATACTAAATCGATTTAGCAAATTCTTGTAAATATACACCTTGCCCCTGCTAGGATAAGATTTTTATTGCAGATGTAATTTTCATGTTTTTATTTTTTAGTGCAATATGTACGCAGCTGCGTATTCTTCAAACAAGCAGCCACGCGTCTGACAACGACAACGATATCGCAATTTGCTTGATTTTCGCTTTTACAAACACAACTAAATTTAAAACCATGTTTCACCAATGTCGGGTTTACATTTTTAACTATATAAATATTTTTGTTGTTGTTTTCAGACACAATGTCTATTCAGTCAGTCACGTCCGCAGAATTTAGACAGAATGACGTAGATTTTCCGGAATCCAACCATGACATCAACCTCAGGGATGACGATGCTGAGGGGGAGGAGGAGGAAGAAGAAGAGGAGTTCGTAGAAGTTGTATGGGATGAAGATTTTGTAGCCGGTCGTCGCTCCTGGCCCTATATCTTACCAGAAGTTGCCCCCATTGGGAGTTATCTCCCATACTCGCCCCTGCCACCAGAAGAAAGCGCCACCTGCAGGCTGGATGGCGGATTTTTCTACCAGCTTCCGGTCTCCCGTGCCAGCGACATGGACATCGTGCTGGAGGAGTACACAGGGGAAGACCCATTGAGACCATACTACGAGTATAAATGGGAGTATGACAGAGACAGCATCGAGTGGAATTCTGACGAGGAGGAGGAGGGGGAGGAGGAGGAGGAAGAGGTGAAAAAGCGGGTGCCAGTTGTAGATGTTGATGAGAAAGTCAAAAGAGGGAATATATGGCGCAGAATCAAGAGGTTCTTCATTTGCTACTAAATAGTCCTCTTTTAAATCAGAACCTCCTTAATAAAAAAGGACAAACAACAAAACTGTTCTGCTATTATAAACAAAAATACACTTTTTATATTTATAAACATGCCAGGGAAGGTGTACGTCTGCGCTGAAATGCGAGTTATATTATCCCGATTTTATTTAAACAAAAGAAAAAATACATGACATAATTGTAAATCCAAATGTATCGTTTGATTATTGTATTTCCAGACCAACCGACAAATATTTAAAATGTTTAATTACGTTAAAAGCAGACAAAAAAATATTATAAACGTTGTTGGGCTTCAGTGAGGCATTTTTCTTTTCACCCCAAACCTTAAAGTAAGATATGACTTCGGAATGGACCTTTTTCTGTCGCCAAATACAGTTTGTAAACTTAAATGAACTTTAGTGCGAACTGAAACCTTACTTTCGCTTTCGCCTCCATAGTCGATCATATCCGATAATTTCACCGGGCATTTCCGTTAAAAACGCCGAAAATAAACGGTGTCGTCGTAAAAATCGGTCTTTTTTCCAACCGAATGTTTAATATGCTGTTCCATCCTACGCGTTATTGATCTTTTTCTTTCCGAAGAAGCCAAAGCTGGTCCTTCTCTCGTTCGAGTCGGGCTTCCTTTGTTTGTCATCATTAATTACGAATTAAGCGTCACAACCGAAAGTAATGTTAATAATACGAATATATACGTAAGTGATTTCTGATATCGACTGAATTAATTTTAAATCTTTTATGACTCCCCCAACGCTAAAGATAAAAAATAAATAAAAATATTGACTCATTTAAAATAATTTAACAACTACAGACAATCAGCCATTATATATGTCATTAAATGTATCTGAAACGTTATTTGCAAAACAAAAACAATGATGAAATTCCAAACTTTATATAACTTTAAACGCGTTGCTCCTTGCAACCTTGCGTAGAGATCGAAAAAGAGGGCTTTTTGTGTCCAATTCGGAAGCATTGAACACATAGTCATATATGTAGCTAGTCGCAAGAGTCTTTTGCCCGAATATACAATGGAAGGATACACCTATATAAATATATTATGTATAATTTATATTAAATAAAAAGGTATAGGAACATTTAAACAATGGACACCAGTCTGCATACTTGAAAGGCGTTTATCTTTTACGTATATCACTGTGCATTTCACAGGTTTTAAGCGATGGCTTCCACGGTCATTTTCTTTCAATCATAAGGTGGAACGGATAATGCATGCTTTAGACAATTCACTTATTTAGCATACAAACTTTGTCAATAATATAATTTAAATTAATAACTAGTTTAATTGGCCGAGTGAGAATTACTCATTCTATATTTAAAACAGTTTTATTTTCAAGAAATTACAATAAAGGCAACGTTATAAAGGCTTCAGGTGAATACTGCCTAATGGTCACCATAGGTGGATAACTGAACTAATGGTATTTTCCGGCAGGGCATATTTAATTAGTAAGCAACAATGAGGAATCTCATTGTGTAGTCACCGCCTTAGCAGCAAGTGCCACCAGAACAGCACTTTCAGCGCTTTGATTACAGAAGGTGATCTGGAGTTATCTGCCAGTAAAAGTCGTACCCAAGACAACTAACGCCAGTACTTAATGTTGATTATTCTGATTTTCTTATGTAAATATGAAAATATTTCCCCACAATTTTACCGTCCTAAGTATTATCAAAACATTTCCTTAAGGCAGATAACAGTGCAATTTGGCATGTTATCTAGTAGGGTATACAAATAAACATGTATGAAGAAGAACAGTGCAATAGAAAACGAAACACAGCAATACTAAGTATTTTTAGCATATACCTGTAATAGATATTTATAATGTTTAGCACATGTGTACATTATATGGACTCGTATCTGTTTCTGTATATATAATTTCTTTTTAAAAATTAATACAGTTATATTAAACATAATTTTCATGAAGCTCGAACTTCACAAACGTGTTCATGAAATAAATTGCTTAAACTGTTAATTTGCATGGAAACAATTTGTGTCCTTACATCGACTAACCGTTTCCATAATATTCCTTTTTGTGCCATGCTTTTACTTTCACGGGAATATTGTAACTATATTATACAACATATCACTCAATCTAATTGTCGTTTGCCAAATAAGCACAATAAATTAAGTGTAAGGATATTTAGCAAATATATACTACCCCCGGCACCACTTCAACGATGGCTACTTTGCTAGACATTGCCAACAACAACAACAGCATCACCGGCAAACTCAAGCAGAAGCAGCATGCCTCATCATCATCATCATGATCATCCATCATCATTATCATCATTATCCACAGCAGCAGCAACAACATCAGCAGCAACAACAGCAGCAACAGAACAACAACATCTATACCCAGCAGAAGCCGACATACAGCAACAGCAACAACAGCAAGCAGCATCTAGCAGAAGCAACATACAATAGCAGGGGCAGCAGCAACGCTACTACAACCACGACCAACACCCGCGGCCACTATTTTCATCAAAATCAATAGCACCAACATCACAAACAACAAATTGGTGCTGGTGTCGCAAAAAAGGTTAACCATTCTAAGCGTCCGTGGTTTGTTGGTTAAGACGTTGGTCTCTGGATTAGATGGTCTGGAGTCCAAATCCCTGAGCGATGATAGTCCTTGGGCAGGACAGTTTATTGCACACCGCTCCAGGCAGTTACTATCTTAGTAGCGGTTTTATCCAGGAAGTGTGCAGACGACACAGATTAATATAAGTAGAAAACATGTCTTCCAAATCGACAACCACCGCAAAAAAAGTTTTCATTTGTTTCTATAATCAATAAAAGTAATTGTCTCCCTTATATCGTTGGACAATGTGCACTAACCTCAGTACTGATTATGTCATCAAATGTTTTGTATCTACGATAAGTAAGTTTTGCCAGGAGGGTGTTTTGTTATGATGGATATAAAATCTTACTGCCAAAGTATTTAACTAAACACACTAAACATGCATTCTAAAGCAAAGACTGGCGATATTGTAAATATTTATTTCGGGGTTGTGGGGGTGATATTATTAGACTTTCTTTTCATCCCATCTAGGCAAGGTTTAATTAATTCTTAATTAATGATTTTACTTATCAGTGTGTTTTTTTCAGTCTATAGAGAACCAGTCTCTATAACCCATACAGGTGGTATCTGACAGTTTAGACTGTTCTTTCTCTCTCGTGCAATTCAAGTTTTTTCTTACCTGAAAATATCCCTCTTTTTATTGGTGCCCTACATCCATGTTAAATGTAAAGCATGACGCCCCTTGTCATTACAAAAATGTATTTCCTATCCTAGTCACGCTGCTCAGTCAGCTATTTTAATCTAAGAACAACCACGTGACGTCAATCACGCCGCTTTTAGGTTAACCCAACAACTGCCCATATGCACTACATGTACCCCTCTGTACTTTTCAGAGCGAGTAAGATCTCCAGAAAGACTATGCAGACACCAGTCTGAGTCAGTCAAACACTTCTGGTACCATTAAAGTAAATCTGGGAGGAGAAAAATCTTTGCCCTAAGTGGGATCAAAACCAGAACCTTCTGTTCTGTAGGCAGACACTCAACCACGTTCCTCAAGGCTGTTGGAAGTGCCTTTATGCATTCTTTAATAATGACGTAACCTGAAATGACGTCAAATGACGTCGCTGACGTTGTTGTCAAAGTGACGCCAATACGACATTACTGCATTTATTGTTTAGTCACATAAGCGCATTTTAATCTTCTTAGTGATTTACAACATAAAATGGAAGCGACAAATAAGATCAAAAGACATATTATGGTGAATATAAACAAAATACGCGAGAGGATTGCGTATTTATCATGTGGAGCGGGAGATATGGCCCCGACGTGGCGGGAGATGAAGAAATGTCAACAAAGAACCCCGTCGTCCGTTCTTAGTGGATACAGCTGCTCTTCAAGCGGGAGTTCGGACAAGGAATCGAGCGGAAAACTGGTTCCTGTGTTGTTGGCCAAGGGCGGGAAGCCAGTACTGAAGTGGCTCACATCAAGGACTGACCACCGGGACTCGAAGTCAGTCTGGGCCAAAAGGACAATGGAATCGGACATACGACAAGGACGGTTATCTAGACAAGATGGTATGCTTTCATCATGTTATCATGATAATGATGATGATCGTGTGTGGTGGCTTTTAGGGAGGTTTCGGAATCAAGATATAACTTAATTTTAAAGTTTGATGTTACACTACAAACATTTTCATATTATAACATGAACCACAATTCATCATGAGAGACTTAACAGAGATGATACTCAATTACGCTCATGGTGTGGTCGTCCCGAAGACAGAATTATCTTAGACGTTCTGATTTGAAATATGAGTATAGTATAAACAGAGCTACAGAAAAAAAAACTAAATCGATTTAGCAATTTTACATTTTTATGCTGTCAATAAACACCTTGCCCCTGCTTGGATAAGATTTAATTTGGTATGTTTTCATTTTTTATGGCAATGTGTACGCAGCTGCGTATACTGCGTACAGGCAGCCACGAGCCTGACAACGATATCGATATTTTGCTTGATTTTCGCTGTTACAATCACAACTCTATTTTGAACCATGTTTTAATCGATGTCTGTTTACCTTGTTTTAGCAAGCACTTTTGAACGTAATTGGTATTATGTGAATATTGTTTTCCTTACTACTTAAATATCTAAATATTTGTGTTGTTGTTTTCAGACACAATGTCCATTTACTCAGTCACGTCAGCAGAATTTAGACAGGATGACGAAGATTTTCTGGAATCCAACCATGACATCAACCTCAGGGATAGTGATGCTGAGAGGGAAGAGGAGGAAGAAGAGGAGTTCGTGGAAGTTGTGTGGGATGAAGATTTTGTAGCCGGCCGCCGCTCGTGGCCCTATATCTTACCAGAAGTTGCCCCCATTGGGAGTTATCTCCAATACTCGCCCCTGCCACAAGAAGAAAGCGCCACCTGCAGGCTGGATAGCGGATTTTTCTACCAGCTTCCGGTCTCCCGTGCCAGCGACATGGACATCGTACTGGAGGAGTACACAGGGGAAGACCCATTGAGACCATACTACGAGTATAAATGGGAGTATGACAGAGACAGCATCGAGTGGAATTCTGAGGAGGAGGAAGAAGAGGTGAAAAGGCGTGTGCCGGTTGTAGATGTTGATGAGAAAGTCAAAAGAAGGAATATATGGCGCAGAATCAAGAGGTTCTTCATTTGCTACTAAATAGTCCTCTTTTACATCAGAACCTCCTAAACCAAAAAGGACAAACAACAAAACTGTTCTGCTATTATAAACAAAAATAAACGTTTTTATATTTGAAAACATGCCATGGAAGGTGTACGTCTGCGCTAAAATGCGAGTTATATTATCCCGATTTTATTTAAACAAAAGAAAAAATACATGACATAATTGTAAACCCAAATGCATCGTTTGATTATTGTATTTCCAGACCAATCGACAAATATTAAAAAATGTTTAATTACGATCACAGTAGACTAACAAAAACATCATAAACGTTGTCGGGCTTCAGTGAGGCAATTTTCTTTTCACCCCAACCTTAAAATCAGATATGGCTTCGAAACGACCTGTTTCTGTCGCCAAATACAGTTTGTAAATTTATATGAACTTTAGTGCGTTCTTTAACCTTACTTTCGCTATTGCCTCCATAGTCAATCATATCCGACAATATAATCGGGCATTTCCGTTAAAAACGCCGGAAGTAAACGGTGTATTCGTAAGAAATCGATCTTTTTCCAACTGAATGTTTATGCTGTTATGCTGTTCCATACTACGCGTTATTGATCTTTTTCTTTCCGAAGAAGACAAATCTGGTCCTTCTCTCGTTCGAGTCGGGCTTCCTTTGTTTGCCATCAATAATTACGAATTAAGCGCAACAATATATATGCCATATTATGTATCTGAAAAGTTATTTGCCAACAAAATAAATAAATAAATAAATAAATAAATAATTATGAAATTCCAAACCATATAAAACTTTAAACGCGTAGCTCCTTGCAACCTTGCGTAGAGATCGAAAAAGATGGCTTTTTGTGTTCAATTCAGAAGCATTGAACACATAGTCATACATGTAGCTAGTCGCAAGAGTCTTATGCCCAAATATACAATGGAAGGATACACTTATATAAATATATTATTTATATTAAATAAAAAGGTATAGAAACATTTAAACAATAGACACCAGTCTGGATAATTGTAAGTCATTTATCTTTCATGTATATCACGGTGCATTTCATTGGTTTTAAGCGATAGCTGCCACGGTCATTTTTCTATCAATCATAAAGTGGAACGGATAATGCATGCTTTAGACAATTCACTTATTTAGCATACAAACTTGGTCAATGATATCATTTAAATTATTAAATACATGTAGTTTAATTGGCCGAATGAAAATTACTCATTCTATATTTAAAACAGTTTATTTTCAAGAAATTACAATAAAGGCAACGTTATAAATGCTTCAGGTGAATACTACCTAATGGTCACCATTACTGGATAACTGAACAAATGGTATTTTCCGGCAGGGCATATTTAATTAGTAAGCGACAATGAGGAATCTCATTGTTTAGTCACCGCCTTAGAAACAAGCACCACCAAAACAGCACTTTTAGCGCTTTGATTACAGAAGGTGATCTTGCGTTATCTGCCAGTAAAATCGTACCCAAGACAACTAACGCCAGTACTTAATGTTGATTATTCTGATTTTCTTATGTAAATATGAAAATATTTCCCCACAATTTTACCGTCCAAAGTATTATCAAAACATATCCATAAGGTAGATAACAGTGCAATTTAGCATGTTATCTAGTAATGTATACAAATAAACATGAATGAAGAATAACAATGCAATAGAAAACGAAACACAGCAATTTTTAGAATTTTTAGTACATACCTGTAATAGATCTTCATAGTATTCAACACATGTGTACATTATATGGACGCGTATCTGTTTCCGTATATACAATATATATTTTCAAAAAAGAATACAATTATATTAAACATTAAAATACCAAATACCAAAAATATGACATATCAATCAATCTAATCGTCGTTTGCCAAATAAGCACAATAAATTTATTGTAAGGATATTTAGCAAAACATTTACCACCCCCGGCACCGCTTCAACGATGACTACTTTACTAGACATTGCCAACAACAACAGCATCACCGGCAAACTCAAGCAGAAGCATCATGCATGCATCATCATCATCATCCATCATCATCACCATCATCATCATCATCAACAACAGCAGCAGAAGCAACAACAGCAGCAACAGAACAACAACAGCTGTACCCAGCAGCAACAGGAACAACAGCAAGCAGCACCTAGCAGAAGCAACATACAACAGCAAGGGCAGCAGCAACGCTACTACAACAACGACCAACACCCGCGGCCACTATTTTCATCAAAATCAATAGCAACAACAGCACACACACAAAAATTGGTATTGTGTCGCAAACAATGTCAACTATTCTAAGCGTCCGTGGACTGGTGGTTAAGACGTTGGACTCTGGATTAGATGGTCTGGAGTTCAATCCCTGAGCAAAGAGAGTCCTTGGGCAGGACAGTTTATTGCACACCGCTCCAGGTAGTTACTTTATGAGTAGCGGTTTTATTCAGGAAGTGTGCACACGACACAGATTAATATAAGTAGAAAACATGTGTTCCAAATCGACAACCACCGCAAAAGTTTTTCATTTGTTTCTATAATCAATAAAAGTAATTGTCTCCCTTAAATCGTTGGACGACGTGCGCACACTAACCTCAGTTCTGATTATGTCATCAAATGTTTTGTATCTACGCAAAGTAAGTTATGCCAGGAGGGTGGTTCGTTATGATGGATATAAAATCTTACTGCCAAAGTATTTTACTTAACACACTAAACATGCATTCTAAAGCAAAGACTGGCGATATTGTAAATATTTAGTTCAGGGTTGTTTGGGTGATATTATTAGACTTTCATTTCAGTCCTTCTAAGCATATCCTAACAATACTTAATTAAATAATGTCTAATTAATTCTTAATTAATGATTTTACTTATCAGTGTGTTTTTTTCAGTCTATAGAGAACCAGTCTCTATAACCCATACAGGTGGTATCTGACAGTTTAGACTTTTCTTTCTCTCTCGTGCAATTCAAGTTTTTTCTTACCTGAAAATATCCCACTTTTTATTGGTGCCCTACATCTATGTTGAATGTAAAGCATGACACCACCTTGTCATTACAAAAATGTATTTCCTGACATAGTCACGCTGCTCAGTCAATTATTTTAATCTAAGAACAACCACATGACGTCAATCACGTCGCTTTTAGGTTAACCCAACAACAGCCCATATGCACTATATGTACCCGTCTGTACTTTTCAGAGCGAGTAAGATCTCCAGAAAGACTACGCAGACACCAGTCTGAGTCAGTCAAACACTTCTGGTACCATTAAAGTAAATCTGGGAGAAGAAAAATCTTTGCCCTAAGTGGGATCAAAACCAGAACCTTCTGTTCTGTAGGCAGACACTCAACAACGTTCCTCAAGGCTGTGTGTAGTGCCTTTATGCATTCTTTAATAATGACGTAACCTGAAATGACGTCAAATGACGTCGCTGACGTTGTTGTCAAAGTGACGCCAATACGTCATTACTGCATTTATTGTTCAGCCACATAAGCGCGTTTTAATCTTCTTAGTGATTTACAGCATAAAATGGAAGCGACAAATAAGATCAAAAGACATATAATGGTGAATGTAAACAAAATAGGCGAGAGGATTGCGTATTTATCATGTGGAGCGGGAGATATGGCACCGACGTGGCGGGAGATGAAGAAATGTCAGCAAAGAACTCCATCGTCCGTTCTTAGTGGATACAGCTTCTCTTCAAGAGCGAGTTCGGAGGAGGAATCGAGCGGAAAACTGGTTCCTGTGTTGGTGGCCAAGGGCGGGAAGCCAGTACTGAAGTGGCTCACATCAAGGACTGACCACCGGGACTCGAAGTCAGTCTGGGCCAACAGGACAATGGACTCGGACATGCAACAAGGACGGTTATCTAGACAAGATGGTATGCATTCATCATGGATGATGATGATGATGATCGTATGTGGTGGCTTTTAGGGAGGTTTCGGAATCAAGATATAACTAAATTTTCAAGATTGATGTTATATTACAAACATTTTCATATTATAACATGAACCACGCTTCATCATAAGAGACTTAACAGAGATGATACTCAATTACGCTCATGGTGTGGTCGTCCCGAAGACAGAATTATCTTAGACGTTCTGATTTGAAATATGAGTATAGTATAAACAGAGCTACAGAAAAAATACTAAATCAATTTAGTAATTTTACATTTTTATGTTGTTAATAAACACCTTGCTCCTGCTTGGATAAGATTTAATTTTTTATGTTCTCATTTTTGATGGCAATGTGTACGCAGCTGTGTATATTGCGTGCAGGCAGCCACGAGCCTGACAACGACGACAATATCGATATTGCGCTCGATTTTCGCTTTACAAACACAACTAAATTTTGAACAATGTTTTAATCGATGTCTTTTTACATTTTTTGTTTTAGCAAGTACTTTTGTACGTAATTGGTATTATGTGAATATTGTTTTCCTTTCTACTTAATTATCTAAATATTTGTGTTGTTGTTTTCAGACACAATGTCCATTTACTCAGTCACGTCAGCAGAATTTAGACAGGATGACGTAGATTTTCCGGGATCCAACCATGACATCAACCTCAGGGATGAAGATGCTGAGAGGGAAGAGGAGGAAGAAGAGGAGTTCGTGGAAGTTGTGTGGGATGAAGATTTTGTAGCTGGCCGTCGCTCGTGGCCCTATATCTTACCAGAAGTTGCTCCCATTGGGAGTTATCTCCCATACTCGCCCCTGCCACCAGAAGAAAGCGCCACCTGCAGGCTGGATGGCGGATTTTTTTACCAGCTTCCGGTCTCCCGTGCCAGCGACATGGACATCGTGCTGGAGGAGTACACAGGGGAAGACCCATTGAGACCATACTACGAATATAAATGGGAGTATGACAGAGACAGCATCGAGTGGAACTCTGACGAGGAGGAGGAGGAGGAGGAGGAAGAGGCGAAAAAGCGTGTGCCGGTTGTAGACGTTGATGAGAAAGTCAAAAGAGGGAATATATGGCGCAGAATCAAGAGGTTCTTCATTTGCTACTAAAAAGTCCTCGTTTAAATCAGAACCTCCTTAACAAAAAAGGACAAACAACAAAACTGTTCTGCTATTATAAACAAAAATACACGTTTTTATAATGAAAACATGTCAGGGAAGGTGTAAATCTTCACTGAAATGCGAGTTATATTATCCTGATTTTATCTAAACAATCGAACAAATATATGACATAATTGCAAACCCAAATGTATCGTTTGATTATTGTATTTCCAGACTTATCGACAAATATTTAAAATGTTTAATTACGATAAAAGCAGACAAATAAAAATATCATAAACGTTGTTGAGCTTCAGTAAGGCATTTTTCTTTTCACCCCAAACCTATATAATAATGTTACTACATTTTAGAACAAATTAAACAACAACGTGGTGTTGGTGTCGCAAACCATGTCGACCATTCTAAGCGTCCGTGGTCTGATGGTTAATAGGTAAATAAGAAAAGGTCCAATCAAAACTCCTACAGATATTTAAATTTTATCCATCAGTAGACAAAGGCAAACAAGGTAAATGCAAATGTAAAAAAACAAACAAACACAGAGACGAGACATAACACACATAAAGAAAAAACATCAGTTACCGCCTTGGAACGGTCAGTCGGCAAAAGGGCCAACTGGGGTGCTTAAACCTGGTTTGTGGAGCGCTCCCAACCTCGCACTTCCTGAAGGTTTTTCTAGCAAACAAACAGTGTAAATAACAACATTCCGTCAAAGTGAAACAACTAACAGTAAGCACCTGCATCGGGATTACAACTAGCAACAAAATAAACTATAAACATATGTACAGTAGATAAAATTCTCGGCAACGTAAAAACAAAAATCTCAAACGAGAGACCAGTTTGAAATAAAACAGCTCATGCGCTGATATGTTATAAGATATTATAGGAAAAAAATAAAAACAGCACAAGCGCTGATATATTATAAGATATTTTAAGAACAAATAAAACAGCCCAAGCGCTGATATATAGTAAGAACAAATAAATAAAACAGCACAAGCGCTGATACATTGTTAGATATTTTAAGAACAAATAAAACAGCACAAGCGCTGATATATAATAAGAACAAATAAATAAAACAGCCCAAGCGCTGATATATAACAAGATCAATTTAAATATGGCATATAATGCCATGACATCATGTTCTAAAAGTGTCAAAAGTGAAATGTAAAAAATACGAAAGAAAACAACGAAATTTAGAAAACAACCTACCAACAAAATAAAACGTAGTATTGTTTAGAGCTAATAAGTTAAAAAAAAAAAAACAGTTCATGAAAAGCCGAGGATTTATCCGCAGTTGGCATATTATATGTAAGAAAGGTACTAAAATCCCGATGTTATACCTACTGTGCAATCTCACGTAAAGGGTATGGAGACTGATCAAGTTGTCTCACCTATATAGGGCACGACTGGAGAGATAAAGAGACAAGAATTCCAACAGTAACTGTCCAATTATGGCTTTAAGTCACTGTTTTCATGTAGTCTCAACGACCTGTCCGGTCATCGTGTAATTTAAAAGCAATGCAAGTTCTTGACTGTAAAAGGGTCATTTGCAAGCAATGCAGTACAATGTAAAATTCCCGGGTTGTAACCGTCTGCAATACATTTTCTGATAAGTTTTGTAAAGTGGTCAGAAAAGTTATTGAGACCCTTAATTTTCTTTACCTTGTATAAAACATTTCCACAAAATGCAGGATGGCTTATGCCTTTCTGCATCAGTGTTTTCATACTGCTATTATACAATAAAACCATTGCGGTGAAAGAATTTTGAAAACGCCTTTCTTAATTTATGAAAACGAAAGCCTTGCTGTAAAAGTTTAGAAGAAATAAACAGGTTTCTAGCATTGAAATCTTCTACTTTAGTACAAACTCTTGCAAACCTTGTAAGTTGTGATATGTAAATACCATAAGAGGTAGCACGAGGTGAATCACCGTCAAGGTATGGATAATTCACAATACTAAAGTTGAAATCATCTCTCTTGTCATAGATTTTAGTAGAGACGTTGTCATTGGAAATAGCGATCTCAATATCTAGAAATGCTGCATTTAAATGTCAGTTATTTGCTTTATTAAGGGTAAGTTCTGGAGGGTAAATAAGATGGATCATTTGAGAAAAGAAAGGATTATCTATAGTAAGAATATCGTCAAGATAGCGTGAGGTTAAGTTGAAAGCCTCTATAATGTGGCTTTGGTTAGAAGGGGATAAAGTTAACATGAAATCACGCTCAAAGCAGTATAAAAACAAATCTGCAATCAAAGGTGCACAGTTGGTTCCCATAGGAATACCAATTACTTGTCTAAATAAAGTGTCACCGCATTTTATGTAAATATTGTCTAATAGGAAACGTAGAGCTTCACAAACATCCGAGCAAGTCCACATAGTAAACTTTTCTAAGAAAGTGTTGGTAAAAAATGCATTACTTTCATGGCATGCAATATATAGACGTTGCTCTCGAGCAAATGTTTTCTCAATAAGAGCAATCAATTTGTTCTAAATAAAATCATGAGGTAAAGAAGTGTACAGCGTAGAGAAATCGTAAGTATTAACTGCAGAGCAATGAAAGTTTAAAGTACGAAACTTGTCCAAGACTTCTGAAGAATTTTTTATAGACCAAAAAATGTTAATTCCTGAATTTTCATACACTTTTTCACAATAATTAACTACGTGATTGCGAACGGCTGTAAGGCAAGACGTGAGTAGTTAAGATAAGTGAGTGGTGGTACTAGAGCTGGCATTAGCTATGAATCGTGACTTGTATGGTGTTTTGTGAAGCTTAGGAATCCAGTACAGTGAAGGAAGTTTTTCTTGTTTAGATTCTATTTTGATATTAAAATTATGCAATATCTGTTTGTGTTTGTCAATAACTGTCTGAAAGTCAAGGTTGGAGCTAGAGTAAGAACTGGTGGTGGATAACTCAGCACTCAGTACATTATTGTAATATAGTCGTCAGACAAAAATTATGTTGTTTGAAGCTTTGTCTGCCGGTACAAGTACAAATTTATCGTGAATATTCTGAAAGGACTGTTTTAGATGTTTTAAGTGATAAAAAGGTTTCTTAGGTAAACTAGAAGGATGGGAGCGGTAGAACTTAATGCGATTTTTTATTATCTTAAAAATGGCTTTCTTCCAAGTATTAAGTGCTACTGTATCCCATCAAGTTCGGCATTGTATCTGGCCTGTAATTTAAATCCTTTAGACACATCGTCATCGAAAACAATTTTTTGTAAAGGTTGAATGGTCACATATTTTAAAGAATGTCATGTAGTTAGAAAATGGTTATAAAGGTAGTTCTTAAAACGACGAGCGTTACGGATTTTATATGAATGTTCTCGAAATCTAATTTTGAGCGCCCGCCCTGTTTGCCCAACGTACTGCAGTTAACAGTTAGGGTGGTTTCATGTTAAAACATAAATTATGTTGTTACTTTGTCAATCAACATCACAAGGTAAGGAAATGTTAAATGTACGGCCATTTACAGTAGACTAGACAGTGGAGTTACAGTTAAGGAATCTACATGTACTACATCTTTTATAATTACACTTGTAGATATTAAAGTACACACTATGTCCACTCTGCATTTGTGCGGGGGTATTCTTTACATTACTACTAGAAACGTTACGTAAAAAACATGACTGTCGAAGAAATAAATTACTCGAATAAGAAATATAAACCCCGGAAGACGGGTGTAATTTTATTGGTGAAATATCGACAGTGACTCTTTTGGAAAATATATCATCAGCACCATTAGACAAATGCACAGTAGACACATTATGCAATTTTAAGGGGGAAATATTAATGTTTGGTTGTAGAAGCCTGTTCATGGTTGTTTCATTTCAAGTAAAATAAACCTAAGTCCAAAGTTTGACAAAAAGAAAATATACGTAACAATCCTGATAGGATGAATTAGATGACAACATAGATTACATGCACGGGGAGATTTTTTACGACCGCCACACAGCACAAGTAAGACTTTGGAGTCTGGATTGGATGGTCTCGAGTTCAAATCCCTGAGCGATGATAGTCCTTGGGCAGGACAATTTATTGCACACTGCTCCAGGTAGTTACTATCTTAGTAGCGGTTTTATCCAGGAAGTGTTCAGACGACACAGATTAATATAAGTAGAAAACATGTCTTCCAAATCGACAACCACCGCAAAAAGATTTCTTTCGTTTCTATAACCATACAAGTAATTGTCTCCCTTATATCGTTGGACGACGTGCACACTAACCTCAGTTCTGATTATGTCATCAAATGTTTTGTATCTACGATAAGTAAGTTACTCCAGGAGGGTGGTTCGTAATGATGGATATAAAATCTTACTGCCAAATTATTTTACTAAACACACTAAACATGCATTCTAAAGCAAAGACTGGCAATATTGTAAATATTTATTTCGGGGTTGTGGGGTGATATTATTTGACTGTCTTTTCATTCCTTCTAAGCATATCCTAATAAGACTTAATTAAACAATGTTTAATTAATTCTAAATTAATGATTTTACTTATCAGTGTGTTGCTTTTTTCATTCTAAAGAGAACCAGTCTCTATAACCCATACAGGTGGTATCTGACAGTTTAGACTGTTCTTTCTCTCTCGTGCAATTCAAGTTTTTTTCTTACCTGAAAATTTCCCGCTTTTTATTGGTGCCTTACACCCATGTTAAATGTAAAGCATGACACCCCCTGTCATTACGAAAATGTATTTTCTTTCCTAGTCACGCTGCTCAGTCAGCTATTTTATTCTAAGAACAACCACGTGACGTCAATCACGTCGCTTTGAGGTTAACCCAACATCAGCCCATATGCACTACATGTACCCCTCTGTACTTTTAAGAGCGAGTAAGATCTCCAGAAAGACTATGCAGACCCCAATCTGAGTCAGTCAAACACTTCTGATACCATTAAAGTAAATCTGGGAGGAGAAAAATCTTTGCCCTAAGTGGGATCAAAACCAGTACCTTCTGTTATGTAGGCAGACATTCAACCACGTTCCTCAAGGCTGTTGGAAGTGCCTTTATGCATTCTTTAATAATGACGTAACCTGAAATGACGTCAAATGACGTCGCTGACGTTGTTGTCAAAGTGACGCCAATACGTCATAACTGCATTTATTGTTCAGTCACATAAGCGCATTTTAATCTTCTTAGTGCTTAACAACATAAAATGGAAGCGACAAATAAGATCAAAAGACATATTATGGTGAATGTTAACAAAATACGCGAGAGGATTGCGTATTTATCATGTGGAGCGGGAGATATGGCCCCGACGTGGCGGGAGATGAAGAAATGTCAGCAAAGAACCCCGTCGTCCGTTCTTAGTGGATACAGCTACTCTTCAAGCGGAAGTTTGGAGGCGGAATCGAGCGGAAAATTGGTTCCTGTGTTGGTGGCCAAGGGCGGGAAGCCAGTACTGAAGTGGCTCACATCAAGAAATGACCACCGGGACTCGAACTCAGTCTGGGCCAAAAGGACAATGGAATCGGATATGCAACAAGGACGGTTATCTAGACAAGATGGTATGCATTCATCATGTTATCATGATAATGATGATGATCGTGTGTGGTGGCTTTAAGGGAGGTTTCGGAATCAAGATATAACTAAATTTTAAAGTTTGATGTTATATTACAAACATTTTCATATTATAACATGAACCACGCATCATCATGAGAGACTTAACAGAGATGATACTCAATTACGCTCATGGTGTGGTCGTCCCGAAGACAGAATTATCTTAGACGTTCTGATTTGAAATACATGTATGAGTATAGTATAAACAGAGCTACAGAAAAAAACAACAACTAAATCGATTTAGTAATTTTACATTTTTATGTTGTTAATAAACACCTTGCTCCTGCTTGGATAAGATTTAATTTTGTATGTTCTCATTTTTGATGTCAATGTGTACGCAGCTGCGTATATTGCGTGCAGGCAGCCACGAGCCTGACAACGACGACAATATCGATATTTAGCTCGATTTTCGCTTTTACAAACACAACTAAATTTTGAACCATGTTTTAATCGATTTCTTTTTTACATTTTTGATTTAGCAAATACTTTGTACGCTATTGGTATTATATGAATATTGTTTTCCTTTCTACTTAATTATCTAAATATTTTTGTTGTTGTTTTTCAGACACAATGTCCATTTACTCAGTCACGTCTGCAGAATTTAGACAGGATGACGAAGATTTTCTGGAATCCAACCATGACATAAACCTCAGGGATGATGATGCTGAGAGGGAAGAGGAGGAAGAAGAGGAGTTCGTGGAAGTTGTGTGGGATGAAGATTTTGTAGCCGGCCGCCGCTCCTGGCCCTATATCTTACCAGAAGTTGCTCCCATTGGGAGTTATCTCCCATACTCGCCCCTGCCACCAGAAGACAGCGCCACATGCAGGCTGGATGGCGGATTTTTCTACCAGCTTCCGGTCTCCCGTGCCAGCGACATGGACATCGTGCTGGAAGAGTACACAGGGGAAGACCCATTGAGACCATACTACGAGTATAAATGGGAGTATGACAGAGACAGCATCGAGTGGAATTCTGAGGAGGAGGAGGAGGAGGAGGAGGAGGAGGAGGAAGAGGTGAAAAAGCGTGTGCCAGTTGTAGATGTTGATGAGAAAGTCAAAGGGAATATATGGCGCAGAATCAAGAGGTTCTTCATTTGCTACTAAATAGTCCTCTTTTAAATCAGAACCTCCTTAACAAAAAAGGACAAACAACAAAACTGTTCTGCTATTATAAACAAAAATACACTTTTTTTATAATGAAAACATTCCAGGGAAGGTGTACGTGTACGCTAAAATGCGAGTTATATTATCCTGATTTTATTAAAACAAACGTAAAAGTATATGACATAATTGCAAATTCAAATGTATCGTTTGATTATTGTATTTCCAGACCAATCGACAAATATTATTTGTTTAATTACGATAAAAGCAGACTAATAAAAATATCATAAACATTGTTGGGCTTCAATGAGGCATTTTTCTTCTCACCCCAAAACTTAAAGTAAGATATGGCTTCGGAATGGACCTTTTTCCGTCGCCAAATACAGTTTGTAAACTTACATAAACTTTAGTGCGAGCTGAAACCTTACTTTCGCTATTGCCTCCATAGTCGACCATATCGGATAATTTCACCGGGCAAACACCGAAAATAAACGGTGTCGTCGTAAAAATCGGTCTTTTTCCAACCGAATGTTTATGCTGTTCCATCCTACGCGTTATTGATCTTTTTCTTTCCGAAGAAGCCAAAGCTGGTCCTTCTCTCGTTCGAGTCGGGCTTCCTTTGTTTGCCATCATTAATTACGAATTAAGCGTCACAACCGAAAGTAATGTGTATAATACGAATATATAAGTGATTTCTGAAATCGACTGAAGTAATTTTAAATCTTTTATGACTCCCCCAGTGCTAAAGATTAAAAAAGTGATTTTTATTGACTCATTTGAAAAAATTTAACAAGTACAGACAATCAGCCATTATATATGTCATTAAATGTATCTGAAACGTTATTTGCAAAACAAAAATAATGATGAAATTCCAAACCTTATATAACTTTAAACGCGTTGCTCCTTGCAACCTTGCCTAGTGATCGAAAAAGATGGCTTTTTGTGTTCAATTCGGAAGCATTGAACACATAGTCATACATGTAGCTAGTCGCAAGAGTCTTATGCCCAAATATATAATGGAAGGATACACTTATATAAATATATTATGTATAACTTATATTAAATAAAAGGTTAAGGAACATTTAAAAAATGCACATGAGTCTGGATACTTGTAAGTCATTTATCTTTTAAGTATATCACTGTGCATTTCACAGGTTTTAAGCGAAAGCTGCCACGGTCATTTTCTATCAATCATAAAGTGGAACGGATAATGCATGCTTTAGACAATTAACTTATTTAGCATACAAACTTCGTCAATGATATAATTTAAATTAATAAATAGTTTTATTGGCCGAGTGAGAATTACTCATTCTATATTTAAAACAGTTTTATTTTCAAGAAATTACAATAAAGGCAACGTTATAAATGCTTCAGGTGAATGCTGCCTAATGGTCATCATTAGTGGATAACTGAACAAATGGTATTTTCGGCAGGGCATATTTAATTAGCGACAATGAGGAACCTGATTGTGTAGTCACCGCTTTAGCACCAAACACCACCAAAACAACACTTTCAGCGCTTTGATTACAGAATGTGATCTGGCGTTATCTGCCAGTAAAAGTCGTACCCAAGACAACTCACGCCAGTACTTAATTTTGATTATTCTGATTTTCTTATGTAAATATGAAAATATGTCCCCACAATTTTACCGACCTAAGTATTATCAAAACATATCTATAATGTAGATAACAGTGCAATTTGGCATGTTTTCCAGTAATATATACAAATAAACATAAATGAAGAATAACAGTGCAATAGAAAACGAAACACAGCAATATTTAGTATATTTAGTATATACCTGTAATAGATCTTCATAGTGTTCAGCACATGTGTACATTATATGGACTCGTATCTGTTTCCGTATATACAATATATTAAAAAAATACAATTATATTAAACATTATAATTTTCATAAAGCTCGAACTTCACAAACTTGTTCATGAAGTAAATTGCTTAAATTGTTAATTTGCATGAAAACAATTTGTGTCCTTACATCGACTAACCGGTGCCATAATATTCCTTTTTGTGCCATGTTTTTACTTTCAGGGGAATATTGTAACTACATTTTACGACATATCACTCAATCTAATTGTCGTTTGCCAAATAAGCACAATAAATTTATTGTAAGGATATTTAGCAAAACATTTACCACCCCCGGCAACACTTCAACGATGACTACTTTACTAGACATTGCCAACAACAACAGCATCACCGGCAAACTCAAGCAGAAGCAGCATGCATCATCCTTATCATCATCGTCATCATAATCATCATCAGCATCATCATCATCACCTAAATCATCATCATTATCATCATCAACAGCAGCAGCAGCAAAAATAGCAGCAACCGAACAACAACATCTGTACCCAGCATTAGCAGATATACAGCAACAACAACAACAGCAAGCAGCACCTAGCAGAAGCAATATACAATAGCAGGGGCAGCAGCAACGCTACTACAACCACGAACAACACCCGCGGCCACTATTTTCATCAAAATCAATAGCAACAACAGCACAAACAACAAAATGGTGTTGATGTCGCAAACCATGTCAACCATTCTAAGCGTCCGTGGTCTGGTGGTTAAGACGTTGGACTGGATTAGATGGTCTGGAGTTCAAATCCCTGAGCGATGATAGTCCTTGGGCAGGACAGTTTATTGCACACCGCTCCAGGCAGTTACTATCTTAGTAGCGGTTTTATCCAGGAAGTGTGCAGACGACATAAATTAATATAAGTAGAAAACATGTCTTCCAAATCGACAACCACCGCAAAAAGCTTTCATTTGTTTCTATAACCATACAAGTAATTGTCTCCCTTATATCGTTGGACGACGTGCACACTAACCTCAGTTCTGATTATGTCATCAAATGTTTTGTATCTACGATAAGTAAGTTACTCCAGGAGGGTGGTTCGTTATGATGGATATAAAATCTTACTGCCAAATTATTTTACTAAACACACTAAACATGCATTCTAAAGCAAAGACTGGCAATATTGTAAATATTTATTTCGGGGTTGTGGGGTGATATTATTTGACTGTCTTTTCATTCCTTCTAAGCATATTCTAACAGGACTTAATTAAACAATGTTTAATTAATTCTTAAGTAATGATCTTACTTACCAGTGTGTTTTTTCATTCTATAGAGAACCAGTCTCTATAACCCATATATGTGGTATCTGACAGTTTAGACTGTTCTTTCTCTCTCGTGCAATTCAAGTTTTTCTTACCTGAAAATATCCCGCTTTTTATTGGTGCCCTACACCCATGTTAAATGTAAAGCATGACACCCCCTGTCATTACGAAAATGTATTTTCTATCCTAGTCACGCTGCTCAGTCAGCTATTTTATTCTAAGAACAACCACGTGACGTCAATCACGTCGCTTTGAGGTTAACCCAATAACAGCCCATATGCACTACATGTACCCCTCTGTACTTTTAAGAGCGAGTAAGATCTCCAGAAAGACTATGCAGACCCCAATCTGAGTCAGTCAAACACTTCTGATACCATTAAAGTAAATCTGGGAGGAGAAAAATCTTTGCCCTAAGTGGGATCAAAACCAGTACCTTCTGTTATGTAGGCAGACATTCAACCACGTTCCTCAAGGCTGTTGGAAGTGCCTTTATGCATTCTTTAATAATGACGTAACCTGAAATGACGTCAAATGACGTCGCTGACGTTGTTGTCAAAGTGACGCCAATACGTCATAACTGCATTTATTGTTCAGTCACATAAGCGCATTTTAATCTTCTTAGTGCTTAACAACATAAAATGGAAGCGACAAATAAGATCAAAAGACATATTATGGTGAATGTTAACAAAATACGCGAGAGGATTGCGTATTTATCATGTGGAGCGGGAGATATGGCCCCGACGTGGTGGGAGATGAAGAAATGTCAGCAAAGAACCCCGTCGTCCGTTCTTAGTGGATACAGCTACTCTTCAAGCGGAGGAGGAGGAATCGAGCGGAAAATTGGTTCCTGTGTTGGTGGCCAAGGGCGGGAAGCCAGTACTGAAGTGGCTCACATCAAGAAATGACCACCGGGACTCGAACTCAGTCTGGGCCAAAAGGACAATGGAATCGGATATGCAACAAGGACGGTTATCTAGACAAGATGGTATGCATTCATCATGTTATCATGATAATGATGATGATCGTGTGTGGTGGCTTTAAGGGAGGTTTCGGAATCAAGATATAACTAAATTTTAAACTTTGATGTTATATTACAAACATTTTCATATTATAACATGAACCACGCATCATCATGAGAGACTTAACAGAGATGATACTCAATTACGCTCATGGTGTGGTCGTCCCGAAGACAGAATTATCTTAGACGTTCTGATTTGAAATACATGTATGAGTATAGTATAAACAGAGCTACAGAAAAAAAAAAAAACTAAATCGATTTAGTAATTTTACATTTTTATGTTGTTAATAAACACCTTGCTCCTGCTTGGATAAGATTTAATTTTGTATGTTCTCATTTTTGATGTCAATGTGTACGCAGCTGCGTATATTGCGTGCAGGCAGCCACGAGCCTGACAACGACGACAATATCGATATTTAGCTCGATTTTCGCTTTTACAAACACAACTAAATTTTGAACCATGTTTTAATCGATTTCTTTTTTACATTTTTGATTTAGCAAATACTTTGTACGTAATTGGTATTATATGAATATTGTTTTCCTTTCTACTTAATTATCTAAATATTTTTGTTGTTGTTTTTCAGACACAATGTCCATTTACTCAGTCACGTCTGCAGAATTTAGACAGGATGACGAAGATTTTCTGGAATCCAACCATGACATAAACCTCAGGGATGATGATGCTGAGAGGGAAGAGGAGGAAGAAGAGGAGTTCGTGGAAGTTGTGTGGGATGAAGATTTTGTAGCCGGCCGCCGCTCGTGGCCCTATATCTTACCAGAAGTTGCTCCCATTGGGAGTTATCTCCCATACTCGCCCTTGCCACCAGAAGACAGCGCCACCTGCAGGCTGGATGGCGGATTTTTCTACCAGCTTCCGGTCTCCCGTGCCAGCGACATGGACATCGTACTGGATGAGTACTCAGGGGAAGACCCATTGAGACCATACTACGAGTATAAATGGGAGTATGACAGAGACAGCATCGAGTGGAATTCTGACGAGGAGGAGGAGGGGGAGGAGGAGGAAGAGGTGAAAAAGCGGGTGCCAGTTGTAGATGTTGATGAGAAAGTCAAAGGAGAGAATATATGGCGCAGAATCAAGAGGTTCTTCATTTGCTACTAAATAGTCCTCTTTTAAATCAGAACCTCCTTAACAAAAAAGGACAAACAACAAAACTGTTCTGCTATTATAAACAAAAATACACTTTTTTATAATGAAAACATTCCAGGGAAGGTGTACGTCTACGCTGAAATGCGAGTTATATTATCCTGATTTTATTAAAACAAACGTAAAAATATATGACATAATTGCAAACCCAAATGTATCGTTTGATTATTGTATTTCCAGACCTATCGACAAATATTTAAAATGTTTAATTACGATAAAAGCAGACAAATAAAAATATCATAAACGTTGTTGGGCTTCAGTAAGGCATTTTTCTTTTCACCCCAAACCTATATAATAATGTAACTACATTTTAGAACATATTAAACAACAACGTGGTGTTGGTGTCGCAAACCATGTCGACCATTCTAAGCGTCCGTGGTCTGATGGTTAATAGGTAAATAAGAAAAGGTCAAATCAAAACTCCAACAGATATTTAAATTTTATCCAAAGGCAAACAAGGTAAATGCAAATGTGAAAAACAAACAAACACAGAGACGAGACATAACACACATAAAGAAAAACCATCAGTTACCGCCTTGGAACGGTCAGTCGGCAAAAGGGCCAACTGGGGTGCTTAAACCTGGTTTGTGGAGCGCTCCCAACCTCGCACTTCCTGAAGGTTTTTCTAGCAAACAAACAGTGTAAATAACAACATCCCGTCAAAGTTAAACAACTAACAGTAAGCACCTGCATCGGGATCAACAAAATAAACTATAAACATATGTACAGTAGATAAAATCCTCGGCAACGTAAAAACAAAAATCCCAAACGAGAGACCAGTTCGAAATAAAACAGCTCATGCGCTGATATATTATAAGATATTATAGGAAATAATTAAACAGCACAAGCGCTGATATGTTATAAGATATTTTAAGAACAAATAAAACAGCACAAGCGCTGATATATAATAAGAACAAATAAATAAAACAGCACAAGCGCTGATATATTATAAGATATTTTAAGAACAAATAAAACAGCCCAAGCGCTGATATATAATAAGAACAAATAAATAAAACAGCCCAAGCGCTGATATATAACAAGATCAATTTAAATATGGCATATAATGCCATGACATCATGTTCTAAAAGTGTCAAAAGTGAAATGTAAAAAAATACGAAAGAAAACAACGAAATTTAGAAAACAACCTACCAACAAAATAAAACGTAGTATTGTTAAGAGCTAATAAGTTAAAAAAAAACAGTTCATGAAAAGCCGAGGATTTATCCGCAGTTGGCATATTATATGTAAGAAAGGTACTAAAATCCCGATGTTATACCTACTGTGCAATCTCACGTAAAGGGTATGGAGACTGCTCAAGTTATCTCACCTATATAGGGCACGACTGGAGAGATAAAGAGACAAGAATTCCAACAGTAACTGTCCAATTATGGCTTTAAGTCACTGTTTTCATGTAGTCTCAACGACCTGTCCGGACATCGTGTAATTTAAAAGCAATGCAAGTTCTTGACTGTAAAAGGGTCAATTGCAAGCAATGCAGTACAATGTAAAATTCCCGGGTTGTAACCGTCTGCAATACATTTTCTGATAAGTTTTGTAAAGTGGTCAGAAAAGTTATTGAGACCCTTAATTTTCTTTACCTTGTATAAAACATTTCCACAAAATGCAGGATGACTTATGCCTTTCTGCATCAGTGTTTTCATACTGCTATTATACTTAGAAGCAATAAAACCATTGCGGTGAAAGAATTTTGAAAACGCCTTTCTTAATTTATGAAAACGAAAGCCTTGCTGTAACAGTTTAGAAGAAATAAACAGGTTTCTAGCATTGAAATCTTCTACTTTAGTACAAACTCGTGCAAACCTTATAAGTTGTGATATGTAAATACCATAAGAGGTAGCACGAGGTGAATCACCGTCAAGGTATGGATAATTCACAATACTAAAGTTGAAATCATCTCTCTTGTCATAGATTTTAGTAGAGACGTTGTCATTGGAAATAGCGATCTCAATATCTAGAAATGCTGCATTTAAATGTCAGTTATTTGCTTTATTAAGGGTAAGCTCTGGAGGGTAAATCAGATGGATCATTTGAGAAAAGAAAGGATTATCTATAGTAAGAATATCGTCAAGATAGCGTGAGGTTAAGTTGAAAGCCTATATAATGTGGCTTTGGTTAGAAGGAGATAAAGTTAACATGAAATCACGTTCAAAGCAGTATAAAAACAAATCTGCAATCAATGGTGCACAGTTGGTTCCCATAGGAATACCAATTACTTGTCTAAATAAAGTGTCACCGCATTTTATGTAAATATTGTCTAATAGGAAACGTAGAGCTTCACAAACATCCGAGCAAGTCCACATAGTAAACTTTTCAAGAAAGTGTTGGTAAAAAATGCATTACTTTCATGATATGCAATATATAGACGTTGCTCTCGAGCAAATGTTTTCTCAATAAGAGCAATCAATTTGGTCTTAATTAAATCATGAGGTAAAGAAGTGTACAGCGTAGAGAAATCGTAAGTATTAACTGCAGAGCAATGAAAGTTTAAAGTACGAAACTTGTCCAAGACTTCTGAAGAATTTTTTATAGACCAAAAAATTTTAATTCCTGAAATTTCATACACTTTTTCACAATATTTAACTACGTGATTGCGAACGGCTGTAAGGCAAGACGTGAGTAGTTTAGATAAGTGAGTGGTGGTTCTAGAGCTGGCATTAGCTATGAATCGTGACTTGTATGGTGTTTTGTGAAGCTTAGGAATCCAGTACAGTGAAGGAAGTTTTTCTTGTTAAGATTCTATTTTGATATTAAAAGTATGCAATATCTGTTTGTGTCTGTCAATGACTGTCTGAAAGTCAAGGTTGGAGCTAGAGTGAGAACTGGTGGTGGATAACTCAGCACTCAGTACAATATTGTAATATAGTCGTCAGACAAAAATTATGTTGTTTGAAGCTTTGTCTGCCGGTACAAGTACAAATTTATCGTGAATATTCTGAAAGAATTGTTTTAGATGTTTTAAGTGATAAAAAGGTTTCTTAGGTAAACTAGAAGGATGGGAGCGGTAGAACTTAATGCGATTTTTTATTATCTTAAAAATGGCTTTCTTCCAAGTATTAAATGCTACTGTATCCCATCAAGTTCGGCATTGTATCTGGCCTGTAATTTAAATCCTTTAGACACATCGTCATCGAAAACATTTTTTTGTAAAGGTTGAATGGTCACATATTTTAAAGAATGTCCAGTAGTTAGAAAATGGTTATAAAGGTAGTTCTTAAAACGACGAGCGTTACGGATTTTATATGAATGTTCTCGAAATCTAATTTTGAGCGCCCGCCCTGTTTGCCCAACGTACTGCAGTTTACAGTTAGGGTGGTTTCATGTTAAAACATAAATTATGTTGTTACTTTGTCAATCAACATCGCAAGGTAAGGAAATGTTAGATGTACGGCCATTTACAGTAGACTTGACAGTGGAGTTACAGTTAAGGAATCTACATGTACTACATCTTTTATAATTACACTTGTAGATATTAAAATACACACTATGTCCACTCTGCATTTGTGCGGGGGTATTCTTTACATTACTACTAGAAATGTTACGTAAAATGCATGACTGTCGAAGAAATAAATTACTCGAATAAGAAATATAAACCCCGGAAGACGGGTGTAATTTTATTGGTGATATATTGACAGTGACTCTTCTGGAAAATATATCATCAACACCATTAGACAAATGCACAGTAGACACATTATGCAATTTTAAGGGGGAAATATTAATGTTTGGTTGTAGTAGCCTGTTCATGGTTGTTTCCTTTCAAGTAAAATAAACCTAAGTCCAAAGTTTGACAAAAAGAAAATATACGTAACAATCCTGATAGGATAAATTAGATGACAACATAGATTACATGCACGGGGAGATTTTTTACGACCGCCACACTGCACAAGTAAGACTTTGGAGTCTGGATTGGATGGTCTCGAGTTCGAGTCCCTGAGTGATGATAGTCCTTGGGCAAGACAAGACACATCGCTCCAGGCAGTTACTGTCTAAGTAGCGGTTTTATCCAGGAAGTGTGCAGACGACACAGATTAATATAAGTAGAAAACATGTCTTCCAAATCGACAACCACCGCAAAAAGATTTCTTTCGTTTCTATAATCAATAAAAGTAATTGTCTCCCTTATATCGTTGAACAATGTGCACTAACCTCAGTTCTGATTATGTCATCAAATGTTTTGTATCTACGTTAAGTAAGTTATGCCAGGAGGGTGGCTCGTTATGACAGAAATAAAATCGTACTGCCAAATTATTATTATTATTATTACTATAATTATTACTATTATTTATTTATTTTTTAAGGGGGGGGGGGGGGGGCTCGGGAGGGAGGGCTGTGGGTTCGTAATAGTTTCACTAACAATTATTCAGCTATCAGCAGACGGTATCTTTTTAAAAGCCGATATAGAGCTGCCTTCACTGTGGATAGCATGCTGTAAACCTCTGGTATGAACCCATCCAATCACATTATTTGGACACCGGGCCGACCAGTCGCGGAACTACATGTACTATTATATGGGCTTGGGCGTACCGGCATCTAAAATTCAAACATCACCACCGACAAACACAGCAAACACAATATACAACAGTAACAACAACAACTTGATCAGCAGAATCAGCAGCCAGAACAAGAATAAAAAAGTGAATTTTAAAACTTAAAACAGTTTATATATACTAATCTTTATATTATAAACTCGTCATAAAACCATTTAAGCTACGCGGCGAGACAACAATTAGCCATTTATGAAAGCATAAGCGCCATATTTGAGAATAAGTAATAACTGAAGTCTCTCGTATTTAGCTCGAGAATAAAACTGACTAAAAATAGGCAATTAAACTGATATCGAATACAGACTTCAATACAGAATTACAGAAATTCTGAAATGGTATTTTTTTTCCCGGCAAAATATTTACGAGTTTCTTTGTCTAAATGTTTTCTTTAATAAATGTATAGCTTTACCAGTTACAATGAACAGTTCTATTAATATGATCTTCTTAACTGTTTGTAACTTAGTTTACATAACTCCGTCTATAACAACCCGAGTATTGCTTTATACATTTCTTCTTCTTAGTCACCAACAGTCCAATGTTCAGAACCTTATGCCGTTTAAAGGTCAAGCGGATTTAAGATTATCGTAATCTAGGATTAAGTCTAACCGAACTTTCAGACTTGTCATTTGGATATTTTCTATCCGTCTTTGCGCATTTATACATGTACACAGCTCAAACTCTAAGTGAACTTTTCACTTGTATCTGAAGAAACAAAAAAATTGGCAGCGAATTTTTTGCGCTCATTTCCTGCGCATGCGCAGAGTCCGTAGATACAGAGAGAATTTTAATGGCGGAGAGTTTGTAGGAAGAGTTCATGGAAACAATGCAAATTGTGACACTTCTGTACACTGGATAATGGAAAAACTGACGTAAATTGTGTCAATTTATTTTATCATGAGAATATATTTTTCTCTGATTTATATTCTGCTTTACTCAATATTCTATGCAGGTAAGAAATTTAGCTTACTTTTATATCTTAGGTCATTTAAACAATGTACTTTATGTATTTCGTTTATTGTCATACAAACCTTATTTACTAATAGTGATAAGTGTGTTTTAAAAAATATTAATTATTACAGTAGATATTTTTTTCAACTAAGACTGTTTTATAACAATGAGTTTGTATTGTGTTTTAAATTTGTGTTATTTCACTATAAATCAGTTATATAAAGTGATCGCTATTTTTGAAAGAAGATACCCTATTCAATCAACGCTGTAAAATACATGTACACGTATTTCTTGGTTGTATTTTGTTTTAAAAAATTAAATGCGACGAGTGCGGTTAGTATGTTTTTCTTTTTGATGTTGATGATGATGGTGCTGATTCCCATCAATCATCTTTTTCTTTAACAAATTTAGAAGGCTGGTTCCATTTTTATTCATAAATGATATTAGATCGTAGCCACACTTTCCATACTCCTGTTTCTAAAATTTCTATGAAACGAAACAACGATTTTATCTAAATAATATCCACCAAAATCACCACACGTCTACCACCGCCACAATCTACTACGACTACGATCACCACCACCACCAACAACACAATAACGATGACTACGATGATTATGACTACAACAGTCACGACAACAACAAACAATATTTTGTTATGCGGAGAAATGTTTAACGACCCCTCATAAGAAATGTGCGTACCCAGCATTTGACATTCAATCTTTGGTTAATCACCACTAATAATAAGTGCCACTCCTTCCTTTACCACCATCATAAAAATCAACATAATTATAACAATTCATCGCAAAAGCTCCATTAGCATCTCCATTAGCACAATCAGCATAGAGACACAACAACCACCTTTACCTTTACCACCACATCATACTAGCCATAACTACACATTTACCCTGTTTGTTGCCAGAATCTGGACGATGACCCAAACCACAACCAGTATAGTAAGCGAACTAAACTGTAAATACTGTCATAAATACAGAGACTAATTTCACTTAATATTCGAATGAACTTTATATAAGGAATTGAGAAATATTTTCATAAACATCAATTTAAAAACAACAACAACAAACAAACAAACAAACAAACAAACAGCAACACACATAGTTCTAGAAGTTTAATAAATTATTTTCTTGTACATGTAAACAGGTACATTTGAAACTGGCTGCTTATGCTTTGAACAAAGGAAAGTTACATCAGTATTCTACAATAACATTGCTATGTTCCAAGGTCTAGATATGTACATGTATTTGTTTGTTTGTTTGTTTATATACATTATAAATCTTACGCAATTATTAGTTTTCTAATCGTATCGAAAGTTGTAAACTAAACACAAATTGCTGCTTCAGTATTACACTTGTGTGTAATAAGATAAAACACACTATTAAACCACCATACCATTGATTATTATGTATGTTTATGTGCTTCTATATAACTGTGTACATGGGCCTCTAGTCTGATTCTTCTTATTAATTCTGTAGAAGGTCTTATCCCAATCGACGACACATTTACATTTTGTTTTGAATTGCTTTACAGTTTACCATCGTCTTTTTTTGCAGACTGTAGCTGTGTATTTCCCAGTGACCTAGCTGGGGGGTGGTACACCAGTGCCCGGGGGTTGGTGAACATCACGGGCAATGCCACACAGACGGTGATACCAGCCTACAAAACCAAACTGTTCGGTAATCTTTACCTTAGCTGCGAAGTGTCGTCTGGGAATTACTACGTGTTCAGGTTTGTTTAATTAAGTATGTTTCCGATTTCGGGTTTAGATTGGTAAGGCTGTGATTGGTCCGACATTTCGCTAATTATGACTTTTTTTCCGGTTAGTTATAGGCTAAAAATGCTAGTTGTTCGAAAATAAGCTAACCGCATAATAGTCCGACAACTTGCTGATAGGCTGGAGCTTGACAATTTGTAGACCGGTTAATAACTAAATTATTTTGCTTCAAGGTTATTTGTTCGATAATTTACTTAACAGTTGGTAGTTCGGCTATTTAATGATCGGTGAATGGTTCGATGATTTGCTGATCGGATGTTGGGTAGGCAATCCTTTTGACCAGTATTTAGGTGGAACATTTTGTTATCAATTTAGCGGATTAGTTTTTGGGTTGACAATGTAGCTGACCAGTTACTGGGTTGGAAATGTAGCTAACCAGTTATTGGGTTGACACTGTAGCTGACCAGTTATGAGGTTGACAAAGTAGCTGACGATGTAGCTGACCAGTTTTTCGGTTTACAATGTAGCTGAAAATTTAGCTGACAGTTATTGTTTTGGCAATGTAGCTGACAAGTTATTGGGCTGACATTGTAACTGACCAGTTATTCGGTTTACAATGTAGCTGAGAATGTAGCTGACCAATTATTAGGTTGACAATGTTGCTGACAATTTAGCTGACCAGTTATTGTTTTGATAATGTAGCTCGCCGGTTATTGGGTTAACAAGGTAGCTGACAATGAAGCTGACCAGTTATTCGCTGTACAATGTAGCTGAGAATGTAGCTGACCAGGTATTAGGTTGACAATGTAGCTGAGACTGTAGCTGACCAGTTATTAGGAAGACAATGTTGCTGACCATTTAGCTGATCAGTTATTGTTTTGACAATGAAGCTGACCGGTTATTGGGTTTTGCAATGTTGCTGACCAGTTATTGTCATGACAATGACCCTGCCCAGTTATTATGTTGACGATGTAGCTGACCAATTATTCGGTATACAATGTGGCTGACCAGTTATTGTTTTGGCAATGTAGCTGACAATCTTTTGTTTTGGCAATGTAGCTGACCAGTTATTGGGTTAATAATGTAGCTGACCAGTTGTTTGGTTTACAATGTAGCTGACAATGGACCTGATCAGTTATTTAGTTGACAATATAGCTGACAATGTAGCTGACCAGTTTTTGTTTTGACAATGTAGTTGATCAGTTATTCGGTTTACAATATAGCTGATTAGTTATTGGGTTGACAATATAGCTGATTCGTTATTGGGTTTAAAATGAGGCTGGCCAGTTATTGGGTTGACAATATAGCTGATCTGTCATTGGGTTGTCAATGTAGCTGATCAGTTATTGGGAAGACAATGTAGTTGAGCAGTAATTGGGATCACAATGTAGCTGATCAGCTGTTCGGTGACAATATAGCTGACAATGTAGCTGATCAGTTATTGGAATGACAATGTAGCTGATCAGTTATTGGGATGACAATGTAGCTGATCAGTTATTCGGCTTACAATGTAGCTGACAATGTAGGTGACCAGTTATTGGGTTGACAATATAGCTGATCAGTTAGTGGGTTGACAATATAGCTGACAATGTAGTTGATCAGTTATTCGGTTGACAATGTAGCTGATCAGTTATTGGAATGACAATGTAGCTGATCAGTTATTCGGTTGACAATGTAGCTGATCAGTTATTGGAATGACAATGTAGCTGATCAGTTATTCGGTCGACAATGTAGCTAACCAGTTATTTGGATGACAATGTGGCTGATCAGTTATTGGGATGACAATGTAGCTGATCAGTTTTTCGGCTTACAATGTAGCTAAACAATGTAGGTGACCAGTTATTGGGTTGACAATACAGCTGATCAGTTAGTGGGTTGACAATATAGCTGACAATGTAGCTGATCAAATATTCGGTTGACAATGTAGCTGCCAATGTAGCTTATCAGTTACTGGGTTGACAATGTAGCTGACATATTAGGTCTACAGCTTTTCTGTTGTGTTGAGATTATTGCTGACATGTTATTGGTTCGATATTTGGCTGCCTCTCCTTTTGGTCAACAATCTTTTTCAGTTTGATAATTTTGCATTTATTTTAAAGTTTTTTATCAGTTGGGACCACATTTTTCTTGACTGGTTATTAGGGCAACAGCTTTGCTGACCAGTTATTGGTTAGACATTTTGCTTGTCGATTTTGGGGTCAACAATTTTGCTTTTCTAGCTCATAAATATCTGTTCACTTCTTGCTAACCCGTTCTTATTGGCAAGACCTTGCTTTATATTAATGGTAGGATATATCCACATAGCTCTGTCTATTTGTCTCTCTGCCTAGTTTTAGCTCTGCTTGTTTATCTATATGGCCGTCTGTATGTCTGCCTGTCTATCTGCCTATATGTCTGGTTGTCTATCTGTCTGTCCGTACGTTTTTCTGTACGACTGTCTGATTCTGCGCCTGGCTCTGCCTACCTGTCTGCTTGTCTGTCTGTCTGTCACTACTTGTCTTTCTTTCTATCAATTTCCCACTCTATCTGCCAATTTGATTGCTGGCTTAACTGTATTTCTATCAGTATCTTTTTCTGTCTGTTTGCCTTCCCTTTTGGCCGTTTGCCTGCATATTGAAAAGTAAAATATGCATGTGGGCCCGCCTATTTATCTGTCTTTCAGCAGTTGTGCATGCCTGCTTTTGTGAGTCTGTATTTTTTGTCTGCCTCTCTAACTGTCTGTTTTTCTGCCTGTTTATCCGTGTAACTGCATGTCACTTAATCTGTCTGCGGATCTGTTTGGCGGTCTTTCAAATCCAGACTAACACTCAGCTTCTTCTGTTCTGTTACAGGTCTTCCAGTTTCCAGTACCTCAGCCTGGGGTTTGAGGCGTTTATCTGTTTCTATCTGTCGAATCAGATTTCCTCTACAAAGTACATCTACTATCTGGGTTCAGGTAAAATTTCTTCTTTCAAAGACCATCTGAGGATGTTATCTGACCTCAGGCACATGTGTCAACTAATCAATACGTCATCAATAAGGAGACTCGTTTTCTTTAAAGATCCCGCTTAAAGCTGCGTGAACATGTCCTTAAGTCTTTTTAATAAGCATTTAACAGTAGCAAAATAATTATGTCTTGTTATCTCTGTATACTTAATATAGATATTATCAGAAAATTCAACAACAACAAAACATGCAAGGCAATTATAAATGACTTTGCATGTATAAAATATTGTAATACATATTTTGTTACAAAAAAAAATACCACATAGATCTAATTACAAATCTGAACATTTAGAGAAAAACAAAACAGAACTACGTTTACAGAACGTATACCATTGCAACTGACTCATGGTGTCCTTCACCATGACATCAAGGACATCTGTATCTGAATGATTCAGATATATCTTGAGCCGTCCATTAGCTTTTCCATTAAAATGATTAACAAATGTGCACACATGCTTCTCTTGTAGTTGAAAATACAGATGCCCAAAATGAACGTCTCAAAATATACCTTGTGTCGGACGCGACGTCACCGACAGTTAACAGCATCTGCGACAGGACGTCATATACTGCCGGCACAGAACACGTTTTCCTGAGAAATGACGGTAGGTTGGCTTTGTTAAGCAAATTTAAATGTTTGTTAACGACTGGTCCTGGACACAAAAGTACGTTACGTTAATTGGCTTACTCACTAAGGCGGCCACCCCGCTTTGTGGGACAAATTCTTAAAACACCACCAGTGCTCTTATAAATAGTTTCTATGTGATGTCAAAGGCACTGATAAGACAGTTTAAGGCAGGCATTTTTGAAGGCAGAAGCTAATGTATGCCGAAATCTGGAAATATGTGCTGTTTGAAACTCGCCACTGCGTTTTTATTTTTCAGTCTAATTTTACTGAATTTTGGATCAAATTAAACAGCTTATATATCTAGTATTTAAATATTAAAACTACATTTTGATAGTTTAAAAGGTAAAAGGAATAAAAGAAAACCCAAAAAATACACTGTTGATTTTGTTTAAAGATGAGTCAATAATTTTATTTATTTATATCTTTTAAATCTTTCTGCATTTACCAATTTTAAAATTTAATTTTTAGACCACAAATGAAGAAATAACAAGAAAAAAATAATACGCTTCTATACTGTTCACCTGAAAATCCCTTGAAGTTGCCTTTAAAGATGGCTGCCAAAATAAGAGATCTTCACTGTTGTGGAAACTATCTATTAACGAGGTTTCACTGTACATATAAAGCTGCTTACATAACACTTCGACTTATCAAACTGCATTCCTTTTATTTGTCATGACAACAGGAAACGAAGCCAGCTCTAAGGTAGAATGTCCATTCATCTTTCGGAACACGTGGGCGTACACCTACACAAGTAGCTTTGTGACGTCATGTTCAAGCGGAAGTTACGTCAACATCTGCTCCGCCCCAGACACTTCGACAATAGCTTTCAACTACACATACTGCAGTTCGGTCCAGGCGTATTCAGGTAATTATAATTGTCGTATGTAAATATGTAAAAGATGACACGCACGTAAGCCATAGTATGACAAACAGAGCTTATGTCTTAAATAGCATTTTAGAGGCGATGTCAAATGTGAAAAGTGCACATAATATGACCGTTCCCCCTCCAAAGTCTCAAACGATCACGTAGGATTAACAAGGGACGGGTTTCGGATTTCAACTTAGTGTTTAAGAATTAGGGGACTTTGCTTCATATGTTCGTTATGCGGAAGAAGCATGATTTTTTTCGAGTAACTAGTGCTCTTTCCATTCGCCCCATTTACTATACATACACATACGTGATTACCCATGAGAAGCCAGAAATTACTGATTCGGATGCAGGTTTCATACACTTCTATACATTTGCTACTAGAAGTCCACTGGTATTCTCTGCTTTCATGGAATAAACCTGATACAATTTTAACCATTTTTAAAATTTTATTTCCTTGAATGGTTATTATTTAGTTTTAGTATGATCCGGTATTGGGTGTGCCGGATGCCCATTTATTTAAATGTGATTAATGGCATGAATAAATTGAGAACAAGTTTCTTTTCCCATTTTATCAGATGCGTAAAATTTATTACTCATGTATAAGACGTCTATTATTGAATATATACGCAAATGAGATCGAAGAAATCGAGATATTTGTGGTGGTATTTCACGCAAACTGTGTATTTGTTATCTTTTTTTAAGTAAAACAATCATTCTAGAAAAGAATCACTTATAAATTTAAAAAAATGAACATGCACCAAGGTTTCAATACCACTGTCCCCGTCTGTTTTTCAGTGACTGGGACGCTGTATTGCATGTGGTCGTCAAGTGATACAAGTTACACCTACGTCACCGTCTACAACACCGACAGCACCACCGACGAAAGTACGACATACCGGTTCACATGTTACGTAAGTAGCTGTCTTAAATTTTCTGTCCACTCCCTCGCGTGTGTTAAATTCATCACAGCGCGACACATTCACCAATGACCTCACGTCAATGTAATTTAAAAAGCAACACAAGATTGACAACGCCACACAATAACCAACACTGCCAACACTTTATAGACATTTTACTTGATGGCAAAATATTTTGCGACTCCACAAACACCATCCAATTCCTAACATTAGATCGATGTTCGTTGACATGTGACATACTACGATACAAACATACTCATATTATAATTCCTATACACGTGTATCCCATAATTGTAACCCCTGCAGGTGATGTCGAAGAGCGGTTCCAACCTGACAGCCACCCAGTACCCACAGGAGTGCCTCTCCTCACAGACAGCTACAACCGTGACGTCACCAGGGGCTTCTCTCTACTTCACAACCATCGGTAGGAAACCAGATCCATAAACATTGCTTATATATGTTGCCAAATGTTTAATTGAAATATACATATATTCTGTAATACATAGGAAAGGTTTGCTTCCTTTAAGAAAGATAGCCGCTATGCCTACTTGCTTTCAATGGCTATGCTAGATTTTTACTATATCAACCAGTAAACAACTTTGAGTGGAAACCACACATGTCAACATATTATGTATGATATGCCTACGACAGATGTGTTTGTTTCACGGGTCAAAGAAGAAACCTTTTTCAAGTAAAAGTACACGTTTCTGAGGCAGCCATTTCACTGTTAAATACCCAATGCTGTTGGATATAATTTAAACAGCAATTTGTAGACGCTTTATGAGTATATTTATGCGTCCACCATTCATTTTAGGCGGAACTTTAGTAATTGTTACAAGCGTCGTTGAGATAATGTTATGGTTATTCTTAAATAATATTTTTTATTCTTGTAGAATCTGAGTCAGATTTATCTTATATTTTGGCGTTTTAAAAAGTTTAAAAATACAATTTTCCATTTTTATAAGTATAAAAATACAATTTTCCAATCTTATTCAAAGTCCTGTTATTGATATTGAATTATCTTCTCTGTTGCAGATCAGTGTCGTAAGTATATTTATATTCATTTTCATCATAACATCGTATATTAGCAAGACCGTGTTTTCGGCTCGTTTAATAACCTTAACAAAATGAAACAACAGTGTAGTTTGATCTCTTGTTCACGATTGTACATTTTTGTTACGTATTATCTTTTTACACAGAAATAGTATCTTACTTAGTATAATATATCAACTGTTTCACATAGTCTTTATTAACAACAAACACTCAAAATATTTTATTTAAGACAATATGTTCTGTGTTAAAGGATATTACGTAGCAAAATGACAAAACTCGTGTTTCATTTTGTCTCGTGCTAGTTCAAAATTTAAGTAAATCTCAAAAGACCTTTACACATTTCTCGGGATTGTGAGTTAGAGTTTCCATTTCATTACAATATTTTATAAGTCACACAAAAAACAGAAACATCTCTTTTTCTAATTTGAGAAATGTTCTTCCTTTTTTAAATAATTAACAAAGATTGTGTTTTGGCATTTTAAAAACCATCTATCCCTGTTATTTTTAACTTCATTAATATCATCTGTGTTGTACAGATTTAAATCTGCTTTGTTTTCCAGCCTATGACGATTCATCAGATGTTCTTTCCATGGCCTCCGCCGTTGGAATCGCCATTGGCCTTATCCTGTTGCTGTTGGTCGTTGGTTGTGTTGTTCTTATCTGGTACTATCATAAAAAGAGGAAACAAGAGGCAGAAAAGGCAAAGTTTCCGAACCATCGAGCGGACATTGCTAATAAAAAACTCAACAATGGTGCATTGTTTAGCAACGGTAAACCCAGAGATTCCAAAACGCCACGCGTAATGAACGGGGAGGTAAAACTCAACATCGATACAGACCCAGATATTCGACGAGAAAACTCAATCAACTTTTCGATGGCCTCAAGGGGAGGAAGTGGTAAGGACGGCTTGGATGGAAACAAGAGAATCGGCCCCGCGCCGGTTGAGGAACCTGAGCAGGTAAATAGGGGATTCGCAGATGACACAATCATGGAAACTGAAAACGAGCTTACACTTGCTTCTACTTTCTTGCCCATGTCGGCTGATGAAAGTAACTTGCTTAATTTCACTGATAAAGAGATTCGAGAGATTGAGCGCCTTGCTGCTGCGGAGGAAAATGACGAAGATGAGTTTGATATGGACGAAATTGATGACGAACTTGGTCTTCCAAGATTGTCTAGAGCGTTCACGCCAGTCCAAGCGCCACCGACGTTGCCGACAATTACCTACAAGAAGCCGGAAGCGGAAGTTGAGTCCTCTGGAGAGGAAAGAACTGCGTCAGGTGTTCGGAAAGTTAAGCTTAAGAAAATAAAATATAAAAAGAAAATTCGAGTCAATTCTAGCAAAGCGCGACCAAAGTCTTCTGGAAGTCTACGGAAGGAGCAAACAGAAACGCCTTTCTTGGAAAGGCTTAAGAAACAAGAGCTGGAGCAAGCGGAGCAATCGAAACGAGAGCAGTTGGAGAAGGAAATGAAACAAATAGAGAATGAGGTCTTAAAAGCAAGGGTAAGCCAGGGAGGTTCGACTCCTGCTACCTCTCGATCTAAAAGGTGATTGATACTAATTGTTTGACCGATTTGTTTCTAATAATTTTTGCACAGTTTTGAATGAATGAGTTTATGTCTCTCTCAACCAAATGACACCAAATACTTAAGATCTGTTTCTAGGTATATACGCTAGAATATATTTTATAATTTTATGGCGAACCTATCGGATGTTACTGTAATGATTTTATTATAGTTTTATTCATAATTCTGACAAAAAATAATTTAGGATTCTACTATCAAACATGTCTTTTGAAAGTAATGATAGTTTAAAATGACCTTTTGTGGCGTATGAGGCAAAGATATAAATAAATAAACGAACATAAATCGCGAAAAAAAAGATACTAACGCATTCTTTGCCATATCTGTTTTCTAACAATAACATCGCATATTTCATGGTCTCCTTTATCTTACTCTAAGAGTCAATCGGAACACAAATGAAGATTTACAGGCATCGTACTGTAGTGAGCTGTCATCCGAGCTGACATTTCTGTTTTGGCGTCTGTAACAAAAGTAGCCCCATTTAGGGAAAAGGCCGAGGTGATCCGACTATCTACATATATCCGAGATATGATTGTGTTCCGATTGTCTAAGAGTCAGTAGGTACAAGATGTAAATATGCTCTTCTTAACTCGAACCAAGATAACAAAAATGAGTAATTTAATCCAGCTTTGCCGACCATATACCCACACTGCTAGCAACACACATTTTAACAGCAGACAAAGCAATCTTCAAAAACCACCTGGCTTACATTTAACCTTCTGATTGCTTGATCTTGTATATTTTTAAGCAATACATTTTACTAATATTTGACCCATTCATTCTTACTGACTAATCCACTTCATGTGTTCGGATTAATTTGTTAATCCATTGGCATAATCAAAATGTATTGATCTTTGAAGTTTTGTGACTTAGGGTACAATACAAACGTTAAAGGGAGCTTTATGATTGCTACATAATAGAACATTATACTTTTGCAGATTGTACTAAAAACTGTCTTGCCAACAATTGAATGCTGCTTTCCAACACTGTTTTATCAGTAAAGAACATAGAATACAAAATATAGGCTTCCTTGTGCAAATTTTTAAGTTTCGTTTTTGCTAAATGTTTATTTACAGAAGCGTGCAGTACGTTTAATGAATAGGTTCTGACTATTTTAAACACACTCTACCTACTATAGCTACCGATTTCTCACTCAGATGATTTGGCACTGAAGTTTAATTTCTAGGTTGATTCATTACTCGTTCTAAACCTAAGTCGTGGATGTACCTCAAACATTGATACATTTGTATTTACATGAGCTGAACTAAGGCCAGTATTCACCAACTATTCTTAAGTAAGAATTGCGCAAGTCATTGGTTTCAATGCACAATACATTCATTGTGTATTTAGCTTCAAGTTTGTATTTTTGGTACTTTAATCTTGCTACTTTGAGCTTGAAATCACACCAAAACTTCATAAATAAGCTTATTTTTGTTGGTATAGAAATTGTGACTTGGGCTTAAGTCATGACTTAGGCTTAAGAATACTAAGAGAATAAGGGCCTAAGACATCCAAAGCATTGTAAACAGTTGCACCTTCATAGTAACGAGGTTACGAAGCCATACAATTTTAGACATATGTCTAACAATACACACTCCCCAATCCGGATTCTTTGCGGATCTGTATTAATGTCCAGTTTGCAGAGGACAACGGGATGGTGGCATTTCTGTCATGTTGAATATTTGTGACTGTTTTATTATGTCAATATTTATAATTTACAATGATAGACATTAACAGACTGTCACTTGTATACTCATATACTTCGAAAAAACAATGTCCAGAAAACGGTGGATAGAGCCTTTCTTATATTTGCCAGAGTAAGGTTAATGTGTACAGGGCCTGGATTCACCAAGAATTCCTAAGCAGAAGTCATGACCACCATTTTCATACGAAGAAAACTAAACTTTTATCTGTAGTGAAAATGTGAATTTAAATTTCAAAATAGCAAAGTTAAAGTGTCATGCAACATTATTGATATGTAGCTCAGTTAACCTTTAGGATATTGTGAATTATAATCCATGACTTGAATCAACTCTTACATAAGGATTGTAGGTTAATACGGGCCTAAGTCGTCGTCCTTCTTAGACGAATAATGTTAACATAACATTCGTATTCATCCTCACAAAACACATAACCTCTGTACCTCAAGATAATGTTTCACCACTCACCTTTTTGAGAGAGACAAAACTCACAGTTTGAATTTTTGTATATATAGTTTGGCGCATTCTTTTAAACCGATCACTTGTTTAGCATACATATATTAATCACCTTTAAAACGAAAACCCTTGCTTTTAAGACGAGTCTCATTTTCTTCCAGAACTTTAAGCATCCGAATTTTTCTGAACATAATTTGATTCCAAATTGGAGAGATAATTCGGTTTTTAAAGCATGTGCCAAACCGTACAATAAGTAGTTTGTTTATTTATTCACGGGGTTTAATGGACTACGTGTTAAAGCACAAGTACACTTCTAAATTTTGGCTACTTTATTTTTTTTGTAAAGGGAACACATGCTTTAAACACTTCATTTTAAACGTTCACTTTTATTAGAATTTTCTTTTTGTTGAAATGGCACCAGGGTGGAATGAAAGAAGATGTGCTTTAATCACGGCGAATGTTTGTTGAGATATAGTCAGTAAATTGGCTAATAAGACCAAGAAAACGAATATTCATTATATCGAGTTGATGCTATAGCCTTTAAATTATTAATCAATAAACATAGTTTAACTTTTCTATAGATATGTATCTCTTAATTTTGTAAATTTCTACATTTATTTTCAATGACATCATTTAACTGCATCTCTGACATAAGGTGCTCTTAATTTGTCTGTGTTTATAAATCTGGTTTTACGGCTTAAAACTACAGTAATTGTTTGACTCAACTGTAAGTTTTCTAAATATTGGCCCAAAAGAGTTGGTAGCAAGCTTTTTATTGTGTGGATGGAATAACATGTATATGTTGCTATATCGTTGTACATTTTGTGTACTATTTCATAATTTCATCCCTACAATCGTGTGTAGCTCGCAAAAAGCGCCAAAGCCGAAAGATCCACGCCCGGCAGTAAGTACCTGGTGGACAAACAAAGAGATCAAAAACTTCGACCATCAACTAAAGGTAAGTTATAACAACAATCAAGACATACACATACCATCAAAATAAAATGGATACATTATGATTGAAAGGAACGTCTAAGTGTTGCATAGCTTTATATTGCTAGAAGCTATGTATTTTTGCATGAAAATATATATTCAGATGCACGGAAAGTAAATAGATATGGGTGTTGTTGATTTTGGATCTGAAGAGAGCCTGATACTTGAATCTTACAAAATAACATTTAGCACACCTTACTAGTATGCACACTTTTGCAAACTAATCATAATATCACGTTCGACTCTCAATATATTTATGCAATATTTTCGCGAAGCAGTTTCTTTTTTTAAAACATGCTAAAGCGGACTACTTAGTTCTACTAATGCATGAAAATATCAATATTAATATAATCAATATTAAAACGATGAAAAACACATTCAATAGTTTGTATATATGTATTCACCAAGTAGTTCCGCGTAGGAATATATAAATCTGCCTATATTCCCCCATCATGACGTTATATGTGTCGTTTGCTTCAGGAGCTGGCTCATCAGCGGAAGGAGAACGCCGTCGCTTTGGAGACCTCCCCACTGCCGATAATACCAGAAAGAATCGTAAAAAAACACCAAGGCTCAGACATCCTATGGAAATACAAGCAGATGTATGCTATTTAGTCACCATGTTATGTCTTTTTCTTATTACAAAACTGTTTATGTTAAGTTAATTAAATATTTTATTGTTTGAATTGCTGTTGACTTAGAAGTCAAATTGTTATAACACCATTCGAAAAATATATTTGCTGAATTTGAAAAACACACACACACGTACAAATATCTGAAGGCGAAATTCTTTATCTTTGATTACACATACGTTTATTCAGACATAGAATTAAAATTTCTATTTCAACCATTCTTCAATCTACGCATAGTTTTTATTGTAATCCTGATAGTTTTCGTTGTGTTAGCCATATTCTCTTACTTTATCATTGCTTTACATAAGATAATAATACATATTTTTATTATATACCTATGAATGTTTATCTTTAAAATTAGTTTGTATTTTCTTGTTGAATACATACAGTTTTATTCCACTCTCCGTATTTGATAAAAACCCCTTGTATTTTACTTGTTGCTCGTGTAAATTGAAAGTGCATAATATGACGGACAACTTTTTCTATAAATAGAACAGATCGGTAATTTCCAGTTATTTCCAGCTGTTTTCCTGTTAAACACTTGTTGTTACCTTTAAATATGAATAATAATTGTTTGTTGGTGGTATTATTCTTCAAACTTACGAAACAAAGTGTGTAAATAGATTTAACGCAATATATGCCAGATTTCTGCGAGGTGTGTAATGGACCTCCGTAAGGTAATCCGCGGTAAAAATAGTTCCAACTGGAAAAAATGTATTTATAGTCGAGAAAAAAGTGTTCAGTGTTTATTAAAGGTATATAATAAAAGGAATACTACGTCAGCGTGCGATCCGCCGAGCCGGATTGTTCTCGGTCGCACAATCCGGGTATTACACAGCCAACTCAAACAAACCGGCTCAGTGGATCGCATACATATCTCCAATCCTTATATTCCACATCAAGAAAATCATTTATTGTCGGCTTTGACATAGATTGCAGTTATATTTTTTTATTAAAACATGCCAATCTGTCCTTTGACAGAGCGAAGATTGTACGGAGCAAGCGGACGCACTCCAAAAAGCGGAGGTGTTCTGGAAAGAAGCCAAAAGAGCTCGCAGTGGCCGCAGAAGGGACCACCCGGAAGCGGTCACCATCCCGTCCGTCAAAGAGGACCCTTTCGATTACAGGGATACAAGAGTGAGTTAAGAAGTTTTCATATAGTGTTTACCTCCTATCTTTGTTGGACAAGAGTAAATAATAGTGAAGTATTAATGGGTGGTAAATACATACAAACAAAGATGCACATAATTTGATGAATTTCATGTTTGAAATTTCCACTTTATATATACATTTGCTTATCGTTATATTATTGACTAGGTATTAAAGATCTATTTTATATAATGGCTTGAAACTGCACATGCTAGTGCAAATGACTTTTAACTCGCTACAAAATTAAAGCGCTCTCAAAAACACGCACGTCGTGGACCGCTTATAATGCCCCGTTTACACTATTTTCAACCACATTTTCTTTTCGGAATAGCAGTTAAAATTTATTTATTCAATGGTCAACCACATTTATTATACTGTAAATCCCATCGAAAGCCTATTTCTTCAATTTTAACCCCATTTTATGTCCATTTCTTCTTGGAATTTTTCATAATCATTTGTTGGCCTGAAATTACACTTTCAGCAGCATGTAAACCCAATGTATCTAAATTATAACCCGTATTTTAAGCTTCCTTGTTTCATTTCCAGCCTACAACCGTCGCCACAACATCCTCTTTCTCTGCGCCGCGCGGAGGAAAGTCTGCGTTTGGAGTAAGACTAGACAGAGAAAACTCGGCCTTTATCGAGCCACAGTCAAAGGAAATACATACAACGGATAGCGTGTGGGACAGGGCAGCCACACTGTGGCATCAGACAAAGAACCAAACGCTTTGGAACTCAAGTAGCCATCACTGAAAAACCAGGAGGGTTATATTAGAACTTTGTAATTGTTAGATCCATGTAATGATGTTATCACTGTATATGACCTTTAAAAGTCGCAGGCATTATGGTGTAGCTTTAAGAAAATAATCATAGATGTTGTTTATAATGTTGAAAGTTCATATGATCTAATAAGGTGTGTAGTAGACTGTAGCATCAGACACTGACAAAAACTACCCTGGAACTCCAACAATAACATTGTCCAACTTTAAATTATACATATCAGACAAAACTCTAAAAGCAAATTGTTTTGTCAAACATTGTTAAAACTGCATCTTTATGTCTCTGTAAATATATTTATTTTCTTAACACAGATAAGTTATAAGCGTTCGTAAGTGATTTATAGTAGGAAGAAATCAAACTTCAAAATAAAACAACATAGTTTTGTTACATGTAATAAACGACTGCTTTGTTCTCATATTCAAACTACATTTGACGTTGTAGATGTTTAGGAGTTGTATTTATTCCATTGTTTCGAGTATTTTACAAGTAAGTATGTAGGTGGTAAGAGAGTGCTACCTAAACACAACGCATTATAGTTTAAAATTCGTGTGAATGTGGATTGTAAATGCACTATATATGATCTTGTCTTGTCACTATAACTTCATATAGATGGACATACACAATCGTGCCTGTTGCCGCGAATCGAATACATAAAGGATACACAATGCATCGTATTTTAAACCAGCGAACTCGGCTGTTAAAATCAAATGCAATGTGAGGGATGTTCATAAACATTGTTGAGCCAGTTTTAGTCAGTCTGGATGCCCCGACCTTTTTGCCAAAAGAAATATACCAGTAGCGGTGATAAAGGCAGTATTTTTCCAATTTTAATTCAACTGAGCAATGTACCCAGCTGTCTCACAGAACCCTGTAACATACAGACTTACTATTTTCAGGAAATAAACATTTTTTTATGTACGAGTATGTATCGTTATATTTTTACAAGTACCCGTTACTGCAGTTTTGTGGTTAAAACTATTGCATTTAGGTTTAACGTTTGCAAAGTTATATTCAAACGTTATCGATCAAGTTACATAAATTATTGCTTACTCTGGTCAATAAATTAAAGGTTAACAAACATAATTATTGTTTAGTACTTTCTGAATGATGTTATTTAATTATTTTTTTTTATAAAATTTATTGATGACTTGTCTGTTATATTATTCAGCGTTTAAATTATATGGTTCCTTAAATGTGTGTTTGGATTTATTTTCTGATGTGTGTGCAAAATACGATTTCTGCGAAATGATTGGTTTATATGTACAATAAAATGAATGGTCCAAATCTTGGCGTGTTTTTTTGTTTGAAATCTATTTTATAAAAAATACGGTTCCGAATCTACTGTGAAGATTTATTTGTTTAATTTCATTTATGATTTTGTTAAAAACAGATGGAAACAAATCCAAAGTATAATCATGAGATAATATTAGAATAGATGATGTAGATCAAATAATAAATGCTATTGCGGTTATTACATATGGAGGAGGTGGTTCAATTTAGTTAGTAAAGAGAAGGAACAGCTGACTAGTATCTAGGTTAATAACCGCCGCGTAGGAAGAGTATCAATACAAACGGTATAACTTGTTCTGTACACAATGTAAAATTACCAAAATAAAATATCAAACAACAACAACAACCAAACAACAACAAAAATTCAAAACAAAACAAAACCCACAAAAACAAAGAAAAAAAAAGAAAAAGAAAAGCAAACAATAGAAAACAAAACAAACAAGAAATGTCTTTTAAAAGGCTATGCGGCGTTTGTGAAGCATTAACTTACACATTTTTATCGTGTTTATGTTTCTATTGAATTTGTGAGAAGAATGGCATGAAAATGGTGTACATTTTTAAACTAGTCGCTCGCTCCATCTGCGCCTCATAATTCTCACGTAATAGGCACTTAAAGTTACGAAGTAGTTAGATCGTGCTGGAAGTGAACGGTCTGCTTTGCGGCATATGACAGAGATGATGTTTAAACAAATGTAGGATCAAGTGACATTTTATACACTATATACAATAATACTGTAGGAAATGGGGTACATTGGTAAACTGGAAATTATCTCCCTTGTTTGTTAATATCCGAGGTATTCCAAAGAGTAGGTAGGTCCTTTATAGTGGAATTCTTGGACTTTATCGCCCGTTCTTTTGTAGATTATGCAGTTACAAATGGTGAAATTTCTTTTGCACAAATATAAGCTTAAAATCCATTTAAATACTTATAGAGATTTGTTATTTAAAAAAGAAAATGGAAGTGTTTGTTGATGATGGTTAACTTGAAAGTCAAAGAAGTCAAAATACACTCCAAAAAGAACAAGCATAAAAACCGAGTAAAACAAATGAAAGGACCTACTTGCATTTAGGGGTTATTCAGGGGAGACTATTCATTAATGTCACTCATTGATATAGACTTCTTTATGACTTATAAATAACTATATATCGCCACCCCGAGGACGTTTATTAGAAACACTACGGTATATGATGCTATTAGGAATTTCTACCAATGGGAATCGCTCTGATATTCATTCAGGCTAGCCTTGAGTCAGCATTTGTAAGTAGGTCAAAAGTGAGGTTAGACAGCTACGCCGAAAAACAACAACAACACGAAAACGCACAAAGGTTTGTGTCTTCAATTAACTGCCCCTATCAACTATTTAAGGACTTTATTAATATGCATTGATATTGAAGATGTAAAAGTAAACAAGTTGTATAAATATATGCGACGTTTCACGAGTGCGCTAAATAGGAGCAATACGGTATATGGAGTTACCATGAATTTCTACCAATGAGAGTCACTTTGATATTCATTCGGACTGACCTTGCGTCAGCATTTTTAAGTAGGTCAAACGTGAGGTTAGACAGCTACGCAGAGAGAAAAAAAGTTTTTCGCTTACAGTATACCGGCCTACCTTAACATATATAGAGAATCGGACATCTTGCATTGCTGTATTTCGTATAGTTTCATCAATTTTATATTTTCAGTATTCAACGAACACGAATGTTGGATTCTATTCATTGTTTCTTTTTATCACATGACCAAATAAGCAGCGATTGTGTATATAAATTGAATTAAAACTTGCGGTACGTGAATTTCGGTACGCGGGGTGGGGGTGGGTTGGGGGGGGGGGGGGCGGGGTGCGGAGACGTCATGTTAACAAATCAGAAGAAGCTCTGTTTAGGCGGTGTAAGGTTGAACCTGTACGCGATTACAGGTGTGTTAAGAATGGTCAAACTTATTCAGCAGTAAATCAAATGTCCAACGCAATGGGAATTGGAAAGCAGGCAAGTATTCACCTGCTAATTATGTTATACATTGGGACACACGTTTAATCAAAGGCACAGACATCTGATAATGGAAACCATTTTCTTAAACATTCAGTACTTTCTAAATGATTTTGCTTTTTAAAATAAATTAGATCTGAAATATATGCTCATTCATGATACCGGATTCGACCAAATAAACTGAGTTTGAAATGAACTACCTCTTACACACCCGTGATCTGAATCTAAATTCTTCTTTAGTCAATGAGTTATATTCGTACACGGAGTTGTTCATTAATAAAATCTGCATTTCATGTATATCTGAATCTAACAGTATAATGAATTTCCAATTAAAACAGACAACAATATTTCTGTTTTACATTAGAAACATGCCTTGACGCGTCTAGTCTCCTTAGACATGTATGTACACCGACCGCGAGCAGTCAAGGTCATGATGGGTCAATTCAATGGGCTTCAGAAATCCATCTTTTTTATGAATCGCAATCGACCCCGCCAAAAATTGTGATTCGATACCTAAAATAGCTAGTGACTATAAAAGGGAATAACAATAAATTTATGATACATATCACCATGTAATTTTTATAATATTTTTTTTATCTGTTAATCAAAGCGCGGTGGTGAAGAAAATTAAACGAGATTTTAAAAAATCCCTTTTTATTATATTATACTTCTTGTAGTCGTCTATGGGCTATTTATTAAAAATTTAACAGCAATTTGTATTGACATAGCGACATGAAAATAATAGACGGTAGCGCACAACGGGTCGAATACGCAGTGCATGCGTCTACGTTGAATTTAGGAGATATCGGAATCTAGTTTAGATGTTGTTGACATACAATGACCAGTACTATGACCAGTACAGTGACATTTCGGGTATTGCTTTCCATCCAAAAAATACAAGAAACCCGCTGATGCGAAGCACCAAAGGCGACGCAAACGATTAAAACAAATTTAAAAGACATACATTTTTTTAACTTAAATGAAAAAAAAAAAACAATAAAATAATAAAATGAAAAATAGAACTCCATGTAATGAATTGTTACCCGTTTTTTATTTAAGTCCGCGAATCAGTGCAAAATTCAGTGAGCATTCCTTATATAGGCGTCGCGCTCCAGCGCGTCTTCAATAAAACTCGATTATTATACGATGATATTTAGTACATACATTCGAATACCTATTGTTATTTTATTTATACATTTGTTTTAGGTTACTCGTCTGATTTATTTGCTGTTCTTAAAGAGCATAAATACTTTCTAATATTTTACTGTTATTTTTTCTGAAAAGAATTATGTCTTGAAAGAAATGTGTCTGCACAACAGACATCAAATTATGCGTGCAAGCAAAGCGAAGTAACAAAAGATATGGGTGGAGTAGAAATGAGACAAAATAAACCCGTAAAGAGTGAAAAAAAGTTTAGTTAACATCCAAAAACATTCAAACAGATAACAATTTAACTTCAAATGAAATTGTTTTAAACAATCATGTCATCAAAGGCGTTTACAAATTATACGTTAACATACAAACATACACTCAGTCACATGCTTTTCCCTCAACTTGATGTTTATGATACATATGAAATATGGTCTTTCATCTAAATCCCATATACCTTTTAACTACTCCATCATTCATTACAAATATATGTACATAATTCATTTAAATAATTCCAGTCAGCACATATTACTTTCTGTACAATAATTACATCCAATTAAATGCGAATAAGTAACAAATAATATAATTAAACAATGTAAATATAATATAAACAAAAAAATGAAGCACAATTAAATAGAAGCAGAGCCAAAGTTTAGAGAATCCAACAAGTGTTCGAATTAAGAAAGTTTGTAACTTTAACATGTATTAAAACATTTCACGCAGCAAGACATATAAATAAAAGCGGCTATTCACAAACAGACGGCAGCTGAAGGAAGCAATAAATTGAGCACAAATAATATTTCCATTTTATGTAACTATGACACTTAAACTCCAGTTTAAGGTTATATCATGCATTTACACGTTATCTAAAAAGTTGCAAAATTAGAAAAAAAAATCAAGCAATATTTTAAGACATTTAATTTAATCAGGCTTAAAGGCTTTCGAACATGTGTCCATTGGTGTTCTTATGTTATGTGTTCTGTAATGTAAGCTTAGCTTTCAATTATTATTTACCGCTCTTATTTCACTTTTAACACATGTGCATAATCTGTCGAGAGCTGCGAACACATGTTAACCAATACCAGTTCTGCCATATGCTAGGAAAGTATTACACTCTCTTAAATAGCTACAGTTAACTCTTCATCCAGAAGATACATTTGATTTCTATCATTATCAGTTATATCAAACTGTTCTACTTCTTCTAGTTTTATATCACTCCTTGTTACTTCTTTTTGTAGTTTTAAATCACTATGCCGTGTAATCGGTCTATTAAATGAGTCGTTTGTAATCAGCTGTGTTTGAGCAGGCGCAACCGGATGCTCTATGACGCCATTTTGTTTAATGGACCCTGGGAATGACACTTTATCAAATAGATCTGGTGTGTCAACATACGGTGTTAAATCTGGCGAGCAGCTTGGAATCGGCGAAAACTCTGTCTGCGTTCCGCCTTCGAAGAATTTTGTCGGAGAAAGGATTCTATTCGCCGCGTCCTTTTCTAATTTGGCCATCTTCTCCCGCTTTGCCAGTTTGCTTATCTGCGTTGATGGAGTCCGCGGAAGAGTTGCCCGCTTGTACCCGCTTTTGGACATTGTGGTAGAGCTTCGTTGGAGACTCCTGGCGGGAGATTTGATGTGTTCGTAGCGGGAGAACATCCGCTTGACGTGCGATGGCGGTCGTGTTGGTATAGGCTCCTGCTGTTCCCAGAACAAAGCTCTCCCGTACAGGTATTGGAGACTGTTGTCAGCAGAGTTGAATAAAGCGGTCTCCGTCTTCGAGCTGGTTTCTGTACGGCAAACAACAAAAAACAGAATTACAATAACATTCGAATCACGATACCACAATTATACTAATCTGCTGTAATATTTATTCCCTTAATCACAGAAACCATCAGGCGGAGACAGAAAATGGATTCCACATCATCATTATAAATATTTTAGTAACTTTCTAGCCAGAATTATTGCTATATTTCATCATGTTGCATTAACATGTTTCCAGAACCTTTGGAGCAGAACAGTATTTTTAACAATAAATGCGATTAAAATGCGCTCAAGTACATAGCAAATAAAATAATCCCATTTGACGAGACACACTACGTAAATTTCATACCAGTTAAAAAAGTGTTCATGGAAATTAATGATTTTATATGTTAACATATGTCATGCATGTTTAGGATTTTTAGTAGTTAAGCATTATCCACGCTGTATTGTTAACTTGATTTTCATGTTACTATAAAATGCGTTAAATCTGATTTCGTGATCTACTTACGCTTTATGTAGTCAAAGTATTTTTTGTCTCTGTACAATTCCTCTAATAGTTTCTTCCAGCGATTTTCCGACAAATTCTTCTGTAACTGCATTAGATCCATGTTTTCATACTCAGCCCCGCCTACTGCTTCACGCCACGCCTTTGGGTTGTCCTTCTTGTGAATTCTTGCCAATGGAGTGAGGGCTGTTAGTGACGATTTTCCGCGGTACAAAGTCATTGGTTCAGTGAATTCTGGCTCTGCTGTATTTATGCGCGATTTAGGTGGCATGAACCTCGTGTTGTGAGGCATGCCTTGTATCTGCTGGGGGTTGGCTTGGGATGAATTGGTTTTGGAACGCTGAAACGCAATACAACATAGCTTAACAGAGGTGCAAATTTGGGTTAGAATATAATCTCCAATCAATGACCAATTAATTTCTATTAAACACTGAAACAGAGGAACAGTTTATGGACACCAACTCATTCAGATAAATTATTATATCCGGGTCAAATCTAGTACATGAACACCTTACTCTCGTCCGACATTATTGTGCATATACTTAAAATGTGTACGCATTGATTTCCTAGAAAATTAATATTTCGGTTAAAATCATTAAAGTAAAAGAAAATAAGATTATATTGCTAACAATTCATGTATTCTTTCTATAAATAGATTCTAAATAATTTCATGGCAACCGATGGAATTCAGATTAGCAGCAGCATCATAACTCCGTTTGTCTCCTGAACAGGCTACGCCTCTTATTTTAAGAAAGTGTAACTTACTGGTTACTATTCTGGATTAACAATTTAAAAAACTCCTTATCCTTTTAACAAACTTACCATGAAATCTGCTTCTAACCATTACAATTTGTTCCATAGAAAGGAGGGGCGTAACCTCGTTTTGCCGACGAGCGTTAGCCAATCGGCGGACCATCTTAGACCATGGGCGTGAACGAGGACGTAACTTTGGAGGATTTTGCCACACTCCCCTTTTCTTGCCTGATTTTGGATTCGGGTTGAATAGCACTATTTTTCTTATAAATGGGGTGTTTCCAAATGGGATGAATCTAGAAACGACTACTTTCTTTCTCTTTTCTTCTTTCTTCCGCTGTCTCTACAAAAATGTGACACAAAAGAAGATAGTTAGAATGCTTTGTTAGTGGGTTTGTCTATTTATGTTTTTTTTAGCTTTTTTACCCAATCAAAGCATTCTAGCATGTTCTTTGTGTAGCATTTTTAGATCGAGCTTCAGAAAGTTTTTTAACAAGTTCTTACTTTTCGTTTTTCTTTCTTTGGTGGTTTGAGATTAGGCAATCGTAGCCTTGGTTCTTTTTCTTCCTCCGACAAGTCGTCTACTCCCAACTCGTTATCAGCAATATCGCTAAGTGTTTCTATCTCTTCCAGAGGCTACAGAAGAGTCAATTAAAACCAATTAAGATTCAATTAAGATTTTTTTAATTCAAAAGGTGCTTAGCATGATAAACTGTGAATCAGAATTAACGAGCATTAAAATGAATGTAAACAATAAAACAATTAGCATATTTTATGTTTTGCCATTAAATCGTGTTTGTAAATAATGTGACATATGTGAGATTCAATTACTGAATCACGCTAGAATGCTTTGGCGATGGGTTTAAATAGACTTCCTTGCTACAACTCCGGTAAATGGACAGTAAATACGTACATGTGTTGAACGAAGCGTCATTGTCTTTAGAAGTCCTTTCAAGAGCCACTCATACTATAAAACAGCACTTAAATTCCCAAACAATAAAATCTATATTTGGTTTTAAATAAAACTTCAAAGCTTAATTAAAAAAACAACATGAATTTCTTAAAACGTTGATGACATCGTAGAATCAACAGTCTTAACATTTAAACGCTATTTCAACAGTCCAAACAATTTAACATTTATTAAAAAAAACTTTGCAAGTTGGGCGAAAATCTAGAAACACAACCTTTGACTTCTTTTCCTTCTCTCCTGATTTCTCGTCCTTTGCCAGCAGCTCGTCGGCAAACCTCGTCTTTCGACGGTGCTCAAGTCCCGGCGTCGGCGTGATGTCAACGTGGATTGTGACGTCATTAGTCTGTGTGGCCCGACCACCCTGACTACCGTCGGGAGTGTCAACCATAGCTGTGGATGTAATGCCTGATAATTTGCTGTTTTCAGATTTGTTTTCATTTAATTTTTCTCGAGAGCTACTGTTTCCTTGAACGATAGTCATACATCATACTGCGCAATGTAAATTGCATTGCAAGCCGTCTACTGATACGTGTTTTATATAGTTTTATATAGTATATATACGTATATATAGTCCGTGAAATATTCTGTCGTATATAGTGTAATTGTGATATAGCTAGTCCTGTTTTAACTGTAGTTGAATTGCAACCTAAATCGTTTTATAGCTAGAACTTTATGGTTCATTTTATTACTTGGGTCGTCTGTATCTATTGTTACAACAAAAAGACTTTGGTGTTATCATTTTAAATCAATTTAGTCTAATGCTTTACGGTCTCCTACTACAGAAGATATTGAACACAAGATATAGAACCATGAAACAAGCTAAGATAATAAGATTTATAAATAAAAATAGTGTTTTTTAATTTTTATTTTATAATACCTAAACCCCTTAACGATAGCTTTAAAAAGCTAGTACTAGCATTTTATTTGGTAAAATATCGAAAGAACAAACAGTTTACCAGTTTCTCAACAATTTAAACTATAAAAGGGTGATACATTTAAAGAAACTATCATGGTGAAATTCAACACAATATAATCCGTGAATTATTCTGTCGATATTAAAAAATAAGAATGTAATATCCTCTGTCAGGGAGATATTCAATTTAGATCAACTTAGAGGTCCGTGATAATGCATTATACAGTAAGTAACTTTAATACATGAAAATACATTATGTAACTACATGTATATAGTGAGAAATAAAAATGAATATTTTATATTACAAACTGATTTTAATTAAAAAACAAAACAAAAATACCCCCAAAACATACAAAACAAAACAACAAAAACAACAACCAAAAAGAAAACAACAATAACAACAACAAAAGCACAACAACACCAAAAATGGAAAAAAGAGTAAAAAAACCCTCTTTAGTACTTCATAATAAACCACATAATCTTTTTAATATTCCATGACGTTCTATTTTAAACCTCATCACACCACAAACATAACAGCCACCTGCCATTATTACCATAACCACGGAGCTATACTTACGTCGTGGCTTAGGTTTAAGCTTCAGTTTGGCTAGAGTGGCCATCTTGAAGGGTTTCTTCCTGCCGCTGGCTAGATCCTTGATCCTCGAGGAGAACACCTTGTTGGTCGGCAGTGCGGCAGAAAATTCGTCCTTCCGGTCCTTCCTCTTCCGACGGTCAGTATAAACCTGCGCCTCCAGCTAGGGAAATTTTAATGACACAAAATAAATATAAGGGATTTTGGAATATTCTGTATGAATTCGTTCAACATTCATAAAATGGTAAAACAACAGTTTCATCATCATCATCATCATCATCATCATTATCATCATCATCATCTTCTTCTTCTTCTTCTTCTTCTTCTTCTTCTTCTTCTTCTTCTTCATCATCATCTTCTTCTTCTTCTTCTTCTTCTCCTTCTTCTTATTCTTCTTCTTCGACACCCTCCTCTTTCTCTTCCTCCTTCTCATCATCATCCATCTTATCTTCATCATCATCATTATTATTATTATTTTCATCAGCAGCATCAATAGTTTTGTTATTTAATTCCAGTATATTTATATGTAATAAGCAAAGCCGAAGACTGCCTTTTTCTATGGTTATTGTTTCCTAAAAAAGAAAGAAACACACAAAATCTTACTTATATTACAGCCTACTGAAGATAGTTTCACTATTAATGATACTTCGTGTTAACAAATCGATCACAAGAAAGAATATATACATGCATATATATATATAAACAATAACTACATACCGCAGTCTGGCGTTGATCTTCATTCAAATATAAAGCGGCTTCGTTATATCCCTGAATAAAAACAATACACAGACTACAGGTATTGAATATTTAATACCATTATGTTAAATGTAGTTAACAAATTTCCACTTAATATTACTGTAAGGATTTTAAAACGTACTGCTTCAATTCGAGAATAGATTGAACTGAATGTCTAAAATTTAAAAAAAAATCCCAAATCACAGAACGACCCCCTGCCATATCCCGATCATTGCAGTTTTTATACAGAATGATTGGTCTTTTGTATAATGATATAAAAAGTTAACAACTCCTTTGAAGTGTAACACATGGACACATCAATGGCGACGCAAATGTTCCATCAATTGTTACTTTAAACTTTGTAAAAGTCAAACGATTTCTAGACAATAAGGGCGTGTTACTCTAGCATGACCTTGTACCGAGGTTGAAATGACAATACACCGATGACAATACAATGTCAATAAATCAATTAAAGGAAAGAATACACCATAGTCGGCACTTTTTGTGCCATAAAGCCATCGACCTCGGCTCTATAATCATCAATTTATTATTTAAACAGATTGTTATTATGGACATAGAGGTGTACACATAAGTTAAAGGTACAATACAACGATTGATTGAAAACATAAATAAATGCATTTTTGCCTATTTTCGGATTTGTTTAACATTTTTGAACGTATGTGAATTAAACAATGCAAATTAAAATAATTCAATTATGATTCATCGCATAAAGTTAATTAATATTTGCTCGTGTATTAAACAATAGGAGATAAATTTAAACAATTTGTGAGATATTATTAAGTTTACATTATTAAACTGAGCAAAGCCACGTGATAAGAAATAATACTAATGTACGTTATTATTTTTTCCAAAATCAAACAGATTTAATCTAACAAAATAAATGAGACAATCTGAAACGACTTTTACAAATACCAAAACAGACATAATCATTAAGAATTTCTTCATTTTTTCATGTCCAAGCACCCACCTCCAGTCCTTCCATACTTATATCCCTGCGTGGGGTCTTGTTGTTGTTGTTGTTGATGCCGCCATTATTCTCTGGAGAGTACATGAGTCGGTCAAGGTCATATCTGGATTCATCTGGCAGACCCAGTCTCATGTTAGGGGAGAGCTCGTCAGGGTCAACCTAGTGGGGAAATACGGACAATATTAATGGATGGGAAATAAAGGCGACGTTTAAATAATACATCAGAGCATTGATGCAAAGCATCAAAGGTCGTCGTTGAGGTCCTGTTCAACAATGGAAAATTTTTGCTCTGCAACAAACTAACAAAGAAACAGCAAAACCTTGATGTGAATAATAGATATACGATGCCGTAAAATGTGCATGTATTAAATAATATGCAGTAACTGATGGGAAAAGGTTCTAATACAACAACAGAACAGAACATGATATTTGACTTGTACATGGTACTTCTCGTGATAAAAAATGCAAATCATACACACACATATGGAACATTAACAATTCCATGTGAAAGATAATGATGCAGCAACATAATAAACTCCAATCTATTTTAATTCTGATATTCAACAAGATTGAATAATAACCGATATTCAATGTATGAAAGCGCCGCAGTTTACTTGTTTACAGAACAACATGGCGCTATCCACTCGGAACTCCTCGGGTAATTCCGTCCTCTACGTAATCACCTCGGAAATAATGCTGTCGCCGCCATATTGACGAACTACATCCAAAATGGCAATCGTACCTACTCGGCGATCTTTGGCAAGCTTCGGATATGGACATCACCGAAGTGTGATCCGAGTGCGTGCTGGGTAATAACTGGTATATTACACTTTTACCAAATCCTGTCGGTAATATACATACAGTATCAACTAAGATAAACATATTCTTCAACGAAGCAATCTGCTCTTCTTTCAGGGAGTGTTGAATCCCCATCATATCTAAAGCGTACTACATGCACTTTGAAAAGTCAGCCATCTTTGTTTACATAATGCAATGAGAAGTTATTCGCCGGGGCAAATCACCAACTGGTGTATTCCTACAATTACATACAAGGTGATATATCCGAAGCTTGCCGGAGATCGCCGAGTAGGTACGATTGGGCGCTATCTATAGACCTTTTCCTGGAACGATTACATATAGACGCCGCGCTCATACTCGCCAACGAAAATTTATAAGCAAGAGATTTAATCTTAGATCGAATTTTGCATGACCAATAACTCTCTAGGAAATGGGTAATTAAGTGAAATACGTCTATACACATATAAGTCACCAATAAACTTAAATGCGCGAATTAAGATGAAAGAAATAATATATAAATTAATAAGTAGTCAATGAAATAATAAAATCGATGTTTTAGCTTATATATTTGGGACAATCACAAGATATCTGACGCTCCATAACTGGCCTTTGGACAAGTTTTATGAATACGATTTTATTGATAAAACATGTTTTCAAGATAATCGTTGATAATTTTACAAGGTCGATACTATTTTACAAACGGATAGGGTGTTAGGCTTACCTTTCTATTTGCCGCCTCCCATTCCTCCCGTTTCTTCTTCTGTCTCTTTCGGTAGAAGTAGTACACGATCATAGCGATAATGATGGCCACGACAAGCACACACACAATAACGATGGCGGCAATAACACCGGCACTCAACGCTTCGTCCGTATCATACGCTGGTGACGTCAGCGAGAGAAAGTGTTTAAAAGTGTGGATTCGTTAGTACCAATAACATATATTAACCCAATAAAACATTCATAAGCAAAAATGCAATTTGACAATAATGGAGCATTCTCATCCACTGTTATGCAATATGCTGGCAGTATAGGCTATAGACAGTTACCCAGTTTTATCAGAAATACGAACATAATTAAAAAGAACAACACAAACTTATTGAATTAAATTAAGAAAAATCTAACCTTTCTTAAGTCAATTTATCAGCGACTGTTGTTTGGATAGAAATTATTTGAGATATATATAATAAATTTCGTTAAAAGGTCTCTTTACTCCTACCACTAACAGACATTCGACGGAAAATGCCGGACATTTCCGAATTCTTTGACTTTATAATATATTTTTTCTTCTGTAAAACAACAAAACAACAGAATATATAAAAGGAATTACGCTTTATAATATTTTTTGCATCTTAGTTTTAAACAATTAAAAAGAAATATGATAAAATTGACTTTTATCGGAATGCTCTTTCGCGCTTCTTAAAGTAAGCTTACAATTTGTCTTATTTGTTAATTTATTTAAGATCTAATAAATATGTCTACACATGTTTTAATGAGTCTACTTACCACAGACCTCTGAAAAATAAATGGAAAACCGACTTGAAAACAAAGTTTGGAAGAGCATCTTATTTAGATCATATATTGACATATCAAAATTAATTTACAACACAACCCTCATGTTTACATTAAATTGATCCTTGTCCACACAATATTAAATAAAAATTTAAGTAATTAAATAATCACTCTTACGTCATATTAAGATTTAAGTACCGGGAACGTCTGCAGCGCATTTTGTTATATATAGGTGCGCAGACTAAAAAGATGTTCTTTGAGATGTACTTTTTTAATCAAAACATAGTTACAAAAGTTTGTAACGCGGTGAGGCTGATGACGTCTTCCTCTTAACTTTTATTGTACAGTTAGACACATTAGTGTGAAATGCCTCTTAACGATGGTGAAAAGTAGTTCCTGTAAGTATTTATTTACGTATTCTTGTGCCTTACCGGAAGCGTAGAGCCTAAGCACAGCCCCGGGTGAGGCTGCGTATGTGTAGTTCATGGCGGAAGGGCAGTCACCCGGATATTGGGTGGCATACACATTCTCGTATCCAGTGGATAACTGCAAACAGGACGAAGATAAAAACAAGAAAAAGTTGACGCAGAGCGTCAAAGTTGCCAGAAATAACATATCATAAAGCCAGGCAAATTTAGCATAGAAGCATTTAGCATCACTTCATTTGCTGTTGTGGAATAACAATATTTCAAAAAGCTTATGTTGTTAACTGAGTCAATTTGTAAGTGCGAATGATACTTTTTAATTTATAGGGCAACACAACAATTATATCTGTAAACAACACATACTCAACAAATGCCGTACGAAGTTCGCAAACTAATAGTCGTGGTACGATTTTGAAATAGTACGAAGTCAACAACATCCGTCTTAGCCAGAGAAAACAACACGCAACAAAACCATTGAATTTATATGACCTATTTATTTCTTCGTACTATGTCTCCAAATTAATATACTTTAATACAACAAACCCCCATGAAGTTTAAATCATAACTAACCTTGACTACCGAGCAAATATTACACAAATGACTATCAAAGTGTTCGGGCAAATGTGTTTGATAATTAGTGCAGTCTGTCCAAATCTAATCTAAACACACCACTAATTGACCAAAAATATATCGGATACCACCTTCAATCAATGGATAAGTCATATTCTTCCAAATTGAACAACACGTTTAATGGGCGACCGAAAAGCAGTCGTGCAGTTTTATTTTAGTTGTGATATTCTCATAAATGTACATGTATTATGAGAAACCCGCCATTAAACACTGAGAAATTATTAATATTTAACTTACGTAGCAGGTGAACCTGTATGTTGTGGACTGGTCTGTGGTTGCGTCCAGATTATACACGTGGACAGTGTAAACCCCGTTACTCTCAGTAGAGTAAACGCAGTTCAGTTCACCGCCAGCTGAAAAATATGGCGGAAGTTTGGTTAATGTTCGGTTCATTTGGGTAATCGTCCCTTCCACTAGACGCGCTACGTTCCTCCTTTTAATTATACAGAAACGGTGTCCACTCAATGCAGACATGTTGCTCCATTCACTGCATGTAACATGCTGTAATCACCTATCATCAAATTAGCCACGGTCACATTTTCCTGACACCAGGTAGACCAGTCGTGGAATTATTAACCAAGTCTTCAACGAAAATCCTGGTTATTAGATTGGGTATGGCCGGCGGGCGGGCGGGTGGCGTCAAGCAGAGGGTTTCCGGTCAATAACTTAAGTTTAGATAAACCAATCTTACCGAAACTTTGGATAAAGCACGCTTGCTTGAAGACCTAGCTTGAGATTGGATTTGGGGTCAGACGGATAAAGGTCAAGGTCACTGTTTTTAAAATAGAAAAACAGTTTTCTCCCAATGACCTTAGTTTGGATAAACCAATATTGTTGAAACTTTGGATATAGCAAGCTTGCACAAAAAACTAGCTTGGGATTGGATTTGGGGCCAGTCGGATCAATCAAGGTCACTGTTACTAAACCAGAAAAAAAACAGTTTCTGCTTTATAACTTGTGTTAAATTGTTAAATTTTTGAAAACCTGTCTTCATGGCAGAGTCACGTTTCTTGTCTTTATATTTGTTTCATTTTTAGCAGGGAGACTAATCGACCTCGTACATCACACAGTAATATATGCATTGAAACATTAAAAAATGTAAAGGCACAAGACGGTTTAATCCACACGCAAACAATGTAACAGTTGGAACAAATCTGTGACTAGTCATTAAAAATAGGGCAAACTCAACATGTATGCCGCGGTACGGAGTTGAAGCCGAAACCAGTCGTGCTTAGAGCGGAATGAGCTATCGGATCTGGGTTTGTATAAATTCAGCATGCCTTGAATATCTGTCGTGACTGCGCACTCGAACAGAAAATCCCACAAACTCCAAACTATTTTGATAGAGATCATATATCTGAAGGTGGACACAGTCTCTGGATAGCTGATACGTTGTTCGTGGGATCCAGTATACAATAACAAATCGAGAAGAAGTAGACTTTGGGAATTTAAGATAGTAAACCATGAGACGTATAAAGCTGGTTATTTTAAAATTTAAAATTCATGACGACTTTATTTCTATTATTATTATTTAATACTACCACTACTTCTACTACTACTTCTTCTACTACTACTACTTCTATTACTGCTGCTTCTGTTGGTGTTGCTGCTGCTACTACTTCTTCTACTAGACTTGCTAAACATTTTTAGTTCTTAACCTACCGGAATATCCTTGGATCTGAGAGCATTTGGTATAATCGAAGACCATCTTGTTTTTGGCGGGGCAGACAGTAAGTGATGATGACGAAGTATTGCATACGTCACCACTCCCTGAGTTGAAGGTATAGGCGAAGTTGCCAAGCAACGGTATGGGGCAGTTGGACTTGACATCTTCAATGGAACCTAATATGTAAAAGATGATAATACGATGTACACTCATATAAGTATAAATACAAAACATTATTGTATTTTTGCATAAAAACAACAACATTGTCTTCGTTTTATGATGGTCAAAATCAAAACGGTTTTTACCTAAATTGTTATTTAAAAGCTTAAAAATATACAATATGATAAATTTGACAGCTTGAAAATAAAATGGTGATTTCTGAGTCAGTGTTCTAACACTCCTGCTTCAAAGTAAGAAAACAACTATTTTTACTTTATACTAAGAGATTTCATACAAGAGGCCGCTGATTTTGAACTTAAGTTTGTATGTAGACATCTTCGAACAATCTGATTGGCCAAATATGAGTAAAGTAGCACATTATTTGACCAATAGTAATCCGGAAAATACTCTGAGAGGGACGGAATAAGACGGAGCCGAACCAGGCTCACCCTCACCAAACAATAAATAAAACAAATCCGGATCACGAGACAAACGGATATAAATTCAATATAAATTTATATAAATGAGTTAAAATGTTTATTTTATGTTCCTCTTACACAATGTATATATGAAAAATGCTATGTACAGGTTTGTTTAAAATGTAAATTTCAATGCCGTGAAGTTGCTGAAAGACCTCTTGAAGTTTCATTTGCAACAAAAATCACCCCCTCAAAAGTAAAAACATAGACCCATCCTTGTATGAAATCCCATCTTTTAAATAAGAACATAGGAAAATATTGTAGACATTATATTTCGTTTAAAGACCCGCCTTACCTGATTTCATGAGAACACTGTAGCGGACGTCAGTGTATGAAGACACTGTGCACACCTGGGAAAATGTTGGCGCTGACAAACTTGCAAGCCGAACAATAACGCGCTCGTTGTTGGCTTCTGCTAACTCGTCTAAAGCAATAGAAAGACAGTAGACCTTAACATAAACAAAAAGTATAATTCTTAGAAAAAACATCCACGTTATATTTGCATAATGGATTAGATACACAAGCTTAAATTAGTAAATTGAAATAGTTTGATATTTTTTTTGTTATTTTTTTCGTTTAAAATTATTTTAATAATTATGCGTTTGGCTTTAGTCCAGCGATCTACATACCCATAACGCAAAACACAAACATAAGGTCATTATAGTTTTGTGATAAATGAAATAATTTGAATAAAGTACTTAGTGAAGAGAAGGAGTGTAGAATTTACCAGAAGCTTTGTAATAAATGTAGAGGTCCGTCTTTATTTCCTGGAACTCTAGACACAAATAGGCGTAGAAATTAAGGCCGAACCGGCTAAAACTCTCTGACCTGTAACAAGTCGAAGTACAGCATTTAATTATCTTCTGCACTTGTTTGTTAAAAATAGTAATGTAGTATGTGTATGTTTGTACTCGCCATAAACAAAGTGCCTACAAGGGATGGAAAAAATGGACATTTTTGGAATGTGATATATTTATACACTCGGTCCACATTTATGGTTAAAAGAGAAATGGTATCATGTAGAAATGTTGAACCGGTTTAACTCATGACAAAAAAGAGAAGCTCGTCTGAAACAAAACAAGAACATACAGACACATGAGCGCTTTTATTTTTTTTTAATTCACAGACCAATATACCCATATTTTGTACACAGAGATTCACCTCCGACCCCGCCCCACTCCACCTGCCCACACACAGATTCAGCCTCGCCCCGCCCCTAATCAACTCCCCATACATAGATTCACACCGGCCCCCGTATCAACCCCACCTCACCACACATAAATTCAGCCCGCTCTACCCCTAGTCAACTCCCCATACATAGATTCAGACCCGCACCACCCCTATTCAACTCCTCACACACAGATTCAGCCCGCTCCTCCCCTATTCAACTCACCATACATAGATTCAACACCGCACCACCCCTATTCAACTCCCCATACACAGATTCAGCCCGACCAACCCCTAATCAACTCACCATACATAGATTCAGACCCGCACCACCCCTATTCAACTCCTCTCACACAGATTCAGCCCGCTCCACCCCTATTCAACTCACCATACATAGATTCAACACCGCACCACCCCTAATCAACTCCCCATACACAGATTCAGCCCGACCAACCCCTAATCAACTCACCATACATAGATTCAACACCGCACCACCCCTAATCAACTCCCCATACACAGATTCAGCCCGTCCCACCCCTATTCAACTCACCATACATAGATTTAACACCGCACCACCCCTAATCAACTCCCCATACATTGATTCAGCCCCGCACCTTCCCTAATCAACTCCCCACACACAAATTCAGCCTCGCCCCGCCCCTAATCAACTCCCCCGCACCAACCCCAACTCACCACACACAGATTCAGCCCGCCCCATCCCACCTCCCCACACACATATTCACAACCGCCCCACCACACCTCCCCACACACAGATTCACAACCGCCCCACCCCACCTCCCTACACACGGATTCACTCACGCCCCCGCTCCTACTCTCCACACAAGGAGTCATGCATATGTACACATTTTTTAAACACACAACTCACTTGGCGACATATTTAGTTCCGTCGCTCTCCTGACAAGTAAAGTTATTTGTAGCGAATGTATGAACGGTGTAGCCCGTGAAGTACTGGTCCGCGAACTCTAAGTTATTCTTCTCGCTGCTGATCCATGTGCCTCGGATATAGCTCGGAAAAGTACACAGACCTTTAAAGGGTGAGAAACATCGTCGTAACTTGCATGAAAATTTTAGACTGCACAAGAGTGAAACAACAACAACAACATCAAACAACATAAAATCACAGAAACACAGAAACAAAAAACAAAAACAAGAATAGAATCATATTAATTAACAGTACAACAAATTGACTGTTAAAATGGAAACTTCAGAATGTGTTGTAGAAATATGATTTCTTTATGCTTAAACTAAAGATTGTTGCAGTATCAAAACAACTACAAAAAATCATTTGCCTGTCAAACAATGAACACTTGCTGGTTCTTTGGAAGAAGTGAGTAGTTTGCAACGCAATTCCATCAATATGACGAATAATTATAAAAACGTATTCGCTTCACTATCTACATTACAATATTGAAGAAAGTGCTAAACATATCAAGCAATGCTTGCATCAGCTACTTTCTGGCGGACAGGTTTCTGAATGGTGCATTTCGTTTGTACCAAAACGTAGTTTTTAATGCAAGTTAACCGGTTTGGAAGTGTATTGTCTCAATACCATTACAAACTACAGTTTCTTTGATTTAGTTAAAATACTTTTAAAGAAAGCCATGTTGGATTAAAACTCAATACTATATGAGAGATTTATAATCTCTGTAAACATGTAATTTTGGTTAAGTGTACAAGCAATCAAAACATTATAAACAACCCAATGGTCCAACTTACAATATCACCCATCTATGTATGAAACATGAATATATAAGCAAATGTATATTTAAAAATGTCGCCATTCAAAACTGAGTGCAAATTAAATTTAACAATTGAGAAGAATGTATTTTTGTTGAAATTCGGTTTTGTAATAGACTGTTAACCGTTATTTTAGACTAAACTTTGACATTTTATTAAATATGTTAACATTGACAATGACAAGGCATTGGAGTAGACAGCATCGTCAAGTAAACAATACGTCATTTCAAAACACGGTCCAATAATCTAATGAAGTGTCTACTCTTTAACTTTTTTGCTTTCAAAATGTCTATATTTTATTTTTTATTTACTCAATACCTTTGTCCAAAAGAAACAGTGTGTATTTGTAACTTTTATGTTGGAAACAAACACAAAACAAATTAAAAAACAAACATACGTAATAGCAAAAATGTAAAAAAGAGAATACATAAATTATAACTCTTACGTACCTTCAGCTAAATTTAGAAAAGCCAAGACAATTAAGCACCATGGTACAGTATACCTCTTCATCTTGACGCTCATTCCAGTCATTCGCCATTTCCTTAATACAGTAAAAAGTCAGTCACCTCCGCCGCCATCTTGTATTTGCAACTATGGAGACAAAACCGGAAGTTACGATTATTCCACTCCTCTCCCCGCTAACAAACAATGATTCACTTAAATTAAAAAAAAACGATCTCACTAACAGAAAATATTTCATGAAAGTCCGTTAAAGGAAAACTAAATAATGTCAGATTTTTCCTCGATACTCATTTGCAGAAAGTAATGTATCTGTAATTGCAGAATTCGTCGAGCGGATTAAATGGCGGTTTCAATAGCTGTCTGCAGACAACAAAGTTCATTTGTGAGCAAGTTTATTAAGCCGGGGTCAAATATGCAGGATTAAAAGATTATTAAAGCACAAATCGTTACACCTAACTAATACATAATATCAAAGATCTCTGCTCATGATTATTGCTGACCGCATAAGTGAAGGATCACACTTGCTATGCTTGATACGTTTGCACTTGAATTCTTCCGTTACATTTTTATTCTAACCAACTTTATTGCTTAATGTTTCGAACTTAATGGCACAGGAACTACTACCATATTATCAGATAAATAAAAGTTTTTAATGGATCCGTGTATTTTCTTCAATATATTCATAGACACAATTACTAAAAATTTACTAAAGCCGTAATGGTTTATCTTTATATCTTTTTTTCCTTACTAATACAAAAGCAACAACAAAACCCAACGATATATATATATGTATGTATGTATGTGTGTGTGTGTGTGTGTGTGTGTGTGTGTGTGTGTGTGTGTTTGTGTGTGTGCATGTGTGTGTGTGCGTGCGTGCGTGTGTGTGTGGTGTGTGCGTGTGTGTGTTTGCGTGTGTGAGTGTGCGTAGGCCAATCAATAATATTAGAAAATACCCATATACATTTGGGATTAGTTTCTGGATTGTTAGCACTATATGGCTAACAAAAGCAAAACATATTTAATGTTATGGCTTTACGTGTAACCTAACTACCTCGAGACTTTTTAAGACCATGTGACGTCACGCCTGAACTTTTAACCACTTCCGGTGCAGCGGATTAGTAGTCATAGTGTTGAATAGCTGGTGATTTTATGTTCTAAAATGGCGGACAATTTCGTAAATCCAATCTTTTTAAAGATCTATGGAGAACTAGTTTAAAATAATGACTTCCTGAAAGGAGGTCGGAGGATTATCAAAACAATTTAAGAAATGGATTTAAAAATAGCCGTTATTTTGATCTTGGGGATCCTACCAACAATTTGTGGTGAGTTGTTATTTCTTTCTTTCTATGTTTTGTTCTATGTTTAGTGATCCTTTGGTTCTAGATCCAGCTTAAATGGCGATTTTTTATGCAGTAAACATTTTAAGCGTCCAAACTATTCCAAAGACAAAGGAAGATAGTATTTGTGAACGGACCTACCAGATTGGTACATTTTAAAGTCAATGGTGGTATCAAAATGAAGTCAGCCTGTCTATTACCCAGTATTTGCTGCTCGTATATCAGTTCATTTTCATCTCTATTTTTATTTAAAATTATTTTTCAATGCTTTTGTGTCTAATTAAACCGTGTTCCAAGTGGTATGCACATTTCCTGAAAATTAAAGACCCACGAAACGCTTTAACAGGTTTCCCATGTTAAAAGATGAAAAAAAGACATATTAAGTGCTGCATATAATCGAATTTAATAATAAAATGTATATAATTAGACGTTAAGAGAAAATATCGAGCTCTTATAGAAAAAAACATTCGTGAAACTGTTAACATAAAGTCAACATCGGGGAATATTTAATTAAAGATAAAACAGGAGGTGAAAATGACACATTAAAACACATCTCTATACTTCTAATGTTATGACGACTGATATTATTTTGATTTAATTGTATCACTAGAATAAGTTCTGCGATTCGTTTAAGATTGCAATATTATAAATATTAAAACATGTTTTCTCGAAGATTGTGTGTTTTAAATCAGCCTTTGGTCAACGTCGTTAGAAGAAGTAATATTTAACTAAGTCTAGTAGCAAATAAACACAATGCAGCCCAAGAGGACTTAAAAGTATTGTAATACTTTCTAATGAACGTTCACTGAATGGAGAGACCGTGAAAAAAATAATTGACCAAAACTTGTGTTGTCCCCATTGGCGTATTTCTGTTGTAGATGGCGCATGTTCGTTTCCAACGCATTTGCAGAATGGCACGTGGCAATCGAACGACTTGGGAGATTTAACGTTCAATGAGACGCACTTCACCGCATCACGTGTCGCGTCTTTTGGTTCCCAGACGTTTACATGTCTAACGCAATCCGGCAACCAGTACTACAGCTTGTAAGACGTTTTTGTTTGATGTAATCGTCGTATCACTTGGTGCATTAAATAGTATTATCTTAATCTTAATAAGATAAATAAAATATGAATACTTTGATTACAGGGACACTCGTGGTCGAGTGGTTATGGTGTCTGCCTTATCACTCGCAGACTTCTCGATCTCTTACTGCAAAGGTTTCGAGCCTGTTCGGAGCAGAAACTTTCACATAATAGGGGTTTCCAGCTCACCTGAAGTGCCTCGATGGGTTCTACCTGGACATATGTCTTGGATCCTGCTCCAACAATAATGAGCGTGCTAACTTGTCGAAGAAAATTCTAAAGTATCATGGTCTTGTGTTTCTAGTTTAAACGTATTTATTGCAATTTTTATTGTAATTCGAACATATTTTGAAACATTGGTTAACTGGCAGAGCAACTTTCCTGGACTTACCGCCTGAAGAACGGTCAAACTGTCTAAGTAGAAGATATAGACATGTAAATCGAAGATGTGTGATAGTTATTTTAAATATACGAACATGGATTGCTTTATTTCAAGCATGTCAAGTGCTATGTTTATGGTTATTGTCATCCTCTTTTTTTAAATACATTTGTACCGAGTTTCATCAATATATATGCCTGTAAAGGCAATGTTAAACATATTTTTATTACTTTTTATATAATATCCTTATTTACATTAAACATACACTGTGTTGTAGTACATACTGGGAAGGCTTATGTTTATATAATTTTTATTATATAAAATTTATTTATTGTATAATGGAAATACGTATTTTTATACTATGTTTTATTATACAATTTGAATATGTATGTTTATACAATGTTGTATTATACGTTGGGACTACGTATGTTTATACTATGTTGTATTTTACATTGGAAATATATATGTTATAATATGTTGCATTATACATTGGGAATATATATGTTATACTATGTTAAATTATACATTGGGAATATATATATATGTTTATACTATGTTGTATTATACATTGGGAATATATATGTTATACTATGTTGAATTATACATTGGGAATATATATATATATATATATATATATATATGTTTATACTATGTTGTATTATACATTGGGAATATATATGTTTATACTATGTTGAATTATACATTGGGAATATATATGTTTATACTATGTTGAATTATACAATGGGAATATATATGTTTATACTATGTTGTATTATACATTGGGAATATATTTATATGTTTATACTATGTTGAATTATACATTGGTAAAATATATGTTTACTATGTTGAATTATACATTGGGAATATATATGTTTTTTACCGGCCGCAATAGCTCAGGTGGTAGAGCGGCGGCGTGCGGATCGGGAGGTCGCGGGTTCGAACCCCGGCTGGGTCAAACCAAAGACTTTAAAGTTGGTAGTGGTGGCTTCCCTCCTAACGCTCGGGGCTAAGGGGACAGCATTACGCCTGACTCGTCGGTGTCAGTATAATGGACGGCCGGGTTCTGTCCCTGGGCACCTTATAAGTGCTCCTGTGCTATAATGATAGAAATGTCGCTGCGCAGTATCGGCAAAAATGCCGGCTAATCCCTAATCCCTATATATGTTTATACTATATTGATTTATTCATTGGTAAAATATATGTACACTATGTTGTATTATACAATAAGAATACATATATCTATACTACATTGAAAAATGTGATGCTTAATAATATGATTACAATGTCGTGTATTGTATGATGGGACATCATATTTCGATGATATGATATATTACACATAATACATTTCAGGTCCGATACGTTCAGTCTATTTACCAGCCAGTTTAAGGTGTCCGTCTGTTTCACGCTACAAGCTGAGACAGAAACTAAGTATTACTATCACCTCCATACACGTAAGTATAATCAACGAATCATTTTTACAGGACATATTTACAATCCGCTTTTGAAAACCGCCTGACGTCAAGATATACTTTGCATTAAGATAGTTGTATTTTCTATTTACATGTCAGACATGACATTCAAACACAAACTGCTAATATACAATTAACTTCTATATTACATTTATATTGTCTTTATTACAACTACTTAGTTTGCAGAAACTCTAGGTTTTAAGAAAGAACAACCACTATATACTCGAGATATAAGCATGCGTACAATATTAGACAGCTGTCATTACCGGTAAGCAAATTAAGCAACTGAATCCACTGCATGCATCAGTGAAAAAACCCTCATTAACGACGCTAAAAGATCCATCTGTAACACAAACTCCATCGTTTGCTAAAATGAAGAGGCATTGTTTGACCCAGTAGTTATGTAAATGTCGCTGTCATATATAAGAAGATTTACGAGGGCATTTTATAAATTTCTTCGATCCTGTTAGAATGCTTAAAACAAAAACTACTTTTTATGAAACTTCTCAAACAACCAATTAAATTTATATTGCTTCTAAATAGGAAGTACCAATTTTCGTAAGTTGTATTTTGTTTAAAGCAAGTTGTGTCTTTTCAAATGTTCTTTCTATTGAAACCATGAGATTCTTTTGAAAGTATGTTTCTTATCATGTTCAAGCTATCCTGCCCAACACTGACTACAGTCGGATTTTCTTTGAAGTATCCAATCACACGTTCACCCAAGCCGAAGCGTGTAGTGTTCAAGGGACATCATTCAGTCAAGTACGCGTACTTATTCGGCAAGGTAGGAAGATTTATCTACCTTGTAAATAAAAAAACTATGCTAAAACAAACAGAACTAAAAACTTGTTATTATAAAGAATATGCATCTGTTTAATTAATTTAAATAACAACAACAGCAACGACAGCGGCAGCAGTAGAAGCAGCAGCAACAACAACAGTAGTGTGTAATAATAAATATCATTAAACTATGGAATACTAAAAGACAACAATCAATAGCAAGTTTAGACAACTGTTCACTACAATGTTAAACTATTATTTTATTTGTGTTATCCGACAGTTTGCATCCAGTTGTTTCCCGCTTAAGCCACCAAATAAATAACTGCTGCGTGAAAGATTCCATGAATTGTTGTTCATTTATATCCTACATATATGTTTAAAATAAAACAAAAACAAAACACTCCCGACCTCTCTTATTATAATATGTATATCCTATTCGAGCCACGCTGCACAGTAAGCTATATTTAAAGTTAGAAAACCACGTGACCACTTACTTTTGAGATCACGATACATAATAATCCGGGAAATCAGCTATGGTGTCTATGTATATTTTTAGCGGAAACCCCCATCATTCTTATTTATTAATTTGGAAAATAATGGACATTTAAAGCGATATATTCCACGATTAAAACCGGCTTACAATTGAGGTACTATTATAAACAGCATTTGCCGAATCCAAATATAAGATTATACATCAATACCCCAGCGCAGGGGTAAGGTGTTGTTTCATGTATAAGACAAAGGCAATCTGTCGGATACCACCTTTAACAATACAAGCAGATTTCTTTATTTGAAGATAAAATATGAATCGGAAGACAGTTATTATGAATGCTTTTTTTTTTATTGCAACATTTTCATTCAACGATTTATTTAATTTGTATTTGTTATTATTTCCATATATGAGCCATATTTATCACGTTAAGTCTGAAGAAAGCAAAAAATGCCTTTCTGATCACAAATAATATTACGTTAATGTTTTAACGTCCCATGCTTCAGGTGTGTTAAATGTCCGTTGTGCATAAATGACATTTTGATGTCACGTGTTTCAGGTTATGCTAATACGTCATCCATAGCGTGCGAGAATAATCTACTGAGCCAGTTTACCTATAACATTTCCGGAGTCGCGTGCAGCACGTCATTCATGGACTCGTGTGTGAACAATAACGAACTCGTGTTCAACTACAGTTACTGCTCATATCCAATGGCATACTCGAGTAAATTATTAAGTACATTACTAATTTGATGTTCTAATTATATTTTTATATTTTAAATAAGGAAGATGATGATGATGGTGATGATGATAATGATGATGACGATAGTAGTAGTAGTAGTAGTAGTAGTAGTAGTAGTAGTAGTAGTAGTAGTAGTAGTAGTAGTAGTAGTAGTAGTAATAATAATAATAATAATAATAATAATAATAATAATAATAATAATAATAATAATAATAATGATAAGAAGAAGAAGAAGAAGAAGAAGAAGAAGAAGAAGAAGAAGAAGAAGAAGAAGAAGAAGAAGAAGAAGAAGAAGAAGAAGAAGAAGAAGATGTACGGTGTTTTATAAAACATTTATTCACCCAGTGTACTAAACCAACAATTCAATTAAACGTTTTTGGGGCATTCGTAATGTTAATAACTTAATAAGGGTTAATATAAAAATAAAATAATCACAAAGAAATGAAGAAACCTGACGACTGTCATCGTCGAATATATTTTTATTAGGCTGGATTATTTCATTTGTAGCTGGAGGGGTGCTTCGATGCATGTATTCCACATCGAGTGGAGCCACAACTTATTCAATCCTTTACAATATGGACTCGACCGTCGACTATAGTACTACCTACAGATATACTTGTGTCGTAAGTAACCTTATATGGCGATTTGTTTTCACTCCGTAATAACAGTTTTCGGACATATTTACAAATTAAGTAGCGATATACATCTATAATAAAATAAAACGTTTGTGTGAAATAAAAAGCACTATGATGTAGACATGTTTATTCTCACATTGAACGAGGCTGAATTTTTTATGTTTTGGTCGTCTCTTATCAAATTGTGTTTTTTTAGCAATGGCTGTGTGACATCCGTCAAATACCTTCTATTTTAATGTACATGTAATGTATATACTAGTCTGTTTATGTATCTTACACCCTTTGTCTTCGTTCTTGTTTCTTTGTTATAAGACAGCTCTTCAATTCCATTAACTTCATGCATAGATAACAAAGATTTTATTGATAAAGGCTTACATGTAACAGCAAAACGTGTAGACCCTGACCAGACAATGAAATAAATTATTAGTTATCTACGGGGCGCCCGTGGCGTAGTGGTAGAGTCGACGATTTGTAAATCCTCTGACTGCTTAGCCTCTCACCGCGTGGGTTCAAGTCCCGTTCGGGGCGAAGTACTTAATGTGAGGTCTTCCAGCTGACTTACGGTGGGCCGGTGGTTCTACCCAAACATGTGTCTGGGATCTTCCTCCACCAAAAAAGCTGGACGTTGCGATAACGATCATAAATGGTCACTGCAATGTGTACAAAAAACACTGGTTATCTCCCTTGTGGGAATCTATTTCATACAGATATATAAGAAAGATTCTGGTATGAATTGATTGTTTGATTAGTTGATTTATTTTTATACTTTTATTAAAATATAACATTAACACATAACAATAAAATATACATCTTAGATGATAAAATTTTTTTAGTGTATACATTTCAAAAATATACACTAAAATAAAATATCAAGCAAAGGGATATTACATCATAAACTTTGACAAATTAGAGTTATTCCCCCTCATTAACGAGTATGTTACATGTACAAGCAGTCATACTGGCTTAACAGAGAAATAGTTAACATGGCATGATTATTGACCAAGGTTAATAAAACACCCACACGTATCTAGTAATTTTTTAAATGGTTTTAACATAATTCAGGTTAACGAAGGCTGTCCACGGAAACTCTGTACTTGTTTGAACGTTTTATATTTTCACACGATTATAATTATTTTTCATAAAACGGCGTCACAAACATTTTTTTTTATTTTTTCCAGATTCGTGTTTTATCATTCATTTAACACAGGGCATACGAAAGTACAGAGTTCTTTTTACAGAATGTAAAAACATTGAACATGTAAAATTGAATTTGGCATTGGTATGAGCTATTTAACATGGGTAGTATTGCGTCATCGGCGTACACAACGTCATCATTTGCAACAGCGAGTTAGAGTCTTAATACTTCAAGGGGTGGAGATTAGAGCGTTACTGACCAATGGCAGTGAAGTAAGCTCATGTATGTTTAGTGTGACTAATTGTTTTATGACTTCTCCCCCTATGACATCTCTGTATATAATAAACTCATCAAGTGTTCAGCTGAGATCTAACAGGTTAAGGTGGGGTAATTCTATAGAGGGCCGTTTTCAATGCGGTTAACATCAATGCCAATTTAGCTTTAAGCAATATGGCCTTTAGTTAAACGATTTTGTCATTTTTTGTACTTATTCAACAACTCGTACATGTATACTTGCTGCTTACCCAATGTGGATATCTTAATTTATGTCAGGCAACGTCAACGTCAGACAACGTTACGTACGTGACGTCATACCCTGGGATGTGCCTGGATGGACAAAATACCACCAGCATAAAGAGTCCGGGTGTATCTTTCTTCCTGATGTCAAACGTAAACGGTATTTAACAGTGTTAATTTACCTTGAAAACTTTACTACATCTCATCACATTCGGCGTTTTAATTAAAATATCCATTTATATTGAAACAAATATTACTCAGTGTTTCTTTAGGGCCAATATGTATAAGTAAACATACCTGCGTGAAACAATGTAATTTGTACGAAACAATTCAAATCAAGAAGTAAACGGCACAAAAGACTAACCAAAATAATGGAGGTTTACGGCTAACAGTGTGCATCTTATTAATAAAAAAAACATTTTAAGTCCACCATTTCCGTGCGTTTGTTTAATCAAAACCGTAAAATGTCCAAGGCTAGGCGATAGCTATGTCAGACAGTAATACGTGCTAGTTCAATGTTGCCATGCCTTATTTTCCAAAGTCTTTAAAACTCATAATACTGATTACTTTGACAGTTCTAGGTAAACATTGTGCCGGTTGCAATGTATAATATACAAACTAAACACAATATTCCAAAGCTCCGTGTTGCACTTGGACTGTTGTACAAGAGGACCAGTTTTCGAAACCTGCAAGCAACAACCCTTTTATATTTTTCCTTTCTTTACATTTTTAACTGTCTCTTTTATTGGCTTTAAGTTTCGTTTTAGTCTTGAAACCATATTTAAACTCTGATATAAAAGGCTAGCAATGAGTGTGCGAAGATAATTATGGCTTTAAAAATTAAAATTACTTTCTTAAAATACAGCCAAGCCAGATGATTGGTAAATAATTTTGATTTAACTTAAGAATTGATTTTAGAAAAAACGCCTTTTTATTCGCCAATTTTCGAAAAGCCTTAGTTTGAAATGGTTATCTTAATTGCCCCCAAGTTTGACGAGTACAGTTAACAATTAGAAGTTTTGTATAAATATGTTAACATTTTTTATATTTCATTTTTGAGGAACTTATACATTTTTAGCTTTGATATTTTTGTAAGTCTAGTTTTGCATTTATATTTGCCACAGAAACGTGTTCGGTGCCAAGTGAGACGGACTCTTCGGCGGTGTTGAGTGCAGGGGCCATATTTGCCGTCATCTTGGCCGTTGTCCTTCTTATCGTGGCCGGTGGTCTCATGGCAATCTTCTACGTCGTCAAAGTCCGTAAGTTCAAGAAAATCAAACCAGATTCCGAGGGACTTATCCCGTCGAAATCCCCGCCGATAGGCACCCAGGAAGAGAAAAAGGCCGACGGACGCGTGTCCCCGTTTACTCCACTGCCGACGGTAAGCGAGATTGCCTTGTATCGCTGGGGTCAAGAAATCGACGATGACGACGGAGGAATGACTCTCGAAGCCACGACACCGGGCTTCACCGACGGTCGCCGGACGCTGTTCGACAAAGACGTCGATCGCGAGTCGCAAGTAAGTCTTCCGGTTTACAGCGAACCCGGTGGAGAAACCCCGGATCCGACGAGATTGAGTGAAGTTCAGACAAGAATGAGCGAGATCTCGGAGCAAAATCTCGCAGACCCAGCTCCCTGGACAATGACTCGGGCCACTATGAACATTCCGGAAGAATCGTCAGTGTCGCCAATACAAAGCCCGACCGGAAACAAACCGAACGGAACTGCAAAGTCGATTAACTTAACTTAATCTAAGCGTGTGACGTTTTTAGGGTGTAAAGTGGATGCAAATTTGATTGTATTTAATAGTGTACGCTCTAAATTTATGTATTTGTCGATAATTTGGAGTAGTTTTGGCGTTGAAACTTTTCTATTATTTTGAAGGAGTTTGAGAAAATACTCGTTAAATAAGATACTGTTTTGCAAACTTAATATACATGTTGATGCGCCTTGTTTTCTCATGTTCATACGCATGCGATCGAGTGAAAACGTTAAAGTAAATTGATATTGATATGCAAACTTCTAACTTATACAACTGTTTTATTTGTTTTTATGCAATCCATGATTGTGAATTTTGTGATAACATGGTTAGCTTTATAATAGTCTGAAATGTGAAGACGATGTTGAGTGACAAGACCCTTTTCTTTGTTTATAATTAATCGCCTCAAATACATTACATGTACAACAATAACACAGGTTTCGGTAAATAAACCGTTATTTGTTTTCTTGATGTGTGTCCAGTCCAATCAAAGTGTAAATTTTCTCTTTAAGTTAACAAAATGTAGCGTGCGCTTGGGTCCCATTATTATCAATGGTTTTCTACCTTGATTTATTGTTTGGCTGAACTGTTAATTGCTTTTTATAAATGCTAATCCTTGAATGGAGTTTGCAGTTCAAAGGTCGAAGTTACTTAAATTCAATTTTACTTAGTTGAGCGATGTAATTTGCTTAATAATTGAATTGTCATTTGTAAAATAATGTGTTAATTGTGTATTATTCTCTTTTGAAACAACCAAATAGCTAAAGGTCACATGAAAAGACATCGTCAAAACTGTTTATGTCTATTGGTATTCTTCGTCTATCTGAAGCATAACTCACCACTCGTCAATACAAACGTGAAGCATAACACCCCACTCGTCAATACAAACGTAAAGCAAAACACCCCACTCGTCAATACAAACGTGAAGCATTACACCCCACTCGTCAATACAAACGTGAAGCATAACACCCCACTCGTCAATACAAACGTAAAGCAAAACACCCACTCGTCAATACAAACGTGAAGCATTACACCCCACTCGTCAATACAAACGTGAAGCATAACACCCCACTCGTCAATACAAACGTACAGCATAACACCCCACTCGTCAATACAAACGTGAAGCATAACACCCCACTCGTCAATACAAACGTAAAGCATAACACCCCAATCGTCAATACAAACGTGAAGCATTACACCCCACTCGTCAATACAAACGTGAAGCATAACACCCCACTCGTCAATACAAACTTGAAGCATAACACCCCATTCGTCAATACAAACGTAAAGCATAACAAAGCTCTCACCAATACAAACGTGAAGCATTACACCCCACTCGTCAATATAATAGTGAAGCATAACACCCCACTCGTCAATACAAACGTGAAGCATAACACCCCACTCGTCAATATAAAAGTGAAGCATAACACCCCACTCGTCAAAACAAACGTGAAGCATAACACCCCAATCGTCAATATAAATGGGATTTTTATATGTATCTGAGCTATGATGCAAAGTTAACATTCCTTAAAATAAGGAAACCATGTGACCAGTTACTTTATCAGCTATGACGTCCCTATCTACTTTTTTCTATTATCGGGCTTAATTTAAATTTAAAATGAATTAATATTTATAGAAAGCCTTTCACGATTTGTACTGACCAACAGCCGTGGTAGTTTTCCAACTCGTCTTTGCTTGGACCTAATGTATGGATTTATGCAGAATTAATGCCCAGGTGTTATTCAATCCCCAAAGTGCTCATATATTGTTAAATGCGTCTGATATATACAAACTATCGGATACCAGCTTTAACAAACGGTCAATCTATCTTCTGTCAATATAATGGAATAAAAGCGTAAACATAAATTTACGCGTATAACTCGATAAATTACATGTACTATTTAATTTACACTTATATTTTACCGTTAGCATGGTTGTCTTTATTTAAATTACATCTAAAATATTAGAAAAACTACAATAGTTTTATTATTTTTAATGCAATTTGTGAAAATGTCATATAACTGTGAAGGAATGTTTTATATTTAATATGTGTGTGATGTATAGACACGTGTTTTTGAATGGATTATTTATGTGTTGCTTATAAGAAATAAAAATATTTTTAATCATTATGCTTGTTAATATATAAAAGTTTGCCATATGAATATGATGATGTTTCATTTTTATAATTATTGGCACATTAAAAGAAGGACAGATTCTTGACTTCATTTTCAGAAAGCATTATTGCAATTAATAGGGCGTCAAACAGTTTCCAAACCTGAAAAAAGGCAACAACAACACAAATTCTAGCCTATTTAATTGATATTCACTAGTAAACTAAATGTTTACAAATTATGTAAATATTCTCTTGTTTAAATAATATATTCACATGTTTAGGGGATAATCACTTTTTGTCGGGAAGATATGTCTCTCAAAGAGAAAAAACCCTCAAAGAAACATATCTTAACATAAAAAAATAAATTTTGATATTGATTTACCTTAAAAACCTATTTTGAGCTACGATCATCTACAAATGCAAGTGGAAATCAAATATTGCATGCGCTACATAAGTTTAAACAATATTTGAGAAGTTATTATAGGTTTGCCTCATGCAATATGGACATATAAGAACACGCAAAACATGTAAGTAGTTTTGTATACTATTGAAGTAGGCGAATGATTCAAGGAAATATAAGTTGAAACACCTTGTCTTTTTCATTTTGAGCCTTTTCTTCGTATAAGAAATGTCCGTTCTAATTGCTTGTATAACAGTGTCCATTTGTAAAATTGTTCCTGTTGTTAAAGATCGTATTCAATATTCTGGACCCAATCTTTATCTAAAATTCGCTCCACTCGTCATTGCAAACATATATTTCCTGTCTGAGCCACGCTTTACTGGTAAGTAATTTCTAACATAGAAAATCATTTGACTTCTTACTTTTGAGATTACGATCAGATATATTATCATCCGGGTAATTCGCTGGGACGTAAATATACATACTTTAGCAGAAATTTCCAACTGACTTATTTATACATTTGGAGGAAATCGACATTTTTAGAGATTTTTTATCATTTATACTGTCTAACAATTAGGACAGTGTTCAAAATATATTTGCTAAGACTTTAGTTTGAATTTATGGAGACATTTAAGTGCTTTACAGCATATTTTGCTTTAAGTGTTGACTGAGTAATTTGTAAAGTGCTTTAGAGTGTAGATATTTGGTGTGCAAAGTGTATCTTATGGCGTACCTTTATAAAAATTGATACTGCGCACCTTGTAAAGTGTTTAAGCATTGTATTAAGTACACTAGACAGTCAATGAACTCCAGGGTTCTTCAAGCCGCACTAATGCAAGTTTTGAGTACTTCCCGAGACGGGACAAAAGGGGGCGATGGAGGCAGCACATCGATGTTCAATATCCGTTATAGATCTTCACCTGCCAAACATTAACCAGACCTAGGCAAATAGTATAGATCCCAATAGGCCAGCTGGGGGCTGTTTAATCGGAATCTGCACCAAAGCCTGCAAAGTAATGCGCAATCCATCTAATCACATTTTTAATGAAGTTGATGGCATATTATTAATAATAGATATGGATTATTTACAAACGTCGCAGGTTAAGGAAACGGTCGATCCTTTTTTCCAATAGGTCGAGTAGGTTTACAGGTCTTTTCATAAACACAATAACCACTAATGTTCCATTTATGATGGATATTTATACACAAATTATACATTTGACAGCACTTTCGAAATAACGGCGGTTTAATGACAATGATAATACCGCCCTTTGTTGGACTGTAAATCCGTTCCAGACGCGCTTTAGCGCTCTTCCGCAAAATATTTCAGATTGATAATTTTGTAACAGTTAGGCCTATCGATCGTTAAAGACGCAATAGACATGTTGATCGTTGATTAAATGAAAAGTACATTATGGCTATAAAAGAGTTTCAAGATAAAGTTCATTAGATTTGCTATTTGACATTTTTTTTTTCATTTATCAAATAGATATAACGAAAGAAGGTGTGTGTCCTGATCGTGGAGAGAACTTTAGTGTGGGGAGATCTGCCAGCTTATTTCGTCCCATACATAAATCTGGGGTCTTCCTCTAAAATAATTACAAAAACAACCAACAACAAAGAAGCAATAAAATGGCACAAGTGTTTTTTAATGATTTCTCTCGGTACTTAATATATTGTATTTAGTTGGGAGATTCATCACTTTTGCCACGGGTGGACAGTTTTGACAACAACATACTTGATATTTATTGATTTCAATATCTCATAGTAACAATTGTCTTGCTGCAAACGTAAACAAAAAACAAATGTTTTTAAACGAGATTGTGTTGCGTTCACTCATTTCATAATATACACACTAACTTCAATGTATTTTAGTATTTTAGATATCAATGAGTAATTGAAAGATTACGTTAATAAAGATCACAATGATTATTTTAAATCTTCGGCATCTAAGCGTTGTTTTGTGTGATCTTTGATAGCATTGTCTTACGTATTTTATGTGTAAATCAGGTTAGTGTATATACAGTTTATTGAAATGAACCAACTGTTAAACATACGTAGTTTGCTCTTTTAACACTTTTGTTATTATTTTGTTTTGCATTACTGGGGATAAAACCAACAGCCAGATAATAAATTGAATTTATATTTGCACATCATTTTTATTTTTTTTCAATAATTTGCAGCATTCTTAACATGTTTTTTTAAATAACATCCTTATAAAATTCAACATTATTACAATAAACACACATCTTTTAGTATTAAAGAAAAAAAAATATTGTTTTCAATATCGGGTATTTATCTTCAGACATACACATATGAAATATTTAAACTAAAGCATGATTATAAGGCTGATTGCACAATAATAAAGAAGTAACAAAACTGCTTCTAAGATCATCAACAAATGATAAATATCACAGTTATATGAAATGTTAGAAAACTTACATATGATATAAAATAAATTAAAACGTATTAAATATGAATGTTTTTACTGTGAAACATTGACAGACAATACATTTCCGTGAAGAAGATAACGTTTCTAATTTTATAATATAAATGGGGTATTTTCCTGTACTTTTCTGAAGATGACAGGTGAAAATATCTGAGGTTCGTTAGATGGTGTTTAGTCAAGTTTTATTAACACTATTGTAATAATACCGTTCATTGTGATTTACGTGAACATATAACTGTTAAAGTATTATCAGTGTAAGACGATGGTATTTTTATTTTAATTACATTATACCGATACAATTATGCTCATATGGGAGATATTAAGCATTTAAAAGTGGAAGAAGTGCCCACGCCCTCCCCCCAGCTCTACCCTAAAAAGCAACAACCATCGGCGATTCGAAGACAGCTGTGAGTGCCCCACCTTTATGGATGCATCGGTTAAGGAAAACCACGTGATAAACAAACTAACACTGACTCGCTTTTGAAGTAATGATTGCAATTGAAGCTTCTCTGTTATATGGTCTACAAATAAAACTTAAAATTGGAAAAATCGTCACATCAATATTAATAGCTTATTTGTTTGAAATCGCTCCGGCATTTGACTAAGTTTTAACATGTTGTTTTTTTATATATATATAACGACCTTATGCACACCTAAATAATGTCTCCGGTGCGCCGGTGTTTCTGCCCAGATTTAGGCAGATTTTGGGGTCTTCCTACACCAGTAATTGTCTGGACGTCGCCAATGTGACCATAACTGTGTCAGTGCGATCTTAACAAAACAAAACAAAAAAATCCTCTAAAGAATCAAAGTTTCTCATAAAAAAACCCCACAAAATAACATTCATTATGTAAAATGACGCTTTTCATATGGTTAAATACTAAGGAAAAACACGAATCGAAACTACAGACTTACATGAATGATGAGTCATTTGAATTCATTTCACAATTTTATTTTGTCAGGTGCGTACGAAAACATAAACACACAATTCAAACGGAAATTCCAGTTAAAAAGCAAACAACACAATATATGTGTTAAAATAAACAAATGTTGTTTTTGTTGTTGTATGTTAAAATAAACAAATGTTGTTTTTGTTGTTGTATGTTAACATAAACAAATGTTTTTTTGGTAATAAATGGTTAAATCAATGGCCGGATAAATAGAGCAAACCTCAAGAGTCAAGAGTTATCTCAGTCTCGTGGGATAACATTTTCTTTATTTAACACCAACCTAGTATTATCTATACATCACATGATATGACACGAATGATAAAGTAGCACATCTTTAACATAATATAAAATGATAAATGAACATCTCTTTAAATCCCATGCAGTGACTGCTAAGTAATAACGCCCACAGTCGGTAACCAACATTAACTCTTACAACTTTGATATGTAGTAATAATGGAATGTGTATAATGAGTCCGGACGACGTAACGCCCCTAACGTTTAGATTTTGTTGAACGGGATTTTATGATATTGTTGACGTGTTTTTTAATGATTTTGTTGACGTGACGTCATTTTCTATTGCACACTGCGCGTGATAACGATGTAGTATTAATAAATCTTACATGTGATATTCATGTAGACCAGCAAGTGACCACCGACTGACCAATCAAAACGGTTTGATTCAAAGGTGAGTGATAATTTACATAAGATTTCTTTTGTGGATTTTTATTAATGCCGCTCCATACTTTATGCTTTAAAAATGGCAATCATTTATAGTCAGCTACAGGTGAATATTATAAACCATTAATTTAACCTTACGTAAGTTTCTACACGAACATTCCGTTATAATCAATACATTAAATAAGACATGCTGCTCGATGAACTATCGTTTCCTAAAATTACAGCCCTTAAAATTTCATAAATAGTAAAAAAGATGCTCATAAAATTTTAAAATGTTACAATGCCAAAACCTTATTTATATAAACATATCAAAATGAATTTCAAGACAAATAAGATTTCATGATTTCCATTTCTAGCAAAAGCATCGGCGAATAGTTGTATTGTTTATATACTAATATTGTTTATATGCATACGGATTTAATTATTTAAATTGCCACCATGTAACGTTTTGCATCATATATGCAAATGCTAGCCACATCTAATAAAGCACAGAAATGGATGTAATTTCTATTATCGAACATGGCAATGTAGTACTTTTAACAATCCCTATAACTTGAATATATTACTGTTTTGTTTTCTCGTGAAAAATACAATCTTTCCTCTCATATTGCTGGCATAGAAATTATAAATGAGCATTGATTTGTTGTCGATGTTTCATTTTACGTTTGGTAATTATATGTTGTCCATTAGCACAGTGAAAAAGGCAATATATATATATTTTATATGTTAGTACTTTTAAGTGATATATTGTTTGTTGTTTGACAATACAATACAATTCACAATACATTCTTACATCAATACCTGCATTCGCATGTGTTGGAAAATAAACTAAATTTGTGACTATCACTTAAAATGTTAAAATAACAGATCTACCTTCTATAAAATGTAACAATGTGCTAACATATTATTAAGAAATGACAATCAACCCTACAAACAATGTTTAGGCAACGTTTTAGCATTATTTGATATGAAAAACAACGATCCCATGAAAATACTCTACACTCTTTATCACATTGCATCTTGACATCAGTCGGAACTTCTCGACATTGGCTGGATCGCCTCTCTAGGATGCATGGGGTAAGCCACCCAGAATAAAAATATATCGATGCCAATGACGTAGGAATTAGAACATAATAAAACACACACAACAGAAACGTGTTTTTCCTCTCATAGGAATGCATTAACAGCTGTATACTTAAAGAAATATGAAATTTTAAGTAGTAAATAAAATAGTAGTAAACAAGTAGTAAAGAAATACATTATAAACACTTCATTCTTCTTTCTTGGAAGAACTATTGCATAGTCTATTGTCAGGGATGGATCCTAGGGTGTGTGTGTGTGAGGGGGGGGGTGCACCCCCGCCAACAAAGTAAAAGAGGGTTGTTGTAAAAAAATACATGTAAGCTTAAAAATACTAAGCTTTAAAAGTTAATTTTGTTTTTTAACTGCTTAGATCGAAGTTATGGTCGCTTACTGTAAATATATGTATATTATTTACTGTGATAAAGTTGAATGGATCTTGATTCATACACCCCCACCCCCCACCCCCGGCCACCACAAAGTCCTGGATCCGCCCCTGTTTATTGTAAACCGTTGAACAAAAAGTTGTAGTTATCCTTCACCGAATACATCCGAGAGGCGATCGTTTCTTGTACAAAATTAACCGACCATGTCGACATCACATATTCCAACAGTATTAACTATATACACAATGTACACTACACACTTATAGTGCACGGTTGAAATGATTCCAAGGTGAAGTTATTTTTAGAATCCGGTGACGGAGTGGTCCACGCTGACGTACTACGTAATGACGTCGGCGTTTCCGTCAACTGAATGTATGACGTCTCTTCGGATACACAGAGGCTGCCATTTGAGATGTCCCGACGTAACGCTGACCCGCTGATCGCCTTACGTCTGACGTTAAGTTTACGTCGCCAGTTCATTTGACGAATTTGTCTACTTCTAAGGCACTCTTTTCTGATTACCATGACAACGCCAACGATAAAAGCAATCACGACGAATCCTGACACTGTAAACAGGAAGTAGTTAGCTAGTCCATACTCGACCGGGCTCACTCTCTCAACATCTGTAAAAGAAGCAAGACTAATAAGAATATATGTTTATTTTTTTTTATAAATATAAAAGACACATTTGTAGTTATCATGGCGGCAATCAGTTATAATTGTTGGCAGAAGGTCTCCAGAGACTTATCTGGTAGAACCAACGTCGCACAACCTGGCTTGAAGAGCGCGAAATTTAACCTCCATCACGTTTAACCTCCCGGACGTTTAACCCCCCGAACATTTAACCTCCCGAACGTTTAACCCCCCGAACATTTAACCTCCCGAACATTTAACCCCCTGAACATTTAACCTCCCGAAACGAACATTTAACCCCCCGAACATTTAACCTCCCGAACATTTAACCCCCCGAACATTTAACCTCTCGAACGTTTAACCTTCCGAAAGTTTAACCCTCCGAACATTTAACCTCCTTAACCTCCCGAACATTTAACCCCCCCCCCCCCCCCCCCCCCCGAACATTTAACCTCCCGAACATTTAACCCCCCGAACATTTAACCTCCCGAACGTTTAACCTTCCGAAAGTTTAACCCCCCGAACATTTAACCACCCGAACATTTAACCTCCCGAACATTTAACCTCCCGAACGTTTAACCTCCATCACATTTAACCTCCCGAACGTTTAACCTCTCGAACATTTAACCTCCCGAACATTTAACCCCCCGAACATTTAACCTCCCGAACGTTTAACCTTCCGAAAGTTTAACCTCCAGAACGTTTAACCCCCCGAACATTTAACCCCCCCCCCCCCCCGAATATTTAACCTGCCGAGCGTTTAACCTCCAGAACGTTTAACCTCCCGAATATTTAACCTGCCGAGCGTTTAACCTCCAGAACCTTTATCCTCCCGAACGTTTAACCTCCGGAATGTTTAACCTCCAGAACGTTTAACCTCCAGAACGTTTAACCTTAAGATCGTTTAACCTCCCGGACGTTTAACCCCCCGAACATTTAACCTCCCGAACGTTTAACCTTCCGAAAGTTTAACCTTCAGATCGTTTAACCTCCAGAACGTTTAACCTTCCGAACGTTTAACCTCCCGAGCGTTTAACCTCTAGAACGTTTAACCTCCCGAACATTTAACCTGCCGAGCGTTTAACCTCCAGAACGTTAAACCTCCAGAACGTTTTGCCTCTTGAACGTTTAACCTCCAGAACGTTTGACCTCCCGAAAGTGTAACCTTTCGAGCGTTTATCCTCGAGAACGTTTAACCTTTCGAACATTTAACCTCCCGAGCGTTTAACCTCCAGAACGTTTAACCTCCAGAACGTTTAACCTCCAGAACGTTTAACCTCCAGAACGTTTAACCTCCAGAACGTTTAACCTCCCGGACGTTTAACCTCCCGGACGTTTAACCTCCCGGACGTTTAACCTCCAGAACGTTTAACCTCCAGAACGTTTAACCTCCAGAGCGTTTGACCTCCCGAAAGTGTAACCTTTCGAGCGTTTATCCTCGAGAACGTTTAATCTTTCGAACGTTTAACCTCCAGATCGTTTAACCTTAAGATCGTTTAACCTCCACAACCTTTATCCTCCCGAACGTTTAACCTTCCGAACGTTGAACCTCCAGAACGTTTAACCTTCACAACCTTTATCCTCCCGAACGTTTAACCTTCCGAACGTTGAACCTCCAGAACGTTTAACCTTCCGAACGTTGAACCTCAAGAACGTTTAACCTCCAGAACGTTTAACCTCCAGAACGTTTAACCTCCAGAACGTTTAACCTACAGAACGTGTAACCTTAAGATCGTTTAACCTCCAGAACGTTTAATCCCCAGAACCTTCATCCTCCCGAACGTTTAACCGTCAGAACGTTTAACCTACAGAACGTTTAACCTCCAGAACATTTAAACTCCAGAACGTTTAATCTCCCGAACGAGCTACAGTGTCGGCTTAAATATCATGCAGGTGGTTGATATGAAAAAAAGGAAAGAAAAAGAAGGCAGAAGAAACAGAAGAATACTGATAGAAAACCGTGTACTATTTGATTCATTAAGTTTACTTTACCCCATTATACCTAAACTTTGTTTTTCATGAAGTGTTCCTATCGTGTGTTTTTTGATCGATGAAATCTACTACGTTAGCAACGCATTTAATTTGAAAAAGTAACTTCTTGGACAGTGATCAACACAAATTATCAAGGTATTCCGAAGAGCCAAATTAAATGGACAATATTTATGAACGGCGCCAACGTAGCTTAGTATGTCTCATATATTCGGGACCCCTGGTTCGTTCCCTTCATGCTGGTATTTTTTACTTTTTTATTTTTAGCGAAGATATTGACTTATAAATAACTTGGATTTGATTTAATTTACTTTACGAAAATAAATTGTATCTTTACGTTTTGTATTTTTGATAACTGTTAAATAATGACAACAATCTGACGGACAGACCCTTTGAGGTCCGTATTTTCCGACCTATTTTCAGTAACAATTTGTCATTTGAAATAGTATCCGAAATATTAAGTTCCAAATCCGTCCTGACCCAGGTATAAACTATTGCAGGAATATAAACATTGATTATTTAACTGATAAGGCCATGCATGAATATAAAGAATAATTTAAGATGATGATCAGGAGGAGAAGGAGGAGGAAGAGGAGCACGAGAAGAAGGCTAAAGATAATAATCATGATGGTAATGCTTGTGGTGAAGCTGGTGGTAGTGGTGCTGTTGATGATGACACTGGTGTTGTTATTGATGATGTTGTTATTGTTGTTGTTGATGATGATGATTATGCTGATGATGATGAGTAGGAGAAAGATGAAGCTGCGACTCCTTCTGCTGATGAATTACCTAACCAAGATCTACTATTGACAGTAAAAGCCCCGTAGCTACAACAACAGTATCATCATCAACAAAAAACAACAACAAATTAAACTGCAGATGGAGCTTGTTGCTATCAGCAACACCAACAGACAACTAATTGATGAAATCTGTTTTATTTAAGTCAATGCATCGAATCAACAAGTGATTCAATCCATCGTTAAATATTTCTATTGACCATTTTATCTGAATAGGTTCGTACCTTTGTTGATAACGTTCACACGGATTGGCATTGGTAAAATATTGATTTTTACACGACATGATCTCATTTTTCAAACAACATAATAGGAGGGAAGGCTAGCTGTTTATAGTCAGGGCGCATACAAACAAAGGTTTATATGGCATAAGCATTTCTTTTGAATCTCCGTCATTAAATGAAAAAGAAATATTTTCACTACGAAATTAAAAATAAAAGCAATCGAGCCAGACAGGAAGATTTTTGTTTTTCTTCGACTGCCGTTAACTTGCCGTTAAATGTTGTATCCGGCTATTTGCTTAGTTTAAATACACGTTACGACGATAGCATATTAATGTTTTGTTGTTTGTTTTGTTGTTGTTTTGAATTTTAAAATTTCCATTGGTCAGGTTAAATAAGAGTTAAGTTTAGACGATTATACCACAGCTTCATTTGTAAGATAGTGTAAATCACAAAGTAGTCGATCTGATCTGTCATCATTTCATACCTTTTCAGACGCAGTGTCAGTTTCGCAGAATATATACCTATTTTACTTTCTGTGACGGCAGATGCTGATGATAATGACGATCGTGATGATGGTGACACTTATGATAATGATGATGACAAAGATGTTGCTGTTGATGATGATGAAGGTAACAATGATGAAGGTAATAATGATGAAGGTAATAATGATGAAGGTAACAATGATGAAGGTAATAATGATGAAGGTAATAATGATGAAGGTAACAATGATGAAGGTAATAATGATGAAGGTAATAATGATGAAGGTAATAATGATGAAGGTAATAATGATGAAGGTAACAATGATAAAGGTAATAATGATGAAGGTAATAATGATGAAGGTAATAATGATGAAGGTAATAATGATGAAGGTAACAATGATGAAGGTAATAATGATGAAGGTAATAATGATGAAGGTAATAATGATGAAGGTAATAATGATGAAGGTAATAATGATGAAGATAACAATGATGAAGGTAATAATGATGAAGGTAACAATGATGAAGGTAATAATGATGAAGGTAATAATGATGAAGGTAATAATGATGAAGGTAACAATGATGAAGGTAATAATGATGAAGGTAACAATGATGAAGGTAATAATGATGAAGGTAACAATGATGAAGGTAATAATGATGAAGGTAATAATGATGAAGGTAATAATGATGAAGGTAACAATGATGAAGGTAATAATGATGAAGGTAACAATGATGAAGGTAATAATGATGAAGGTAATAATGATGAAGGTAATAATGATGAAGGTAACAATGATGAAGGTAATAATGATGAAGGTAACAATGATGAAGGTAATAATGATGAAGGTAATAATGATGAAGGTAATAATGATGAAGGTAATAATGATGAAGGTAAAAGCAGTACAAGAAACATTACGTCAACTATAAAAATGACATTTCATAGAATAAAGATTTAAAAATCATTCACATAATTGCTATATAAAAATGTAAAAAAAGAATAAGAGATACAATAAAATTAACTTTACTATGAATATGGATAAAAAATATAGAATAATATGAATAAGGAAAAACAAATAAAACAAGTAGTTATGACTGAAGAATATGAGGTAAGCAGTACACAATAAAAACCAAGACTATGATGGCAATTAAAGATCACAGAACGTGGATGTAATATAAAGACTAACTGTACACAAGAAAGAAAATAAAGTAAATAAAAAAGGGAAATAAATAAATAAAAAAGGGAAATAAATAAATAAATAAATAAATAAATAAATAAAAAATAAACAGAAATATAATAATAATAATGATGATGATGATGATGATAATAATAATAATAATAATAATATTAATAATAATAATAATAATAATAATAATAATAATAATAATAATAATAATAATAATAATAATAATAATAATAATAACAATAATAATTCACCGTTTCACGTCCTTAGTTATTGTAGCAAGTAGTTACCGAACATGAGAAAAGCTACTTGTTTATTCCACATTCGGACAGTTTGTAAAATCCTTCTCTTCAGAAATGTGTAATATTTTATGAACTATCCACCGTGTGCAAATGTAACAATATACTCAGTGATATCATAGTAATTTAAATGGATGTGCAGAACAGAGTCGTCACTTGTATACAGAGGGTGGTGTTGTCTTTACACCCTGGTGGTTGCATTTAGTATCATTAATACAATTGCGAGCACATTAAAAGGCGGAAATAAATTGTAGCTATCTGATTGGATAGAACAGCTAGTTTCGAGGGGTTCATAATAAGGAAATGAAAATAATAATGATAATAATGATGATTATGAGGGTAACGGTGATGATGAGGGTGACAAAGATGATGATGATGATGGTGGTGGTGGTGATGTTGTTTTGTTGTTGTTGTTGATGATGATGACTATGGTGTTGTTGTTGATGATAATGATAGTGATGATGATTGAGATGTTGTTGTTGTTGTTGATGATGATGATGATGATTACTATGATTTCACTTACACGGCTCAGTCGTTGACACTGTTGTATCGGACATGATTCGCCGGATACATCCCAAGCTGACATTTCACACTAATCTCTAAACCACGGTAGCACGAACAGTGACAGTAATAACAGAAATCAGCCTGCTGTGAAACATTATTTTAGCCATTCCTTCGTTAACTTCATCACATTTTATACAAACAACTGTGTCTTAATTCTTGTTTCTTGTAAAGGCGTTAGCTCACATAATTCATTGAAAACCAGCACGCCACTCTACATTGGTAGAAATGCACGTGCCATGTATTCACTGGTTTAGCTGTCAAGGAAAGTGTTACTTTTATTTATTTCTTCACTGTCATTGATTTAATACGTAACTAGCCTAACTCATTTATCATTGTAGTCAGTTTTTACAATATAGTTTCATTAATACATAATGCGATTAGCCACTTATAGAACACTTATATCCAGATGAATGCTTTCCTTTTGATTTTTTTTTATATATAAAAAACCCCAACTCACTAACACATTTTCATATCTCCAAACATATAGTTCCAAACAATGTTGTCGAGTCCAGTACACTGATATCAAACGGGTTAAACCAACAGGTACTCCTGTCAATTGAGCACTTTAGTGATCGACGTTATCCTTGTTTGCGGTTAAACGGGTTCACTGGGAGACGAAGAGAAAAACACATCATAAACGAAGTAATGACAAAGAATGCTGGCCTTCTGTTTAAATCCGTTTGTAAATCTCAGCTTGACTAATCACTCGGATCACCTTGGATGTGGCAACAAACACACACTCTGAAAAATAGAGTAGGTTTTAGGAGTAGGTGGTATGTTGATTAAAAAGCGTTCATGTAAATACATTTATATAACAACACCAGCATAAGTCTAGAGAATACATAATTTATAAATTTTAAGAAATTTTAAACATCAACCCATACGCTTTACTCGATGTGATCACAAAAACATGGATAAAGTCGTCCTTTTAGACGTTTTAGTAGAAACAAAATGTCACAATGATGGCGCGGGTAAACAGAAATTTCGAAATGCAAACAAATAAAATCAAGTTATTCGTGGTTTACACTATCTTACCAGTGAGAAAATTATGATCTGAAATAAAGATAAAAATATGATAAGTCGAGAAATAAACCCTCAATACGTATAATTACAAGAATGCTGTAATTGCATGTATTTAATATACGTAATGATTATGACATTATTTTTACACGGACCTAGGCAAATTTTCTGGATACAGATTTAAAAGTTATCAGTTACATGTTTTTATTAAAGAGTTAGATGGCAGCTAGACCGTGAGCGCCCATCTAGTTGTTAAAAACTAGGCTCCTGCTCGGAGGTTCCTGGTTCGAACCCATTACCAACAAAGAGATGTTTCTATTTTCAGCAAACTGTCCCAGGTAGTTACCACATGTACCTGAGTATAGGTTCGATAAAATGTGGGAAGTTGAGAGGGTTTAGTTTAAAGAACAGAACAAAATAGAACAAATCTTTATTCCTTCCTGGTATACAAAGTATACAACGTGGAGACTAATATACAATAAAGAGGCAGCAAAAGTAACAAGAGGTTTCGGTGGTTGGGGTGACGTAGTACAAAATAGTGAAATTGGTGAGGGAGAGAGGGGGGGGGGGGGGGGGGGGGCGAGAAAAGAGAGAAAGACAGAGAGAGAAAAAAATGGGGCAGGAAGTAAGGGAAGAAAGTGAATACAGGTATGTATGATGTATATAGATGATTTCTTATTAGATGTATTTTGTTGTTTCTTGTGTATGTCTCACAGCGAACTCATATAAAAGTTACAGTGGAGCATGCTAGCAATTCTAGTAAAATAGTTAACAAACAAATAAGAACCAAGCTAAGTAATGCAAAATTTACAAATATATCTTTAAAATACTAGTAGCAAGTGTGAGAAAATGCTAGAGAAAGAAGTTTATCACATACACTAAAGATCTTGCATCTCATAGGTGAGTATTTTTACAATTTAACAGACAAAATGGAGTATATAAAAGAGCTACGTAAAAAACTGAAGACAGGTGAAAGAGCGAAAAGGAAATAGGTAGTGGTACAAAAATAGTATTTGTATTATAGCAAAAGCAATTATAGTCGTCTAGAAGACGTGAACTGAGTCATGAAAGATCAGTACGTTTCTACTGAAAAGCTCGAGGATCAGAGTCCTAGAGTGTGGATGTGTGGGAGGAGAGGTGGTGGTGAAGTGTGTAGGAGGGGAGTAACAGGTAGCATGTAAATAATTACTGTTGGTTGAAATAATGTTTAAAAGAAAGCAGTTGTTTCCCAAACAAATATAAACAGGTTTAATAAACTGTACTGAAAACTGAAACTTGTCCAAGCCGATTAAACAAGATCTAGGTCGCAGTAACATTATCATTACTGATTGGATTAAGATGCCCATTTGCAGGCGTGCCAACACTAATGTGTTTAAGGCCGTCGTGAACAAGACGAGTGCCCGTTAGGATTGGGTTTAGATGAAAGCCTCCCAATACAATGGGTGCTGCGAGCCACTTAAACACTCTTAAAGCTTGTAAATTGACAACATTCATTGTACAATGACTTGAAGCTTTGTATTACCCTTGAACTCATAACAACGTAATCCAGTGTTTAATATTTGAAGGAGGGTTTAATAATTAGCGAGTTTATATATAAGTTGTTACCCTCAAGTACGCAACACCACTGTCAACATTGCGCGTGTAACTTGCGGACGGGTTTGTAGATAGAATAATGTATGTTTGGCCTTTAAATAAATAAAATGAAAATCGGTGTAGAATAAATATACAAGGGTGACTGTCACCTTTTGTTTAGAATTCCTCTATTCAATATAGGTAAGAACGAATTATGTGGTTTATTGTGATTTTATGGCATTTGATTTTATGTCGTTAAATGTGACTGATATTTTCTCTCTTTTTTTCAGTATTTACTAAACAAAAGATCTTTGGCCAGTTAATGTAATGTAACTTGTTAAAATGTATGCCATGGTAAAACATAACAGGTTAAGGTTGCAATAAATAGTGAAAATATCATATTTATGGACAGACATACGGGCGAATGGCCGTGCGGGGCTGACGGGCGCGGGGTCGAGCGGGCGAACAGACAGACAGACAGACAGATCGACAGACAGACTGACAGACAGGCAGTAGGCAGGCAGGCAGGCAGACAGCCAGCCATACAGACAGGCAGTAGGCAGACAGACAGACAGGCAGACAGACAGACAGTCAGGCAGCCAGCCAGCCAGCCAGCCAGAAAGACAGACAGACAGGCAGTAAGCAGGCAGGCAGGCAGACAGACAGACAGTCAGCCAGCCAGCCAGCCAGACAGACAGACTTACAGACAGACAAGCAGTAGGCAGGCAAGCAGGCAGGCTGACAGACAGAGAGAAAGACAGACAGACAGGTGGTAGGCAGGCAGGCAGACATACACACAGACAGATAGACATACAGACAGGCAGACAGACAGACAGGCAGACAGAAAGAAATGCATACATACATACAGACAGACAGACAGAGAGTGGGCAGGCAGGCAGACAGACAGACATACAGGCAGAGGGACGGACGGACGGACGAACAGACAGTCAGACAGACAGACAGACAGGCAGGCATGCAGACAGACAGACATGCAGAAGGCAGGCATGCAGACAGACAGGCAGACAGACAGACGGGCAGGTAGGTAGGCACACAGACAGACATACATACAGACAGGCAGGCAGGCAGACGGATGGACGGACGGACAGACAGACAGGCGGGCAGGCAGACAGACAGACAGACAGACAGGCAGTAGGCAGGCAGGTAGGCATACAGACAGACATATATCCAGACATACAGACAGACAGTAGGCAGGCAGGCAGACAGACAGACAGACCGATAGATAGACAGGCAGGCAGACAGACAGACATACAACCAGCCAGCCAGCCAGCTAGCCAGACAGACAGACAGGCAGGCAGGCAGTAGGCAGGCAGGCAGACAGACAGACAGAAAGACAGACAGGCAGTAGGCAGACAGGTAGGCAGACAGACAGACAGTCTCACAGTCCGACAGACTGACAAATACGTATTTGTTTGGCTGGCAAGCAGGTAAGCAAATAAACAAAGGTTAGAACAGACAGGTTATACTACGTATTCCAACTGCACACATATCACGTTAATATCAATACCTAACAGGGCGTGTTAGCACACACCTCTCCACCTCTTGCTCTCATATTTCACCCTTGGTAAATCATTATGAATACATTACTAGTCTGGTCCCTCGTTCACTGGCCCCTACATAACACGTTTTATTTACTTTCATTTCGCAATTCCTTCAGTGTAAACCCCGAATAAACAATCCTGCTTCGTATTGTCGCGGATACCCATGTTAACCAAACAAGACTCAATGTTTTGTAACTCCCATTACTCAAACATTCATATTTGACTATTTAAATATAAATGTTAACGCGCGATATTAAAACATGGTGTTTATTGCTTCTTCTGCTAAAAAAATCAATCATTTTTGAAAAAGATAGGCGACGTAAAAGTTTAATCAATGACTTGTACAAAGAATATAAATATCAGCTAAATAAAGTCAGTATGTGTTTTTTTTTGTCTTGACTACACCCAGAAAGCTGTATGTTTACTTTCGGTGTAGCGCTAAATTTCTTTTTTTTTTCTGTGAAAAAGTTACTACAGCTTAATGTAGATATTGTAAACTGTCTTATTAATATAGATAGACTGCAGAAGTGCTTGAATGAAATGTCCTTATAATGTATAATTAGTAATATTAGTAATTAATTATTATGAATGTAATAGTATCAGAATAGCTTAATTATACAGTTTGATAGAGTAATGCTTGCATAAGTTGTCTCATTAATATAGTTCAATGTAAACGTGCTTGTAGACAATAATGTCTTATTAGTACATGTAACGAATAATTTAACTGTCATTGTATAAGCGAAACTGAATAAAATATTTTTCATATATAATTTGCATTGGTGTTTATATAAAATGGTGTATTTTTATAGGTAAGATAGTATAAAATGTCCAAATAATGTAGTCTATATTAATTCTTTCTGACCGGAACTGGTAGTGAAATCGACAGAGCGTCGGCTCAAAGTACAAGTGGCACCCGGTTCAAGCCCGAGCAGCGATATAAATAATAATAATAATAAAATCTTTGATTTTAAATATAAAATAAACGCAACAAAACACAACCGCACATGATAGCACTGAACATTGCATTGAATCGACCAAAAAATGTACAGCCTTCAGTAAAATAATGTTTCTAGTATACATTTGACAAGCTCATGTGATTGAACTAACCACTGCATCAAATCTATGAAAGTCACACAGGCTTTAAGCACAAGATAGCTTTAACCTTTTGTATGACAAGTTCACATGATAGCACTGTCAAAACAGTAGCATATCTACTTGAAAGAACTCAAGCCCTCAGCAAATATAATTTTGACATTACATATGAAATGCGTGATTGCAATGAAAACTACATCGTTTCAACTTAAAATTACACAAACCATCAGCAAATATAGCTTTGACCTTAATATAAAAGAAACTCTTGTTATTGCATTGAACATTGTGTACTTTACCCTAAAAACTGCACACGCTTATAAATAAAGTGTTGACATAGTAAAAAAACAACTCGCATAGTGTTTTGATCATTTCACAAACCTTTAGCAAATATATCTTTGATCTTATAATAAAGTTATCAAAAAGGTTCGTATAACCGTATCCCATCAGCTAGAAAATTACGTTGGAACTAAATAAAGCCACGATAAATAAATAAATAAAATAATTGATGTCCAATAGACCTCTGACCGTGTAACACGGTATATCTAAAAACTTCACAAAACTTTAGATGAATGTACCTAACTTATTTTCAATAAAATGCACACAGTTTAATTAATTAATCACAGATATATCCATAAATACGTAAAGCGTCATCCTTAGCACTTTCAATTGTTATCACATCTGGCAAAATTACTATAGACATTTGTTAAAACTAAGTATACGTAAGGCCCTTTTGACTGCGCGGAGACGTTTTCATATCTCCTATAAGATTACAGGCACTTTAAATTTTAGTTCTGACAGAATTTTACAGGAGAGGAAAAGACAAAAATGTCGATAATCAGTCTTGTATCTATACTGACCTTGTCTCAATTAAAACGCGCACAGAATATTTAAACGCACGTGCCATGTCCAATTTATTCCGGATTTTAACCGTTACTGAGCGCTGATAATAACGTTTTGTTAAAACAAATCAGCCTTAAATGACATTTCGAAACGTAATTTCACTGATTTACATGAATGATAAACGAATGTATTTCTCCTGTATGAGAAACATATCGAGCATGTAAACATAATTATTTATTTTATCCACAGCGGTTATCTAGGCTCCGGGCGTTATTATAGACATATAAATTTATATCGACACCGTTGAGATGGTTGCATATCGATATAAAATGGTAAACGTCGTGGCATTTGATGAAACATCAATCAATATTATAATACGAATCTTACAAAAGTGATTTTGGGTTTTTGCAATAAGTGTTAGTATATATTGATATAAGGTAACCAAATTTTATGACACATTTTATGAAATATGCTGAAAGTGTTTGTGTGTGTGTGTGTGTGTGCGCGCGCGCGTGTGTGCGTGCGTGCGTGCGTGCGCGCGCGCGCGCGTGTGTGTGTGTGCATAAAATCAGAGGCAAATACATTCATGGTACTTTGACTCATTTGTACTTTTATTATTTATTATGTTTATTATTTATTTGTTTTTCTTACATTACAAGTGAAAGGAAGCAGTTCAAACTACATTTCTTCCAAATTTTGTCTTTATTCCACTTGATTCCATGCATTCCGCTTACCTTCGGTATTTAAAAACAAAGCGAAAACAAAAAAAACCGCGTATAACTTTCCTATAGTCAACTCAAAAAAAGTACGTGTATTTCATAATACAATCTTACATAACAAGTTGTGTTTTATACAAAATGTCAGCATCCTACTCTAGGATTATATATCGATTGAAGTACAACCGTTCTTTTAAAATGAGGCGCAATTCTACTTAAGTGACTGAGTAGTCTTGCTCTGTACGCGTTATCTTCATTCAAACCATTGTTTCGCCATGATCGCTCCACCAACGATCAACTTGAGTTGGAGTACAGGCCCACAAACTGTGTTTACCGAGCAATCACAGGGGCTCTCAGCAGAATTATTAGTTTATTCAATATTATGATAAGGATCGTATGCCCGAATGCAAAATGGATTTTGATAATTGTATTGATTGGCAGAACGGGTTAAAACTAGTTAGAAACAGAAAGCAAATTATACACGCGAAAGACGCGAATGTTACCATTGCATATACCTGGTTATTCATTTGAAATACCAGTATATCATTGTAAAAACCGCAATGTGGTCATAGTAGCGGCGTTCACCTTATTAAAGGTGGAGGAAGAACACAGACATATGTATTGGTAGAACCACCGGCGCACCTTAGATCAATGGAAGACATACCACACGCTCAAGTTCTTGCGCCGACCGTGAGTTCAGCCCACGCTGTTAGTGAAAAAGGAATTACAGGTCAACGACTGCATACCACTTTTTAAAAATATATAAATAATATGTCCACTTCAATGACGCTACAACAATTTGTCCTTAACAATATAAATATAAATAACTAAGATAATTACACGATATTAAAAGATTTCAATTTACAAATCTGCCACAAGAACTTACACAAAGCTATATCCATGGTTTTAATTAAAATCTGCCATAAAAACTTACACGAAGCTGTATCCATGGTTTTATTTAAAATCTGTCATAAGAACTCGACTCTACGTTTATAATGCACAGAATACTATTTCATATAACCTACTCACTTATACTTGTCTTCGGTAAATACATCGAATTTATTGTAAAATATGTTAACAACCTTTTCTGATATATAAGTTTACACGCTCTAAAATACACAGAATTATAAATGTACTATGAAATGTGGCTATGACAGAATAAATACAAACATACACAACTTCAACAATCGCACAGTAAACTATATCAAATAGGCTAGAAAATACACACAGAATTTTAATTAAAAATCTGTCAGGAACCCACGATTATACCAAACTATGACTGCAAGAAACATAAACTAAAATTCTGTAAAATATAGCACTGACAGGGTCAGTAAGAGACATACCGACTGTACAGGTCTTGTTCCTGTTACAGAAAACACCAGGTTATCACAACTTTGTCCAAATAATATACAGGAGTAGAGTCACTATTAGCAATATAAACTGTTATCACATCGGCACAAAAACTACACCGGACCTTCGTTAAAGAATTTTACGGACGAAATATACGTGTAGCACCTGAGATTTTACGAAGCACCTGGTATTATTACTGTCATAACCATTAGAGCAGACCTTCGTAAATGTTATCCTGACATTGATAAAAAAGACATCAGGGAATGAATTGAAATAAATTTTGCAATATGCTCCACCAATTAAACACACACCGTCAATAAAGAAGAACGCTTTAATTCACAGGAATTAAAACACACTGTTACACTAAAAGCTGCAAGGCATGATTAAAAAACTCACACAACTTCAGTTATTCCCAGATATATCCAGAGTTATCTATATTAGAATCCTTATATGTGTGTCTAAAACTTTGATCACATCTGCATAAGGTCACATGCAAAGTTCCGATAAAAATAATACTGACATAATATACAAGACGTGATAGCGACTGCACTGAAAACAATTTTACATGTACTGGAAAATTACACGGGACGGTAAAATATAGTTCTGACAGAATCTTCAGGAGAGAGAGAGAGAGAGAGAGACAGAAAATGTCGATAATCAATCTTGTATCTGTATTGACCTTGTGCCTATTAAACGCGCGCACAGTATATCAACGCACGCGCCATGTCCAATTATTTCCGGCGTTCAATCGTTACTGAGCGCTGATGATGAGGTTATATCGATGCAACCAGTCCTACATGTCATTTTAAAACGTAACTTTTAATGATTTGCATAAAATGTAATAGAATCTCTTTTGTCATTCAATTAGCATTTACATAATGTGTGTAAATGACTGCCGCAGGTCTTCTGGGCTGTTTATAAAAGGTATCAACATTGATTGTAGTTGGCATGGTAACGAATCGATAAGTAAAGCATAAACGCCGCTAAATTGAGTGATTGAGTGAGTGACACAATACACCATAAGATTTGCAAATATAACAGCAATCAGACGTTACCCTTTAAACCACTTTAAAGATACATTACACCTTACATATTTACACTAACATAATGTAGGCGTATCCAAGCTGAAGACATACAAAAGGAGATTCTGATAGCTTCTTGTTTGTTTACATTGCATCGACACAACTATGGTCAGAATGGTGTTAAGTGAATTGAAATTAAATTTAACCTGATCGTAATACATCATTATCTCAGAAAATATGTTTTTTTACACACCAGCTATATATGTCACTAAAAACACTATTTACTAATACAATTAGTTAATACAAAAAGCTACGACAACAAGAATTACGGACACTTTTGTGTTCTTTAGCAATAGTACACATAATTCAAATAAAACAACATTCCACCATTGTTAAATAATCTATTTACTGCTATCATTGGTAAAGCCGCTCTCTTGCAAATGATGATTAACTAGACTAAAGTACTGGCTAAGTAGCCATTCCATGTAAATGAAGATCAACTAGACTAAATTACTGGCAGAGTAGCCATTCCATGTAAATGAAGATCAACTAGACTAAATTACTGACTGAGTGGCCATTCCATGTAAATGAAGATCAACTAGACTAAAGTACCGGCATAGTAGCCATTCCATGTAAATGAAGATCAACTAGACTAAAGAACTGACTGAGAAGCCATTCCATGTAAAGGAAGATCAACTAGACTAAAGTACTGGCTGAGTAGCCATTCCATGCTAATGAAGATCAATCGAACTAAAGTACCGATAGAGTAGCATTTCTTGCAAATGAAGATCAATTAGACTAAAGTACTGACTGAGTGGCCATTCCATGTAAAGGAAGATCAACTGGACTAAAGTACTGACTGAGTGGCCATTCCATGTAAATGAAAATCAAGTAGACTAAAGTACTGACTGAGTAGCCATTCCATGTAAAGGAAGATCAACTAGACTAAAGTACTGACTGAGTGGCCATTCCATGTAAATGAAGATCAACTAGACTAAAGTACTGGCTAAGTAGCCATTCCATATAAATGAAGATCAATCGAACTACAGTAACGATGGAGTAGCATTTCTTGCAAATGAAGATTAATTAGACTAAAGTACTGACTGAGTGGCCATTCCATGTAAATGAAGATCAATTAGACTAAAGTACTGACTGAGTGGCCATTCCATGTAAAGGAAGATCAACTAGACTAAAGTACTGACTGAGTGGCCATTCCATGTAAAGGAAGATCAACTAGACTAAAGTACTGACTGAGTGGCCATTCCATGTAAATGAAAATCAACTAGACTAAAGTACTGACTGAGTAGCCATTCCATGTAAAGGAAGATCAACTAGACTAAAGTACTGACTGAGTGGCCATTCCATGTAAATGAAGATCAACTAGACTAAAGTACTGGCTGAGTAGCCATTCCATATAAATGAAGATCAATCGAACTACAGTAACGATGGAGTAGCATTTCTTGCAAATGAAGATCAATTAGACTAAAGTACTTACTGAGTGGCCATTCCATGTAAAGGAAGATCAACTAGACTAAAGTAATGACTGAGTGGCTATTCCATGTAAAGGAAGATCAACTAGACTAAAGTACTGACTGAGTTGCCATTCCATGTAAAGGAAGATGAACTAGACTAAAGTACTGACTGAGTGGCCATTCCATGTAAATGAAAATCAACTAGGCTAAAGTACTGACTGAGTAGCCATTCCATGTAAATGAAGATCAACTAGACTAAAGTACATGCTGAGAAGCCATCCCATGCAAATGAAGATCAATCGAACTACAGTAACGATGGAGTAGCATTTCTTGCAAATGAAGATCAATTAGACTAAAGTACCGATTAACTAGCACAGGTTAACTAGCCATTCCATACAAATGAAGATCAACTAGACTGAAGTACCGGCATAGTAGCCATTCCATGTAAATGAAGATCAGCTAAACTAAAGTACTGGCTGAGTAGCCATTCCATGTAAAGGAAGATCAACTAGACTAAAGTACTGGCTGAGTAGCCATTCCATACAAATGAAGATCAATCGAACTAAAATACAAATTGAGTAGCATTTCTTGCAAATGAAGATAAATTAGACTAAAGTACCGATTTACTAGCACAGGTTAACTAGCCATTCCATGCAAATCAAGACCAATAAGTCTAAAGTATTGGTTGAGTAGGCATTTCTTGCAAATGAAGATCGGCTAGACTTAAGTACTGCTTGAGCCGATATTCCTTGCAAATAAAGCTCAAGTAGACTAAAATACTAGCTGAGTAGCCATTCCTTGAAAATGAAGATCAGATAGACTAAGATACTGGTTAAGAACTATTTATTCGCAAGTAAGGATCAATTTGGACTAAAGAACTGGTTGAGTATCGATTCCTTGCTAAGGAAGACCAATAAGACTAAAGTACCGGTTGAGAAACCATTATCTGCAAATTAAGATCAATAACACTAAAGTACAAGTTCAGAAGCCATTCCTTGCAAATGTGGATCTTTTAGACTAAAGTACAAGTAGAGTGGCCATGCCTTGCAAATGTGGATCAATTAGACTAAAGTACAAGTTCAGAAGCCATGCCTTGCAAATGTGGATCAATTAGGCTAAAGTACAAGTTGAGAAGCCATGCCTTGCAAATGTGGACCAATTAGACTAAAGTACAAGTTGAGAAGCCATGCCTTGCAAATGTGGATCAATTAGACTAAAGTACAAGTTGAGAAGCCATGCCTTGCAATTGTGGATCAATTAGACTAAAGTACAAGTTCAGAAGCCATGCCTTGCATATGTGGATCAATTAGACTAAAGTACAAGTTCAGAAGCCATGCCTTGCATATGTGGATCAATTAGACTAAAGTACAAGTTCAGAAGCCATGCCTTGCATATGTGGATCAATTAGACTAAAGTACAAGTTCAGAAGCCATGCCTTGCAAATGTGGATCAATTAGACTAAAGTACAAGTTGAGTAGCCATGCCTTGCAATTGTGGATCAATTGGACTAAAGTACAAGTTCAGAAGCCATGCCTTGCAATTGTGGATCAATTAGACTAAAGTACAAGTTGAGTAGCCATGCCTTGCAATTGTGGATCAATTGGACTAAAGTACAAGTTCAGAAGCCATGCCTTGCAATTGTGGATCAATTAGACTAAAGTACAAGTTGAGTAGCCATGCCTTGCAATTGTGGATCAATTAGACTAAAGTACAAGTTTAGAAGCCATGCCTTGCAAATGTGGATCAATTGGACTAAAGTACAAGTTCAGAAGCCATGCCTTGCAAATGTGGATTAATTAGACTAAAGTACAAGTTGAGTAGCCATGCCTTGCAATTGTGGATCAATTAGACTAAAGTACAAGTTGAGTAGCCATGCCTTGCAAATGTGGATCAATTAGACTAAAGTACAAGTTGAGTAGCCATGCCTTGCAAATGTGGATCAATTAGACTAAAGTACAAGTTCAGAAGCCATGCCTTGCAAATGTGGATCCATTAGACTAAAGTACAAGTTCAGAAGCCATGCCTTGCAATTGTGGATCAATTAGACTAAAGTACAAGTTGAGTAGCCATGCCTTGCAAATGTGGATCAATTAGACTAAAGTACAAGTTCAGAAGCCATGCCTTGCAAATGTGGATCAATTAGACTAAAGTACAAGTTCAGAAGCCATGCCTTGCAAATGTGGATCAATTAGACTAAAGTACAAGTTCAGAAGCCATTCCTTGCAAATGTGGATCAATTTGACTAAAGTACAAGTTCAGAAGCCATGCCTTGCAAATGAAGATCAATGACACTAAAGTACAAGTTCAGAAGCCATGCCTTGCAAATGTGGATCAATTAGACTAAAGTACAAGTTCAGAAGCCATGCCTTGCAAATGAAGATCAATAACACTAAAGTACAAGTTCAGAAGCCATGCCTTGGAAATGAGGATCAATTAGACTAAAGTACAAGTTCAGAAGCCATTCCTTGCAAATGTGGATCAATTTGACTAAAGTACAAGTTGAGTAGCCATTCCTTGCAAATGAAGATCATTTACAATAAAGTGTTGGTGGGTGGAGTAGCTATTCAGTGCCTCATTCGTTTTGTCTTGATTGCTTTACAGGGCTGCAATCAACATGAGTAGGTGTACCGGCCAAAGCAGTGTTAACTAAGCACTAATATAGGTTCCTGTTGGGAAGTATTACTTTGCATATTATTATGAATAGTTTAATATCCCCGATTGCAAATCTTTTGCATCGAGTTTAACTAAGTTAAAAAGATTGTCATCAAAGCCAAAAAGGATATTTATTTGCAATTTTGTTAAAAGTACAAATATATAATAACAAACATGGCAACAAACACATAAATAATTAATTAAAACAGAACAAAATTACCCAAAACATCATATGAACTCACAAAACATACATACATCACACCGAAATGACACATCGAGTATGTCTGTATATTTGTTTTCATATGACTTTATAATTTCATAAGTGTTATATAATATAATATGTCAATTTGTATATCTGGACTGTTACGACCGGTGTCGCTATATAAGTTTATTTATAAAATGACACGTTTACTAAACGACGAAATGGTGTAACAGAAAGAACGAGCCAGCAACAAACTAGTACAATAATGTTTTATTTTAATAAACAATTAAATCTATGGCGTAATACAACAATAATAAATAAATCAGACAAAATTGCAGAAAACAAAATTAATGTTAGCTTACAGTTAGTTCCTATTAGGAGGTGTCCCTTTAATATTCCAATTAATAATCCAACGTCGAATAATCCCGAAGAGTTTTCGGTAGAATGTCCTCGTAGATAAGCACAGTTGAAATAATCCATCGGTAGGACAATACACGAATGTTAACAATATAATTCCAAATCCAACACTTTAATATTTATATCACTGTAGAATATAGTAAGTCCACGTAAGTTCCAGCTAAGAAAGGTTTAATATAGAAGCTGCAAGTATTTCCAAATTATATGTCCAAACTTTATATCCAAACTTTAAAGCAAACCTTTTATCCAGACTTACTTTATATCGGCAAACACGCCCTTATATACCTAAAGAATTTCCAGAACATTCACGAACCCAGAACATTCTCGAAAACCAGTTAAAAATAAACAATTGAACTTTCTAGCATGATCCTTTTCTTCTAGCAGTTACGCGAATGCTACGTCATCAAAACAACAGCGGTAAACAACCCTTACCCTGACTAGCGTAACATTATACGCTGGTGTACTACAGTACATAACAGCACATACAACTACACGTGAAGAAAGTTCACCACATATGTATACACCATTAACGCCAAAATATTAATCTATCATCAGAAAGACATACACGAAAACACAATCTTAGATAGTTTTTGTTATCGTAGTTACACAATAAGCCCAGTGAGACAGAGTACTGTCCCATACTTCTATTGTTTTCACTCGATTGGGTTTCTTTCAGATCTTCTGATCAGTAAACGAAGTGGAAACACAGTAGTGACAACAAAGGGATTGTACCTGATTTATACAAAGGTAAATATACACTTTTAATGCACTTGTAAACCTCTATTTTTCGTTGATTTTGCTATGCTTACTTTCTACTGCTTGGTATTTTAAGCTATATACGGACTTTGTTATCTTAAAATTACTCTTCTTGGCATCTAAGCTAAATACTAGACCTGTACATATTCTGTTGTAAAATCGCCAAAACTATGCATCCTAAAATAATTCATTGTACTGTTGTACCCCTCGAGAAAAGGGATTTACATAAGTTGTTTTCACAACCTTTTCCCCAATTCTATCTCTATATGTTGAATATTCGTTACGTATGTATCATATGGCATTATCTTGAATAAATTTTGTTGAAACTAAACCTCTTTTTTTGTCATGCTAGCTTGACAAAAACTCTACCTTTACGAGTACGCGTGTTATTTTTTACAATTACAATATGTTGAGAGTAGGATGCATTTTATTGAAAAGTCTAAATATGTTCCCCCTAAGTCTTCTATGGGTACTCTTATAAGATTGCGCATGGGTGCATATAATTACAAGCAATTTCTTTTTCTCAGAGTAATATACAGAAGTTAGTGAAATAAGCTTAATTGGGGGAAACATATTTAAGAGTGTTTAGCGCTCGTGCGAATTTTAATGATACACACCTAAAATGTCTTTAACTAGTTAATATCTGCATATTAGGCAAAACACAAAATCTTATTAATGCCAGATACTATATTTTACAGCATATTCCGTCGAGGAACGACCTGGTGAAATAGGAAAACAGTACATTTTGAACATGTCAGAAACGACGCAACATATACCGTCAATCAACTACTTATAAAAATACAGCTGCGTTTGAATCTGTTTCATTTAAAACTCAAAAGTAATAAAAGCACGTTTGCATAAACAACATATTTAACGGGCTATTCCCTGTTTAAAGCGGATACATGGAAAGCCGTATTGTCTGTGTTTTTGTACAAGATTACTACTTTGTTTCTTGGTATTAGACGTTAATATTCAAGCGCACTATCGACATTAACTAAAAACTTCATTGACGCCTTTTATAAAAAATAGTAGAACCAAATACAGCTATTCTTATAACTTCAAAACAATACTGGTTAGAACCTGATTCCTAACCCAACGTGCAATAAAACTCAGACCCTTATTGGGATAAAACACTACCAACGGTTAATTTTTGGAGGTAATTTTAGACAAAATAATTTTACCCATTTCAGTTAGCCAGTTGTTCCAGGTAGTGTTACTGCCTGCCAATTGTTCCAGTTATTGTTGCTGCCTGTAATCAGATATTATTGCATACTTTTAGTACAATACAAACAAGGTATTTTTTACTAAAATGTATCGCAAATGGCCAAAGTCCGATAGGATCGTTTGTAAACATCTTGGTTTTTGTAAATACTTGAAACATGCTGCAAAGAAAACATGCCTTACAACAAGTATAACTTATGCTACCTTCAGATGGTTGTAGTTATTAAAAATATCAAATTTTAAACAATATACACCTTATTCAAATAACCAATGCTGTTGTTTTTTTTCAACACGTATAATATAATGTCAGGTTCTAACAGGACGTTACAATAAAAACGACATACATCCAAGATGGGCAAGAAGAAATTGATTGACGTCATATCAGTGATAATAGAAGATAAACTTGACAGCAACGGCGCCCTACGTAACGTGGCTGTTAGTGACGCCTGGAAGAGGCTACGTCAGAACATTGAAGTCGTATGTATCAAATTTTGATATTATTAAAAGATGACTGGATAGCTATATGTTGCATGAACATTATTTAACGTATAATACCTCATTTCTAATTAAATCACGATTTTAATGTCAAGTCATCTGGTTAAAACAATAACAATTTATTCCTGCAGGTAATAAAGTCATTCAAAATAAATGTCTCATTAATATAATTTCTTTCAGTATGCACATGTACTTCTTCATAATAAGACGTCGTACAATAACGTTTACCAATGTGGACAATCAGAACACCTCGAATAATTCACGAATCATCTCTCGGATGTATGTAGGTAGTAGGATCACCTCGGCCATTTCTCTAAATGCAACTTCTTCAAAACAAATATGACAGCTCGGATGATAGCTCACTACAGTACAATGCCTGTAAAATTTCAGTTTGTGGCTGCTTTAAATTTAAATCATCCAAGTTTAATTTACGCACCGCACCAAACACACAACTGTCAAACGACGCCAGTGTTTGCGTTTTGTGCGAAGTACATTTTAGGCTTATTCTTTCGACTTCCGGCGAACAAAACGATCGTGATTTCATTAAGTATCATCCAGATACATCCGAGGGTTGATTGTCCCGAGGACGGAATTACCCGAGGAGTTCCGATTCCAATGTGGATTGGTCACGGTATACCATCGTTTCATTTTGTTCAATGTTCCACCTGAATAACCTTAAAAAATATGTAACTTTGATATTTTGAAAGAGTTCGTGGAAGACCGCTGAGAGCATCCTGCAAGAACTGTCAGATAACCTGCAGAAGATCAACCTCTTGAAGTCAATGTCCCCACAGTTCACCAAACTCAAAGCGGCTGTAACTATGTTCTCCTTTATTCTTAAAAGAATAATCTGTAATAGAAGGGACTTTATAGCTCTCAATTATGCAGTATAAAGCCTAACTGAACCGTACACCAGAACATAAGCTTTATTACATGTATACAGTTTAGTACAACAGTACATAACTTTATTATACAGCCCTTGTACAGCAGTACATAGCTTTATCATACAGCCCTTGTATAGCAGTACATAGATTTATTATACAGCCCTTGTACAGCAGTACATAGCTTTATTTTACAGCTCTTGTATAGCAGTACATAGATTTATTATACAGCCCTTGTACAGCAGTACATAGCTTTATTTTACAGCTCTTGTACAGCAGTACATAGCTTAATCATACAGCCATTGTACAGCAGTACATAGCTTTATCATACAGCCCTTGTATAGCTGTACATAGCTTTATTATACAGCCCTTGTACAGCAGTACATAGCTTTATTATACAGCCCTTGTATAGCAGTACATAGCTTTAGTATACAGCCCTTGTATAGCAGTACATAGCTTTAGTATACAGCCCTTGTACAGCAGTACATAGCTTTATTATACAGCCCTTGTATAGGAGTACATATCTTTATTATACAGCCCTTGTATAGCAGTACATAGCTTTATTATACAGCCCTTGTATAGCAGTACATAGCTTTATTATACAGCCCTTGTATAGCAGTACATAGCTTTATTATACAGCCCTTGTATAGCAGTACATAGCTTTATTATACAGCCCTTGTATAGCAGTACATAGCTTTATTATACAGCCCTTGTATAGCAGTACATAGCTTTATTATACAGCCCTTGTATAGCAGTACATAGCTTTATTATACAGCCCTTGTATAGCAGTACATAGCTTTATTATACAGCCCTTGTATAGCAGTACATAGCTTTATTATACAGCCCTTGTATAGCAGTACATAAAGTTATTGTGCAGCCATAACATATTCTTTTAATACAGTTGTCCTATAAAGCACATAGTTGTATTATACGATATATATACCTTAAACTTAACCCGCTATATTTGTTGACAACACATGCTACAAATGAATGCAAAGTTAAGATATCTCATGTGTCCAAATATTACCATCGATAAGATTTGTCTTCAGCTTCAGAACCCTGATCAAATGGTGGAGGAAACGGAGTACCTGGCTAAAGAAAATCCGAAAGACAATAAACAAACACTCAACGCTATAAGGTATTAAAAATCAACAAATTAAAGTATTAGAAACAAACTGTCAATGCTTATGTATTTCTTAAACTCTGAAACCTTTTGTTCAAGCTTTGATATTCACTTTATACTTCATCAAGTTGTTTGTATCAAGATGTAACTAAAATGAAAGTATTTTGAACACTTATTTATCTGCTTTTTTCAATAGCATTAAGCGTTTTATGTGTGGCCCAGATCCTTTCGAGTCCTGTTATTATGAAATAACATCATTCTATATAAAATTGGCACTGAATACAAACTATATGGATCGACACGCCTCTTTGGGTCACACATACGTTATGCGTTACGTTATATATATATACTAGTTTGTATTGTGATATTCCCATTCCATATACAAATAAATTTCAGGTAACTTTCGGGTAGGTGTATTTTCATTTCTGAAATGGCCTCAAGATCTTGCATTAAAACTACTCGAACTTTTTTTTGTTAAAACATATAACAATTGAGCAAACTGGTAGATATATTTTGTCCATGTCAAGTTTTAGCTTGAAAAAAAATATGACAGTCCTATGAGCATTGCAACATATACCAAAATTCAAAAAAAAGGACAAAGGTATTCACATGCAAGCAAAATGTAAAAGTAATAACAAAGCTATGATGAGTCATTTAACAAAAGCTAACCCAACAGTTACCGCCTTGGAACGGTCAGTTGACCCCGAGGGACCGACTGGGGTGCTGAAACCGGTTTTACAGATCTTTAACATCGCACTTCCTGAGGGGTTTCTCAAATGCAAATATTTATTTAAATTACAACAACAATGATTCACGGCACTGTTTCAGCGAGATGAAGGCAGTTAGGGAGGAAATAAACAACTTGTCAAAATGTCTTCTGGGTATCAAAGTAAAGCTGGAAAAAGAGGGAGACGTTCCGGAGAAGATTGATGTACCACGTGACATAAGCGACGAGACAAAATCGTGCTATAATGCTGTGGCATATATCTGCGACAAGTTCAGAAGGGGAGTCAGGTACATGTAACTTTAGTCACGATAAGTAGAAAACTTTCATGAGGAGATGTCCAGCTGATCTGCAGTTTACCACTAGCTCTACCAAGACATTTGTCTTCCTAAATTAATAATTAGCTGGACATTGCCAATATGCAATATGACCATAATTGTGTCGGTGCGATGTAACTAATAAACCAGTTCATTATCTATCTTTCAGTTATCCTGACAATTCTATATGTTAGTCCCTATAATAATAATAATAATAATAATAATAATAATTATAATAATAATAATAATAATATAATATAATAATAATAAAAGCAACCACAAGGACAACAACAACAACAACAACAACAACAACAACAACAACAATAATAATAATAATATTAATAATAATAATAATAATAATAATAATAAATCTTTTTTTTGTTGTTGTTATTATGTATCACTGAATTCAAAAGTATTAAACCATATTTTAGCAAATTTTACCTTGATGCCCATATGCTGTCTTTCGCAATAATATTACAGAGATATTGAACATCTTAAAATGAGAGTAGAAAATGGCGAAAAGCGAAATAAAGATCTGGAGAAAGACATAGACGACAAGGAGGAAAGGATTAACAAGTAGGTGGCTATTTCATCAGACATTTAGTAAAATCAGATGTTTGAAGACATATATGTTTCAAAATCACGTTTTAAAAGTAATATCGATTTTCCGAAAGGATGCTACTAAATGAAAGGAAACAGAAATGTCCCATGATATGTCAGATATTTACTTTAACATAGATTATTTTTATATAAATTTTACCGAATTGAAGACGGCGATACAAAGATAAAGGTAAAAAGACAACATAAATAGACACCAGTTTACATATAAGCACCGACTGAAACTCATTTAAGTAAATGGTTATATTGAAACTTGAATGTCTTAACTGTTCCGCTCGCAATGCAAACATTCAGTACTACAAATAAACATTTGAAACAAAAAAATAAGCATGCACCAGGACTGGTGCAGTCACTTTAGCTTCGGACTGTAATACAAAAGGTCTCAAGTTCCAGTTATACAAACACAAACATTTTGGATTGTATTTGTTACATTCTTGACCATTTCTTCTTTTTCACTCGTTATTATATTATTAGCTACCAATTTTTTATGAACAAAAGATTTTTATTTTTTATTTTTATTTTTAAACGAAAAAACATTTAAAATTATTGAGAAGGGAAAACCTGAATTATCAATAAATTTCACTCTTTTTGCATTCAATTTTGCCAGACTGACTTTAACAGTAGACACTCTGGAACAAAAGCACAGTGGAATGAAGGAAGAAAAGATGGAAGCATTCAAGGACCAGATGAAACTGAAGGGACTAGAGAGGCAGTTGACCCAGAAAGACGCACAACTGGACAAATTGAAACAAGAACTAAAAGAGCTAACGGACAGGTATGGAAATGATATTCATTATTTTGGACAAACATAAAACCTAAGATCATTCTCGTGTCGTAAATCCCTAAAAACTTCTTGCTTCAGTCAAGGGCCTTCAGTGTACCTTTTTTCAGAATTGTATAAGGTATCCCACCAGTAGAATTGCTCCTAAAATTATTTCAAATAAAGTTTTAAATGTTTTGTAAAATGTTTTAAGTGTCTGATTTGTGTCTCAACTGTCATATCTAATGAAAGATTACAAAATACATCTTATGTTTGATGTCTTCCTTGATAAACGACAACAGCGTAACACAAACAGTTCAAGAGCGTCAACTTAAAGTTGAGGCTAGTCAACAAGTGATTGTCTCCCTTTATAAGTGTTTCATTCCAACGAACAACGATTGTTTGTTTGTTGGGTTTATCGTTCCACCAACAGTATTTTAGTTATCTGGAAACGGTGTCTGCTGGAAGCAGATATAGTGCTGCCTTCATTGTGGATAGCATGCCGTGAACACCTGGCATGATACCACACCCAGTCACATTATCCTGGCACTACCAGTCATGTAACTACCATTATATTTGCTTTGAGCGTTAGCATGGGAACTATAGTTCCACTATATATACCACTACCATTTTAACGATCTACCGATTGCTCTACCAGGTCCGGTCAAACTTTTGTTTTAGCACACATCGATAAAACACACAAGAACACCATTGAAAAGAATCACTAATAAATGGTACTACGCGATGCATTTTTCATTATGTTTTCCATATGAATTCCTTATTGCTGTTTAGTATGTACATGCGTCATATTTACTCCAGAATTCTTTGCTTTTCATCTTTGATTCAGTGTATACATTTTTCACACCACTTTGACATTTATTTCTTTTAACTATATCTAATTTAACTCCCGGTAAATAATGGCAGACGCTTGAAGTCCCCCAGGCGTTTCTTTGCTTACTGACCAGTCCAATGCAGCCATCGTACATTTTATTTGTTATGTCTGGTCTCGGCGTCCTTGCGCTTAAACACTTAATTTGAATGTTGGTTCCTTGTTCTAGAGCAAAGTCAGAATTTAACATATTGGTAATGTGATGAGGTTTGTTATAATGTTCTTATTACAACGAAGGCTTGGCGCCATGGTAAATGCTCGAGATGATGCGATTGAAGACGCCCTTAATCCAGTACCTCCAAGCAGAGTAGCGGAGATGTTTGCCGATATATACAAGACAGAATGGACAGGCATGTTAACTTACCTGAAAAGGGAAGGAAAATCTGAGCAAGATGCCACGGAGAAAATGTTGAAGATTTTAAAGGTACACGAACAAGTCTGGTACTTGTTTCACCTTTGTTTGAAATGTTACTGTGTTTATTTAAGTTTTTTTATGATGACCTTCTTAAGGGCTGCCCGAGATTAGACAAAGATAAAAGAATGCGGTGGGAATGGTGTGCGCCATATACAGAGCTGTATCAGTGCAATGAGGAAGGACATAAATCAGTTAGTGTGTGTACGATGTCTCAGATGATGCACATAGGATTATTTATCTGCCATTATGAAACAGCTTTTACTTGACTATTTTAATCCATATATCCATACATGGCCCCAAGTAAGGTGAGCCCCCGGTTCCAACCTGGGCCGTGACGTACCATAGTCGTAACAAATGGTCGTGGTGTTGCTCCCTTGCTTATGCCCAAGCAAATATAAGGTTAGTTCCACGACTGGTTGGCCCGGTGTCTGTATAATATGATTGGGTGTGGCGTCATGCCAGGTGTTCACGGCATGCTATACAAAATGAAGGCAGCACTACATCAGCTTCAAGTAAACACCGTCTCTAGATAACTGAAATACTGTTGATGGGACGACAGACCCAACAAAGAAACAAACATTTCCATATATACATCTCTACTGAGACTACTTGAGTCTCCAAATGTACCAAGCTGATCATGGCCAGTAGTAATCTAGCATGCATGCCAAATATCTCACACGTCAATTTCAAACTGACAAAAATTACAAGGAAGCAGACATGGTAAATAGTTTAAAGTACATTTAATATGCCAAACTGTGTCGTATAAGCCATTCGCGAAAAGCATTTAGATTTTTGCCAAGGATGAATATATGATTCGAAACTATTATGTTAATTTAATAACTGTCTAATTACCCAGCCCATTCAGTTACATATACATTGGTGTCAACGTCATAAACCTGGCACATAATTATGTTCCAGTTGATCACGTACGGCCCACAAGACCTGTCAAGAGTTTGTCCTACACGACATCTATATTAAAAGTTAAGGTTATATAATTCAGATTTGCAAACAATATTTCAGATCAAATCAGCGAAATGTGCTTACAGTCTTAATATTGTCATTTAATAAATTCACATGGCCTTTTAAAAAGTTGATTTTAAGCTTTAAATGACACACGTAAGTACAATCACTATCTTTCAAGTTATTATTTCTATATGTATATATTTATTCTAATGAATTAGGATGCGTATCAGTTTGCTGAAGCTGCTTGCCAGAGACAGTTACAGAGGCTTGCAAATGACTTCGTCTGTTCTCCTATTGAACTGCCGCTGGTAAGATTTAGTTGCGGTTTTACACTTTGAGATTAAACTGCCATTGGTATAATAAAGGTGTGACAACACAGTGTTTCTGTTTATCCACTGCACTGTTATTAATAAGGTAAAGTTGTGGCTACAAACTTTCTCCGTTTATCCATTGGAATTTCACTGGAAAGGTAAAGTTGTAGCTACACACTTCGTTTATCCACTGGACTGTCATTGGTTTAGTAAAGTTGTGACGACACACTTTTTCTGTTTATCAAATAGACTTTCATTGATAAGGTCAAGTTATGGCTACACACTTTCACCGTTTATCCATTGGACTGTTATTGTCAAAGTAAAGTTTTGGCAAGACACTTTGTTTATACATTGGACTGTCGTTGGTCAGGTAAAATCGTGGCTACACACTTTCTCCGTATATCCATTGGACTGTTATTGGTAAGGTAAAGTTGTGATTACACTCTTTGTTTATCAATTGGGCTGTCATTAGTAAGGTTAAGTTGTGGCTACACACTTTCTTCGTTTACCCATTGGACTTACATTTGTAAGATAAAGTTGTGGCTAGATACTTTGTTTATCCATTGGGCTTTCATTGGTAAGGTAAAGTTCTGGCTAGACACTTTCTCCGTTTATCCATTGGACTGTTATGGGTAAGGTAAAGGTGTGGTTACACACTTTCTCCGTTTATCCATTGGACTGTCATTGGTCAGGTAAAGTTGTGGCTACACATTATGTCCGTTTATCCATTGGACTTTCATTGGTAAGTTAAATCTCTGGCTAGACACTTTCTCCGTTTATCCACTGGACTGTTATTGGTTAGGTAAAGGTGTGGCTACATATTTTGTCCGTTTATCCATTGGACCTTCATTTGTAAGGCAAAGCTGTGGCCACACACCTTTTTGTTTAACCATCGGGCTGTCATTGGTCAGGTAAAGTTGTAACTATACACTTAATTTATCTATTGAACTGTCATTGGTAAGATAAAGTTGTGGCTAAACACAGTTCGTACATTTATTTGAACTGCAGTTGATGAGATTAAGTAATGGCTAATCACTACATCTTTTCCTTATGTAAACAACTAATCATTAGGGAGGTTTTTGTTGGACTTTGTCTTTTCACTCTTTAAATTAACATTAACAAGATTTGTTTTTTATTTCATATTAAGGTGCCCTCATTGTGATCGGATGTAGTGAACTATTTTAGATTGATATAGGTTACATGTTTTATCAGAACTACGCAACCTTTACGTTTTGGGTTTGTCTATGCATGTTTAGTTCATTTTTATTAGGATTGTTATTGGAAGAGTAGGTAAATATATAAAATGGCAAATACTGTACACTAGTTGTTAAATTTTAATGTATAGCATGCTGTTTTCTTAATTTCCCCCACGTATTTCTGTTTAGTAAATACTACACGTATGTATATATTTATTCTGATCAAAATGTGCCATGTGAAACTCAAAATGAAATACCGTTCATAATATTTGCCCCCTGGTGTTCGCGTATCTTTGTTCGAACAAACACCTTTCTATTTACAGGCTAAGTTAAACTTACAAGAGAGCGAAATCAAGCAGCTTAACGTAATCAGGAGGCAAACGAGCAAAATATCTTGTGAGCAGACGAAAACAGTAAGTGTCTTCTCGTTAGTCAATCGAAACTCCTCGGGTAATTTTGTCCCCGGGACAATTATCCCTCGGATGTATCTGGTGCAATGATACTTACTGAAATCACTATCGTTTTGTTCGCCAGAAGTCGGAAGAAGAATATGCCTAAAATGTAGTTCGCACAAAACATAAACAATAGCATCGTTTGAAAGCTGCATGTCTGCTTCGGTAGGTAAATTAACCTGGATGATTTAAAATTGAAGCCGCCACAAATTGAAGTTTTACAGGCTTTATACTGTAGTGAGCTGTCATCCGAGCTGCCATCTTTGTTTTGACGTCTGTCACAAAAGCAGTCCCGTTTAGGGAAATGGCCGAGGTGATCTGACTACCTACATTCATCCGATAGATGATTAGTGAATTATCCGAGGTGTTCCGATTGTTTTCCTGTATGTTGTTTTAGTTTAAGAATTCTGCTTGTATATAAACGGAAAACATATCACAGAGTTTTGGAAAAAGGGTCAGTACCTTATCTTTTTTTTAAAAACATCATGACATTTACTCCTGGAGTAAAAGTATGGATACGTCTTGATTAAAACTGCTTTATTTTAAAGTATTTCATTGGTTTTCTAATTAAATGGATGAAATGTCATTTGGTTAGTGACGGATATTTAAATATAATAATTTTTATATATTTCTAAAGAAACACAGTCAATAATAATAATAAATAATAATTGAATATCTGAACAATAAGAAAAAAAGGTAAAACAATGCATTTCTATAAAAGGTTTGAGTCAGGTTGGGGAAAAAACTTTCCCAGGGGAAGGTCTTTCAGCTGAACTGATTACTAATAATAGATTGACGTCATAATTATCACCCTAACTATTCATAAACACTAACTACCCCCAAAAATACAATAAAACATGTTTTAATTGACCACCCAATAGAAGGAGGATAATGCGATATTTAAAAAATATTCTCTTTTTTTTTAATATTGTAGGCCTTTATTACTCACTTAGAGGAGTCTGGAGAAGCCGTGTACACACTACAAGAGATCACAGATATGATGTCGTATATCGAGAAATGTATTGACGTTTGCTGGTTTATGTGCCTCCAGACGCCATCTTTGAACCTCGATTTAAGCACAACTTCCGACTGTGACGTGGACAAAACCAAATACGACGTCACATCTGGCAAAGGTTCAAAGGTCAAGTACGTCATTTGGCCAACCCTTTTTAAAGGCAGTAATGGAGAGATTTTGACAAAAGGTAAACTATGTGCGAAATAGTGCGTTAAGAGACATAAATGATTCTATAAATATTATTTGTTTGTGATTGAGCTGAACGATTATGCATGTTTTGTAACATATTTCAAAAGTTTGTGTGGGATTGAAAATGCATGTTTTGAAACATATTTCATTTTTTTTGTGTGGGAATAAATAAAGGACACGAACCTAAAAAATGAACCCTGTGTTGTTTTATTTGGTATCCGGTAGAGGTTAACATTTTTTTCTTCAATTAATCGCACACGATAATTTAAGACCTGATGCAAATACTGTTGTGTTAGTATTGAGCAGGTAGTACCATTGTTATACTTTCAATATTTATATTAAATATTTATACTTAATATAAAAAGTACCTCATGTAAAACGTTGCGTAGCACCATGGATAACGTTTCTGCTTGCGGAGATGCAGCAGGCTGATTCGAACGCCACAGACGTACAGATATTTTTATTTTGAACATATTCACGAGCATAGGTAAACATTTACACAAGCATGATTGTCACGTGCTTGATGCCAGTATTATATATAACAACAACAATGTGCCAACTGTCGCTGTATAGATTATGCATTGTATTATTTGAGTTGACTAATAAAAAAAAAGATTACAAACATCAAACAGAGAAAACAACAACTTATTTTAAATATAACTAGTACACAAGTATTGTATATATAAAATATATTATATCATTATAAAGGTAAATTGGGTTAGCCAAAATCAATTTGAAAAAAAAGCTTGCACCAGATTCGAACTGACCATCCCTTGATTCTATATCTGACTCATTATCAACCGGACCAAAGTTATCATTTTAATAGTCGTTGCTTTTTTTTCACAAATGCAAATCAGCTTTCGTACAATAGCTCGTGAACTATCTGATTAACCTTCGTTATACAGTAGAATGTTCTTGTTAGGTCTAACTTTATAATCTTTGGGTTATATAACCCTTAACTTTCTAAAAAAATATCGTCCCCCGCCGCTGCCATAAATATAACCACCTAATGGTGCGTAATAGTGTTACCAATAATAGTGTTTCAAGTATGCAAGGGAATAAATTTAGGAGTAAACCAAAGAACAATACACTTGATTGGTTGCAGAAATTCAGGATGACTATTAAACAGAGTTACAAGAAAGTCTATGACCAAAGCATTTCTACTTTGTTCTGTATTCAAATTGCAAATTTCGGTGATATGTGCTGCAACACTGCACGACTTCATTTTCGACAAGAAATTTGTAGTAACAAAAAATATCAACATCATCATCATCACCACCATCATCAACAACATAACAACTAAATGATTGAAGCTAAATTTTAAACCTATTTTCATCACTGATTAATGACAAATGTGAGACCCAACGTTTAATGTTTTACTCTTGACTTTTTTTAACACTATAATCTATACATTACAGATGGATGTATTTCTTTTCTACGGACATTCAAAAGGTTCATTTTTAATAAACATTTGCTTACATGTACAATGTGTAAATGTAAATTTTGAACATAGCAGATCAAATATCAATCAGGGGCTGGTAAAGAAAAAGCGACCTGTTACAAACAATGGAAGTAAAACTTATCAGGTCAATGAGCAGACCTTTCGTTAAACAATACAGTCGACGTAGCGTCACATATGTCTGTCACAGTCTTGAATTACAAGTAGCAGGTACAACAAATTATTTTGGGTTTAAAACCAATTAACCATACAGAAGTGTTAACAAACAACGGTTAAAACAGTGCTTGAGTTAGTTATTGGTCTTTTTATGACCCAACAAAAGGGACAAAGGGGAAGTGTGCAATACTTGAGGTATGTAAATTACGTTAGAACAGTAAAAATGCGCGCGCGTGTGTTTGTGTGTGTGCGTTCGAGTGTGCGTATTTTTTTAACACGCATGTGCGTGATTGTGGATTGATATTCAAAACGAAATATTTTGAATAATTAAATAAAATGTAACAACTCAATCTAATGAAAATGAATAAGCGCACATGCACCGTAGTGTCTTCTTAACGACTTACAGCGACTCACTTCTTAACGGCGGGTGCTATGTGGGTCTACCCAGACATTTGCCTGACGGATTCCTCTACCAACAATAGCTAGCCGTCGCTATAATGACATTAATTGTGTCAATTGATGTATTGAAAAAATACAAAGCAACTAATACCAGATGTTTTGTTCATTTCTTAAACTAGTTTCAAAATGTCAACCGCAATAATGACTGTCCGAAATATGAAGATTTTGCTCACTGATATTAATGAGCGTCTAGAGAAGGAGGGCATACTCCAGGTCCGCCAGACGCTTGACATTTGGTCCAAGCTGATGTCCTATCTATTACAGGTAAGAGCCAACACATATGCAAAGTTTAAATGAAGTATTTATTCTAAGTTTGATAGTAGTTAACATTACAACTATCGCACTTTTTGTTATGGCAAGACGTTTAAACTTGTTCACATTATTTTTCAAAGGAAAAAATGTTTTGTTCCTAGAAACCTATTTATTTACTTATTGCTGGCCTTTTCGACAAACCATAAAACTTGCTCATCTCATATACGTGTTTAAGTTAAAAGTGATTGTATTTACATGTAGAATCTACACGTATACATCACAGTAACTGTACTGAAATGCTAGCGTAAATCTCTGTTGTTCTGTATTTATTAATGTCGGTCAATACTCTTGACTAACACGGTAATATCTGCTATAATTGATGTTTGCTGCACATTCCTTATATACTGGTTTAATAATGATTGAATATTGATGCCAATATAAGAACATAGTCATCGTAATGTGGTAATTACATTTAATTTTCTACTAACCATGTTTTTTCACAAGAAGGCATAAAGAAAGAGGCACACTATGCCTAAAGATAATGCAGCCTAAAAGTTAATGTCGATATAAATGTTGACCAATGAGATGAATAGGTTGTAGTCAGACACCTTCTCAACATATGACAAGTTTGGACCCATACATTTTATCCTCTTTCAGGGTGAATACAGTCAGGCAATCCCAATCCGGAGAAATCTCCAAGACCATATGCGGACACGCCGTCACGAGAAGATCCATACTTTCAACAGCATTATCCAGAGACTCGATGAGGTCCTTGACAGATATGTGAGTTTCCTTAAATATTTTAAAAGCTGAAATGCATAATCTATCTTTTGATTTACTAAGCACCATGAAGTTAAAACATATTAATTACAACGAATTGTAATTAAAGTATCCATCATTGTACTTGCAGATTAAAGTACTTGCATTCAGGCTATTATTAAGTTTTAAGTTTTGTCATATAAATAGATGGTGTTTCATACTAACTATCATTTTGAATGGCAGCAAAACATAATTCACTAATTCATTAAACAGACTGTTAGATCTATAATGAAACGGTTTTAAACAAACACATAATACAGATCCCGCCTCCGGAAATGTCGGAAACCGCTAGAAACAACAGACCTCCGGAAAAAGCTCGGAAAGCAGATAAAGATAAGAAACGGGTTATGTTTGAAGGCAATGTGGTTGGGCAGGACTTTCCGGATGCAAAGTAAGAAAAGATTGTAACTGTGTGCACGCTGAGATGAATAAACAAAATCCTGGAGATGTCATGCCCTAGTTCTCAGTTTGTTTGATTATGGCTTTATTCAATATTAATATCAAAATAGGACAAAATTGACCCGACACAAACATAAATAATATTGAATTTACGCTTCCATTTCTACATTAGGATAAATGAAAAGGGGTTAAATTGGATTTTTTAAATAATAATAACTGATGATAAAATTTAAAAAAAAATCTATGATAAGGAGTGTAAGTCTATATTGTAGACAATAAAGACAAACTTAAATAGATATTTAAATTTCTTTCTAGGTTAAGTGAAGAACCTGTTAGCGGCAAAAGCCTTCTCAAGAACAATATAGTCATAGAGGACTTAAATGAAATTGACAGGCAAGTATATAAACATGTTGTCATCCCTGAGGTAAAGTGTTTTAACACACTTGTTAGTTCTATGTTATGTATACAAAAGCACGGACTCCTAGGCATAACAAAGGGTAGGTGACGCCCGAAAATTAATCGTGCTTAAAGTATTTAATATAACATACCTACAAGACAGCAATTACATTTCGCAGAAATATATGAATTTTTAAGCAAAGTATACTAAACGCACTAAACTGGTCAAATTAATATCTATTGACGCCCTCTCTGGTTGTTTATATAAACAAGTTAATCCATTTAATACACGTAACCTTTCAGTTGTCTTCATAAACTTTCATTGAAACTCAGCTGCCGTGAAACATACATAAATATTGTGTGTAAAAAACTTATTACGTTAATATTAGTGTTAATTTGCTTACAAGCTTTCGTTTGTTGTACCTAGAATTAATACGTTGTATAATGTATAAACCCTTACCCGATTTAGGCTAAAACAACAACGAGAGGAGGCCAGAAAGTCTATCAACCTTCTCAAAGCCAACGAGAGTGTGTTGATGACGACCGTGGATGACCAGCAACAAAAGATAAAAAAGTAATGTTAATTCTTTACAATTTGACAGCATTATATATCATCATAAATATCACTGACTGTCGAGTTAGGCATACACATACAACCGTTTACCATAAGAAGTTAAATCAGTATTACGTTCTTGTTGTCCAACAGCATGCGACTTTATCTTTGATATTGAGGATTGTCTTTTTGAGTTCCGTTATTGGTGTATTTCTACACTGATGTTAATTCTAATGATCTTTCTTAACAAATAGCATACATATGTCACTGTAATTACAATCATTTTGTCACTGTAAAAAATAACTAAGTCAATACAAACCACAGTTGAAATTGATCTTACTATTGGAGACATTGATACATAAACTCACATTGTTTTTATATGCCCTTCCACAGCCTGGAGAGTGCCGTGGCTGTTTTGGAGAAACAGAACGCCGTGTTGAAGGGAGATTTTGTGTCGCTGGCAGGGGAAAAGGACGATGACAGAATTAGTGTTTGTTCTAAGGCAGAGACCGAAATCAAATTTCTTAGAAAGGAGCTTAAAATAAAAGAACAAGCTCTGGAGCTGAGTTTGATTGAAAGGAACAAGCTTCTAGAAAAGTATTTCATATTAATTTATGTGTTTAATGTTGTGTTGAGTCGTCATGTATCGTCTTTTGTTATTAAACTTAATTTTATGCCTCAACAATCATTACAAGAGGTAATTAAATAGATTATATGGTAACATATATAATATTATCCATAGTTAATCATAACATTTTAAATATAACAATGAAGTGACATTTTAAAGTAGAACATGTGTCGTTTAGTGTAATATTGAAGATTGACATTAACTAACCGCTTTTTCATTTTATAAAAGTTTCAAACATACTAATGATTTATTCCAATGTTTCATAGACTCAGTTCAGTGACGTCTTTCCGAAGCAAATCGCGAGCATCATCTGGCGGCAGGGACTTTGACGACGTGCATCGTCCGACGAAATTGGCAGAACGATTTTCGGAGCTCCATGATGGCGAGTGGACAGACGCCTTGCACCTATTGACACTTGACCAAGGTCTGGATGATCGTACAGCTATACAATGGCTGCTAGACGTGTTGTTCGTAAGTCTAAGTTTTTGTTATACATATGTTAGCTGTTTCACGCACGATTTGTTGTCCATAATAATTTAAAAGAAATATCAAACATGTGTGACATCAATGGCGTAAAGAAAGCACGTGCTTAAAGCAAGATAACCATACTCGGAACCAGACTCTTTTCATCGTTAGTCTATTCATCTATAGACTAGCATGGCGTAGTTTAGCGAAGAGCAGGTAATCCGGACTACCATACTTTCTGCCATTTTGGTTTATTCTTTGTTGTCGGCTACATCATTTTGTAATTGCAAGCTGCATTGTTAACCTTGGTAAACGCCACTTATGATGTGGAGAAAGTCCCCCCCCCCTCTCCCAACATTATTTCCATACTTTCTAATTTCACGCAACACTATTTACCACGTCATACTCTGTTCTTTTGTTTGAAAACTGTCTCACCGAATGCGAATTCCTGTTATTGGCGGCTACCTCATTGTCCCCATTACAATAGTATGCCATTAGAAGCACTGCTGTCTAGAGCAACGCCAATTATTGGATGAAAGCGCCACTCATACAACAAGTGTAATCATGACCTACGGGACACTTAAACCTCATATTGTTGTTCAAATAATAAAACAACAATAACACGACAATGTGAAGTTTACCATGGTAACTTACGCTTGATGACCGTAATTTGACTTGGTTTTACACTTCAAAAATAAAACTTAAATAACTAAGTCTTTGGGTACCTTTTTGAGACTTTTCGGTTGATACCAACCAGTTTCAAAAGGTAAACACACTTCCCATTTTTCATTTCAGGACAGTTACGTGTTCTGTGAGCAAACGTCTGAGAGCCACACCCAGCTGTTAATAGAAGATACGCTCTTTCCCTTTAGGCGGCCAGGGGAAATGCAGGTAAATAACAACACCGTGACGTTGAAAAAATCAGGGCAAGCATACTGCTTGTTAAAAGTAGATTCATTTCAAGACTATGATTAGACAGATATAGAGAAAATGAATGACGCTGTACATTAGAACCTTTGCAGTGTATTCCTTTATTTTAGAATAAAATGGAACATGCTAATATTATTTCTTGTAGTGATGTTTGTCATAAACTTTACAGAAGGTATATTATCATTTTCTACTTTTTTAAATTATGTTGTCATTATGCCCATTTTGTTTGTTTCTCAAGGCAAAGTTCAGTGTGAGTTTTGCAGTCTGACACACTCTCAAAACTTAACTCTACATCTTACAATACCTTTTAACACATTTCTAAAAAGGAAAATTTTACCATGCAGTTTAAATAGAGTATTGTCACACTAGTGCATAAACGAAAAGAAAGAATAGTCTTATGTTCGCCTGTCATATCAATGTAGTTTGCTCTTTTAACAATATATCTAAAAGTATATTAATATTCGCTGTTTAGATGCTATGTAATTAATCACACAGGATTGTTGCCTTTATGATTAGATAAATGCGCGCATAAACACAACACCGTGCATCATTCTGCCACAGAACCAACATAGCAAGCGTCAGTTCCGGTCGTAATTCCCTCATTTCGTCGTCGCTAAAGAAATGCTTAACAGCGACCGCCCTATGTTATATGTACATATATTGGACATGAAAAACGTTAATTTTGGAACATAATAAATGGTAAATTAATAATTGACAGCCACTTTAAAATGCTTAGTAAGTACCCTCAATTACCTGCAATATCGCCATTTAGTAACATTAACATTCACACTATATGCTCTTTTCAAGGAAACGTTTCTTGACGTAACTTGAATAAGCAAAAATTATCGTGTATGGAACGTATAAAAACAAAGAAAATCTAATGATCTTGCCAGGTGCTAGGTCAAAAGTTTAGAGCATATGTTCGCAGTGTATTTATTAAACACCACACGGAATTTGTCGTGTTGTTTTCATTCATACCTGCATGGAAAAAATTAATAAGACATTCGTGTTTGTTACGAACACATTTGTTGTAAGCACATTATGCATGAACTCATCGAACTTTGAATATGTTTTCTGTGATTGCAGTTTGTGTATTTTTCTTTAATTACAGCAAATTATGTCGTCACAGTTTGATTCCATCCCAATGGAATTGATCTGCGAGTTGAAAAAGTCTGCAGCAAAATCATCCCTGGCTCATGTGAAAGAGGTATAATAATGTCCATACCACAGCGTCCTTCAACGACAGTATGATCAGACTGAAAATCCACCACAGTGTATTGTATTTATCTCTGGTTATTATATAAATACAATTCTTTTCGGTTGAATGAATATAATTTAAAAGATAATTAATTCCCTGATACCGGCGGAATTGCCAGTAGGTGTCGCTTCTCGAAGTCCTGTTTTGCATATGCAAAATTGGCGAGTAGTTGTAGTCATTCAGATCTGGGCGGTCGACAGAGGCACATCTGATTTTGTATAAAGCTTTAGTTATAAGAAAATTTGTTGATGGATAGAATTTAATGTATTTTGGCTTTCTAAATAATGAGAGTGTGTTCATGCAGATATATACCTGTTGTATTATATTTATTTCTTGGTGGACTATTCGTGTGCTACGTACCAGTTTTTCAATAATATCGTAAAAACTTTTATTTAATTGTTGTCATTCGTAGCAAGACATGGAGTAAGTCTCAGAGAAAATAACAGTAGACGTTGGTTGAATTCTGCAATTGTTTTACAAACAATTCACTTGATTTGTTGCAGAAATTCCGGCTGGCTATTAAACAGAGTTACAAGAAAGTCTATGACCAAAGCATTTCTACTATGTTGCGACAATATATGGACCGATGTGTTGAGGTCTGCTGGTACATGGTGCTCCATTCTCCACCAATGTGTCTGGATACAACGACATACAAAGGAGGAGAAGAGCTGGATCGAGATGTGTATCGGTTTTACACGACTTCTGGTTCGAAAATTGACTTTATTGTTTGGCCAGCCCTGTACCTTTCGCGTAAAGGTATTGTGCTTTCCCAAGGCGTGGCTCAACCAAAACCAGAAGGCGTTGCGTTAAGAATATCCGCAACATCAAAGAAACGTTTTTGATAAACATGTGCCGACACATAGCTCCCTTTTCGTGTTATCTGTTTCTGCAAAACGTTGATTATCAATGACATTATATCTTCATTTATTACGGACTTACAGATATTAGGATTTATATTATATACGATATGCGCTTTACAAAAAATTCACGTATTGCACGATTATGCAAATATATATAAATATTGTTGTCAATGGTCTGTCATACCAAAGATACTTTCCAAATATATATCATATTACCAGTATGTAGACTTACGATGTAAACTATAAAGAGATAATAGAAAGTCTATGACTTATTATCACAATTGCGAGACACATTAACATTATAGCAAACATTGAATATAACTGAATCCAGATTTGTTTTTAATAAGGTTATTTTTGAAGAATGACATCAACAATCTGCTGAAGAGCTACAACATACGTGGGTTGTCAACTGTTTATCCGAATAGGACACACATGCAAATCAAAACTTAGGCCATTATACTCTAAGATAGCCTTGTTGTGTAAAATGATACGCATGCATTCTTCTTAGAGTTTAATGAAAATTCTTAATAGATAAAAGATATCAACACATGAACCATTAATTTTAAAGGTTTATTCATATTTTCTTCGCAAGTAACTTGAAAATGCCAATGTCAATAAAAAAAAAAAGTTATACTTTCATGTGTGCTATCTCTCTTTATATACTCACATTAACAGTATATCACTGACCGTTTCAAGGCGGTCACTGTCGGGTTTGCTCTTTTCGTTAAATGACTCATCACAAATTTGTTCTTACTTTTCGCTTGGCTTGCATGTGAAATACCTTTGTTCTGTGCCTTTTCGGAGTTTGGTATATGTTGCAATGCTCATAGGACTTTGTCATATATTCTTATTCAGTATTTGTATTTTAATATTAATGGAAAAAGCTAATCATAATACGTTATATGAAATGGTGTATTGTTGATTAAAACATAACTCAAGATTATTGCGATGTTATTTCTTTATATTTACAGTACTCATTTCTAGCACAAACATTGTAAACTAAATGCAGAGAGAACAATTAATGTTTACGCCTTGCATTTTTGTTGTTTTCTTTGACTGTCATTATAAAATTTATAAGTAAATGTGATTAATTTATATTTTCAAAAAGCGTTTTTTAGAAAGTTCATACAATATTTGATAACAGATATGGTGTCCGAAATATACAAAGATTTAAAAAGCAAAACAAAACAAAAAATTAAATTCTTTATTATTTGGCAATTTCAACCAAATCTCTTTAAAGCGGGTATCCGACAGATTTGCAATATTAAATATATTTAATGATATATTACGCTTGTTTGTGGGGGATCTGGGCATTGTTTTTTTCATAAACTCTTTCTATAATCTAAGCAAAGACGACTTTCAACACTACCTCGACGGTAGCCTACAAATGATGAAAATCTATTCTTTCTTGATCGTCGTCACAGCAAATTCTCCGGATGGCCATATAACGCGATCTCATAAGTAAGTGATTTTCTTAGTTTAAAAATAGCTATGCAGGGTGGCTCAGGTAAAAAATACCACTTGGGTGTTATGTTTCACTTTTCACTTAGATGTAGGGCACCAAAAGACAGCAGCATTCCTCGGGATGTATACATGTAACAATAATTTACTTAGTTTTTTGAAAGAAAAAGAATTGGGTCCAAACTGTCAGACACCACCTTTAAAGTATCTCGTAAATCAGTCCCTTTTAAAAAAGCTCAGTCCTTTTTTTAAAATCAATAATGGTAATAAAAGGTATACACAATGTGCTCAATGTTCTTAACCTTGCTAAAAATGTGACAGAGATGTCTCATATTAAATGATCTACACTTAAGGATATGTTATTGGACTGTTTTTTCGCATTTTAACGTGGTATCCGACACAATTAGGACCAAAGAACATTTTCTCAAGAAAAAAATAAGTCATTGTTACCTGAAAAGGTCCTGCAAAAATGAAATTCATTGATACCCTAGATCTGTCAGAACAGTAAAGCATTATTCCATACTCATCATTGCAAAAAGGTGTTTCCTATTTAAGACACGCCTCAGAGATAGCTATTTTTAACCATGTGTCGACTTACTTTTGGGATCACATTATATCGTCATTCGGGTAATCAGCTATGAAAATCTTGTCTATTTTAAGCAGGGATCACTATCGCGTTTATTCATAGATTTGGAAAGAACGAACCTTTAGTTTTTACGCGATTTGTTTTGTTTAACAATATATATGTACATGTAGGTGATGTTCAAAACCTTTACTTAGACTAAAGCATGAGTTATGCAGAAATTATGCCTAAATTCCGCAAAACTGTCATAAAATATTGTTACATGTATTTCTCGAAAACAAATATATACTATGAACTGATCCGTACGAACAAACAATTTCGATGAGTGATATAACTGAATTATGAAAACGAAAGTAAGTTTCGGTAAATGAGAATATATTCGGAAAAAAATGTGAAATCGCTCAATATATAGCATAACCGAGAAAGGCATAAATACATAAACAATAACAAAGACAACAGTAACAAAAACAAGAAAAAACGACATAACACTTGTGACAAAGCAACAAGCATTTCAGCCGCCATCTCCACATTTATTCAATATTAAAAAAAACATTAGACAAAGGGCAATTAATTACAAAATATTGCTCAAAATCCTCCATATATAAGAAGGAAATATAATGCTATATTATATCACAGTCAGTAGTAACAAGTACAATTACTTGCAGGTATTTGGCAACAACAAAACGTACTACAAATAAAGCTCAAAAACAAATATATAACGTGAACTGATTCGTACGTACAAACATTCCTGATGGGCAATATTACTTAACTACGAAAACGAAAGTAAGTTTGGTAAATGAAAATATTTTCGGAAATTCATAGCTGAAATAATATTTGAAATCTCAATATATAGCATACCTAAGAAAGGCATAAAAACATAAAGAAAAAAAAAGACATAACACTTGTCACAAAGCATCCAGCATTACAACCGCCATGTCCGCATTTGTTCAATGTAAACAGAAACATTTGACAAAGGGCAATAAATTACGAAATTATTGCTCAAAATCCTCCATAAATAATATAGAATTAATGCTTTATTTTATCACAGACAGTAGTTACATGTACAATTAATTGCAGATATTTGGCAACAATAAGATGTGCTAAAAATAAAACTCAAAAACAAATATATAACATGAACTGACTCGTACGTACAAACATTCCTGAGTGAGTGATATAATTGAACTACGAAAACGAAAGTAAGTTTCGTTAAATGGGAATATTTTCGGAAAATCACAGGTGATATAATATTTGAAATCGCACTTATAGCATACCCTAGAATGGCATAAAACATAAACAGTAAACACAAACAACAATAACAAAAACAAGAAAAAACGACATAACACTTGTAACAAAGCAACAAGCTTTACAGCCGCCATGTCCGCATTTTTTCGCAACTACTAGAAGTAGAAGCCACCTCGGACGCGAATCGAAAGTCCGTCATTTTTAGAAGTCAACTTTTTAGACGGTATGCTATAAATTTGATCAACCGGAATCGTTGAAATGTGGCCGGAAGATTCAAGCTGTTTGAAGACCCACAGTCTCCTATTGTCAGCCGTTATCCATTTATCGTCTTTCTTCATCACGTCTATGCGAGGAATGTCGTTAACACTTATTCTGAAAATAGTCACAATAAAACGTTTTAAAGCGCCATGTGCACAGTTACAACATCTCGGACTTCTACACCTTTGGCTATAAATAAAACCTGGTTAAAACAGCAAATATTGGATAACATTTGAACTATAACGATGCTGCTAACTTATCTATATTTGATATTAACCACAGCAAAATCTTAAGATGAATGTTTATTCACACATAAACACGTATCTTTTGGTGAATTTTTTACTCAGTTACTATTGTGCATGTTTTTTTTTATAAAATTGGCCTACTTTACAAAACACAAACAGGACCGACTGTGTTAGGGATGCTTTAACTGATTGGGTTGATTTTTAAAAAATAAACACTGCACATTTAACTAATTTTTGTAAGACGAAATAAGAAAGCATAGTATTTCGCACACTTTAGGGAAAACGTTTTACAGCGCCATCTTGTATACCCTCTGGTACATATACTTACCTGTTGCTTATGAAGTCGTATAGTTGGCGTTTTTTAATTTTGATTTTTATGTACTGTAAAATTGTACTTCTAACATTATCTATGATTTGTAAGTACTATACTCGTGTTGTTAATGTAATGATCAAAGAGTACATGTTTAAATTAAATTCTCAATCTTAATTTATTCGCTTGTTATTTCAGTCCCTAATCTCTTGTACAAGTTATCATTTGTCCCCCAAAACACATTTCGGTATACCCTCTAGCATATATACTTACTTGCTGCTTTTAAGGTCTCTCAGTACACTATTTAGAGATGTACCATCATGGAACGTATTGTCGATGCTGTTTTGACTGTATCTTATTTCAGATGGTCTAAGCTCCATTATTGTTTGTTGCCGATTTCCGATTTGTTATCAATAATCAAAAATAAGAACGTTGTTGCTCTTCTCCACAACGCAAGCGTATTACCACAGTCCAATATATGCATACTGTAAAACGCAAATAAAATCCCAGGCTCATTTTCCAGTGTTTATTTTTAGAAAATGAAAGTATGATTTTAGAAAATATCAAACATAAACAATATGGGTTTATGGTCATTATGTTGGACGCTCTAATAATATTTCTTTCTGCAAAAGGAAATCCAAAAGAAAATCCCAGCAATGATTAAATGTTTTTCTTTTTCAAAAATCGATGCATATACATTTTATACTAAGCTGTTTTCCCGCATGGGAACAAATAGCTGGCATAGATAAACCAGTGCTTATCCAATTTGGTAATTTTCAGGGAGCTCGACATGCGCGAGATATTTGACATATGTTACGTTAAGGACACGTGTCTTTGTGACGTCACTGTAGTTAACTGCATTCAAAACAAAATAGTTGTTTTGCACGAGTATTTCCAGCTACACCAGCGGGTTTAAAAGAGAAATAATGTTTATAACAAACTTACACGTGATTTAAAAAAGTGATAATTCCTTACTCAGACAGAATATCGTCTTATGTGTGCCGCAGATGAGTTAACGATGTGTGTTTATAACATTTGAGATGGGATTGCATGTTTCCGGACATTAGTGGTGGTTTTCTGTATAAACATATGTTATGACACTATGTAAAAGAACACCATTTTGAAATTACAATTGGACTGCGTAATTGTGCACAAGCACAGTCTTTATTTTACACATGAACCAAAGATTAATCCATTAATTGGAATGGTTGTAACACATTAAACAATATAGCAAGTATCAATAAGCAGCTGTAGTGGAAGTTGTCCCCAGCATTTATACTGAAATGTAGTCCTTTTATTTTCCCCTAAACTTATGTTAGTAAATAACTTTAAGTTAGCATCTATCCAGCACGCCGTATTTGATTTTGGACTATAATGGAAAAAAGGTTACACGTCCTCAAAGCATTTCTACAACGAATCCCGACAAAGCCTTGAATTGGAACGCTTTATGTTTGTACCACATGTTACATACATCACAAATGGATACACATAGGGCATGGTTTTAAAAGTTGTATACCTACTTTACCTACTTCTTTTGCAAAAGTCAAGACGAGCCTGACAGTATGCAATACACTGGCTCTAATGAGAATAATGAGAGAATATCCACCAAGAAGAAGATTTCGGCTTGCTTCAGTGCGTCATCTTCAAATATCATTTAATCTTTTGCCAGTAGTCGGAAGTACTACACACAAACAATCGCCATTTTGGGAACACAATACAACAAATAAAGATAATAATGTTTCGGTAGATATATAGTTTTTAGATCCTTGTTATTGTTATATTGGCTGAGGACGGAGTCACAATACCAATGTCCTTAAAGGGAATATTATCCTTTATGCAAAATTGATATATTATGCGTCCTTTCAACAAACTATTATTTATTATATATAATAATTTATTATGTATATATATTATATATATATATATATATATATATATATATATATATATATATATATATATATATATATATATATATATATATATATATATATATACTATATATATTATATATAAGTATGTACAATACAATATGTCCTTGTTGTTACATTTCCGACAGAACTAGGCCTAAAACAAATTTCTAAAGAAACCAAATAAGTCATTGTTACCTGAAAAGGTCCTGCAAAAATGATATTCATTGATGTCCGAGATCTGTGTAAACACTGAAATATTATTCCATACTCGTCATTGCTATAAGGTATTTCCTTTATAAGACACGCTTCAGACATAGCTATTTTTAAACTAAGACAACCTTGTGCCAACTTACTTTTGAGGGCACATTATATTGTCATTCGGGTATTCAACTGAATCATAAAAATATTTTATAGCAGAGATCACTATCGCGTTTAGTCATAGAATTTGAAAGAATGATCTTTTAGTGTTTCTTTCGTGATATGTACTGTCTAACAATTTACATGTAGGCAATGTTAAAACCGTTTTTACGTTGACTAAAGTATGAAATTATACAGGAATTATGCATAAATTCCACAAAGCAGCCGTAAGATGTTATTACATGTATTACTCAAAAACAAATATATAACATGAACTGCTTCGTAAGTACAAACATTTCTGATGAGTAAAAACATTTCTTCACTGCTCTGGATTCTTAAGCTTTACAGAACACCATACAAGAATAAGAATATATGATAAAATCCTATGAACATTGCAACTGATACCAAAATTTGAAAAGGTTCAGGACAAATGTATTCACAAAGCCAAATGTAAAACAACAACAACAAAAAAACCAACAAAAAAACAACAACAAAAAACCAACAACAAAAACACAACAACTACAAACAACTCTGTGATGAGTCATTTAACAAATAGAGTAATCCCGACCGTTACCTCCTTGGAACGGTCAGTCGGCAATATAACCGACTGGGGTGCGTAAACCGGTTTTACAAAGCTCTAACCTCGCACTTTCTGATGGGTTTCTTAAATGCCAGCAAGTCAATAGTGTATGAAAATCCAGGAATTATCATTTTTGGTCTATACAAATCTTCAGAAGTCTTTGACAAGTTTCGTTCTTTAAACTTTCATTTCTCTGCAGCTGATACTTACGATTTCTGTACACTTCTTTACCTCATGATGTAATTAAGACCAAATTGATTGCTCCTATTGAGAAAACATTTGCTCGAGAGCAACGTCTATACATTGCATGCCATGAAAGTAATTTATTTTACCAACACTTACTTTGTGGACTTGTACAATATACGGATGTTTGTGAAGCGCTATGTTTCATATTAGACAATATTTACATAAAATGCGGTGACACGTTATTTACACAAGTATTTGGCATTACTAAGGGAACCAACTGTGCACCATTAATTGCAGATTTGTTTTTATACTGCTTTGAACATGATTTCATGTTGACTTTATCCCCTTCTAACCAAAGCCACATTATAGAGACTTTCAATTTAACGATTTTATCTTGACGATATTCAAACTATAGATAATCCTTTCTTTTCTCAAATGGTCCATCTGATTTACCCTCCAGAACTTACCCTTAATAAAGCAAATAACTGACATTTAAATGCAGTATTTCTAGACATTTAGATCGCTTTTTTCAATGACAACGTTTCTACTAAAACATATGACAAAAGAGATGATTTCACATTGTACATGTTATATTTCTTGTTGAAATCGCTGCTCGTAGTAAAGTATTAGTTCTTATCCCACTCCCACATTTATAGAATAACCTCTGCATCATTTTAAAGTTTATAAAATTGCAGTCATGTTTTTCATCAATGTAACTGCAAATAAGTTATGTTATGGTTGTAATATTATCGTTATTGAATGGATTTTACATGCAAAATCCTCGCGTGCTGTAATTAAGTAATATTTTTCTGGACATTTGTCATTGTTTTAGTTTATGTTTTTTAATATCATCTTTTATTTTATAAAACCTATCTGCATTTCGCAGAAAAAAACTGGACAGAAATAGTTTGTTTCGTGTGTCCTTTGATACTCAACAGTATGCATAAAAAGAACACGAAGTGACACGAAGATTCATATTCTTCTATACGTGTGGAAGCAACTTTTTATTTATTCGTTTTCGTATTGTGAATTATCCTAACCTTGACGGTGATTCACCTCGTATTTATATATATCCCAACTGACAAGGTTTACACGCGTTTGTACTAAAAAGAAGATTTGAATGCTAGAAACCGGTTTATTTCTTCAAAACTGTTACAGCAATGCTTTCGATTTCACAAATTAAGGAAAACGTTTTTTTTTTTTAAATTCTTTCACCGCAATGGTGTTATTGCTTCAAAGTATAATAGCAGTGAGAAAGTAAAAGCCATCCTGCATTTTATGGAAATGTCTTATACAAGTTAAAGAAAATCAAGGGACTCAATAACTTCTCTGACCTCTTTACACAACTTATGAAAAGTTTATTGCTGAAGATTACAACACGGGAATCATTAGTTGTACTGCATTGCTTGCAATTGACCCTTTTACAGTCAAGAACTTGCATTGCTTTTAAATTACACGGTGGCCGAACAGGTCGTTGAGACTTTATGAAAACAGTTACTTAAAGCCATTAGTGGACAGTCATTGATGGATCTCTTGTCTCTTCATTTCTCCAGTCGTGCCCTATATAGGTGAGACAACTGGAGCAGTCTCCATGCCCTTATTGTGAGATTGCTCAGTGGGTATAACAGCGGGATTTTTATACCTTTATTATAAAATATGCCAATTGCGGATAAATCCTCCACTTTTTATGATATATTATTTTAAAACTTATTACCTATTAACTCCTCGCAATACTATATTTATTATTTTATTTTGTTGGTTTGGGCTGTTTTCTGAATTTCGATGATTTATTTCGTGTTTTTTTTTACATTTCATTTTTGACACTTTTGGCATATGACGTCATGGCATTTTATTACGTCATTAAATTGTTCCTATAATACGCCATCGCTTGGGCTGTTTTATTTTGCTGGGGCTTTAACCTAAAGTACATATTGTACATATGTTGATAGTTTTTTATTACTATTTTTTCTGTTAATTACTTCATTTTTTTTAATACCGATGCAGGTGTCTCACTTTTACGTGATATTTTTATTACACTGTTTACACTGTTTGTTTGATAAAAAAAATCTTCAGGAAGTGCGAGGCTAGAGCGCTCCACAAACCAGGTTTAAGCCCCAAGTCGGCCCTTTCGTCGACTGACCATTCCAATGCGGTAACTGCTGCTTTTTCTTTTTGTGTGTTATGCCTCGTCTCTGTGTTTTTGTCACATTTACATTTCCCCTGTTTGTCTTTGTCTAGAGGTACTTTAGATTTAAATATCGGTGGTAATTTTGATAGGACCTTTTCTTATTTACTTATTGAATTGTGAAAACGAAAGTAAATGTCTGAGAATGAGTATATTTCATAGTTGAAATAATATTTAAAATCGAACTATATAGCATTCCTACTAAAGAAATATCACATAACAATTAACACAAACATCAATAAAAAAATCATGAAAAACGACATAATAGTTGTAACAAAGCAACAAACATTACAAACGCCATGTCCGCATTTATTCAATATAAACAATAACATTACACAAAGGGCAATTAATTACAAAATATTGCTCTCAATTCTCCATATATAAGAAAGAAATATAATGCTATATTATATCATAGACAGTTGTTACATGTACATTCACTTGCAGGTATTTGGCAACAACAAAACGTACTACAAATAAAACTCAAAAACAAATATATAACATACACTGGTTTGTACGTACAAACATTCCTGATGAGTGATGTTATTGAAATACGAAAACGAAAGTAAGTTTCGGTAAAAAAGAATATTTTCGGAAATTCATAGCTGGAACAATATTTGATATTGCAATATATAGCATAACTAAGAAAAGAATTAAACATAAAGAACAACAAAAGTAAGAAAAAAAAGACATAACACTTGTCACAAGGCATCAGGCATTACAACCGCCATGCCCGCATTTGTTCAATGTAAACAGCAACATTAGACAAAGGGCAATAATTAAGAAATTATTGCTAAAAATCCTCCATATATAAGAAATATAAATCTATATTATATCACAGTCAGTAGTAACATGTTCAAGTACTTGCAATATTCTTTCGTAACTACAAGAAGACGCAACCTCGGACACGAATAGAAAGTCCTCCATTTTTAGAAGTCAACTTTTCAAACGGTATGCTATCAGTTTCATAAACCGGAATCGTTGAAATGTGGCCGGAAGATTCAAGCTGTTTGAAGACCCACAATCTCCTATTGTCAGCCGTTATCCATTTACCGTCTTTATTCATCACGCTTATGCGAGGAATGTCGTGAACTTTAATTCTGAAAATTTGTCACAATAAGACGTTTTACAGCGCCATGTGCACAGTTACAACATCTCGGACTTCTACACCTTTGGCTAAAAATAAAACCTGGTTAAAACAGCAAATATTGGATAACATATTAAATATAAGGATGCTGCTTACTCATTCATATTTGATATTAACAACAGTAAAATCTTAAGATGAATGTTTATTTACATCTAAAAAGGTATCCTTCGGTGAATCTGTACTCATTTACTATTGTGCATGTTTTTATAAAGTTGCCATACTTTACAAAACACAAACAGGACCGACTGTGTTAGGGATGCTTTAACTGACTGCCCTTTTAGCTACTTTTTGTAAGACGAAATAGGAAAGCATAATGTTTCGCAAACTTAAACCTTATGAAGTCGTATATGTGACGTTCCCCCTACCCCCACCTCCCTCCGACTTTTTTATGTACTGTAAAATTGTACATCTAACATTATCTATGATTTAAAGTACTATACTCGTGTTGTTTATGTAATAATCAAAGGGTTCACACAACTGTTTAAATACAATCCTCAATCTTAATGTATTCGCTTTTGTTTTAAGTCCTTAAACTGTTTCACAAGTTATCATTTGTACCCCAAAAGACATTTCGGTATACCCTCTAGCATATATATACTTACATGTTGCTTCTCAGGCATTTCACTACAACGCCCAGAGGTAAACCATTATTGAACGTATTGTTGATGCTGTTTTGACTGTATCTTATTTCAGATGGTCTAAGCTCCATTATTGTTGTTGCCGATTTCCGACTGGTTATCAATATTTAAGAATAAAAACGTTGATGATCTTGCCCACAACGCCAGCGTATTATCACAGTCCAAGACAAGCATTTATCAAAACGCAAATAAAATTCCAGGTTTATATTTCCTGTGTTTATTTTTAGAAATTGAAAGTATGTTTAAAAATCCAAAAGGTAAACCCGTCAATGATTAAAAGTATTGTTTTTTTTCAAAAATCGATGCATATACATTTTATACTAAGTTGTGTGCCCTCATCGAACCGGCCGTAGTAGCTCAAGTGGTAGAGCATCGGCTTGTGAATTGGGAGGGTTCAAACCGCGGCCGGGAGAAACCAAAGACTTTAAAGTTGGTAGTAGTGGCAATTCTTTAAACGCTCGGCGCTTAAGGAACAGCATTACGCCTGACTGTATAATGGACCGGCCGGGTTCAGTCCCTGGGCACCTCATAAGTGCCCCTGTGCTGTATTGATAGAAATGTCGCTGCACGCTATCGGCAAAAATGCCGGCAAATCCTCCTTGCCCGCATGAAAACAAATAGCTGGCATTGATAAACCAGTGCTTACCCAATTTAACATCACTTGTCCTCATATTTAGGGAGCTCGACACGCGCGAGATATTTTACATATGCTACGTTAAGGACACGTGCCACAGTGACGTCACTGTAGTTAACTGTTTTCAAAATAAAACAGTTGTTTTGCATGATTTTTCCCCAGCTATGTCAGCGGGTTTAAAAGTGAAATATTTTTATAACAAACTTACTCGTGATTTAAAAAAGTGATTATTCGTTACTCTAACAGAATATCGTCGAATGTGTGCAGCAGATGATTTAACCATGTTTGTCTATGACATATGTATGCACGGACAATGCAATATGCCTTTGTTGTTACTTTGTTGACTGGTGTTCCTTTTGGGTGGTATATGAGACATTGCCCATTTCAAAAATATGTAGAATATTTAATTCCTTTTTTCTTGTATCTGACAAACATTCTACATTGCCTCATAATTTCTGCTAAGTAAAGATGACTATAAACACTACTTCAGTACTGACATGTATACAGGAAAAGGTTTCTGCTGAAATAGATATCGACGTCACAGCGGATTACTTTCTTCACTTCACTGGATTCTTAAGCTTCACAGAACCCCATACAAGAATAAGAATATATGATAAAATCCTACGAACATTGCAACTTATATCAAAATTTGAAAAGGTTCAGGACAAATGTATTCACAAAGCCAAATGTAAAAGAACAACAACAAAAAAAAAACCCCAACAAAAAACCAACAAAAATCAGCAACAAAAAACAATAACAAAAAACAACTCTGTTATGTGTCATTTAACAAATAGAGTAAACCCGACAGTTACCTCCTTGGAACGGTCAGTCGGCAATATAACCGACTGGGGTGCGTAAACCGGTTTTACAAAGCTCTAACCTCGCACTTTCTGATGGGTTTCTCGAATGCCAGCAAGGCAATAGTGTATGAAAATCGAGGAATTATCATTTTTGGTCTATACAAATCTTCAGAAGTCTTTGACAAGTTTCGTTCTTAAAACTTTCATTTCTCTGCAGCTGATACTTACGATTTCTATACACTTCTTTACCTCATGATGTAATTAAGACCAAATTGATTGCTCCTATTGAGTTAACATTTGCTCGAGAGCAACGTCTATACATTGCATGTCATGAAAGTAATTCATTTTACCAACACTTACTTTGTGGACTTGTACAATATACGGATGTTTGTGAAGCTCTATGTTTCCTTTTAGACAATATTTACATAAAATGCGGTGACACGTTATTTACACAAGTAATTGGTATTCCTAAGGGAGCAAACCGTGCACCATTTATTGCAGATTTGTTTTTATACTACTTTGAACATGATTTCATGTTAACTTTATCCCCTTCTAACCAAAGCCACATTATAGAGACTTTCAATTTAACGATTTTATCTTGACGATATTCAAACTATAGATAATCCTTTCTTTTCTCAAATGGTCCATCTGATTTACCCTCCAGAACTTACCCTTAATAAAGCAAATAACTGACATTTAAATGCAGTATTTCTAGACATTTAGATCGCTTTTTTCAATGACAACGTCTCTACTAAAGCATATGACAAAAGAGATGATTTCACATTGTACATGCTATATTTCTTGTTGAAATCGCTGCTCGTAGTAAAGTATTAGTTCTTATCATCCCACTCCCACATTTATAGAATAATCTCTGCATCATTTTAAAGTTTATAAAATTGCAGTCATGTTTTTCATCAATGTAACTGCAAATAAGTTATGTTATGGTTGTAATATTATCGTTATTGAATGGATTTTACATGCAAAATCCTCGCGTGCTGTAATTAAGTAATATTTTTCTGGACATTTGTCATTGTTTTAGTTTATGTTTTTTAATATCATCTTTTATTTTATAAAACCTATCTGCATTTCGCAGAAAAAACTGGACAGAAATAGTTTGTTTCGTGTGTCCTTTGATACTCAATAGTATGCATAAAAAGAACACGAAGTGACACGAAGATTCATATTCTTCTATACGTGTGGAAGCAACTTTTTATTTATTCGTTTTCGTATTGTGAATTATCCTAACCTTGACGGTGATTCACCTCGTATTTATATATATCCCAACTGACAAGGTTTACACGCGTTTGTACTAAAAAGAAGATTTGAATGCTAGAAACCGGTTTATTTCTTCAAAACTGTTACAGCAATGCTTTCGATTTCACAAATTAAGGAAAACGTTTTTTTTTTTTTTTTTAAAATTCTTTCACCGCAATGGTGTTATTGCTTCAAAGTATAATAGCAGTGAGAAAGCACGTATGCAGCAAGGCATAAGCCATCCTGCATTTTATGGAAATGTCTTATACAAGTTAAAGAAAATCAAGGGTCTCAATAACTTCTCTGACCTCTTTACACAACTTATAAAAAGTTTATTGCTGAAGATTACAACACGGGAATCACTGGTTGTACTGCATTGCTTGCAATTGACCCTTTTACAGTCAAGAACTTGCATTGCTTTTAAATTACACGGTGGCCGAACAGGTCGTTGAGACTTTATGAAAACAGTTACTTAAAGCCATTAGTGGACAGTCACTGATGGATCTCTTGTCTCTTCATTTCTCCAGTCGTTCCCTATATAGGTGAGACAACTGGAGCAGTCTCCATGCCCTTATTGTGAGATTGCTCAGTGGGTATAACAACGGGATTTTTATACCTTTATTATAAAATATGCCAATTGCGGATAAATCCTCCACTTTTTATGATATATTATTTTAAAACTTATTACCTATTAACTCCTCGCAATACTATATTTATTATTTTATTTTGTTGGTTTGGGCTGTATTCTGAATTTCGATGATTTATTTCGTGTTTTTTTTTTACATTTCATTTTTGACACTTTTGGCATATGACGTCATGGCATTTTATTACGTCATTAAATTGTTCCTATTATACGGCATCGCTTGGGCTGTTTTATTTTGCTGGGGCTTTAACCTAATGTACATATTGTACATATGTTGATAGTTTTTTATTACTATTTTTTCTGTTAATTACTTCATTTTTTTAATCCCGATGCAGGTGTCTCACTTTTACGTGCTATTTTTATTACACTGTTTACACTGTTTGTTTGATAAAAAAAATCTTCAGGAAGTGCGAGGCTAGAGCGCTACACAAACCAGGTTTAAGCCCCAAGTCGGCCCTTTCGTCGACTGACCATTCCAATGCGGTAACTGCTGCTTTTTCTTTTTGTGTGTTATGTCTCGTCTCTGTGTTTTTGTCACATTTACATTTCCCCTGTTTGTCTTTGTCTAGAGGTACTTTAGATTTAAATATCGGTGGTAATTTTGATAGGACCTTTTCTTATTTACTTATTGAATTGTGAAAACGAAAGTAAATGTCTGAGAATGAGTATATTTCATAGTTGAAATAATATTTAAAATCGAACTATATAGCATTCCTACTAAAGGAATATCACATAACAATTAACACAAACATCAATAAAAAATCATGAAAAACGACATAATAGTTGTAACAAAGCAACAAACATTACAAACGCCATGTCCGCATTTATTCAATATAAACAATAACATTACACAAAGGGCAATTAATTACAAAATATTGCTCTCAATTCTCCATATATAAGAAAGAAATATAATGCTATATTATATCATAGACAGTTGTTACATGTACATTCACTTGCAGGTATTTGGCAACAACAAAACGTACTACAAATAAAACTCAAAAACAAATATATAACATACACTGATTTGTACGTACAAACATTCCTGATGAGTGACGTTATTGAAATACGAAAACGAAAGTAAGTTTCGGTAAATAAGAATATTTTCGGAAATTCATAGCTGGAACAAAATTTGATATTGCAATATATAGCATAACTAAGAAAAGAATAAAACATAAAGAACAACAAAAGTAAGAAAAAAAAGACATAACACTTGTCACAAGGCATCAGGCATTACAACCGCCATGCCCGCATTTGTTCAATGTAAACAGCAACATTAGACAAAGGGCAATAATTAAGAAATTATTGCTAAAAATCATATATAAGAAATATAAATCTATATTATATCACAGTCAGTAGTAACATGTCCAACATGTCCAAGTACTTGCAATATTTTTTCGTAACTACAAGAAGACGCAACCTCTGACACGAATAGAAAGTCCTCCATTTTTAGAAGTCAACTTTTCAAACGGTATGCTATCAGTTTCATCAACCGGAATCGTTGAAATGTGGCCGGAAGATTCAAGCTGTTTGAAGACCCACAATCTCCTATTGTCAGCCGTTATCCAGTTACCGTCTTTCTTAATAACGCTTATGCGAGGAATGTCGTGAACTTTAATTCTGAAAATTTGTCACAATAAAACGTTTTACAGCGCCATGTGCACAGTTACAACATCTCGGACTTCTACACCTTTGGCTAAAAATAAAACCTGGTTAAAACAGCAAATATTGGATAACATTTTAAATATAAGGATGCTGCTTACTCATTCATATTTGATATTAACAACAGTAAAATCTTAAGATGAATGTTTATTCACATCTAAAAAGGTATCCTTCGGTGAATCTGTACTCATTTACTATTGTGCATGTTTTTATAAAGTTGCCATACTTTACAAAACACAAACAGGACCGACTGTGTTAGGGATGCTTTAACTGACTGCCCTTTTAGCTACTTTTTGTAAGACGAAATAGGAAAGCATAATAATTCGCAAACTTAAACCTTATGAAGTCGTATATGTGACGTTCCCCCTACCCCCACCTCCCTCCGACTTTTTTATGTACTGTAAAATTGTACATCTAACATTATCTATGATTTAAAGTACTATACTCGTGTTGTTTATGTAATAATCAAAGGGTTCACACAACTGTTTAAATACAATCCTCAATCTTAATGTATTCGCTTTTGTTTTAAGTCCTTAAACTGTTTCACAAGTTATCATTTGTACCCCAAAAGACATTTCGGTATACCCTCTAGCATATATATACTTACATGTTGCTTCTCAGGCATTTCACTACAGCGCCCAGAGGTAAACCATTATTGAACGTATTGTTGATGCTGTTTTGACTGTATCTTATTTCAGATGGTCTAAGCTCCATTATTGTTGTTGCCGATTTCCGACTGGTTATCAATATTTAAGAATAAAAACGTTGATGATCTTGCCCACAACGCTAGCGTATTATCACAGTCCAAGACAAGCATTTATCAAAACGCAAATAAAATTCCAGGTTTATATTTCCTGTGTTTATTTTTAGAAATTGAAAGTATGTTTAAAAATCCAAAAGGTAAACCTGTCAATGATTAAAAGTATTGGTTTTTTTTTCAAAAATCGATGCATATACATTTTATACTAAGTTGTGTGCCCTCATCGAACCGGCCGTAGTAGCTCAAGTGGTAGAGCATCGGCTTGTGAATTGGGAGGGTTCAAACCGCGGCCGGGAGAAACCAAAGACTTTAAAGTTGGTAGTAGTGGCAATTCTTTAAACACTCGGCGCTTAAGGAACAGCATTACGCCTGACTGTATAATGGACCGGCCGGGTTCAGTCCCTGGGCACCTCATAAGTGCCCCTGTGCTGTATTGATAGAAATGTCGCTGCACGCTATCGGCAAAAATGCCGGCAAATCCTCCTTGCCCGCATGAAAACAAATAGCTGGCATTGATAAACCAGCGCTTACCCAATTTAACATCACTTGTCCTCATATTTAGGGAGCTCGACACGCGCGAGATATTTTACATATGCTACGTTAAGGACACGTGCCACAGTGACGTCACTGTAGTTAACTGTTTTCAAAATAAAACAGTTGTTTTGCATGATTTTTCCCCAGCTATGTCAGCGGGTTTAAAAGTGAAATATTTTTATAACAAACTTACTCGTGATTTAAAAAGTGATTATTCGTTACTCTAACAGAATTTCGTCGAATGTGCGCAGCAGATGATTTAACCATGTTTGTCTATGATATATGTATGCACGGACAATGCAATATGCCTTTGTTGTTACTTTGTTGACTGGTGTTCCTTTTGGGTGGTATATGAGACATTGCCCATTTCAAAAATATGTAGAATATTTAATTCCTTTTTTCTTGTATCTGACAAACATTCTACATTGCCTCATAATTTCTGCCAAGTAAAGATGACTATAAACACTCAGTACTTACATGTATACAGGTTTTTTTACATTTCACTTTTGACACTTTTGGCATATGACGTCATGGCATTTTTTTACGTCATTTAATTGTTCCTATTATACGTCATCGCTTGGGCTGTTTTATTTTGCCGGGCTTTATACCTACTGTACATATTGTTCATATGTTGATTTTTTTCTGTTTATTACTTCATTTTATCTTTTTTTAATCCCGTTGCAGGTGTCTCACTTTGACAGGATATTTTTATTACACTGTTTAAACTGTTTTGTTGATAAAAACATCTTCAGGTTTAAGCCCCCAGTCGGCCCTTTCGCCGACTGACCATTATATTGCGGTGACTGCTGCTTTTTCTTTTTGTGTGCTATGTCTCGTCTCTGTGTTTCTGTCACATTTACATTTCCTCTGTTTGTCTTTTTCTAGAGGTAGTTTAGATTTAAATATCGGTGGTAATTTTGATACGACCTTTTCTTATTTACTTATTGAATTGTGAAAACGAAAGTAAATGTCTGAGAATGAGTATATTTCATAGCTGAAATAATATTTAAAATCGCACTTTATAGCATTCCTAATAAAGGCATATCACATAATAATTAACACAAACATCAATAACAAAAACAAGAAATACGACATAATAGTTGTTATAAAACAACAGGCATTACAAACGCCATGTCCGCATTTATTCAATATAAACAATAACATTACACAAAGGGCAATTAATTACAAAATATTGCTTACAATTGTCCATATATAAGAAAGAAATATAATGCTATATTATATCACAGTCAGTAGTAACATGTCCAATTACTTGTAGGTATTTGGCAACAAAATATACTACAAATAAAACTCAAAAACAAATATATAACATAAACTGATTCGTACGTACAAACATTCCTGATGAGTGATATTATTGAAATACGAAAACGAAAGTAAGTTTCGGTAAATGAGAATATTTTCAGGAAATCAGAGCTGAAATAATATTCAAAATCGCACAATATATAGCATAAGCGAGAAAGGCATAAAAATATCAACACTAACAAAAAAACAGTAACAAAAAAAGAAAAAAAGAAAAACGACATAACACTTGTTACAAATCAGCAATCATTACAGCCGCCATCTCCACATTTATTCAATGCAAAAAAACATTAGACAAAGGGCAATTAATTGCCAAATATTGCTCAAAAATCCTACATATATAAGAAAGAAATATAATGCTACATTATATCTGAGACAGTAGTTACATGTACAAATATTTGCAGGTATTTGGCAACAACAAAACCTACTACAAATAAAACTAAAATACAAATATATAACATAAACTGATTCGTACGTAGAAATAGCCGCCATATGCGCGTTTATTCATAACTACAAGAAGCCACCTCGGACATGAATCGAAAGTCCACCATTTTCAGAAGTCAACTTTTCAAACGGTATGCTATCAGTTTCATCAACCGGAATCGTTGAAATGTGGCCGGAAGATTCAAGCTGTTTGAAGACCCACAGTCTCCTATTGTCAGCCGTTATCCAGTTACCGTCTTTCTTCATCACGCTTATGCGAGGAATGTCGTGAACTCTAATTCTAAAAATAGTCACAATAAAACGTTTTACAGCGCAATGTGCACAATTACAACATCTTGGACGTCCACACCTTTGCGTAACAAGAAAACCTGGTTAAAAACAGCAAATATTGGATAACATTTCAAATATAACGATGCTGCTTACTCATTTATATTTGATATTTAACAACAGCAAAATCTTAAGATGAATGTTTATTCACGCATAAACACGTATCTGGCGTTGAATTTGTACTCATTTACTATTGTGCATGTTTTTATAAAGTTGGCCTACTATACAAATCACAAACAAGACCGACTGTGTTAGGGATGCTTTAACTGACTGGGCTGATTTAAAAACACCGCAATTTAAACTATTTTTTGTAAGACGAAATAGGAAAGCATAACATTTCGCAAACTTAAACCTTATGAAGTCGTATATTTGACGTTTCCCCCCTGATTTTTTTATGTACTTTAAAATTGTACTTCCAACATTACCTATGATTTTAAGTACTATACTCGTGTTGTTTATGTAATAATCAAAGGGAGGGTACATACAACTGTTTAAATAAAAGTCTCAATCTTAATGTATTCGCTTGTGTTTTAAGTCCCTTACTTGTTTTACAAGTTACCATTTGTCCCCCAAAACAGATTTCGGTATACCCTCTAGTACATATACTTACTTGTTGCTTCTAAGGTCTGCCAGTACACTATATAGAGATTTTCCATTTCGGAACGCATTGTCGATGCTGTTTTGACTGTATCTTATTTCAGATGGTCTAAGCTCCATTATTGTTGCTGCCGATTTCCGACTGGTTATCAATATTTAAGAATAAAAACGTTTATGATCTTGCCCACAACGCCAGCGTATTACCACAGTCCAAGATAAGCATTTATCAAAACGCAAATAAAATTCCAGGTTTATATTTCCTGTGTTTATTTTTAGAAATTGAAAGTATGTTTAAAAATCCAAAAGGTAAACCCGTCAATGATTAGAAGTATTGTTTTTTTTTCAAAAATCGATGCATATACATTTTATACTAAGTTGTGTGCCCGCATCGAACCGGCCGTAGTAGCTCAAGTGGTAGAGCATCGGCTTGTGAATTGGGAGGGTTCAAACCGCGGCCGGGAGAAACCAAAGACTTTAAAGTTGGTAGTAGTGTCAATTCTTTAAACGCTCGGCGCTTAAGGAACAGCATTACGCCTGACTGTATAATGGACCGGCCGGGTTCAGTCCCTGGGCACCTCATAAGTGCCGCTGTGATGTATTGATAGAAATGTCGCTGCACACTATCGGCAAAAATGCCGGCAAATCCTCCTTGCCCGCATGAAAACAAATACATGTAGCTGGCATTGATAAACCAGTGCTTACCCAATTTAACATCACTTGTCCTCATATTTAGGGAGCTCGACACGCGCGAGATATTTTACATATGCTACGTTAAGGACACGTGCCACAGTGACGTCAAAGTAGTTAACTCTGTTTTCCAAAAAAATAGTTGTTTTGCACGATTTTTCCCCAGCTATGTCAGCGGGTTTAAAAGTGAAATATTTTTATAACAAACTTACTCGTGATTTAAAAAAGTGATTATTCGTTACTCTAACAGACTATCGTCTAATGTGTGCAGCAGATGATTTAACCACGTATGTCTATGACATATATATATATATATATATATATATATATATATATATATATATATATATATATATATATATATATATATATATATATATATATATATATATATATATATATATATATATATATGCACGGACAATGCAATATGCCTTTGTTGTTACCTTCTTGACTGGTGTTCCTTTTGGGTGGTATATGCGACATTGCCCATTTCAAAAATATGTAGAATATTTAATCCCTTTTCTCTTGTATCAGACGAACATTCTACATTGCCTCCTAATGTCTGCTAAGTAAAGATGAGTATAAACACTACTTCAGTACTAACATGTATACAGGAAAAGATTTCTGCTGAAATAGATATCGACGTCACAGCGGATTACTTTAATGAAGATTAAATGCTCCCTGTGTTCTTACATTCAAAATAGCTAGCTGTCTGATAGGCAATAATTGTTTGTGATGATATAGTATATATATGACACCCTTTCTTCACACTAATCATATGTTCGCACGTTTTGAAATGACACCGGTGATGTTATCACTAGATAATGTGTTTTTTGAAATACATCGCAGAGACCAGTTATGATCATTACAGCGACGTCCAGCTATTTGGTGGATGAAGACTCCAGACTTACTTATATCTGGGTAGAATCTCCGGCACACAGCAAGTCAGCTGGAAGACCTTCTCACATTAAGTCCTTTGCCCCGATCGGGACTCGAACTCACGCGGTGAGAGGCGCTCCCGTTATCACTAGATATAACGTGCACAGTCAAAACCCAGCTAACACTCCTTTTGACATCACAAACATGATGTCAAAAGATAGTTTATCATATTGTTTAGTAAATATGGATGATCATGAACAGGGGTGGATCCGGGGGTGGGTGGGGCGGGTTGCATTCCCCGCCAACCTAGTGAACGAGTAGAATTGTGAAAACGGATACATGTAAGATTAAAAATACTTAGCTCTAAAAGTAAAATGTGTCTGTTAATTGTTTAGGTCGAAGTTAAGGTCCCTGTCTCTCTCTCTCTGTGTGTGTGTGTGTGTGTCTATCTCTCCCCCCTCTCTCTCCCCCTCTCTCTCTGTTTGTATTTGTTTTTAACAATAATTAAAAAAATGTAATTTCTCTAGCCAGGAATAGAAAGGTAATATATAAACGGAAGGATACACGGAGGAAAATGTTATGGAAATATGCTAATGCTGTCGCATTTGATAGGTTAAATGCCGATGAATATAAAGAATTGTTTTACTCGTCTAGGCTTATGGCGTCGAGAAAATTGTCTATATATATATATATATATATATATATATATATATATATATATATATATATATATATATATCGTATTTACTACGATAAAGTTGAATGGATCTTGATTCTCAGATATCCCCAACCATCCCTCACCCCCAAAATAATCTCGATTCGCCCCTGAAAATGAATGAACAATAGTCTAACTTGTATTTGTAAAGCAAGGTTGGACAAGGGAAAGCACTTCTACAACATTAGCTTCGATTAAAACAGATGTCACTCTCCTATATAGTGATTTCCCTTAGATAGCATAATTGCATTAGAGGATACACGCGTATAACTGCCAAGAAAACTACAATTGTCCATTACCCTTTCTTTTGACTCAAACTTTGGCTTTCTTATTTGCTGCTGACGCTGCTTTTTTTTTCTAAAAACGCTCACACTCAAATTCGGCAAATTACTTTTTTCAAGAGTTAGTTGCTCTCTTTACTTATTTTTTGCTGCTGATAAGTTCGTTACATTTTGAACGTGTTCTGTCTATCACATTATTCCTTCCTTTCGTAAGTCAGGGGACTTTATTCTATCAATAAAAAAACTATATCCTTACCTCCCTTGTGGGTAGGTATTTAGAATATAGTTACTGCATAAAACTTAAGATTTTCCCACTTTTTAAACTTTTGAAAAACACTTAAGATTGAAGCATGTGCATAAAATGGAATCTTATTGATTTAGATAAGAGTTTATTAAAGAGGTTGGTCGCTTTGATTTAAAACAAGCAAATTAGAAATAAAATGTATTATATTTCTTATATAAAGTATATGAAAATGCCTTCCCACAATGGAGATAACTAAACGTCTTTCATTTCGAAAATAGGGAATAGTTGAAGGTAGAAAATTGTTCGTAATATCAACCGAGAGCATTGGTGTCGGATATTTAGTTATTTACTAATACAGTATTTTAATCTAGACACGTAATCAATGTAGGAATAGTTTAGATCATGCAATAGTTTAAGTGAAAACTTTAAGTTTAGAATTAATTATTAATAATCATAAGAACCACTAAGATATTGCTTACAATCTGCACAAAATAGCCAAAAAAATGGCCAAAGATCACCATCATGCGACGTGTTCAGATTTCGTAATTTAACGTGCTATTCCAAAAGTAAGACTTTCTTAAATCATATCTCAATCGTTTCATCTGATCTCTAAAGTATATGAGAACAGACTGCCTTTTAAACTACTGAATGACCTTTAGTTGGCAAGGCTCAAAAGAGTCGAGACACATGAAGGTTTATTAAAGGTAGGTAAAAATAGAGCAAAATAGAATATCTTCAAATTGCGCATGCGGTAGCATATTCAACAATTATAACTGTTATATTATTTGTTAACATCTGTCATAAACTCGACAGACAATCAACCATTTAAATACAAATGAAACGCAGATCGGTTGTTCAATAGGACATATACCAGCATAAATCTGCGGTCAAGTCGCTTTAGTGTCCAAGATACATCAGGGCGTCCGTTTTTAACATTTATTTTCTTGATTTATGTATACAAAGGTATGCAGTTCCTTGCCTGTCGAATCAATGTAAAGCAGCTTGGTCAAAGTTGGTAGATGCTTTTAAAATATTTTTATGCTCATAATGGAAGATCACCTGCTATCACAATTAACACAACATTAAGGTATACACAGGTTTTATCACAACATTATAATCATGTGGACATGCTACCTTCTAATAATACCTTCTAAAACTTATGTATATTTAGATTTTGAAAGTTTGTATTAATATATAACGTCGCCAGGATTTGTATACATTATAAACTGCGTATGACCTTTTACTGCTTAATAACCTACTACAGCTACCATGTGGATCCATACATGTTTAGCATACATCAGTCCATAAACAGTACAGTGCAGTGTTTGACTTTGATAAAGTGAAGCAAATACTTATATATATAAGAGACGCGGTTCATTTTACGGGTCATATATTTTCACTACACGGTGTCTAAGTCGGTAAAAGGGACTTTAGCAGAGCACTTTTCATAGCAGTAGTGAGTGTCAACACTTAAATAAAGGACGCATGCGCTGTGTCACTTACGCCTACGTTTTCCTTGATGGTATATTGCTACGAAGGACATGGCCTTCCTATACAGATATTTCTTTACAAATATACTTTTCTGCAGTCTGACCCCTATGTTTATAAGTAGAATATAGTTACAAGTTTATGCGTCTTCTACCTTAATTTTAAAATAAACCTTCATTAGAAAATTACAATGTCTTCGAAAAAACCGTGATGTACCATATTTTAACCTTAATGTTATAGACTACATTACATCCTATAAGCCATATAGAACATATTGTAAAACATATTGTAATGTATATAGTCGATAGTGGACTTATGATAGTATTGTATAAGAAGAAACCCGTATGTAAATAGCATAGTAGTTCCAGCGTGTTTCTGTAGAAATGCGATGAAAGAAAATGCATTTATTTAACAAATTAAATACTACTATTAATAGAAACATTGATATTGAAGAAAATTTATATCGTTACACGTGAATCATTACACAAGTAAAAAATGCATATTCTTTTGAAGTGTTAGTTCATAATATATGACACCTTGTTTAAAGTCGAATCAATATTGGATGTTCATAACACAAAGCAGGCGCCTAGCTACCTGTACACATATTACGCATATTTGTACACATAGTCCTTAAAGGATAAAAACATGAAAAGATTAAAGCTGCAATACAAATCCTATCCTAGTAAAATTACTAAATGGATTTAATATTTTTCCTGTAGCTCTGATTATTTTGTATGGGACTAGATTTAGACTCTTATATTTCAAACTAGAACTTCTAATATAATTCTGTCTTCTATGGCGCTTAAATTGAAATAGTTTCTCTGTTAAAAAAACGTTTCTCATTATTAAGTATGATTCCTGTTATAATATTTAAATGTCTGTAACATAACATTTAACGTAAAAGCTAGTGATACCGAAACCTTCCCTAAAACCCCTACTTACGATCTAGAAACACAATTCTCCGGGCGGAGCATGCCCCCTCCCTTCCACCTCCCCCAACACCCCCAACACCAGCCCCCATTTCCACCTGCCCCAACACCAACCTCACAACATCCCACCCCCCTTCGACGGCCGCCTAACGGCCATGCGTACACATCAAACCATTCCTTGCTACGCCCCTGCACAGGATACTAAGGCAGAGTGGAGACTACAGGTAAATATCTAGTTTATGCATATGTGTAAATCACGGAGAATGTTTGCATACAGATCAACTTTGGACTATGTCAATACGTTTTAACGACAGGGGTTTCACTATCTATAAGTTAAGAAAGCGGCTGTTGAAAGGTATAGTCGTCGCCGTTCAGAAACGCAGAACTTTAATCACTTACCCTTTAGACTCGTGATTCAACTTTAAGGAGGCAAGACAATTGGCTATTCATATCTTATCATTTTATCATAATGAGGTTATAACAATTCGCTTTTGAAGAACATACACCTTAAAAGGTCTAAATATGTTTTGAAAGGTACAGATCAACACTAGTATTGAACAGTATTATACTATTAATGTTTACACTGTTGAATATATTATCGCGCCAAACTTCAGTAGGTGATGAAGTTTGACGTGCCTTAAAAGTGGTATCCGAAAAATTGGAAACACCAACAACAACTTTTCATTTAACAACCAAATAAATCATTATCACTCGAGCTGATTTCGCAAAATGCTGAATATTGATGTCCTACACCGGTGAAAAAGTGAACCATAATGCCACAATCGGAATTACAAAAATATATTTCCTATCTGGACCACCCTGCACAGTTAGCTGTTCTTTAAACTAAGAAAACCACGTGTATTATAGCTCATCCACAACATCCGCTCGGACTTGATGTCTTTTTAAGCAGGACTCCCTATGGGTTTTACTTAAAGATTTGAAAATAACGAACATGTTAATTGTTAACCCTTAAATTTTATGTAATTCTGAAACTCGTCTAAACTCAGACATAAGTATGAATTCTCAGCTCAAATTAAACACAAATATCCCAAAGAGAGTTCAGATATTGTTACATATAATTATCGTTGACAAACAGTGGGATACCGCCTTTTAAATACGTGTCAGGTTCAAAAATAATAAATCATGAAAAATAGCACCTCCGCCAAGTACTGCAAGGTATTTAGAAGTTCTGTAGATCAATGTAAAAACGTGTTGAAAGAATGAATCGTACTTAGAGCCCGCATTTAGATCAAGTCTCTACATAGCCTTATAAGGTAAAATATTTAGTTGCGATTAAGCCCCCAATACCCAGGGAACCGCACCATTCGACAGTGTAGGATCGCCGCTTTATAGAACAGTTTTATAAAATATCAAGGAAATGATTTATTGCACAGGGTAGCATAAGGATTGAAATGAGAGAGAGAGAGAGAGAGAGAGAGAGAGAGGGGGGGAGAGAGAGAGAGAGAGAGAGTGAGTGAGAGGAGGGAGAGATGGAGAGAGAGAGAGAGAGGCGGACAGACAGACAGACATACAAAGACAGACAGACAGGCAGGCAAACAGGCAGGCAGAATTATTATGATATCATCATATTTTATCAACATTTACTATGTTGAATCATTGACATGGGTACCCTTTACCTCTAGAATACGAAATTTTCACAGGTTATTTACGTTTAGTATTCTTATTGTAGAGATACGGTGTATTAAAAGATATGGTTCAATTCCATGTTTGATGGAAAATGCCTGGTACCTGCATTGAATGGGACACACATGTGAAAATAGTCGCACCATAATTCTACAAATAAAACTTTAATTTTGCAGCATCTTGCAGGTACTGGGCGAACTTTATCTAGAGTATGTATCTAGCAAAGACACGTTCGCCCTATCAAGTTAAACGGGACAAAACTGTGCAGTGCAGTGATATATCGCCAAGTGTATGTTCGTGGGGTATATTAAAGGTGGTATGCACAGTTTAGACCAAACGTTTTTTTCTCATATAACTAAATTAGCCATTGCTACATGTACCAAATAATGTCTTGCAAAATGCCGTTCATTGCTAGATATGTGTAAACATTCAAGCGTAAATGCCTAGTTGTCATTTCAAACATGTATTTCCTATCCGAGTCATGTTGCAGGGATAGCTATTTATAGACTAAGAAAACCAGTGACCACTTACTTTTGAGATCATCAATAGTGCAATTCGCTCTGACGTCGACGTAGATTTTAAGTAGAGACCACTATCGCCCTGTTTATAGTGTTGGGAAAAATGAACATTTAGAGAGGTTTTTTTTTCGCGATTTGTGCTGCCTTACAATATAGTTAGCGTTCAAAATCGTTTTTATTTAGACTTAAGTATGAATTTAGGCCCAAATTAAACATAGCAGTGGTTAGATATTGTAACATGTATTTGATATAGGCAAACTGTTGTATACCCCCTTTAAGTTATCTGTGTGTACTCAATGTAGCACGATTGTACCGGCTGTGAAGAGTTTGTGTTCGCAATAACGAACTTATTCACATAGTGAGGACGTTTAGCTATGGGTGCTCTCAGCAAAAGCTGTATGATAGTGATAGTATCTATCTTTGTAGGACTTGTAGCTTGTCGAGAGAAACATACCATTACAACCGATCAGGGTGATATAGTTGGGCTCGACCGAAGAGTGACTATTCGAAATGAAGAACGAATCGTACGTCGATATCTTGGTATACCCTTCGCAAAACCTCCTCTTGGGGACTTAAGGTTTAAAAAACCACAGGAACCCATCAAATTTGTAGCGCCGTTCGAAGCATTTTCATTTGGTGCATCATGCCCCCAGATGGAATTTCCACTGTTTGATGTGAAGGAGGAATTTGCCGAGGATTGTCTGTTTCTAAATGTATTTGTCCCAACTACCGCCCCCGATCATCCGGACGGTTATCCCGTGATGATTTTCATCCACGGTGGTGGTATGGAGTATGGCAGCAGCACAGCCTATGTTGCGGATGTTCTTGCTGCTTCGGGGGAAGTAATTGTTGTTACCATTAACTATCGCCTAGGTGTGTTTGGATTTCTTTCGACGCAGGATGAGAGGGCTCCGGGCAATGTGGGTTTATGGGACCAACATTTTGCTATCAAATGGGTAAATAAGAACATAAAAGCGTTTGGAGGGGACATTGGGCGTGTTACTATTTTCGGAGAATCGGCAGGTGGAGTAAGCGTCGTATTGCAAGCACTGTATCCAGGAAATATGGGTCTCTTCCAGCGCGTCATAGCGGAAAGTGGCACAGCTTTAATGGATGCTCTTTTCAAGGAGGATCCTGTTCCTGCTCTTGAAAAACTAGCTCAAGTGTTTGATTGTGATAAAGATAATGTCGTCGCATGTTTAAGTACACTAAGTAGCAGTCATATAACAGACAAACTTACAAACGTCACAAGACAGGATATGGAAACTACAATGGTACTAGCATTCCGTCCAACAGTGGACAATGACTTCTTAAAAATGACCCCTTTTGAAATGGTTAGAAAGAAGAATGAAGATCTTGAAGAACTTCATTTCTTCCGTAGTCTTGATTTTATAAATGGAGTAAACAGTGACGAAGGCGTCTTTGTGGCAGCCTTTCATGGTGGATCTAACGACAGCAATAAATTTGAGCCGACTAGAGAACAGATGGACTCACAATTTGCCAGCATGGCGTTTTTGCTCTATTCCAACAAAGAAGCGCCCGCTTTAGCAAAGCAATTACTTCTTCACGAATACACAGACTGGACCAACCCTGACGATCCCAAAAGTATCCGACTAGAGCTTTCCAGGTTGTTTGGAGATTTGCTTTTCAATGTCCCCGCGGTTGAACAAACACAGTTACACTGTAACGCAAAAAAGCACGGTCACAACTACTTTTATGTGTTTTCTGCGAATTCTCAATTCAGTCTTATGCAAAAACCTAATTGGTGTAAAGGTGCAATGCACGGTGAAGAAGTTGGATTCGTTTTTGGATTTGAAAAGTCCTTGCTCGATATCATACGTGCGGGGGACAAGAGCATTGAGACTTGGGAGGCTGAATTAAGTGAGAGAATGATACAGCTATGGAGCAACTTTGCAAAGTTTGGGTAAGCTTTAACATTAATACTTTTGTTAATTTTTATATTGTTGGTGCCTACAATCCTGTTCTTGAGAAACGTTTGCATATGATAACGAAATTACAGCAGGAGTGTTTTCTGGTAGATATAAATTCTTATTATGGTTTATTTCAAAACAATCTTTAAATAAACATGGTTCTCACGCGAAATCTGTGAATTGTCTAATTTTACATCTGTTTTACACATAACACATTTGAACAGTCACAGAGAAATAACATGTAAAAATAAAAATAACCCACTGTTACTTTTTCTAAGGTGATCAATATTAAATTAACTTAAGCAGAGTTTATGTGTTCCTAAGTTATATGTACAATTAGCGCTTAGTTGCAACACAAGTTTAAAACTGACCTTTAATAACCTAATATATCAATATCAAAGATATCACAAAATGTAGCATTTTATTCGTAAAATATAGCATGCTGTCTTAAGATAGACTAAAATCTAGAGTTGCATTCATCACTTTAAACATAAATTATAATAGTACATAAGTAATAACACTGTAATCGCTAAGTAATAAACGAATCTTGTCAGGTTTTAGTTTATTGGGTAGTTCAAAGTTTACTTATGTTAAAAATATCTGATCAGCATATGTGTTATTTGTTGTTGATTTTCCAGCACTTTATTTTGTTACCTTTACATGAAGGATTTAGACAGTTCAGGAACTTGTTTAATAAATGTATCATGATAAGAATCAATTACGCAGCAATTACACAACTGCTAAATATAAAAATGCTGATAAACTTATGTCTATTGCTGATTTTCAGGATTTATGTCACTCTCACTTCAAATAGTTTGTTTTGTTTAATATTAAAAAGAGTTCACCAAACACTTTTGCATACAATTCTTTTTTACCTTAGGACTTTCATAACGCAAAAATACCACCTCGATTATTTTCGCATGTTTACAGTAGTAGCGAGTGCAATTACACAGTCAACTATCGTTGTTATAATCCATCACCAGAAATGAATTTTCCGAAATATAATTCATATAATCTCTTTCTTTCTATAGCACCTATAACAATATATAATTATTCGTGTTCTTATTTTTAAGTAACCCTAATGGTTTGGAGGAAAAGCTTCCAGTGTGGCCGGAATACGAAATGGAACAACAGCAAGCCATCATTATAACAGAGTCAGCCTCTACGGATTATGTCCTATCTTTCCCGTTTGCACGATCGACCAACTTCTGGACCAGCATCATACCAACAGCATTCAATGCAACACAGAGTTCAGACAAACCGGATGATGTTTTGGTATCAATGCCAAACGAAACTCCAGATTCCTGTTCAGCAGATGGCGATTGCGGAAACAATTAATAAGCTGGGTTGATATATATATATATATAATATATATATATATATATATATATATATATATATATATATATATATATATATATATATATATATATATATAACATTTGTTTGCTTAAGGTGAATGAAGGACCATAAAACATTAATGCATGCAATTTAGCTACGGACGTGTTCATACCAACACAATTTAATTTTTTCTTTGTGACTTTAAGCTCAAGAAAACAATGTTAAAATGTTATCTACAATTTCAGAATTGAAATTATGCGTGCTTGAAAAACTATTGCATGTTCTTACCCATGTCGCGAGCATTTCCTTTTAAAAAATGATTGGTTTTTGCTTGCCTTAATACTCATTCCTTTAGAGCGAATTGTTATTTATATTTTGATGGTTTCCTTAAGTAACCTCTGTTCCATAAATGTTTATTATTATGGTACTGTTAAGCGGTAAATGTATGGCAAAAGACATTGTGTAGTTTATTGTATTGTGAAGGCTGTAACTTTACAGATTGTGTGATTTTGTTTTGTTTTTAACTTTCAATCAAATATATTATCTTTCTTTGCGTTCCTTGAATATTTTACGAAACCTGGCCCATTTATCTCTTTTAAAAACGGAAATTAAATTTACTTCGAACACAATATAAATAAAAAAACAACACAAAAACAAACACAACAACAACCCAGTAAATAAATACTGTTAAAAAAGTATATACAATGTTTTAATGTGTGTTCTAAACGACAAAATCGAACTGCTCTACAATGGATAATGGGGCCAAGTACCCATGATCACTAGATTACATGCAAACATGCTGTCATTTAAAAGATGTAAAACGCTAAAATCTTGATAGAACGCGACAATTTCTAACTATTTGTATTATTTTTCTTTAGCTGAACAACCTAGTATTTATCCGGACGGTAAATTAGGTTAAACATGTCATGTGTATAAGTCATATATATATATATATATATATATATATATATATATATATATATATATATATATATATATATATATATATATATATATATATATGTATGTATATCAGTCATAATTAATCGACTGATTGGCTAGGAAGTAGTTTAAAATTAAATATCGTGTTATTTCAATATTCGGACTAAATACATTTAATAAGATAGATAATACTTGTTTGCATCCATAAGCTGAGATGCCTAAACGAAAACAAAACACGTTGGATAATTGCATTTATTTTGTTGAACGAACGAATGTATGCGCACATTCTTCAATAAATTGTTTGTTATTAAAGTTGCAGTGCCGACCGTTTCAAAGTAAAAGAATCCTAAAAATAAGGCCATCATCGGCTAAAAGGACCCTCAACTTAGACTTCTGGATAATATGGGCACACGATGACATTGGGATGGGTAGATATTTGACCGATACAAGACCCATTCCGAATTTAAGGAGGTTGTTTATATTTAAACATTTTTCTTACGACAGATTCCGATAAGTTCCGGTTTTTGATCAGAAATGGCGAAAAAGCAACCACGTGATGTATGAATAATAATTATGTAAACAGTCATGGACCCACTCAAAGGAAGCACGGCTAGCTTCGACATTGTCTAACAACTTTAAAAGAAAGGACTTCAAATGAAAACTGATTACATCTGGGGTCGCACCACATACATGTACGTTAAAACGTGAAATTAGAGTGATCGCGGTTAACATCAGTCGATAACAGGCAAAAAAGGAATTTAGACCATAAGTAAATAAATAATCTAAAAGAAGCAAGAAAGAGAACAAAAAGACCACATGCTTGTGTCAGAATATATCTTTGTCTCAACACATGTATTGAACGACGATGGCAGTGGAAGATGAACTGAATGCGGATAGAGATTTATCCCAGCTCCTGCTTAAAAATATCAGGTATTATTAGAAAATTAAAGTACTTAAGAGTTATCATAAAACCATGTCAACAATGTTCTTTAATAAGTTTATTCCCTGCTATCTATACAGTATTCTGTCGCATATATATATATATATATATATATATATATATATATATATATATATATATATAAAGGATATATAGTTGATACGCATTTAAGTATTTGGACTCAACACGTTCGTACCCAGTTATCAACATGGGATATTTCTAAACATTGCTAACAAATTTGAACGATCAACATTGTACCATATAAAGAAGTTTTTCAAAATTGATCTGATTGAGATACCTAATGCATAGTTTGTATGATCTCTTTTTGGGACTACTACTTGGTGTTAACTAGAACATTTATCAACATATTCATTATAATAGCATCACATAAGTAGAAAATGATTTATCATAAAAAAACTATGTAATATATGTAATGATGTTTACACATGGGCCCTGTTAGAGGGGTTGAGTCTCCAACGTATATCTCCTCTGAATCATGCAGCCTTTCACCTTATAGGTTCAAGTCCTGGTCAGGTGAATAGTATGTAAGGTATTCCACGGACCTGCCCAGCGATGTGCTGCGGATTTTCCTGGGGTCTTTCTAAAAAAAAAGCTGGACATCACCATAATTACATTAGAGAGAATTAAATCACATGATAGTTTTTAACTGAATATGCACCAAGTATGCAACTATATATATGAAAATGTAAATAATCACTTAACAAAAACTCCTGCAATTATTATTCCTGCAATCTTTTTATATTTCTTTTGTGCTAAGCCTGAGAAGTTGTTCAAACAAAACTGATAAATGAATTAAAATATAACCTTTTATCATTAGAACATCTATATGAATCTTATGTCCTTTTAAGTACATGTATTAAGATGTATAAATGATGGAAGAATGGATTTAGATTTCAAACAATTTGAAATTTACATTTTCCTCATTTATGGGTCATAATTGCTGTACAACAAGCTTGAACAACTTCACACTGTGCATGTTGGATTATATGCCTTGATGATGCACCCCTCTTAAACAATTCACTTATTAGTTCTAAATGATGCAATAATTTAAATTATATATGAAGTTATGAAGTGTGGATCACGTACAGGGCACGGTTTGTCATGTGCATGCACTAAACTGTAACAAAGATGTTTTAGAATTAAAAATTGCAAAAAATTGCAATTACTTACCTCATCATTTCAAATAAATTTAGAATATATTGTATAAAAATGTAAAGGATAAGATAAGTAGGTGACATAAATAATAATTTTCTGTCTTGGTCTATTCTATTATTTACATCATTTGTTCTCTTCATTTGCATGATCCCAAATGATAATTTAACACCATTTAAAGTCTATACTGAATTATCATTTTACATTGACACCAAGGTGTAAAAAAGCGCTGGTCTGTTAATCATCTGAGTTGCAGGAAATGTCACTATTTGCCTTAAAGATGTCAATACGCTTCCTGTTGGAGCAGACCCTCTACCCTTATCCCATGAAAAGTATGATTATAGATTATCTTAGACGTGGAAATATAAACAATATTGATTAATAGAAAACATTTTAACAGCCTCTTAAAGGCAAGGGTTCTATGTAGCTGCTAAATTTCAAAAGCTTTGAAGAGGGGTATGCCTTCCAGATCCATGTAACATGGTTAGCGCCACTTCTGCTTTCTTAATAAGGAACCCTCTGAATAATCCTGGATCCTTCATTGTACTTGATCTTTATATTTGTTATCAGATGATTGGTAAGTCAGCAGTACAGTATACTGCATGTAGTATGCGAATAAGTCATCGAAATTACATGTATTTTCTAAATATAATGTAGACAAATTACAAAAGCAAAATGAACAGGTTTAGACATTAATACATAAATGTTACTGGTTCTCTAAAAGCCATTTGTAGTTTTATGTTTATGAAACCATTGATTGACCTGTGCTACACATTTTTCTTTGAGTAAGTAGTCCACTGAATACAGCACAGAATATCTCTTGAACTAGTCTAGTTGAATGACACATGTAGTACCTTCCGTAGTGCATAAACAAAACAGTGTGTGTTTGTGTATGTTACGAGTTTCGTTACGAATTTTGCTTGGCGCGATATTGTTTGGCACGAAAGCTTCTGTCACATGTAATAGCTGGGTACCAGGCAACATTTGCAGTGCCGGCCGCAATAGCTCAGGTGGTAGAGTGTCGGCTTGTGGATCGGGAGGTCGTGGGTTCAAACCCCGGCCGGGTCAAATCAAAGACTTTTAAGTTGGTAGTAGTGGCTTCCCTCCTAATGCGCGGGGCTAAGGCGACAGCATTACGCCTGACTCGTCGGTGTCAGTAAAATGGACCGGCCGGGTTCAGTCCCTGGGCACCTCATTAGTGGCCCTGTGCTATAATGATAGAAATGTCGCTGCACAGTATCGGCAAAAATGCCAGCTAATCCAATCTCATCCCACATTTGCAGTTGTTTATATGAACATACGGGCATTTCTGCATAAGTTATGTGAATTAGGATCAACGGTTTTCAACGAATGACGGCGTGAAAATTAAGATAGAATTATTTTGAAAATACGACCAAGTATCGTGTGTATGTGGTAAAGTTACACACACACACACACACACACACACACACACACACACACACACACACACACACACACACACACACACACACACACACACACACACACACACACACACACACACACACACACACACACACACACACACACACAAACACACACACCGGCCGCAATAGCTCAGATGGTAGAGCGTCGGCTTGCGGATCGGGAGGTCGTGGGTTCGAACCCCGGCCGGGTCTTACCAAAGACTTTAAAGTTGGTAGTAGTGGCTTCCCTCCTAACGCTCGGGGCTAACGGGACAGCATTACGCCTGACTAGTCGGTGTCAGTATAATGGACCGGCCGGGTTCAGTCCCTGGGCACCTCATAAGTGCCCCTGTGCTATAATGATAGAAATGTCGCTGCGCAGTATCGGCAAAAATGCCGGCTAATCCCAATCCCAATCCCAATCCCACAAACACACACACACACACACACACACAAAACACACACACACACACACACACACACACACACACACACACACACACACACACACACACACACACACCATCAAATTACTATATACTTAACTTCCTTACTTATTATTCGTTTTAAGGTTACTTTTTGTTTATACATAGTACGGTACCGTCTTGGTCGGCAATGCAACTTTAAGCCATCTTTAAATATGTGATTTACTATAAAATGTCTCTAAAAAGTGTTCACAGTCACTTTATTTAACTTCGCTTCAGTTCCGTGGATTTGTAAATCTACACCTTGCCAATGAGCAAACAATACAATCAATGCAAAAATGGGCCAAAATTGGGAATGCAGAGAGAGGCTTATGTCTCGCCGTGATGCGAAGAAAAGACATCAAAAGTTGACAAAAATCAGTATCATGTCCATTTCATAAAATATATTTCCAACTAATAATTTAATTGATAACAGTTTTGCAATGTTGTGTAGTGTGTAAAATTATTTCTGAATATTTTGAACATTTATAGACGACGGCGTTTGGACATTATGATAACAGCCTTTAATATCGAGTGAACAAAAGGCGCTTGGCGTGTATGGGGTTAAAATGTCTAAGATTAATATCTGATCTTAACCTTATCTAACCTTATTGGCTCATAAGAGAATCAAACGAGAATGCGAAATTAAGTTATAACTAAAAAAAACTTCAGCACATGCGAAGAGATAACGCAAACGCAGCCTCAAGTATGTACTGCATACGCGGATGTAAGCAGGCAGAAACCTAAATTCACTGTTCTTCAAATACACAAAGGTTCGTACGATATCACTATGCTGTCCTGTCAAGAGTTGAGTTAAGCCAAAATGCGTAATATTTAATTTAAAAATACACTTACGCCTGGCTGTGGTGTATGTTTTTGTTATTCTACTAAGCATTCCCTATGAAAGATGGCGTGTAAGCTCGTACATCAGTAACCAAGAGGTTGGTAAAGAGCAATAGTGGACTTCGAGGCAATGGGAGATTCCAACGCAATATAGACCTTCACCAATCAAAAGTTGCGTTAAAATCTTCAGATGTGGCCACGCATGGGTCAAATATGATAACGTGTAGTAAGGTGATTCTTTGTTAAATGCACAGTTGTGCATTTCACACGTAACTCCATTCGCCGTATCTTAGGTAAAATCAATGACATTGTTAATCTGTTTAGTGTCTAGTAGATATCCGAAAGAAGGTTCTATTTAAGAACCCACCTAACTCTTTGACATAAAACCTTTAAGTTATGATGAGTAACAATATAGTCTATACAGATACGCTGACGAATAAATAATGTATTGGATTAGCATACACGGTCATTAATCTGTATCAACTGCATCATCAGAAGCCTGTTTGGCTTACTCTGTCATGGTCTACTGCTAAAAACCTGCTTTCTTTCTTGGGGTGGGGTGAGGGACGTTTTTGATCCTGAGTCACGACGTAGTAAAGTCAATAAAATGACTAACACTTAAGCAAAAATAAGGTAGGAGGTGCATGATTTAGTATTATGTCAGGTGTTCACTGAATGTTATACATAGTGAAGGCAGCATTGTATCTAGTTCTGGTGGACACAGTCTCCAAGTAATTAAACTACTATTAGTGGAGTGGGACAATAAACCCAAAAAACAAACAAACACTCTGCAAAATCAGGTATAATTTTAGTCATTTAAGTCTTCTTTATTTCAGATTATCAACACATACACAGAAGCAGTTCAGACAGTGGATCCAAAAACAACGAAGATGGCTTAATACCACAAGCAACTCTTGGCAAACATGAGCTTTTTAAGTTCATAATCAACCTAGATCAGGTAATCTTACGTAAATGTAGGCTACATTGTAAGAACTGTGAGGTACACTCACGGTCGTCTATCTTTTTCTCCCATTTTCTCATGTCACGAAGTCTTTATATTCCGAATTAGACACCCGACATAAAGATCGGGAAAAAAGTTCAACGGAATTGTCTAGGCTCATTTATGACAAGCCACGCCCTGGCACCGCCTGATCGGACGATTTTGGCTACTATATAGTAATTATCGTCAGATTTAAACGGTGCCCGGAGAAACACACAGTATTCTTTAGAGTTTTAGCGGTGCCGGCCGGTTTGCACATGCATTATTTCGTTTGCAATCAATTTAATTGAAATAATTTAGGTTCCAAACAAGAAAATCGTCTGGTCCCTATGCTATGTAATAATATTATGCAGTGACAAAAATGTTTTTTAAACCAATGTTATTAAATATTTGTTTTACAATAGTTCATTAATATAATTGTAAATAATGCCAGCTTAAAAATGACAAGGCTTAGTAATAAATATGCAATATTTTTTCCAGGTTTACTATTCCTTTAACAATGAAGAGGGAATGTTTGATATCAAAATGTACGACATAACGGAAATTGACGAAATATCATGGTAAACGAAGGAGGAAGGTGGAGAAATGGAAGTTGAAAACGAGTCTGTGTCTAGTACGAAATACTGCATCAAAAGCTGGGAGAAATTTCCCGATGTTAAATGGCACTACAAATCAGTGCTGATGATACTGCTCGAAATAAATTCAGATATTGCCTTCCACTTTCTACTGATTCAACCCGTCCAAAGAATAATCCAAGAAAAGTGGTCTAACTACAAGATGAAGATTCGCGTCATATGGCTACTCTTCTTTATACGTGTGTCTTCTTATGGCATTGTGTTGAGAGGGCTCAACAAGAACCCAATTCACAAAGTGAGGTCAACAACCCTTCACAATCTGAATTTAACATCACCGCGCCGCCAAAGTTTAAAATCATCCTCAGAAATCATTCGTATATGATAATCATGCAAATTGCCATTTCCATCATGCTTTTCTACCTGGAAGTAATCCGAGCTGTCGTTGGAAGATTGCCATATTCCATTAAACGTTTCATAAATCCTTACAGTAATAGCTGCTTCAGACTTTTTCATGTTCTCATTTCGTTCCTTCTTATTGCAGATCTGTTTGCTTCATCGTTGAGCAGTTTGTATGAAAACTACTGTCTTCTTGTTGCAATGACCCTTATCTGCTTCACTCACATTTTTTTCTCCGTGCCGTGAAGCGGTTCAGTTTCGTGACTGTCCTTATGACTAAGGTCATCCTAGGAGACATGCTTCATTTCTTTGTGATCATCGCAATAGAGTGGATCGCCTTCGCAACGGCCATGTACATGGCGTTACAAGGCTCGAACGTAATCTTTGAAACAAACTTTTCCGATTATGGGCGTGTGCTTTTCTCAATGATTACTTTAATGGTCGGACTTAGTGACACTGTTAATTTCTATGACTCAAGACACTCTTCATTAACCATAGCTATATTTGTCGCATTTGTTATAATGACTACTCTGCTCATGATCAATTCGCTGATTGCGATGGTTTCCAGAACTTGTTCTGAGCTCTTTGACAATGTTGGGGAGGTCAAAGCGGTTGATCGTCATTGGCATTTACAGAGACTATCAATGATATTATTTATGGAAAGCACTCTCCGAGCTATACTTATTTGCCACGTCGGTAAGGAACGTAACATAAAATTTTATAGAGATGGCAATGACAAATCACTTCCCAGGCGAAAATTTTCGCTCAAAATAAAATCCGATTGTAAGGAGAATGCTAGCTATGAGGAAAGTGCAAGTTCTATGGGAACAGCATTAGACACTATTCTTCAAAAATTAACAAGTAGTAAAGAGTAAAGAAAGACGAAGAAAGCGAAATTACTTCACCGATGACGTAAAGCCAACGCTCAGCAGACAGGAAACAATGTCAGATCAACAAGAGAGGAATTCTCGTATAAGTCGAGATATTATATCGCCAATCGATACCACTTTCAAATCTGTGGAAACCCAGAAGGGAGTGTCCAATTTCCGGCGTATTAATATTTTCTTAAGAAACAAACTTGGACATGTATGAGAAGGTCCAATTGTGCAACCGTGTAAGAGAATATTATGAAAACAACTGGTACATGTGAAAGCTTGTAAAAACTTAAAAAATCAAGACAAATACACCGTTCCATGTCCTTAGGTATTGTTGCCATGGGCTCACAAGCTATCTTTTAATGTGATTCTTAATTGCAAACTGCACCAATACACAAAAACCGAAAACAGTGAGATAAGTCTTTTTTCTGCCGATATAAAACATATTTCAGTCACAAAATATTATCAGCAAACCTATTGCTGTATAGCTATTGATTTTGATCTCATGTATGTGGATATTTAGAACTTTTTTTAGGTTCCTATATGTTCAGAGCTGTCTATACGTAACATGCTGAAGGATATATTTAAGACCTTCCTGCTTGTGAGCACTTTTTATGGGGTAAATAAATTGACACTTTTTGATTGATTAGAATCAGCTGGTATGGAACGGTCATTGGAAAAGTACACTTACGCAGTAATTTCACTGCATTGCTTAGAACAAGTATCTGCAAATTATCTTCTCCGGGAGTGGCATGTTAATTGTATGAAAAGTAAACGTCAACCAATTAATACTTAATTCCTATGTTTATTAGTATCTACCGTTAATCCACTATTTATTTTACCTAAGTAAACTTATAAAAACAAACACTGCGTACATTAACTAAATTATATTTCAATGCAACATGGACTATTGGACGATTTATAATCTGTCCGTCATGTACGTTTATATAAACCGTGTTATCGAATCAGTGTAAGTGAAAAGCACATGGGGATTTGTTGACCTACTTTACAAAGCACTTGGTAATGGCTAACATACTTTACAAAGCAACGCTCATGGTGAATGGGTGACCTACTTTACAAAGCACATGGTGAATGGGTGACCTACTTTACAAAGCACATGGTGAATGGTTGACCTACTTTACAAAACACACGGTGAATTGTTGACTTTCTTTACAAAGCACATGGTGAATTGTTGACATTATTTACAAAGCACATGTGGAATTGTTGACCTGCTTTACAAAGCACACAGTGAATTGTTGACTTACTTTACAAAGCACATGATGAATGATTGACCTACTTTACAAAGCACATGGTAAATGATTGACCTACTTTACAAAGCACATAGTGAATTGTTGACTTACTTTACACCGTAGAACATTTCCTTTTCGTTTGTGATACTGTTACTAAGCTCTTAGCATCGATAAGAACAAAAAGTATTAACCTTTCAATACAGGGAGGATATTCATGCGAATTACGGAATCGTACATTAACTATATTTGGACAAATATAACTTTGTTTTTAGATAGAAAGAGGTAGACAAGTTGATTGCATGAACATATTTAGATTGAAAAAGGTACGCAAGCTGATGGCCTGCCCATATTTAGATTGAAAGGGGTACGCGAGCTGATGGCCTGCCCATATTTAGATTGAAAAGGGTACACGAGCTGATGGCCTGCCCATATTTAGATTGAAAGGGGTACACGAGTTGAATGGCCTGCTTATATTTAGATTGGAAAGGCTATGCAAGGTGGTGATATGAACTCATTTAGTATGAAACGGGTACACGAGTTGATGAGCTGCCCATATTTAGATTGAAAGGGGTACACGAGCTGATGATCTGTTCATATTTAGATTGGAAGAGGTAGGAGAGCTGATATTATGAACTGATTTAGCGCGAAAGGGGTACACGAGTTGGTAACCTGGCCATATTAAATGGAAAGAGATACGCGAGTTGATAGCATGAATGTACTTATATTAGAAGGGTAAATAAGATGGAAAGGGATACGCGAGTTGATGGCATGAATGTACTTATATTAGAAGGGTAAATAAGATGGAAAGGGATACGCGAGTTGATGGCATGAATGTACTTATATTTGCAGGGTAAATTAGATGGAAAGGGATACGCGAGTTGATAGCATGAATGTACTTATATTAGAAGGGTAAATAAGATGGAAAGGGATACGCGAGTTGATGGCATGAATGTACTTATATTTGCAGGGTAAATTAGATGGAAAGGGATACGCGAGTTGATGGCATGAATGTACTTATATTTTGCAGGGTAAATTAGATGGAAAGGGATATGCGAGTTGATGGCATGAATGTACTTATATTTGCAGGGTAAATTAGATGGAAAGGGATACGCGAGTTGATGGCATGAATGTACTTATATTTGCAGGGTAAATTAGATGGAAAGGGATACGCGAGTTGATGGCATGAATGTACTTATCATGGAAGGGTAAATGATTGGCAGTGATGCAAGTGCATTAAAATGTTTGGCTACTTATGTGTTATGGTACGCACCTCTTTCTCCATAAACTTTTCTCTGTATCTCTGTACGTACAAATGTACATATTACTGAATTTGATTCTTTGTTTTCATTTTCTTTGAAATAGCCGAAATAATATTTAATATTTTTACAGCTTTTTTCGGCCCCAGCTTGTGCAGTTTTTTTTATTGACACAATTAATCATCCTCAACACAAAGTTAACACGATCATGATTTTTGTTTAAACATGTGCTTGTCTCTCGTAAGTACTTTATTTCCGACACTTTATGTTGTGTCATAGAAATTCTGTAGATAATCACCTATTTCACAGATTGGCCACTTCCATAATTGGCCAATGCATACTTGTTGATATTTATAATTATTAAAACACATTTGTAACAATAAAAACAAAGAAAAACAACAAACACACACACGCATACACACAAAACAAACAAAACAAAACAAAGCAACGACAACAACAACACTATCTATGTATCTGTCTGTTTGTCTGTGGAAAAGAAAAGACTGTATTGATTTATATTTTAAAATCAACAAAATTTACATGATTACCAATAACACTGCACAACACCCATCTTGTAACCAAATCGTAAAAATAATAAAAAAACGTTCAGTTTTTTTTTCTTTTCAAGAATGCTAATCAATGTTTCAATGTTTTGGCAACTTCACTCTTTTTTGTTTTTCCTTTACAGCTAGCTATTAGTAAATGTACTTACCGACCTATTTCGGTGAAATATCTTACTATATTTTGTGAAACGATACCACAAAGCAAACCGACATTTATAAATAAACTTTAGTGGCTACGAGATCTACTCCTTACGAAATGTAACTCTTTAATGCGAAAGTTATTTTTGATTTGCATTTGCAACACTGTTATCGCCCTTTCATTAGCCAAACTACAACATATCACTGGAGCTTGCTTAAACAATTGTTTTAATTCAATATTATCTTAAATGGAAAAAAGAAGACATTTGTTTTATATACTGAAATACTACTACTTCGACTCATAAATCAATAGATATGTATTCAAAGTTATGCTTTGCGTTTACGTAAGCACATTGAATGTAAAACACATGATAATGATCTGATTTAAGGAACCATAAAAAGTCCCGTTGCACATCATATAATTTATATTTCACCGTTATTTTCACTACTGTCGAAATGAAAGGCAACCATTCCCTTTCTATAGCAAACCTATTTGTAAAATTCTTAAATTCTTACCCACCATATAATTTCTTCTCGGCGTATAAATTGATATTATTTTAAACTTATCTGTATGTGTATGTCTAACCGAAATTTAAAATGAATCGATATCAACCTTACCAAAATAATTATATAAATTTCCCTTCCTCTCCTTTGAAGACAATATAAGCAAACTATCAAAAAATCAAATGTGCAGCTTCTAAACGCATTCTGTGTTTAATTGTTGCCTTTATTTTAATCATGACTAATTCATGTCTTTAGTAATTAGCCTGTATGTTATTGAACGAGAGCTAAGTATAAGTATATAGTAGTATTTGAACAAAGGTATGCGTGTACCCCGATAAACAATAATAACACTTTCACTTTCTACTGATTCAACCCGTCCAAAGAATAATCCAAGAAAAGTGGTCTAACTACAAGATGAAGATTCGCGTCATATGGCTACTCTTCTTTATACGTGTGTCTTCTTATGGCATTGTGTTGAGAGGGCTCAACAAGAACCCAATTCACAAAGTGAGGTCAACAACCCTTCACAATCTGAATTTAACATCACCGCGCCGCCAAAGTTTAAAATCATCCTCAGAAATCATTCGTATATGATAATCATGCAAATTGCCATTTCCATCATGCTTTTCTACCTGGAAGTAATCCGAGCTGTCGTTGGAAGATTGCCATATTCCATTAAACGTTTCATAAATCCTTACAGTAATAGCTGCTTCAGACTTTTTCATGTTCTCATTTCGTTCCTTCTTATTGCAGATCTGTTTGCTTCATCGTTGAGCAGTTTGTATGAAAACTACTGTCTTCTTGTTGCAATGACCCTTATCTGCTTCACTCACATTTTTTTCTCCGTGCCGTGAAGCGGTTCAGTTTCGTGACTGTCCTTATGACTAAGGTCATCCTAGGAGACATGCTTCATTTCTTTGTGATCATCGCAATAGAGTGGATCGCCTTCGCAACGGCCATGTACATGGCGTTACAAGGCTCGAACGTAATCTTTGAAACAAACTTTTCCGATTATGGGCGTGTGCTTTTCTCAATGATTACTTTAATGGTCGGACTTAGTGACACTGTTAATTTCTATGACTCAAGACACTCTTCATTAACCATAGCTATATTTGTCGCATTTGTTATAATGACTACTCTGCTCATGATCAATTCGCTGATTGCGATGGTTTCCAGAACTTGTTCTGAGCTCTTTGACAATGTTGGGGAGGTCAAAGCGGTTGATCGTCATTGGCATTTACAGAGACTATCAATGATATTATTTATGGAAAGCACTCTCCGAGCTATACTTATTTGCCACGTCGGTAAGGAACGTAACATAAAATTTTATAGAGATGGCAATGACAAAACACTTCCCAGGCGAAAATTTTCGCTCAAAATAAAATCCGATTGTAAGGAGAATGCTAGCTATGTGGAAAGTGCTAGTTCTATGGGAACAGCATTAGACACTATTCTTCAAAAATTAACAAGTAGTAAAGAGTAAAGAAAGACGAAGAAAGCGAAATTACTTCACCGATGACGTAAAGCCAACGCTCAGCAGACAGGAAACAATGTCAGATCAACAAGAGAGGAATTCTCGTATAAGTCGAGATATTATATCGCCAATCGATACCACTTTCAAATCTGTGGAAACCCAGAAGGGAGTGTCCAATTTCCGGCGTATTAATATTTTCTTAAGAAACAAACTTGGACATGTATGAGAAGGTCCAATTGTGCAACCGTGTAAGAGAATATTATGAAAACAACTGGTACATGTGAAAGCTTGTAAAAACTTAAAAAATCAAGACAAATACACCGTTCCATGTCCTTAGGTATTGTTGCCATGGGCTCACAAGCTATCTTTTAATGTGATTCTTAATTGCAAACTGCACCAATACACAAAAACCGAAAACAGTGAGATAAGTCTTTTTTCTGCCGATATAAAACATATTTCAGTCACAAAATATTATCAGCAAACCTATTGCTGTATAGCTATTGATTTTGATCTCATGTATGTGGATATTTAGAACTTTTTTTAGGTTCCTATATGTTCAGAGCTGTCTATACGTAACATGCTGAAGGATATATTTAAGACCTTCCTGCTTGTGAGCACTTTTTATGGGGTAAATAAATTGACACTTTTTGATTGATTAGAATCAGCTGGTATGGAACGGTCATTGGAAAAGTACACTTACGCAGTAATTTCACTGCATTGCTTAGAACAAGTATCTGCAAATTATCTTCTCCGGGAGTGGCATGTTAATTGTATGAAAAGTAAACGTCAACCAATTAATACTTAATTCCTATGTTTATTAGTATCTACCGTTAATCCACTATTTATTTTACCTAAGTAAACTTATAAAAACAAACACTGCGTACATTAACTAAATTATATTTCAATGCAACATGGACTATTGGACGATTTATAATCTGTCCGTCATGTACGTTTATATAAACCGTGTTATCGAATCAGTGTAAGTGAAAAGCACATGGGGATTTGTTGACCTACTTTACAAAGCACTTGGTAATGGCTAACATACTTTACAAAGCAACGCTCATGGTGAATGGGTGACCTACTTTACAAAGCACATGGTGAATGGGTGACCTACTTTACAAAGCACATGGTGAATGGTTGACCTACTTTACAAAACACACGGTGAATTGTTGACTTTCTTTACAAAGCACATGGTGAATTGTTGACATTATTTACAAAGCACATGTGGAATTGTTGACCTGCTTTACAAAGCACACAGTGAATTGTTGACTTACTTTACAAAGCACATGATGAATGATTGACCTACTTTACAAAGCACATGGTAAATGATTGACCTACTTTACAAAGCACATAGTGAATTGTTGACTTACTTTACACCGTAGAACATTTCCTTTTCGTTTGTGATACTGTTACTAAGCTCTTAGCATCGATAAGAACAAAAAGTATTAACCTTTCAATACAGGGAGGATATTCATGCGAATTACGGAATCGTACATTAACTATATTTGGACAAATCGGCGAATTTACTTGTTTACATATATAACTTTGTTTTTAGATAGAAAGAGGTAGACAAGTTGATTGCATGAACATATTTAGATTGAAAAAGGTACGCAAGCTGATGGCCTGCCCATATTTAGATTGAAAGGGGTACGCGAGCTGATGGCCTGCCCATATTTAGATTGAAAAGGGTACACGAGCTGATGGCCTGCCCATATTTAGATTGAAAGGGGTACACGAGTTGAATGGCCTGCTTATATTTAGATTGGAAAGGCTATGCAAGGTGGTGATATGAACTCATTTAGTATGAAACGGGTACACGAGTTGATGAGCTGCCCATATTTAGATTGAAAGGGGTACACGAGCTGATGATCTGTTCATATTTAGATTGGAAGAGGTAGGAGAGCTGATATTATGAACTGATTTAGCGCGAAAGGGGTACACGAGTTGGTAACCTGGCCATATTAAATGGAAAGAGATACGCGAGTTGATAGCATGAATGTACTTATATTAGAAGGGTAAATAAGATGGAAAGGGATACGCGAGTTGATGGCATGAATGTACTTATATTTGCAGGGTAAATTAGATGGAAAGGGATACGCGAGTTGATGGCATGAATGTACTTATATTTGCAGGGTAAATTAGATGGAAAGGGATACGCGAGTTGATAGCATGAATGTACTTATATTAGAAGGGTAAATAAGATGGAAAGGGATACGCGAGTTGATGGCATGAATGTACTTATATTTGCAGGGTAAATTAGATGGAAAGGGATACGCGAGTTGATGGCATGAATGTACTTATATTTTGCAGGGTAAATTAGATGGAAAGGGATATGCGAGTTGATGGCATGAATGTACTTATATTTGCAGGGTAAATTAGATGGAAAGGGATACGCGAGTTGATGGCATGAATGTACTTATATTTGCAGGGTAAATTAGATGGAAAGGGATACGCGAGTTGATGGCATGAATGTACTTATCATGGAAGGGTAAATGATTGGCAGTGATGCAAGTGCATTAAAATGTTTGGCTACTTATGTGTTATGGTACGCACCTCTTTCTCCATAAACTTTTCTCTGTATCTCTGTACGTACAAATGTACATATTACTGAATTTGATTCTTTGTTTTCATTTTCTTTGAAATAGCCGAAATAATATTTAATATTTTTACAGCTTTTTTCGGCCCCAGCTTGTGCAGTTTTTTTTATTGACACAATTAATCATCCTCAACACAAAGTTAACACGATCATGATTTTTGTTTAAACATGTGCTTGTCTCTCGTAAGTACTTTATTTCCGACACTTTATGTTGTGTCATAGAAATTCTGTAGATAATCACCTATTTCACAGATTGGCCACTTCCATAATTGGCCAATGCATACTTGTTGATATTTATAATTATTAAAACACATTTGTAACAATAAAAACAAAGAAAAACAACAAACACACACACGCATACACACAAAACAAACAAAACAAAACAAAGCAACGACAACAACAACACTATCTATGTATCTGTCTGTTTGTCTGTGGAAAAGAAAAGACTGTATTGATTTATATTTTAAAATCAACAAAATTTACATGATTACCAATAACACTGCACAACACCCATCTTGTAACCAAATCGTAAAAATAATAAAAAAACGTTCAGTTTTTTTTTCTTTTCAAGAATGCTAATCAATGTTTCAATGTTTTGGCAACTTCACTCTTTTTTGTTTTTCCTTTACAGCTAGCTATTAGTAAATGTACTTACCGACCTATTTCGGTGAAATATCTTACTATATTTTGTGAAACGATACCACAAAGCAAACCGACATTTATAAATAAACTTTAGTGGCTACGAGATCTACTCCTTACGAAATGTAACTCTTTAATGCGAAAGTTATTTTTGATTTGCATTTGCAACACTGTTATCGCCCTTTCATTAGCCAAACTACAACATATCACTGGAGCTTGCTTAAACAATTGTTTTAATTCAATATTATCTTAAATGGAAAAAAGAAGACATTTGTTTTATATACTGAAATACTACTACTTCGACTCATAAATCAATAGATATGTATTCAAAGTTATGCTTTGCGTTTACGTAAGCACATTGAATGTAAAACACATGATAATGATCTGATTTAAGGAACCATAAAAAGTCCCGTTGCACATCATATAATTTATATTTCACCGTTATTTTCACTACTGTCGAAATGAAAGGCAACCATTCCCTTTCTATAGCAAACCTATTTGTAAAATTCTTAAATTCTTACCCACCATATAATTTCTTCTCGGCGTATAAATTGATATTATTTTAAACTTATCTGTATGTGTATGTCTAACCGAAATTTAAAATGAATCGATATCAACCTTACCAAAATAATTATATAAATTTCCCTTCCTCTCCTTTGAAGACAATATAAGCAAACTATCAAAAAATCAAATGTGCAGCTTCTAAACGCATTCTGTGTTTAATTGTTGCCTTTATTTTAATCATGACTAATTCATGTCTTTAGTAATTAGCCTGTATGTTATTGAACGAGAGCTAAGTATAAGTATATAGTAGTATTTGAACAAAGGTATGCGTGTACCCCGATAAACAATAATAACACTATGGTTTCTCGCAAATTGGCTTATAATCGTGAAAAAAGGAGTTAGATCTTATACGTTTCGATCAAGTTAAGTTCAATCACGATGATATTTAGTTTTACATGTTATAAGAGTTTATATAGACGCATTACAATAAAGAGAATACACTTAAATATGCAGCAAGCAACTGTATCTCTTATATTAAACTGTGCGGGTCGAGAAGAGATATAACTTATTCTTTACAAAAGTCAAGGTAAAAAGTACCAAGGACCAGCAGAAATTGAAAATATATTGTTTTATTTTGTCAGGTCATACGGCTTGTTGACTGTTTGTCGATTAAATCGAAGACATGGATAAATAGACGTGCAGGCAGTTGAATCTTACGATCACAAACTAAAATCAGCATGGGATGTATGATAAAACATTGACATATCGACGTTGGTTGACAGGAGACTTGTGACCGATATTAAGGTTCGCAAGTAAGCATAAACACTTTTGTTTTCACAAAAAGCAATACCTGACAATGTATTAGATACAAAGAACAATAAACATGTGTTAAATTATGAGTTACGTGTAACCTTTAGCATATTCTCTTTTTCAGAACAGTTATGTATTAAATCTTTGCATCAATAACAATGACTAATCAGAAAATCCTTTAAAAATCAAGTTTACTATTCTTAAGTTCTTAGGCAGCAACTACCAAATATGATTCGTTAAACATGATTATATGTATTCTACATTAAATGTACATCCACTTTATGAACATTCAAATGTAAAAAAAACGTGTTCATTATTATGAGGAATTGTATATTTCGGTTAAACCAGACAGTACATTCATTGTATAGTTTAGAAAAGAATGACGCCATCTCGTAGTTAGATGGGGGTTTCAAGACAAAGCATAAACTAATATTACATATACATCAACTTTAATAAACTAGTAGACAAGATAACATTTGGTCAATATGTCCGTCAGCAGCTTTCATTTTGGTCCAAATCCCGGACCTCTAGTAGTAAATGTGTACTTCCTTAACAACGTCGTTTTCTCTTCAGTCATGTGTATTTTTGACAAGATCGTATAACTTGGAAATTTCACCTTTTATCCCCGTTTCTTTCTATTTAGGCAATATCGCTTGGGAAACAGAAAAGAAGGAAACATGATATTATTTTGTACACTTGCTCTTGTTTTTTTTTCTACAGACAGAACGGAACCCTATAGTGATTTTTCCACAATATTGATTAAAATCATAAATAAAGCTGCCGTTGTATGGACAACAATATACACACAGAGTAGGCAATATGTTTAGAAAAGATATTATTTTTAAGTGGTTGGGTTTGTGTGCTTAAGAACAACTTAAGCAGGAGATATTTGATCAGTTTATTTAATTCAATCAAATCCAGGGGATCCGTTTTGCTGTACATTGATCAAACCGAAGAAGGGAGGGGATGGGACGCATATTATTCCGTACAAAACACAATACTTTTATTTTCTGTAACCAAGCGTGCGTCTTGCAAAGCTGTTTTCATATACGTCATTTGAAGGAAGATACGAGTACCAACAGCAATGAAAACAATGATATGCATAGTTGTATTTCTTTTTCTATACGTAATGAATCTATGGCAATGTGATGCCATCACTGAGACAAAGTTAGCCAGATTTGACAGACTGGTCAACTACGATGGTCTCTCATGTTCCCTGTCGGGCGTAATGTTTTTACAGACGGATGTCCGGTCAAAAATTAATTGTGTTAAACGCTGTTCCGAGATGCCCGAGTGTACATGTGTTTTCTACAAGCATGGTTACTGCCAAGGATGCCAAGGTTTGTGTCATCGTGGTGCGACATTACCTGCTCTTGCAGGGACGGCGTACTATTTCTTGAACAAGAAACCTGGTGTGTATAATAATTTTACATTCCTAACGTCAGTGATAACGATTTTTAAAAATGGTAAAGAAGACTTTTAATTATTTGTGTCTAATATTTAACTAATTCTATTTTAATCTAGAAATCCATAAAACCGACCTGATTCTCAGTAATTAAACGCCATAACGAACGTCGACGTAACCACTTGTATTGTATTAATTATTTTACCTGCTTAGCTTTATAGTAATAAACACCATTTTCCCGATGAACGATCCCTGTTTGTCTATTTTAGCAATCAGAATCAGCTCTGTTGCCGGTGCTTTCTCCTACGGACTTTATTACTATCTGGCTGTGAATAACGCGACAACATGGCAAAATGCACTAGTACGTTTTATAGATTTTATAAAACATCCTAATTTAACTCTAAGAAAGCTTAAGTTGAACCTGAACATCTGTTTTAAGCCAAGATTACGAGACGTTCTATAATAACCAATTTAGTATCGAACAGTCATATGCAAATGTGATTGGATATATTGCTAGAGACTGCAAGTATCGTACAATTCTGTGGAAGCATTAGCATAGTCAATAATTATTAACTCTGTCTCGATGTAGTTTATTTGTTTTCTATTCATAAAATTAAAAAACTAATTAAAATACATTGATCTAACATTTGATTCTTTTTTCAACAATATGTCGACTTTTTTTGACAAGATCAGACTACTGCTTCTTATTCTCACTGCTATTTTATAACAACGTATGCATGGTTAAATGTTAACATTTATTAAGCAAAATGGATACAAACGTAATGTTTCCTTAATAATTGTAAATGCTAGTATCACAAAAGACAAAGGCTGCACATGGGAAATATATTTAGATACATCAACTGGAAGGTAAATATGATTTTACTCACAGGTCATATGCACAGCACAGCATTCTTTAGATAGTAAAAATTATTGGCATCTATGATGAAAATTTGTTTGCAAAATTAAAAGCGGCGAAGCGTTTTTTATTCTGTACTTAGAAAAATATCACAAACAAATGGACACATGTCTGAAACCCTGAATAAGATAAAATTGTCTTTTTTTCAGAATTACTGTAACAATTTGGATGCGACACTTCTCTACATAGACAGTCAGGTGGAGTTCGACATTATAGTCTTACACCTAGGTAAGTGTAGTAACTGCCGCTTCAGACATGTTGCCAAAATGACACGTTCTCCTTTTTCATACAAAATTTTATAAATGCATAACGTAAAATGGATAGCGGTTAAATGTACACGAACATTTACAATGATAAGCCATTTGATATATTAAAATACGGTATACATGTACATAAATTGTCGTTGTGTGTTAACATATTGTTAATTTTAGCTATAAATTGTGTTGTTATTTGTGGAGCACCCAGTAAGGTTTGAGACAAGACGTACATTTTGTAACAGTTAAACACAAAGTAAGCAGCAAGCTTTAGACTACTGAAGGCTGGTGATTGAAACCAAGATAATGACACAACAGGCTGCAAACATGCTTGTGATATAGGCATATTTTAACGCGATAATAAGGGTTGTTATAAACTTGCGGACTCGGTGTCAGGATAATGTGACAACAAGATGTTACGTTGCAGACATCAATATATTTGGTATTAGTGAACACCGTTCAAGGACAACTGAACGATTGTTTATCTATTTTCTTTTTCACTAGAAATAGATAGTCCTTGCCATAATTGCTAGACTTGTATTGCCCAATTCCAAACTCAAAACACACATAATGTTCACACATGGGTACTGGTTAATTGAACAATTGTCTTTTGCAGGGCCCTACGATTATTGGACTGGCGGAAAAAGCTCTGGTCAGTACGTGTGGTCTCATAATGGCGCTACGATCGACATGAGTTGGTTTGCGGATGGAGAACCTAATTCTAATTCATGCGCGAGATTGAGATTTGGAGCAGGATACAAGTTGGCCGACATGACTTGTGGCTCGCTTTACCGTTTCATCTGTAAATCATTCTAAAATGGCATTCTACACAGCATCATTGTTGTGCCGCAATTTGTTTAAAGTGTTTTGCACGATTTCAATTAAGTGGTTTAACAAGTAAATGTATAAATATGGTCGTATTAATTAATGTGAATAAAGTTTTATATCAGAACATAATATGGAATACATATTTGTTATTGTCCAGTATATGCAAACATGGTATAAATCATAAGCCTTATATGGTAACGATTGCAAATTTAATAAGACATGTCCACGCTCGAAGCTGGTATATAAGGTTGCATTGCGACCACGAAACTGTGCATTTTATTCCATCTGAAACGTTACTATTTGCTGACTAGTTTATATGTCTGAGGCTGGTTATACATATATATAGCAAGAGACTAGAACAAACAACAAGTGCTGTTTGAAGAAAGCCAATTTAGTGAATAACCATATTAGTGAATAATTATGACTAAGTCCAGAATCTGTTGAATATTTTTATCAAAACTCTGTTTTAAACACTGACTAGTTTACTAACACACTGCTCTGTATTTCTTTACAGTACATGTACATGTGTACATTGTGCGTTGATATTACATACAAATGTTAATGGCAGGAGTGCTTCTCATTTGCGATTCTAATAACATTTTTTTTTGCGTTTTCTTGTGGTATTTGAATACCTTTGTCATGTGTCTTTCTACATGTTGGTACATGTTGCAATGCTTATTAAGACTTGGTCTTATTTCATTATTTGATTAGTACCCGTTTATAATACATTGAACAGAGTTTGTCATGAAGTAGTCTCTGTTCTGTTTGTCGACCTCACTTTTGACCTGCTTAAAAGGCTAAAATCAGATTAAATTAGAGCGACACCCATTGGTCGATGTTGCATCAGTATACTAATCCAAACAAAAACTCACTTCTTCACTAACGGCATATACGTGTATACACACCCTGTGACAAAGTCTCCGTATAGTCAATTGGAATAACTTCAGGCTTTAATAAATGTAGTTTGGTGTAAACTTTACTTGTTTTATGTTGCACAAGTTAATAAAGCATATAACTGTTTTGTTTTTGTTTTGAAGTTGTTTTTGTTTTGAAGCCCTTCACAGCGACACATGTATAGTCTTTACAACGAAGTTTATCTATTTTTTTGGAGAAAGATCCACCCTCCTCCTCCCAACCCCGAGGCGAATATATAGTCAGAATTATGCCCTTTACCACTCTGGACTAGAAGTTACAGATCGTCGAGTCTATCAATAGGCTATTACTTACCACGGTGAGTTTAACAAAAAATGCCATTGATAATCTATCAAACGATAACTTTAATATAGGTTTATCGTGGTTTTGTGATCTATAAAAACGTTATTACTGGATTAAATCTGTGGATATTGTTAATATTAAGTATCAAAAATGTAAAGGTTTTGGTCCCTTGTTTCTTGTCAATATTTTAATAGATATTTATAAATTTTGCACAAACATTCGCATTGATGTTTAGAAAGATTTTGACCCATTTTTCCCTCCACATAAAACCACTTGAATTATAGTTGCCTTGTAAGACCCCGCAAAATCTTGTTTATTTTTGTCCTACACCTAAGTAACAAATGAAGCTTAACACTCTACACGTCACTATAAACACATAGTATCTACATGTGCGAGCCTGCATTGTTAGCTATTTTTTTGTCTGAGAAAACCACGTGACTACTTAAGTTTTTGATAACGTTAACTCATCAACCGGGTATAATCTGCGCCCATCTTGATTATTTATATATTGGAAAGAATAAATATTTGGTGCGATTAATTGCACGATTAGTAAGTCAGGTAGTGATCAAAATCGTCCTTTAGACTAGAAAGTATGAGTGTATGCATATCTTAAGCCGAAATTCCCCATACAATATTAATATGTTTGTTACATGCATTTAATAAGGGCAAACTTTCGGACACATCTTTAATATCTAATTCAACCTCAGTTTATGTACATGTAGTCACTTATTATGATACAAAAAGTTTAGGCAGAATTATTTAATAGATTTAAACGAAATCTATGTTGAGGAGCGTTTAAGTCGAACAATGATTTTGTTTTGAAATTAACTCAAACTATAAGAGACAGGAAAATATGTTACGAAGAAAAAAATCCGCACTGAGTGATGTCTAAAATTGGACAAAGTATACGCTTCGTTCAATTTTGTAATGATTCAAAGTTAACCAAATTTCGGTAACATTTCTATACTATCCACTTAAACGTAACTTTATTAAAATCATTTGACTTGAATTACCCTTGCTTTCAAATTTGAATGGTTTAAATACATAGGGAAACTATATATATTATAAATTCCGAATATTTACATAGCAGACAGAAAGGTAGCATTACATTTACATAAAACTGTAACATGTTAAATTATGTCTGCCTATCATGATATAATTGAATATGACAAAAGCACGTAAATGTCGGTCTGCTTAGTACACATAAAAATCCCTAAAAAAAACTTTCAACAATAATATATACAAAATAAGGTAAAATAAAAGAAAGAAATTTAAAAGAACAACGGTATACAAGTGAACGCAGAGTTGTTTAAAAGATACTTGTTTCAATATCTGCATGGTTTTCGATGTCGCCGTTTCCGGCGAGCTAGTTGTTTAGTTCATCACAGGAAAAGTATAACAAGGATAAAAAGATACTCACTTGTATACATGTATGGATACTTTAAGAATACAATGGATCGACAGGCCCGTGGTTTTGACGCTGTCCGCCACATTTATCTACCAAAGTACATGTATTTAAGCCGTTAAAATGGTTGCTATATACGGTAGTTTTATAGCTTATGCTCAAGCATAATGTTTCATATAGAAAGTTGGTCTCTTTAAAATGGTTAAGAGAACCAGTCTATTATAGATGCGTATGTCTATGTCTAGTGTATATTACTTAGAAACTTGGCTAGAGATATATGTAATGCACTTTGTCTAGCACTAGACAGAGTTTATGTTTACTTGCAACAGCTTGGTGAAATCTTGGTAAGTGTTACATGTATATGTACGCCAATATACCTAGCTGTTATTTTATAAAGAAAAAGGTATGAGTCAATATACCTAGCCGTTATTTGACATGGATATAGGCATGAATCAATATACCTAGCCGTTATTTGACATGGATATAGGCATGAATCAATATACCTAGCCGTTATTTTATATGTAAATAGGTATGAGTCAATGTACCTAGCCGTTATTTATATGAAAAGAGGTATGAGTCAATATACCTAGCCGTTATTATATACATCTATGGATATAGGTACGTTCCTAGCCTTTATTTTATCGGTTTTTAAATGTGTGTCTAAAATGTATACCTAGCCGTTATTTTATATAGATATAGGCTTGGACCACTATATCTAGCCGTTATTTGATATGGAAATAGACACGAGTCAATATACCTAGCCGTTGTTTTATATGGATATAAGTACAAGACAATATACCTAGCCGTTATTTTATATGGATATATACAAGAGTCAATATACTTAGCCTTTTAGTTATCTGGATTGGGTATGAGTCAAAATACCCAGCCTCTATTTCATATGGATATAGGCAAGAGTCAATATATCTAGTCGTTATTTTATATGGACATAGACATAAGTCAACATACCTAGCCGTTATTTTACAAGGATATAGGCATAAGTTATTATATACTAAGCAATAGTTTTATTTTAAATAAACTAAATGGTTTAGTAATTATATTCTTATGCAATATTTTACAAAAACAAAGTGTTACACAGATCCCTTAAACAAAATATTCTAAATGTATCGATGATACGTTGTCTAGTAAATTGTGAGGAAAGAAAAATCCCCATAAACGTTGTTGTCATAGTGCCACCTGGTTAATTCAGTGTATTTGTCGTGATACTCTTAAAATAAAATCAATGACAAGGTCAACACAAATATAAAATTATATGTGTTTCATACAAGGCCAAAATGAGTTAAATACAAGGTCAAAATGAGTTGAATACAAGGCCAAACTGAATCTTTCATGTAACCTGGTAACCATATTGGCCATCGATTCATACAAAAGAAAATGGATTTAAAATAAACAAATGCATTGGCAGTTTAAACTTACCAGAAACCTTAATTCAACATCCGATTTGAAATGTTTGTATTTCACAAACATATCGAATTCACCTATTGGGATGTTTGCTAACAGCTGGGTATTGCATGAGAACGTCTCGACAACTGCTGTCCTCGCAGCGAAAGGTCGATTTTTATTTGATTGATATAGCACTGCTCCACGTAAGATAAATATCAGTTTACGGCCTGGGACCTTCCAAACCTCTGAATCTTGACCCTTTTGCCTGTGTATCACTGTTCTCTTAAAATGATAGTGTAGATCTATACCCGAGGAAAGGTCATACATGACACCGCACTTAAATAAATAGATTAATTTGTATGCGATGAGATTCACAGGATTCTTTTTGAATATTGATTACGCGTTAGTGAAACGTTCTTGTTATCTGTTGCCTTTACATATATCGAAACTAATATAGAATATCGACTTTACACCCTTGTGTTATTGTTTATTGAATGAATGTTGTCACATCTTAACCTTACCTTCTTTTAAACATATTTTAAGTACGTTAAGCAATTTTCCGATTTCTTTTAAACTTGGAGTTGTGTATGAATATGGAAATAGGTTCATTGTTTTTTTTTTCAGTCACCTCATCTTGTTACCATCAGACAGAGCTTAAAAAGAAAGAAAAATGAATACCAAAGACTCACTTTGGTAATAAATATGGCAACTGAAATAATAAGGAAATGTACTTTAAACGTCAAATGTGTGTAGCACGATCAATTTGATCAAAATACCGATGATTTCATTGCATGAAGTAATTAATAGAGCAGAAGAAAGCTTAACATTTCAAATAGGTGTTTCTAAACAGATCATTAAACTAAATAAAAACATGAATGAAAAGAAAAGAAAATCTGTTGGGCAAGGAAGAGCCAAATGTATCACATCATTCGATATTGTTCCTGACAGTTTCGTTTTATAAGATTTGCATGGTGCAGCTTTGTTTATCTAGACGACTGAAAAACGGCTCGATAATCGAAGTTTATCTAAGCCAGTATTCATTAAGCTTGACATGAAGAATTATATGATTTGAAATAATGAATTGTACTTGAAAATATGTCTCCAAGTCCAAGCCATATTCACCAATAATTCTTAATTTCAAAAATAACTTGAAACAAAGAATCGTCTAAAAGATTTCAAGCCAATTAAACTATACACTGACGTTAATTCTGAAACACAAAAGGTGAAAGACTATTATTATATGAACAGAATGGAATAATTTTTGGCTTTGCTCTATTGTTATCTATCTATCTGCTGTTATATCAGTTATCTAAACTAAAATATATTTGGAATCTTTTTCAGGGGAAGAGTTACGAACACATAACACATAAGTTGCACACCAATTTTATTCTCCGACAATTTAAATCTCTAAAACAAAAATATACAAAACGATAAAACAATTTTTTATCGTCATACTTACTATACTCTTTTTAAAAATTGAAACATAACTCCCTCATCCCTTAATAGATAAATTTCTAGATACGCCCTTTGTGTCGCTCATCCTTTTTATATATTATTCTTTAAACACTTGCGACACAAGGCAGTCACATTTGTAAATAAAATGTTTTTTCATACCATTTACTTCAATGTTTCCTACAAAGATGCTTAAAAACCTATACTTATCTGACCAAGTGATACTTGATATTTTTACATTAAAAGAGAAAGCAGCTGTTGCAAAATATTCTATAGAATAGTCTACAAGCATAATCAGACACAGCATGCATTGCATAATAACAAAAGAGGACTGTTCGAGGTAAGTATTCTGGCGGATGTATCTATTTGCATTCTCACACTATTTTGGGCATGAATGCATCGGTGGGGCCATATCGTCACAGGGATTCCAACCCGTATTATACATCAAAGGCGAAACCGCTGACGACACGTCCGTTGTCATAACATTACAAGAGGTTTTGACTCGTTTGTTGAAGTTAAACGTGCTGAAGTAAAAATTGTTTCTTTATAAGCCCATTTCAACCGTGTTAGTCACGTCAAGACACAACTACCGGCAGCATGGAGAAAATGAGCCGTACAATTTTGTGTCTTATTCTCTTCGTATCGCATTCATGTCAATGCCGTGCCTTCTCTGAGATTAAATCTGCAAGATTTGAACGACTGGCAAATTACGATAATCTCTCATGTTCCCAGTCGGACGTCTTGTTTTTACATACGAATATCAGGACAAAAGTTGACTGTATGACCCGCTGTTCCGAAATGCCAGATTGTGCTTGTGTTTTTTACAAGCAAGGGCACTGTCAAGGGTGTCGGGGCTGTTGTCATAATGGAGCGACGTTGCCCGCTCTAGAAGGGACGACGTACTATGTCTTGAAGAAGCCTGGTGTGTATATATTCATTTCCATGACCTTACGGTTTACTATGCTAGTGTTGAGCATAGTTAAACACTAATAAAGCCATAATCTATGTCTATATTCAATTTCGACGTTTACCTTTTATTGCTCATTGTATTTTAGAAGCTAAAACTAGAAAGCAGTGGTGGTCTTGATTAAAACTCTATTTATTTCTTGTTATTTTTATTTTTTAAGTTGCAGAAATCACCTTCGACCCATCATCCTATTTGATCGTAAATGAGACGGTAACATGGCAAAATGCTCTAGTAAGTATTATTACCCTTTTATACATACAGTGGAAAATAAACTATTTAAAGTAAGTTTGTGCAACTTTTATATGAATCTATTTTTGATACTATATAGAATAACTGCAATATGATGTCTTATGGAGAAAGTGTGACACTCTGATATAAAATAAATATTATTGTAAAGTAGTGATGTATACCAGATAAAACAAAGTTAAAAATATTGAGTCAAATGCATTTTTTCCCTCCTTATGTATATTATTTTATAATGTATTTTTTTATCTTCTTGTGTGTATCTTGTTATTTGTTTATTATCTACTACTATTTACGCACAGCTATTATATCTATTTAACGTTTAGCATGGCAAGGATCGATATACACATCCGCTGTAGCCCTCATTAAGGTGCATATGCTAACAAACACATTCAAATACATGTATGAATACCGTCAACATTATCTAAGGGAAAAGTGAATGTTATTTTCGTGCCATTCGAAAGGTTTAATAAACTTAAACCACCATTACCTTTCGGCTTACATATCTATATTGCATCGAAGTATTTTTCTAGTGATTTATATATATGTTTTATTCCGCAGACCGTTTTAAACCATGGTTCTTCAAGTGCCTTTTGGCATTAAGTTACATACATGGCTTTTTTCTATTTTACAATATCTTTGTAACACATTTTTGATTGACTGTATGAATATGATTCTATACAATTAAGTTAATTTCATGTGATACATTAAAAAACTACAAGTTTCATGTGCCATTAGAATAAGGCAAACGTTGTATTAACCATTCTTAAAACAATAAATGTAAAGCAAGTAGGATTTAACAGAAGACATTCAATAAAGAAAAAAAAACAACAATGCACGTCTTTTGTTAAAATGTATATTATCTTGTATATTTATATGTGTTACACATTTCGTTGATGTTATAGAAATTTAAAATCCCGCTGATTTAGGTTTTGTCATGAATTTCAAATTAGATGTCGTCACGTCATGTCACTGCACACTGCTCAATGTAGCTTTTCTCTTCTATGTATGTTGTCCTATCGAAATTGATAATGCTTCGATCATTACGTTTGTCTCAATATTTATATAACTTAATTTATTCCGTAAGAAGAGCCGCTTTCAATAGCGGTCTAGAACTAGGGTGTGTATTGTGGATTTTAAAGTATTACTTACTAGATGCTGTCATTGAAACTAGACAGATAACGTTCGCAAACCAATGTACCAAAATGTAAGAAACTATAGTAGGACCTCATTATCATTTCATAGACTGAAATAATAAAAATGCTACTGTTCTTTTATGAGTATATAACGCTTTGATAAAAATATGTTGCCATTAACCTTGTTGCAAACAATGAATACATGTAATTAAATAATAATGAAATACAATTTCCTACAATGTAGTTCAAAATTACCTACACTTGTGATTGCATTTCTTAAGCTTGATGTCGTTGTAACTCTATATCTTGTTCCTTTGAATAAACTGTGTAGTAAACATATTGTTTTCCTTTTCTATGCTTTCTGAAGAAATGCTGTCACACCTATGTTTATTTTTATCTAAACCAATTATCTTTCATAAGTGTGTTCAATACCGGAAAAAAAAAGATTCGCAGACGGGAATCTTCAATTGGGGTTCGGACTATCTTACTAATGGGTTTATTTGTACCAGCTACTGGCAGTTAAGTCAGCCACTGACTATTTTATCCATCGTCTACAATATTTACAGCACTTGCATTCATTTAAAATAAATGATCTTTTATCAAAAATTTACTCGTTTAATTATTTTAAGTTGTTAAATACATACATTTAAATAATGTAAGTTTTAACAAAAACCTTAACGCACGTATCCCATCATTTAATATAGTTACAATTACTGGTTGGAGATACAAAACACTTAGCAAACAGTTTTACGGGTTTCAAACGCGTTACTTTTTTTCCTTTCATTGTATATGATCTGTATCAAAACTAAATTTGTTTATTTATTTTTTACCTTTTACGTATAATACTATAGGAAAGGTTTGGGCATTTAGTGCATGAAAGGAACTATGCTAATGGATAAAATGCAAGATATCCTAAAATTTTCTAGCCATAATTCTGCTATAGCGTTTTATTTATATGATATTTTACATTGTTATACATCGTTTATTGTACGTTTTACTTTCCCAAAACTGAAGATTTTATATGCTTTATTTAGTTTGTGAAGAAATAACTACTTCAAAAATCATTATTGATGTATGAAAATTGTGTTATGTACAGTAGTACACCAGCGTTTAAGGGTAAGTAAGTCAGGTTAAGGGTTGTTTACCGCTGTAGTATTAGTGACGTAGCATTCGCGTAACTGCTGTAAAGAAAAGGATCATGCTAGAAAATTCATTTGTTTATTTTTAACTGGGTTTTGAGAATGTTCTTGGTTTCGAGAATGTTCTAGAGATTTCTGCGTTCTATAAATTCTTTAGGTCTATACAAAGGCGTGTTAGGCGGTTATTGCCGGGTTTGCTCTTTTCGTTAAATGACTCATCACAATTTTGTTCTTACTTTTCGCTTGGCTTGCATGTGGAAAAAGTTTGTTCTGTGCCTTTTCGGAGTTTGGTATATGTTGCAATGCTCAAAGGACTTTGTCATATATTCTTATTAAAGGAAGTTTGGACATCAAGTTTGAACATTGTTTGTATGGAGTCGCCGTATAAGGCAGACGTGTTTTTCTACGCTCCTGGATTTTTATTATTTTATGGTGGATTTAAAATGCTGAAATGCGCAATTTTGTGACATATTGACAATGAGTGTTTTGTGGATTTTTATGTGTACTTATCTAGTTACAACAACACTATTTGAGTTGTTCATGATGGGAGAAAGTTACAGATATTTACAAAATGTACATATTTCGGACATGATGGATATCAATAACCAACCGACCATGACTCAGAAATACAGGTATTGTCGTGACCAGCTATTGAAAATAGGATTAACGGTTTCGAGTGATAGGCAACTTAATGAACTAGACCATAGTGTACACGGTGTTATACATAAGCTGAACATTTCTCAGCACAAAACACACAAAAGGGGCAAACGAGGTGGTAAAGCTAAAATCCTGACTAAACCTTCTGGTGTAAATCTACATAATTTGAAGTACCCATCAATACAAAACACGCGTGTTCAAATAGGTGAAAAGGTGTCATGTTTAACACTTAACTGTAGGTCTGTTGTTAACAAGGATAATTTGGTTGGCCAGTATATGAGGGAACAAAACATTGACTTTGCTTTGTTGACTGAAACATGGTACACTGACGAAAAACAACATCAGTATGAAACATCTGATTTAAATCAACATGGGTACAAAATCAGTGTTGCAAACCGCAAGAACAAAATTGGTGGCGGTATTGCTTTGTCTTATAAAGCTGAAATTAAAATGAGAAAGATCGAACTTGGGACCAAACAAAGTTTTGAATTTAGCATATGGAAACTTATTTTCAAAAGCATAACAGTACACGTTGTTGGTATATACAGACCCCCGTCCCTAGCCACATGTGAGCAATTTGTTATTGACTTTTCGAATTTCATAGAAGATATCTTACCTACATACTCCAACTTGTTGATCATGGGAGATTTCAATCTTCACCTTGACAATGGTAGTGCAGCATCTACAAACTTTCAAAATTGCCTACATGCCATGGGCTTAGAGCAACATGTTAACTTTAGTACACACATTGCTGGAAACTGTTTAGACTTGGTTATCACTGAATCGACAAATGGTGTATGTGTTCTTAAATGTAAACAGGGGAACTTTCTCTCCGATCACTGTGCTGTTCATGTAGTCATTAATGTGAAGAAAGAAAACATTACCAGTAAAACTGTACAATTTAGAAACTGGAAAAGCATATCCCATTCTGAATTCTCAGATGATCTGGCTAAAATTTCAGTTAATAGTGAAGACGTCAATATTCTTGTAAACTTGTTTGAATCAGAAATCCAGTCTGTTATTGACAAACATGCACCAATAAAGAAACAAACTAGGATATGCAGAACTAAAAAACCTTGGTTCAGCGAGTCAATTTTGGAATCTAAACGGTTGGTCCGGAAAACAGAGAGAATGTGGAGAAAGTACAAAGAGCCAGAACAGTTCAAGGAATTTAAAGAAGCACGAAATAGGTATTGTAAAGCAATTGATTCTGAAAAAAAACTAGTTATCAGTGATAAAATTCTAAATGCCAAAGGCGATTCAAAAAAACTCTATAATATAATTTCAGAATTAACCGGTACTAAGGCCGAAAATCCAATGCCACAGTCTCCAAATGATAGTGAACTAGCCGAGAAGTTCGCAGATTCTTTCATGGACAAAATATCTAAAATTCGTGAAACACTTCAGGAATTTCCGAGTTTCATGCCAGATGTCAAACATGTTCAACCTTTAGAAAATTTTGAGGATCTTACAGAAACAGAGGTGAAGCATCTAATAAGTGAACTTAATACCAAATCATGTGAGTTAGACGTATTACCCACACATATATTAAAGTCACATCTTGATGAGCTTCAACCAACCATTACCAAACTGGTCAATCTATCTTTGTCCAATGGCGTATTCCCAACACACTGGAAACAGGCGGTCGTTAGACCCCTTCTTAAGAAGTCTGGTTTAGAGTTACAACTGTCAAACTACAGGCCTGTCAGCAATTTATCTTTTCTTTCAAAATTAATAGAAAAAGCTGCTCTCTTCAGACTAAATAGTCATGTCGACACCTATAATTTGTTACCCAAAAACCAATCAGCATATAGACGTCATCATTCATGTGAGACTGCTTTACTCAGACTTGTCAATGATCTCCTAGACGGTATGGAGAAACAAGAGGTGACTGCTTTAATAGCAATTGATCTAAGTGCAGCCTTCGACACCGTGGACCACAGCATTCTACTCGACGTGCTACACAGTCAGTACGGAGTAAATGGTACCGTGCTGGCATGGGTGGATTCGTATCTGCGACCTCGCGGTTGTCGCGTCAGTGTTAACTCTACTGAATCAACTCCACGATCGCTTGAATGTGGTGTGCCTCAGGGTAGCTGTCTTGGTCCCTGGCTTTACCTCACATATGCGGGAACTTTGTTCGATGTTATCCCACCAACCATATCTGTCTACGGCTTCGCTGATGACCACATTGCTAGTAAACGCTTTCAACCAACTTCAGCGATCAATGAACATAACGCTATAAAGCAACTTGAAGACAGTGCTGTGATCATCAATGAGTGGATGAATGCCAATAAACTTAAAATGAACACTACTAAGACAGAATTCACCATGTTTGGTAGTAAAGCCCAACTTAGTAAATGTATGACTAAAGAAATTGATATTGCCGGTGATAAAATTCAACATGTTATTGTCATTAGATACTTAGGTGCCTACTTAGATGAGAGCCTAAAATTCTCAACACATGTAAAAACCAAGTGTAGAACTGCCATGTTAAACTATTTGAGAATAAAAAACATTCGCAAATATCTTACTCAGGATGCTACAAAAATTCTAGTATTGTCATTAGTAATTTCACATTTGGATTATTGCAACGCTATATTATTTGGAATTTCAGAAAGTGAATTACAGAAATTACAGCGTATCCAGAATATGTGCGCAAAACTTGTTTTGCAACGTGGTAAATATGACAGTTCCAAAAACTCCTTATTTGAACTGCATTGGTTACCAATTAAAGCTAGAATCAACTTTAAAATACTGTGTACAATGTATAACTGTTTCATAGGCAACGCTCCGGTTTATTTAACAGAACTGTTACACAAACCTGTCATAAAAAGACCAAATCTAAGATCGGCCGATAATGTGGATTACTGTTTTGCTGTTCCCTTTAACAAAAGGAAAACATTTAAAGACAGAAGTTTTAGCACCGTTGGTCCAACTCTCTGGAATAATTTGCCTCTGTATATAAGACAGTCTTCTTCTATGGAAACATTCAAGAAAAATCTCAAAACCTACTATTTTAGAGATTTTTACGCACTGTTTTAAGATTAAGCTGTATATCGATCTTAATATGAAAATGTGTCTAGAATCTCTACTGAGATAGCCATTATTTTAATTGTTTTACATCTTAATAAGCTCTTAATACTTAGGACATTTTACACGGCTGATTTCTTACATTTATTTTATTGTGTTTATTTGTCGTTTATTTGCCATGTATATGTCATTTTATATCTATATGTATTAACTATTTTACTTTGTTTTACTGTACAACGCCATTGAATATGTATATAGAAATAGGCGTTTAACTAAATAAATCAGTTTCAGTTTCAGTTTCAGAACATATAGTTTGGAAATACTTGCAGCTTCTCAATTAAATATTTCTGTGTTGAAACTTACGTGGACTTTATATATTCTACAGTGGTACAGTTGGAAATGTTTTTGTTGTTAAGACTTGTGACTGTCCCATTGTTATAACAGGATTTTGTGTCTACATGCCTCTTGCGTTTTTTTTTTTAAATAAAAATACAGTCATTTCAGTTAATCGCGTCAAGAAAAAAATCACATATTTGGATTGTTAGCATCACATAATAATTATTCTAGTTTAATGGAAGAATAAATGCATTTCCTAGTAAAATTTCCAATAAGATTGGGACAGAATCAAACAAAACTAACAATTCAAGTAAACTGTTTACAAATGTGTTATGTATTACATGCATGTATAAGGACAATATCATCATACACTACGTATTATACGTAAAACAACATACGTAATTGGTACATGTTGAATATATTTCTTATCTTTGATCTATACGTGCTTGGAAAATAAGGGGTATACTTAAAGTGCTTCAGCTACTGTTTCACACTTTTCAAGACCTTGCACTTATTAAAAAACCGATATCTGTCTGTCTGTCTGTCTGTCTGTCTGTCTGTCTGTCTTTCTGTCTGTCTGTCTGTGTGTCTGAGAATTGAACCATATATTGTTCAGAATTATAGACACTATGATTTATCATTGCTCCGTCTTCAAGGTATGTTGGTTGGATTTATCGCTTGTTTTCATTTTTTTCCACTTTAAGCAGACAGTGATAATCTGGCATGATTTCACACCTAGCCACATTATTTTGACACCAGCCCCATCAGTCGTTAAGCAACAATCTGTGTTACGCTCGAACATCAGCAAGGAAATTATGCTTAAATTCCAAATTGACCACTTAATGTCTTGTATATCATATGATTATAGTTACAAAACAAGAACAAAGTGTAACATTAACCATTTGAACGGTGTAATCTATATGTTTCGAGTAACATTTGTGTTTAGAAAATTGAATCATAGACAAAAAAACAAACAAACAAACAACAGTCTCAATGTTTCTGTTTTCCTTTGTTCAATTTAAATGATACGTTTGACATGTTTGAAAAAAGGCACGGGAAAGTAGAAACTTTCATTTATGTTTTCATTTTTTATAGTTTTTGTTTATGCCTAAATCATTGTATGTAATTCGTCATATAATTATAATAAAAATATAGAAATAGTCAACGTATGGTAGTAAAATATAAAAATATATTT